>JAIOJX010000004.1:99727622-100927622 GCA_022376925.1 Tragulus kanchil | reverse complement strand
CAAATAGGAAAAATGTAAATATTTAAATTATGTTTACATAAATATTGACTATCTTTGGAAGAGTAACACTTATATTTCTGGGAAGGGGTTGAGACCTACTTTTCACTGTATGCATTTGTAGCTTTATTTATGTACATGTTTCACTTTTTAAGAGACTGTGTGTATAAACTATGTTTTCTTATCTAGTAAAAATAGGTTCTTATTTTTTGGGCCTATTATACGACTTATTTTTTTTAATACAGTATTCACATTGGTATTAGATATTTAAGGATGACTGGAAAGAACTGACTTAGAACTGCTTAAGAAATTGGTATACAATGTAAGAAGTTCAGTACAGAAAAAGTGAGTGCAATTCAGTTGTTGAATATAATAAATATTGGTGTGAACACTAAGGCTTAAGCTGGCTGAGAGGTGAGAGAAAGCAAAGAAGATATAAGACAAAATGCAATACCTGTTTCTCAACCAGAGAGGTGGTTCCATGAGTCTGTCCGCTTTGTGATTATTCATTAACCTATATACACTTTTGTCCACTGTCTTAGGCACACAAAAATGCTGTATTAATAGTATGAATGGTACTATTTTCCACTATCTACTCTCATCTGGTTGGTTTTGAGGAAGTAGAAGGTGATAAGCAACAGGCAGGATAAAGAGGTCAAAGGAATTTGAGTTGGCAATAGCAGTTTTTAATCAAAGTCTCAATTTCAGACCATGGGAGATTTTTCAGAGATAAATGAAATCTTCCTTTTTAAAAATGAATTCGCTGCCTCTCAAAACACATACATTCACTAACATACAAAACAAAACCAACAGTACACTAAAGATGCTTCTTAGAATTACCTCCTACATGCGTGTAAGCTTGAGGATTCTTAATGCTTTGATAGGAGTTAGCACTGAAAGCAGTTAATGCATATGACTAATGCATGTAACTACTGGCAGCTTAGACTTGTCTCTATGTTTAAAATATGACCTTACTGGCCTTTAAGAAGACTCTTACCCCCTCAATTATATGATAGAAACAAACTCTACCCTAGATCAATTTTCAAAACTAAATATGTTTTGAAAGTAATGTAATAGCTGATATCTAAGATAAAACAATCCCAACTGTTCAAAGTACATGAATGTGAACAAATAACTTATATTCTTGGGCCCTTTATATTTCTGGGATGGGGTTGAGACCTACTTTTCACTGTATGCATTTGTAGCTTTATTTATGTACATGTTTCACTTTTTAAGAGACTGTGTGTATAAACTATGTTTTCTTATCTAGTAAAAATAGGTTCTTATTTTTTGGGCCTATTATACGACTTATTTTTTTTAATACAGTATTCACATTGGTATTAGATATTTAAGGATGACTGGAAAGAACTGACTTAGAACTGCTTAAGAAATTGGTATACAATGTAAGAAGTTCAGTACAGAAAAAGTGAGTGCAATTCAGTTGTTGAATATAATAAATATTGGTGTGAACACTAAGGCTTAAGCTGGCTGAGAGGTGAGAGAAAGCAAAGAAGATATAAGACAAAATGCAATACCTGTTTCTCAACCAGAGAGGTGGTTCCATGAGTCTGTCCGCTTTGTGATTATTCATTAACCTATATACACTTTTGTCCACTGTCTTAGGCACACAAAAATGCTGTATTAATAGTATGAATGGTACTATTTTCCACTATCTACTCTCATCTGGTTGGTTTTGAGGAAGTAGAAGGTGATAAGCAACAGGCAGGATAAAGAGGTCAAAGGAATTTGAGTTGGCAATAGCAGTTTTTAATCAAAGTCTCAATTTCAGACCATGGGAGATTTTTCAGAGATAAATGAAATCTTCCTTTTTAAAAATGAATTCGCTGCCTCTCAAAACACATACATTCACTAACATACAAAACAAAACCAACAGTACACTAAAGATGCTTCTTAGAATTACCTCCTACATGCGTGTAAGCTTGAGGATTCTTAATGCTTTGATAGGAGTTAGCACTGAAAGCAGTTAATGCATATGACTAATGCATGTAACTACTGGCAGCTTAGACTTGTCTCTATGTTTAAAATATGACCTTACTGGCCTTTAAGAAGACTCTTACCCCCTCAATTATATGATAGAAACAAACTCTACCCTAGATCAATTTTCAAAACTAAATATGTTTTGAAAGTAATGTAATAGCTGATATCTAAGATAACAAAATTTGTCTGTTTCTGATGTTCAAGTCTATCTCCTTCTGAACTGTTCAAAGTAGCCATGGGGCAATGAGTGACACCAACCACAATTTACCACACTTGGTTAGTAAACTTCAGTTTTTCTCAATGAAGAAAGGCCTCTTGCCATGCTTATCTCTACCCCAACAGTTAAACCTTTAGAGAAACATGTTAAAAATTGTTTAGCCTTTGGATACAATATTTATTATATTCAAAGGCTTGAAAGCAAAGAGGCTGAGACAAGCATTGAACAGTGATTTTCTTGGTGCATAGTTTTTAGGCTTTATAACCATGTTCATAGGGCATATTTATTCTTGAAATTCTGTTTTAACTTAAATGCATTGTACTTCTTTTGGAGGCGGAAGCGCAGGTTGGGGAGGGCAGAGGGCAGGCGGGCCACTTCTACTGGTCTTTCATTTATCTATTTTTTTTTCATCCATCTTTGTTCTTTGACCCATGTGCACCTCCCATCGCGCTGGCCTCTGTTGTCGCAGAGTACCGGCTCTGGGCACATGCGCTCCAGAGCTCCGGCTCGGTAATTGGACACAGAGGTCCAGCCGCTCAACGGCACGTGGGATCTTCCCAGGCCAGGGATCGAACCAGTGCCCTTTGCTCTGCAAGGCGGTGTTCTTACTCACTGGACCACCAGGGAAGCCCTGCATTGTACTTCTTATTTAAACATAAATTATGTTATTACCTAATTATTAATAATATGATTGTTGCTGTTCGGTTGCTCAGTTGTGTCCAACTCTTTGTGACCCCGTGGACTGAAACAAGCCATGTCTCTCTATCCTTCGACATCTCCAGAGATTGCTCAAACTCATGTACATGAAGTCAGTTATGTCATCCAGGAATCTCGTCCTCTGTTGTGCATTGGAATAACTCATGTTGCAGTTAAAGCTCAAATACTTAGGCAACTAGAAACACGAAAACAGTGAAAAAGACCCAAATGCTGGAAAAGGCAGAAGGCAGGAGGAGCATTGATGTTGGCTCTCAACTCAAGCCTGGCTTTAAATCCAAGTCAGCATATACAGGAAAGCCAGCCCCGCTCTAGTCTCGGATCAAATAGGAACGTGGCCCAAGTGACCTGGCTCCCAACGCTCACTCAAGGAGCGACTGACATGAAAGCCAACAGCAGCCTCAAGCATTGTGATGGCCTCTCAACTCAATCCTGGCCTTATATAGAAGCTAGCTTCTACGGGAAAGCCATCCCTAACCCTAGCCTGGGACCGGGGCCAAGGTGACATGGAACCCGAGGCTCTCTCAACGAGCGATGGACACGAAAGACAACAGCAGCTGTAAGCAATGTGGCGGCCTCTCAACTCAATCCTGACCTCACATCGAAGTCAGCTTCTACAGAAAAGCCCGCCCTAACCCTAGTCTCGGATTATGGCCCAAGTGAGGTGGTTCCCGACGCTCTCTCAACGAGCCACGGAAACGAAATCCAACGGCAGCCCTAATCCTTGCGGCAGATTCTCACTCAATCCTGCCCTCACATCAAAGTCAGCTTCTATGGGAAAGTCTGCCCTAACCCTAGCCTCGAACCCGTTAGGAACATGGCACAAGTGACCTGGCTCACGACGCTCTCTTAATGAGCGAAGGACACGAAAGCGAACAGCAGCCCTAAGGATTGCGCCAGACTTTCAACTCAATCCTGGCCCGACATTGAAGTTAGGTGCTACGGGAAAGCCAGCACTAACCCTAGCCTCAGACCGTGGCCCATGTGACCTGGCTCTTGACGCTCTCTCAACGAGCGAGGGACACAAAAGCCAACGGCAGCCCTAAGCTTTGCGGCGGTCTTTCAACTCAATCCTGGCCAGACATCGAAGTCAGCTTCTACAGAAAAGCCCGCCCTAACCCTAGTCTCGGATTATGGCCCAAGTGAGGTGGTTCCCGACGCTCTCTCAACGAGCCACGGAAACGAAATCCAACGGCAGCCCTAATCCTTGCGGCAGATTCTCACTCAATCCTGCCCTCACATCAAAGTCAGCTTCTATGGGAAAGTCTGCCCTAACCCTAGCCTCGAACCCGTTAGGAACATGGCACAAGTGACCTGGCTCACGACGCTCTCTTAATGAGCGAAGGACACGAAAGCGAACAGCAGCCCTAAGGATTGCGCCAGACTTTCAACTCAATCCTGGCCCGACATTGAAGTTAGCTTCTACGGGAAAGCCAGCACTAACCCTAGCCTCAGACCGTGGCCCATGTGACCTGGCTCTTGACGCTCTCTCAACGAGCGAGGGACACAAAAGCCAACGGCAGCCCTAAGCTTTGCGGCGGTCTTTCAACTCAATCCTGGCCAGACATCGAAGTCAGCATCCACGGGAAAGCCAGCCCTAACCCTAGCCTCAGACCGTGGCCCATGTGACCTGGCTCCAGACGCGCTCTCAACGAGCGATGGACACAAAAGCCAACGGCAGCCCTAAGCTTTGCGGCGGTCTTTCAACTCAATCTTAGCCTCACATCAAAGTCAGCTTCTACGGGAAAGCGAAGCCTAACCCTAGTCTCGGACCCAACTGGACCATGGTCCAAGTGACCTGGCTCCTGACCATCTCCCATTAGGCGACGGACACGAAATCAAACAGCAGCCTTAAGCATGGCGGCTGCGTCTCAAGTCCATCGTGGCCTCAAATCAAAGTCAGCTTCTACGGGAAAGCCAGCCCTAACCCTAACCTCGAACCCTGGCCCAAGTGACCTTGGTCCCAAGCTCTATCAACGAGTGACGGACATGACAGCCAACAGCAGACCTAAGCATTGTGGCGGCCTCTCAACTCACTCCTGGCCTCAAATCAAAGTCAGAATCTACGGGAAAGGCAGCCCTAACCCTAGCCTCGGACCCTGGCCCAAGTCACTTGGCTGCCATGCTGTCTCAACGAGCGACGGACGCGAAAGCCAAGAGCAGCCCTAACCATTGTGGTGGCGTCTGAACTGAATCCTGCCCTTGCATCAAGTCAGCTTCTACGGAAAGCCGGCCCTAACCCTAGCCCCAGACCATGGCGCAAATGACCTGGCTCCCGGCGTTCTCTCAACGAGCCACGGACACGAAATCCAACGGCAGCCCTAAACCTTGCGGCAGACTATCAACTCAATCCTGCCCTCAAATCAAAGTCAGCTTCTACGGGAAAGCCAGCACTAACCCTAGCCCCAGACCATGGCGCAATTGACCTGGCTCCCGACGCTCTCTCAACGAGCCACGGACACGAAATCCAACGGCCGCCCTACACCTTGCGGCCGACTCTCAACTCACTCCTGCCCTCACATCAAAGTCAGCTTTTACGGGAAAGCCTGCCCTAACCCTAGCCTCGGACCCGTTAGGAACATGGCACAAGTGACCTGGCTCACGACGCTGTCTTAACGAGCGACGGACACGAAACTGAACAGCAGCCCTAAGGATTGCACCAGGCTTTCAACTCAATCCTGGCTGGACATCGAGTCAGCATCCATGGGAAAGCCAGCCCTAACCCTAGTCTCAGACCGTGGCCCAAGTGACCAGGCTCCCGACGCTCTCTCAACGATCGATGGACACGAAACCCAACCGCAGCCCTAAACCTTGCGGCAGACTATCACCTCAATCCTGGCCTCACATCAAAGTCAGCTTTTACGGGAAAGCCTGCCCTAACCCTAGCCTCGGACCCGTTAGGAACATGGCACAAGTGACCTGGCTCACGACGCTGTCTTAACGAGCGACGGACACGAAACTGAACAGCAGCCCTAAGGATTGCACCAGGCTTTCAACTCAATCCTGGCTGGACATCAAGTCAGCATCCATGGGAAAGCCAGCCCTAACCCTAGTCTCAGACCGTGGCCCATGTGACCTGGCTCTTGACGCTCTCTCAACGAGCGAGGGACACAAAAGCCAACGGCAGCCCTAAGCTTTGCGGCGGTCTTTCAACTCAATCCTGGCCAGACATCGAAGTCAGCATCCACGGGAAAGCCAGCCCTAACCCTAGCCTCAGACCGTGGCCCATGTGACCTGGCTCCAGACGCGCTCTCAACGAGCGATGGACACAAAAGCCAACGGCAGCCCTAAGCTTTGCGGCGGTCTTTCAACTCAATCTTAGCCTCACATCAAAGTCAGCTTCTACGGGAAAGCGAAGCCTAACCCTAGTCTCGGACCCAACTGGACCATGGTCCAAGTGACCTGGCTCCTGACCATCTCCCATTAGGCGACGGACACGAAATCAAACAGCAGCCCTAAGCATTGCGGTGGCCTCTCAACTCAATCCTGACCTCACATCAAAGTCAGCTTCTACGGGAAAGCCAGCCCTAACCCTAGCCTTGGACCCATTAGGAACATGGCATAAGTGACCTGACTCACGACGCTCTCTCAGCGAGCGGCGGACACGAAAGCCAACAGCAGCCCTGAACATTGTGGTGGCCTCTCAACTGAATCCTGGCCTCAAGTCGAAGTCAGTTTCTACGGGAAAGGCAGACCTAACCCTATCTTCGGACCTTGGCCCAAGACACCTGGCTGCCATGTTGTCTCAACGAGCGACAGACGCAAAAGCCAAGAGCATCCCTAACCATTGTGGTGGCGTCTGAACTGAATCCTGCCCTTGCATCGAAGTCAGCTTCTACGGGAAAGCCAGCCCTAACCCTAGCCCCAGACCATGGCGCAATTGACCTGGCTCCCGACGCTCTCTCAACGAGCCACGGACACGAAATCCAACGGCAGCCCTAAACCTTGCGGCAGACTCTCAACTCAATCCTGCCCTCACATCGAAATCAGCTTCTATGGGAAAGCCTGCCCTAACCCTAGCCTCAAACCCATTAGGAACATGGCACAAGTGACCTGGCTTGACGCTGGCTTAAAGAGCGATGGACAGGAAAGCAATCAGCAGCCCTAAGCATTGCGTTGGCCTCTCAACTGAATCCTGTCCTCACATCGAAGTCAACTTTTACGGGAAAGCTAGCCCTAACCCTAGCCTCGGACCCATCAGGAACATGGCCTAAGTGACCTGGCTCGACTGTCTCAACGAGTGACAACACAACAGCCAACAGTAGCCCTAAGCTTGCAGCATCCTCTCAACTCAATCTTAGTCTCACATCGAAGTCATCTTCTACGGCAAAGGCAGCCAGAACCCAGCCTTGGACCATGGCCCATGTGACCTGGCTCCGGATGCTCTCTCAGCGAGCCACAGACACGAAAGCCAACAGCAGCCCTATGCATTGCTGCAGCCTCTCAACTCAATCCTGGCCTCACATGGAAGCCACCTTCTATGGCAAAGGCAGCCTAACCCTAGCCTCAAACCCATTAGGAACATGGCACAAGTGACCTGGCTTGACGCTGGCTTAAAGAGCGATGGACAGGAAAGCAATCAGCAGCCCTAAGCATTGCGTTGGCCTCTCAACTGAATCCTGTCCTCACATCGAAGTCAACTTTTACGGGAAAGCTAGCCCTAACCCTAGCCTCGGACCCATCAGGAACATGGCCTAAGTGACCTGGCTCGACTGTCTCAACGAGTGACAACACAACAGCCAACAGTAGCCCTAAGCTTGCAGCATCCTCTCAACTCAATCTTAGTCTCACATCGAAGTCATCTTCTACGGCAAAGGCAGCCAGAACCCAGCCTTGGACCATGGCCCATGTGACCTGGCTCCGGATGCTCTCTCAGCGAGCCACAGACACGAAAGCCAACAGCAGCCCTATGCATTGCTGCAGCCTCTCAACTCAATCCTGGCCTCACATGGAAGCCACCTTCTATGGCAAAGGCAGCCCGAATCCTAGCCTCTGAGCATGGCCTAAGTGACCTGTCTCCTTATACTCTCTCAACATGCGACCGACCCAAAAGCCGACAGAAGCCCTAAGCAGTGCGGCGGCCTCTTCGGTCAATCCTGGCCTCACATCGAAATCAGCTTCTTCGAGAAAGCCTGCCCTAACCCTAGCCTTTGACCATGGCCCAAGTGACTTCGCCCCCCCGCTGTCCCAATGAACGAAGGAGATGAAAGTCAAGAGCAGTTCTAAGCATTGCGCTGGCTCTCACCTCAATCCTGGCCTTATATTCACGTCAGCTTCCACGGGAAATCCAGCCCTAACCCTAGCCTCAGACCATGGCCCAAGTGACCTGGCTCTTGTATCTCTCTCGACGAGCGACGGACCTGAAAGCCAATTGCAGCCCTAAGCATTGCGGCGGCCTCTCAACTCAATCCTGGCTTTCCGTCGAAATTAGCTTCTACAGGAAAGCCAGCCCTAACCCTAGCCTCAGACCATGTCCCAAGTGACCTTACTTCATTCATTCCAATGAATACTCCTTTTGATGTCCTTGCAGTTCAAGCGGATCTCAAAAGTCTTCTCCAACACTGTAGTTTGAAAGCATTAATTCTTCTGCACTCAGCCTTCTTCTAGGTCCATCTCTCACAGCCATACATCAGTATGGGAAAACCATAACTTTTACTATGTTGACCTTTATCAGCCAAATGATGTCACTGTTATTTAATGTGTTATCTAGTTTTTTCCTAGCTCTTCTTTCAATGATCAAGTATCTTTTAATTTCATGGCTTCAATCACCATCCACAGTGATTTTGGAGCCTATAAATATGAAGTCTATCACTGTTTCCATTGTTTGCCCATCTATTTTCCATGAAGTGATGGGACCGAATGCCATGATCTTTATTTTTTGAATGTTTATTTCTAAGCGAGCTTTTTCACGCTCCCCCTTCACCTTCATCAAGAGACTCTTTAGTTCTTCACTTTTTGCCATAAGGGTGGTGTCATCTGCATATCCAAAGTTATTGATATTTATCCCGACAATCTTGATTCCAGCTTGTGCTTCTTCCAGCCTGGCATTTTGCATGATGTACCCTGCATGGAAGTTAAATAATCAGGGTGACAATATACAGCCTTGACGTCATTCTTTCCCAATTTTGAACTAGTCCTGTTGTCCCATGTTGGTTCTCAGTGTTGCTTCTTGACCTGCAAACAGGTTTCACAGGAGGCAGGTAAGGTGGTTGAGTATTCCCATCTCTTTCAGAATTTTCCACAGTTTGATTGTGATCCACAGAGTCAAAGGCTTTAGTATGGTCAGTGAAGCAGAAGTAGATGTTTCACTGGAATTCCCTTGCTTTTTCTATGATCCGATGAATGTTGGCAATTTGATAATAACACTATTAAAAATAGATAATATATGCTCAGAGTTTAAAATTTAGATGTCAAGGATGTATCATGAAGGTTATTCTTCTCTCCCTGTCCTTAGTCAACCAGCCTATCAAGAGACAACCTATGTTATCATTTCTTCTGTATCCTTTCTGAAATTCTCTATAAGTCTGTAAGCATTCATCTCTCTCAATATATGAATATATGTATGTATGTGTATATATACACACATTTATACATGTAATTTTGTTGTTGTTCAGTCACTAAGTCTTGTCTGACTCTTCACTACCCAATGGACTACAGCACCCTAGGCTTTCCTGTCCCTCACGATCTCCTGGAGTTTGCCCAAGTTCATGTCCATTGATTCAGTGATGCCATCCAACCATACAAGTAATTTTACTGTGCCTTTTTTTTTGGCCACTTCTATTGGTCTTTCGTTTATTTATTTCCATCTATCTTTGTTCTCTGGCCCGTATGGGCCTCCCATTGCAGTGGCCTCTTTCATTGCAGAGCACTGGCTCTGGGCGCATGCACCTCAGAGCTCTGGCTCAGTAGGTGGACACATTGGTCCAGCAGTTCCACAGCACATGGGATCCTCCTAGGCCAGGGATCGAACCAGCGCCCCTTGCACTGTAGGCGGTGTCCTTACCCATTGGACTACCAGGGAAGCCCCATACAAGTAATGAAATGAAAGCATACCAAATATACTGATTTTTGCCTAATTTTAAAAAATTAACAATAGATCTTGGAGATTATGCCATATCATCCTTTTAAATGATAGCTTGGTTTCTCATAATTATTTTGACCAGAACTAGTCATTTATCTTTTTCTAATAAAACTAAGATTAAAATGAATATCTTGATGCATATGATATTTCTCACTCTGAGTATATCTGAAGGGTAAATTCCTACAACTGGAATTGCTGGATTAAAGTGTATGTACATTTTGATAGATATGCAAAATTGTTCCCCATAGAGGTTGTGCCAAATTTAACTTCTGTGATTCATGTATGAGGACTTGTTCTACCAAAAGATAGTAACTCTTCACTAGTATCAGTGGTATACTATTGAAGTTTCAATTTATATCCTTTGAGTGAGGTTAAACATGTATTCATATATTTAACAACCACTTGTATTTCCTTTTCTGTAAACTATTATGTTCCTATATTTATCCTATTTAACAGTGGATTATTGATCTTTTTTCTTATTGATTTTAGGAGTTAAAGAATTTTAAACTATGGTTTAAATAGATTTTGTGTGGATGCAAATCAAGTATTTCTAGTATCTTTTTATTTTCTAATATCTTTTGTATGTAAAAAATATACCCAAGTTCCAAGCACCCCACCTACCAAACAATTAACTTCAATACCTATTTGGAACTGCTTATCTTTCAGTCCTAATTTTTACATTTTCAAACTGATTGGAATGATTTTTATTTTATGTTATTTTATGTGCGTATGTAATGTGGAAGCCCTAAAAAAGAAATCAGTGATTAAATTAACTTAAGCAATAAAATAATTATTTTACAGAATATAAATTACCATACAGAAGTCAGTAGCCTTCATGTCCACAACTAATAACAAGTTAAAAGACAGAAGAGATGGTAAAGAAACAGCAACAGAGAGGATAAAATACTTTTAGGAATAAATTTAACAAGAAAAGTACAAACCAACATGAGGAAAAATTTTAAACACTTCTAAGAGACACAAATGTAGACCTTAATAAATGAAAGATAATCTTTTTTTAGATAGGCAATTGTTATCATAAAGATTTCTGTTGTTCTTAATTTATAAATTTTAATACAATTCCTATAAAATACCAACGAACTTTTTAATGAAACTGGACATGATAGTATTAAAGCTGATATAAAAACAAGCAGGAATAATCAGAAAATATTAAAAATTAAAAGCTCTGAGGAGTCACTGTCCCTATTACTCATTAAAACATACTGTAAAGCCTCTATAACTGAAACAGTATGGTATTGAGTTCACAGGTAGGACAGTCTAAACTCTACAAAGAAAAAGTTAAAGTGTATGTACATTTTGATAGATATGCAAAATTGTTCCCCATAGAGGTTGTGCCAAATTTAACTTCTGTGATTCATGTATGAGGACTTGTTCTACCAAAGATAGTAACTCTTCACTAGTATCAGTGGTATACTATTGAAGTTTCAATTTATATCCTTTGAGTGAGGTTAAACATGTATTCATATATTTAACAACCACTTGTATTTCCTTTTCTGTAAACTATTATGTTCCTATATTTATCCTATTTAACAGTGGATTATTGATCTTTTTTCTTATTGATTTTAGGAGTTAAAGAATTTTAAACTATGGTTTAAATAGATTTTGTGTGGATGCAAATCAAGTATTTCTAGTATCTTTTTATTTTCTAATATCTTTTGTATGTAAAAAATATACCCAAGTTCCAAGCACCCCACCTACCAAACAATTAACTTCAATACCTATTTGGAACTGCTTATCTTTCAGTCCTAATTTTTACATTTTCAAACTGATTGGAATGATTTTTATTTTATGTTATTTTATGTGCGTATGTAATGTGGAAGCCCTAAAAAAGAAATCAGTGATTAAATTAACTTAAGCAATAAAATAATTATTTTACAGAATATAAATTACCATACAGAAGTCAGTAGCCTTCATGTCCACAACTAATAACAAGTTAAAAGACAGAAGAGATGGTAAAGAAACAGCAACAGAGAGGATAAAATACTTTTAGGAATAAATTTAACAAGAAAAGTACAAACCAACATGAGGAAAAATTTTAAACACTTCTAAGAGACACAAATGTAGACCTTAATAAATGAAAGATAATCTTTTTTTAGATAGGCAATTGTTATCATAAAGATTTCTGTTGTTCTTAATTTATAAATTTTAATACAATTCCTATAAAATACCAACGAACTTTTTAATGAAACTGGACATGATAGTATTAAAGCTGATATAAAAACAAGCAGGAATAATCAGAAAATATTAAAAATTAAAAGCTCTGAGGAGTCACTGTCCCTATTACTCATTAAAACATACTGTAAAGCCTCTATAACTGAAACAGTATGGTATTGAGTTCACAGGTAGGACAGTGGAATAGAAAGCCCAGAAATAGACTGACATATATATGGAAATTAAGCATGTAACAAAGTTTGCATCGCATATCACTGGGACAATGATGGGCTTCTTTATTATTATTTTTTAAAGGTTTATTTATTTATTTATTTATTTTTTGGGCAGGGGGCGGGTTGGGGAGGGAGGAGGCGGGCAGGCCACTTCTATTGGTCTTTCATTTCTCTATTTTCATCCGTCTTTGTTCTTTGGCTCCTGTGGGCCTCCCATCTCGGTGGCGTCTGTTGTCACAGAGTGCCAGCTCTGGGCGCATGCGCTCCAGAGCTCCGGCTCGGTGATTAGACAGATCAGTCCAGCCGCTCTGCAGCACGTGGGATCTTCCCAGGCCAGGGCTCGAACCAGCGCCCCTTGCACTGCAAGGCGGTGTCCTTATCCACTGGACCACCAGGGGAAGCCCTCTTTATTATTTTTATGAACGGTAATGGGAAAATTGAGTAACCGTTTGGATAAAGATAAAATTAGATCACTAGCTCACATCATACACAAAAATAAATGCCAATAGATTAGGGATCTAAATGTAAAAACTGACTACAAGTACCAGAAAAACAATATGAGTGTATTAGACTTTAACATAGTGTAAGGAAAGTCTAACTATGACTTAAATGCAATACAACAGGAAAATATTGATAAATTTGCATAAAAATAACTTTGGCATGTCAAAAAATGATATAACAAAATATTTGACAATTGACAAACCGGGAGAAAATATTCGTCCACAAACTAATAACAAGTTAAAGAAAAAGGGAAACAGCAACAGAGAGGATAAATACTTTTAGGAATAAATTTAACAAGAAAAGTACAAACCAACATGAGGAAAATTTTAAACACTTCTAAGAGACACAAATGTAGACCTTAATAAATGAAAGATAATCTTTTTTTAGATAGGCAATTGTTATCATAAAGATTTCTGTTGTTCTTAATTTATAAATTTTAATACAATTCCTATAAAATACCAACGAACTTTTTAATGAAACTGGACATGATAGTATTAAAGCTGATATAAAAACAAGCAGGAATAATCAGAAAATATTAAAAATTAAAAGCTCTGAGGAGTCACTGTCCCTATTACTCATTAAAACATACTGTAAAGCCTCTATAACTGAAACAGTATGGTATTGAGTTCACAGGTAGGACAGTGGAATAGAAAGCCCAGAAATAGACTGACATATATATGGAAATTAAGCATGTAACAAAGTTTGCATCGCATATCACTGGGACAATGATGGGCTTCTTTATTATTATTTTTTAAAGGTTTATTTATTTATTTATTTATTTTTTGGGCAGGGGGCGGGTTGGGGAGGGAGGGGAGTGGGCGGGCCACTTCTATTGGTCTTTCATTTCTCTATTTTCATCCGTCTTTGTTCTTTGGCTCCTGTGGGCCTCCCATCTCGGTGGCGTCTGTTGTCACAGAGTGCCAGCTCTGGGCGCATGCGCTCCAGAGCTCCGGCTCGGTGATTAGACAGATCAGTCCAGCCGCTCTGCAGCACGTGGGATCTTCCCAGGCCAGGGCTCGAACCAGCGCCCCTTGCACTGCAAGGCGGTGTCCTTATCCACTGGACCACCAGGGGAAGCCCTCTTTATTATTTTTATGAACGGTAATGGGAAAATTGAGTAACCGTTTGGATAAAGATAAAATTAGATCACTAGCTCACATCATACACAAAAATAAATGCCAATAGATTAGGGATCTAAATGTAAAAACTGACTACAAGTACCAGAAAAACAATATGAGTGTATTAGACTTTAACATAGTGTAAGGAAAGTCTAACTATGACTTAAATGCAATACAACAGGAAAATATTGATAAATTTGCATAAAAATAACTTTGGCATGTCAAAAAAATGATATAACAAAATATTTGACAATTGACAAACCGGGAGAAAATATTCGTGGTATCAATCACAAAGAAGTAGTATATCTAATATATAAGGAACTCTTAAAAATCAGGGGGAGATGA
Source organism: Tragulus kanchil (assembly GCA_022376925.1). Lineage (NCBI taxonomy): Eukaryota > Metazoa > Chordata > Mammalia > Artiodactyla > Tragulidae > Tragulus > Tragulus kanchil. Next base: position 100,913,249 of record JAIOJX010000004.1, on the reverse strand, counting down.
TTGAAAACCCAATTGAAAGCAACATGGACAATTGACCAAAATGATGTTAAAATGTCCCTTCAACATACGAAAAGATTTTTAACCTTACTCATAAGAGAAATACAAAAACAAAAACAAACTATACTGAAGTATTATTTATTTTATCAAACTGGCAAAAATTAAAAAGTATAGTATTTTTTTATTGAATGGTGATAGTGAAAATTAATATAACCCATACACATATGGAAAAGGGAAAATCAGAGTTGGAGGTATTCACTATGAAGTCATGATTTTGTGTCTATACATATGTATTTATATCATGTATGTATGTAAATATATAAATACTTAATGCATATGTGTACACATAAACCTGGTTTCTATCTTTAGTGAGAGATCCTACAAACAGTGACAGCCCAGTAACAAGGACTATGGCTAAAGCACATATCTTTATTTCTAGAAGCATATCTTGATTTCTCACATAGATCTTGATTTCTAGAAGGAAAATGGCAACTCACTCCAGTACTCTTGCCTTAAAAATGTCCCATGGACAGAAAAGCCAACCTTTGAGACTTTCCTGACCCAGGGATCAAAACTGAATCTCCCATGTCTCCTGCCTGTGACTCTGCATTGCAGGTGGATTCTTTACCTGCTGACCCATCAGAGAAGCCCTTCTAGCAGCCATCCTCCACAGAAAGGCATCAGGGTTCCTTGGGGATGTGGCTGATTGATTGGGTTGGGGAAGGAAGAATACAAGATGAATCTAGAATATCTTGTTGTACCAAAAAGTAAGGGAGTACTGAAAGATTAAAGAGGACATGCTGTAAGGACACAAGAACCAGACTGAAAGGATACCCCCTGACCAAATCAGAGGCAATTGAGCACTGAAATAATGAAAGTACTATAGAATACTGGTTAAAATAAGAATCTGTAAGTTCATAGTGATATAAATAAACAAATTGGGAAAACTATCAAGTTCTTCCTTATATAGTAGAAAAACAACTGGTATTTATAGAAAGAATGACAGAATTAGAAAATCAGCCATAACCAACCATCCTAATATTGATTGAAGAAGCATCAGGGAGTGATAAAACTAATAAGCAAAAGTTTTAGGAATAACAGAATATATACATATTCTCAAAATATCCACCCCCCCCCCAATAATTACTAATTACAAAGGGGAAAATAGTAACTTTACAGTGGAGAAATGGCCACCTTAACAAAATTTTCAAAGAGTAAAGCAAATCAGCCTGTGCCTGCTAATAAGAAGCATCAAGAAGAATGCAATATCATTTTTGCAATGATTCTGCACAAACCCAAAGCCTGAGTGTAGTCATGAGGCAACAACAGACTAACTCCAATTGAGAAATTTTACAATAACTAGCCAGTACTGTACATCACACATATTCAATACATAGGAGAAAAATAGAATGAACTCTTTTTCATTAACTCATGTGCATGTTTCTAGGGCACTATAAGCATAAGCTTTTATTTGAAAATTCAGGACATAGGAAGGCTCAGTACAAGTTTAGTAGTTTCTAGGGCAGTTGGTCAAAGGAGGAATTGTTTCTGCAGATTAGCGGCCACTGTTTGGGTAATTTGATTTCTATCAGGAAGAGTAGGTAGGAATAGTTATAGGGAGAGGGACATGCAAGGCCCACGATGGAAAGTTCTCAGCCCTGTAAGCCCTCCCAGGGTCTTTAAATTAAATGGTTAAGATTTAACATAATAAGACTCAAACAACTCTTCAAAATTATTCTCTTTGGCATAAAGAAAAATGCATATTTTTTTTTCAACTTGTGTACTTCTTAGTCGATCTCTTTGTGTAGAAAAAAGAAAAATAATAACATAGATATTACTATTTTGTTCCCTGTGAGTAGAATTCCAGGAAAAAATTATTAGAAACTTGCATTATTATTTAAACATTAAAATATCCATGGCAAAGTATTTTATCTAAAATAATTTTTTACCAGTGAAATAAAAATTTTAATGATTTAAAAATTTATTTTTACTTTAATGTTAATTTAAATTTTTTTCCTGCTTTTATTTTTTCCACCAGAGATGGAAAGTGAATGTAACATAAACTAATCTACTTCCTGCAAAGAAAAAAAAAAAAAATGTTTGTAAGAGGGAAATAGTTCATGTGTTAAAGAACAATTTTTTTAAATAAAAGATAAAATCATGACCCTCAGATATATATAGAAACGAATATATGTTCAAGATTTTATTTAAGTCATAAATGAGAAAACTGGCAAGTGTTAACACGAGTTCAAAGGACAATCTTAAGAAACAGATCAGGAATATATGGTAGCAAAACATTTTTCTGTGGTGGTGGCCACTGGACAGAATTCATCTGTATGTGTATAAACAAGAATTAATTTCCAGTTGCTTATAGTGATGGGTTGTCTACAACCTATAGATTATCTATAAGCTATAAAGTTGTAAAATGATTCCCATGGAATCAGATGCAGATAACCTGAAAGGATGCTGTGCAAAGTGTCTTCCCTACAACTATTAACAGTTATCGTCTATCTTCAGACTCAGAGTAGGCAGAGTCTTGATGACAATGGGAATACACTGGTCATAGGCTAACTTCCCTGTTCAGTGAGCACGTGGCTAAGGGAATTTTCCCTTCCATCCACAAATTATTCCAGGCAAATAAGGTTTTATTTCTTTGGTTTGATTGTGGGGGAGTCAGCTCTGAAAGGGCTCTTGAACCAGACAGGCAAATGAGCTGCTCCATGGCACAGCACCTCAATCAACACTCAGGGTAGCCTAAATAAAAGGGCACCTTCAAAGGGCTCCGTGCAGTCAGTGTGTTAGTTGACCTCTTTTTTTTTTTGCCAATGTGGAGGAAGTGGCTAACATAATAAGACTCAAACAACTCTTCAAAATTATTCTCTTTGGCATAAAGAAAAATGCATATTTTTTTTTCAACTTGTGTACTTCTTAGTCGATCTCTTTGTGTAGAAAAAAGAAAAATAATAACATAGATATTACTATTTTGTTCCCTGTGAGTAGAATTCCAGGAAAAAATTATTAGAAACTTGCATTATTATTTAAACATTAAAATATCCATGGCAAAGTATTTTATCTAAAATAATTTTTTACCAGTGAAATAAAAATTTTAATGATTTAAAAATTTATTTTTACTTTAATGTTAATTTAAATTTTTTTCCTGCTTTTCTTTTTCCCACCAGAGATGGAAAGTGAATGTAACATAAACTAATCTACTTCCTGCAAAGAAAAAAAAAAAAAATGTTTGTAAGAGGGAAATAGTTCATGTGTTAAAGAACAATTTTTTTAAATAAAAGATAAAATCATGACCCTCAGATATATATAGAAACGAATATATGTTCAAGATTTTATTTAAGTCATAAATGAGAAAACTGGCAAGTGTTAACACGAGTTCAAAGGACAATCTTAAGAAACAGATCAGGAATATATGGTAGCAAAACATTTTTCTGTGGTGGTGGCCACTGGACAGAATTCATCTGTATGTGTATAAACAAGAATTAATTTCCAGTTGCTTATAGTGATGGGTTGTCTACAACCTATAGATTATCTATAAGCTATAAAGTTGTAAAATGATTCCCATGGAATCAGATGCAGATAACCTGAAAGGATGCTGTGCAAAGTGTCTTCCCTACAACTATTAACAGTTATCGTCTATCTTCAGACTCAGAGTAGGCAGAGTCTTGATGACAATGGGAATACACTGGTCATAGGCTAACTTCCCTGTTCAGTGAGCACGTGGCTAAGGGAATTTTCCCTTCCATCCACAAATTATTCCAGGCAAATAAGGTTTTATTTCTTTGGTTTGATTGTGGGGGAGTCAGCTCTGAAAGGGCTCTTGAACCAGACAGGCAAATGAGCTGCTCCATGGCACAGCACCTCAATCAACACTCAGGGTAGCCTAAATAAAAGGGCACCTTCAAAGGGCTCCGTGCAGTCAGTGTGTTAGTTGACCTCTTTTTTTTTTTTTTTGCCAATGTGGAGGAAGTGGCTTCACAGGCGTGCGCTATTCTTAAATGAATCAGAAACATCCAGACCTCTGTCTCTTCATCGTCCTCCCACCTGCACAAGGCTGGGTTCTTTTGTTAGAAATAACTCTGCTAGATATGAGTGCCTTGGGACCTTTAACACATCACAGCTCAGCAAGATCTGGAGTCAGAACTGGGTCTGGGTTAGGCTCAACCAGCTACAAATTTGTTTATTCTGCGGGGAAAAAAAGGCAATAATTGTGATTCCCAGCTGCCAGGATTGCTCAAAGATTTAAAGAGATGAGGGCTGTGAAATATGCTTTGTAAATTGTGAAGAGTTAGTAAAAAGAACAAATATGCGCCTCTTTTAGGGCCTGAAGTTCTTCGGTGAAAAGACAAAATATCTCGGCTGCTCTGAAGTATCCACGGAGTTTCCACGGAGCCCGGCAGCTGGTTGCCCAAGTTGTCGGCTGGCTCCTCCCCCAGGACGCCGGCCCGGGTCCGGGTCAGAGGCCGCCGGGGCTCGGGCGCCGGGACTCTCCAGCCCGCAGCTGGCTCGGGGGTGAAATCCCTTGCCTGGGCGGGGCAGGCCTGGGCCGCCCAGTTCCTGATTCTATAAGTGGTACCCGGGGCCGGTGGCGCCACAGACCGGGCCACCCGCGAGCGGCGCAGGATGGGCCCGCGCAGAGCGGCGAGCCGGTCCCGGGGCCCCGGGCCGCGGCGGCCGCTCCTCCCCGCTGTCCTCCCGCTAGGGCTGCTGCTGCTGCTGCCGCCGCCACCGGCCTCGGGCAACCGGGCCGGCCGGCCGCCCCATCTCGTCTTCGTGCTGGCCGACGACTTGGGCTGGAACGACGTCGGCTTCCACGGCTCGGCCATCCGCACGCCGCACCTGGACGCGCTGGCGGCCGGCGGGGTGCTGCTGGACAACTACTACACACAGCCGCTATGCACGCCATCTCGGAGCCAGCTGCTTACCGGCCGCTACCAGGTACGCAGCGCCCCCGGCGGCCCGCCCGGCCCGCAAGCCTCTTAGAAGTGGGCCCCGAGCACCGAGCGAGCGAGGGCCAGCCGGCGTCGTCCCCGAACTGCCTCTCAAAGAGGCGGCTTCTTCTCCCTGCAGCGCCCTCTTCGCTCCTCCCAGGCCCGTAGCCCGCGGCAGTCTCTGCGCATGCCCGGCTTCAGGGCGCCCTGCATCCCCGGCGCCCTACTTCTTTGGTTTTTCTGCCTTCCGTTTTCAAAAGGTCAGGGTGAAGGGGCTTCAGGGCAATGTTAGCTGCGGGGCATTGCGGGTCAGTAGGCAGAAGGTCCGAAAGGACTCTGCCGGGCGGCCATTAAGTGGGAGGCCGGAGAGAGAACAGAAGGATCATCCAGGAATGGAACAGAAAGAGATAGGGAACCAGGAAAGCTGTGGGTGGAATGGGGGAGCGTTAACCTGAAGGGGAGCATGCAGTGAGTGAAGTTTTGTTTCTCGGTGAATCCAGCGGTCCTAAATTAGGATTAACCAACCAAAGATTAATTTTTCCAAGTTCTCAGCTGCCCTGGAATGTATTTCTTGGGCTGATGTTTCCCTACAGATGTAACCTGTATTGAGTGCCTGTAAGCATCTTCAGTATCTCTTTTAAGAGGTCTGTGTAGTTAATATATTATAGCACATTTGTAGAGAGGGTGCATATGTTAGATAAGCAAGAATATCAACATTTGCATAGTGTTTTACTGTTTTGAAAGTTAATTCTTTAAACAGCCTGTGAGGTAGCTGTTATTATTTTTTAATTACTTATTTTATTTTATTTTTAAAAATATTTTTACAGAGTTTTGTTGTTCACAGACATGTATGTTCCCAGATCAGTCATATGCATATCCCTGGCCCCCTCCCCACTCCCAGTCCCCCCATCCCACCCCTCCAGGCTGTCGCACCGAGCCCTTATAGGAACTCCTATTCCCACAGCACAAAGCTGATATTTTAAATATTTTTTTACACACTAGGAAGTAAACCTGTGGCAATTCAATGACATGCTAAGAATTGTCAATTGAAAAAAAATTGCACAATGTAAGAGTTGTGAGTTGAGTTTTAGTTGGAGCAAAATGAGGACTATAGCTTGGGAGACAGCATTTCAAATAGCTCTGAGAAATCTCTCCAAAGAGGTAGGGAGAAGGTCAGTGTTATATATTATTTTAGTGAAGGGTGTATGTGCAGTCAAGCACATATTTTGGCAGAAGCTTGCTGCTAGTTATGAGAAGGTGTCACCGTGAGTGACTTTAGTGCTTTTCTAGATACGAGTAGATGCAAGAAATGGGCTGATAAAATCTTCTCCTGAAAATATCTATCTGAAGGCCTTGTCTCCCAATTTTTCCCAGAGCCCAGAGTGCCTCGTTCCTGAGCTCCACCCTGAACTTCCTTCAGAGGGTGTTGAAGGTCAGTGACTGCAATGGCTTGGGACTCAACCCCTGTAGAAGCAGATGGCAAATGCCAATTTTTAATTGGCAGAATCACATAGCTAGAAAGTGGTAAAACCGGGGTTTGTGCCTTTTTTGTATCCACTAGTCATCTCAGCCCTCTAAAATTGGATTTTTTTTCTTAACCTGAATAAGGTTGACATTTTGTGATTATGACCATGATAAATACAGCAAACAGGTACTATTGGAAGGCGGGGTCCTAAATTAGGATTAACCACAAGATTAATTTTTCCAAGTTCTCAGCTGCCCTGGAATGTATTTCTTGGGCTGATGTTTCACAGATGTAACCTGTATTGAGTGCCTGTAAGCATCTTCAGTATCTCTTTTAAGAGGTCTGTGTAGTTAATATATTATAGCACATTTGTAGAGAGGGTGCATATGTTAGATAAGCAAGAATATCAACATTTGCATAGTGTTTTACTGTTTTGAAAGTTAATTCTTTAAACAGCCTGTGAGGTAGCTGTTATTATTTTTTAATTACTTATTTTATTTTATTTTTAAAAATATTTTTACAGAGTTTTGTTGTTCACAGACATGTATGTTCCCAGATCAGTCATATGCATATCCCTGGCCCCCTCCCCACTCCCAGTCCCCCCATCCCACCCCTCCAGGCTGTCGCACCGAGCCCTTATAGGAACTCCTATTCCCACAGCACAAAGCTGATATTTTAAATATTTTTTTACACACTAGGAAGTAAACCTGTGGCAATTCAATGACATGCTAAGAATTGTCAATTGAAAAAAAATTGCACAATGTAAGAGTTGTGAGTTGAGTTTTAGTTGGAGCAAAATGAGGACTATAGCTTGGGAGACAGCATTTCAAATAGCTCTGAGAAATCTCTCCAAAGAGGTAGGGAGAAGGTCAGTGTTATATATTATTTTAGTGAAGGGTGTATGTGCAGTCAAGCACATATTTTGGCAGAAGCTTGCTGCTAGTTATGAGAAGGTGTCACCGTGAGTGACTTTAGTGCTTTTCTAGATACGAGTAGATGCAAGAAATGGGCTGATAAAATCTTCTCCTGAAAATATCTATCTGAAGGCCTTGTCTCCCAATTTTTCCCAGAGCCCAGAGTGCCTCGTTCCTGAGCTCCACCCTGAACTTCCTTCAGAGGGTGTTGAAGGTCAGTGACTGCAATGGCTTGGGACTCAACCCCTGTAGAAGCAGATGGCAAATGCCAATTTTTAATTGGCAGAATCACATAGCTAGAAAGTGGTAAAACCGGGGTTTGTGCCTTTTTTGTATCCACTAGTCATCTCAGCCCTCTAAAATTGGATTTTTTTTCTTAACCTGAATAAGGTTGACATTTTGTGATTATGACCATGATAAATACAGCAAACAGGTACTATTTGAGAACACGAGCACACCTCCCTTTGTATGCACTGTTAATTCAACAGACATACTTTGGGCCCGTACTGTGAGTCACAGGAATGTGCTTGAGCCTTGCCCTCCCAGACCTGTGTTCATGTGCCCTTTCAGATCAACCCTGGCATGCTGTCTTGAGATCAAAGGAAGGGAAGGGTTCACTTTCAGTAAAGATCTGAAGAGTGATCTGAAAACTTTTAGAAATAGAAAAAGAGTTTTACTATAGACTTTAAAGTAGCCTAAGGTTCTCAGTGGAGATAAAAGATGATTCTCTTCACCATCAGCCCTAAATGCTTTCCATAGCTCTGTACTTGCTGCTGTGTGGACTCAGGAATCTCTGCTCTGATGCAATCTCACCCTGGACACTTTGTAGGAGTACAAGAACATCTGAGAAAAGAGGGGAAAGGAGGGAAGGCCAGGTCTACCCAAATGGTTCTACATTTGATCTGAAGTAAGAAAACTGAACTCAAATTGCAGAAGAATGGGAGGGCCATTCACTTCTCCAACTTCCTCCCTTCCAACAGTCATCAACAGAAAAGCAAATACCACACTGCAAAAACTTGTTCATACAACTGACAGCTTTTGCTCCTGAGCATTCTCCCTGATCAATCACCAACATTCCATCTTGGTGGAAAAAAGGACAACGTCTAGACTACCCTGAGGTTAAGAAGTGCAGGAAGAGTAGAGGCGTTCTGCATAAGAGTTTAGAGACCAGTCACTGTAGCAAGCTCATCTTAACAAACATTTTGCATAGAGTTCTCATGAAAATAATTTTCCCAGAGCCCAGAGTGCCTCGTTCCTGAGCTCCACCCTGAACTTCCTTCAGAGGGTGTTGAAGGTCAGTGACTGCAATGGCTTGGGACTCAACCCCTGTAGAAGCAGATGGCAAATGCCAATTTTTAATTGGCAGAATCACATAGCTAGAAAGTGGTAAAACCGGGGTTTGTGCCTTTTTTGTATCCACTAGTCATCTCAGCCCTCTAAAATTGGATTTTTTTTCTTAACCTGAATAAGGTTGACATTTTGTGATTATGACCATGATAAATACAGCAAACAGGTACTATTTGAGAACACGAGCACACCTCCCTTTGTATGCACTGTTAATTCAACAGACATACTTTGGGCCCGTACTGTGAGTCACAGGAATGTGCTTGAGCCTTGCCCTCCCAGACCTGTGTTCATGTGCCCTTTCAGATCAACCCTGGCATGCTGTCTTGAGATCAAAGGAAGGGAAGGGTTCACTTTCAGTAAAGATCTGAAGAGTGATCTGAAAACTTTTAGAAATAGAAAAAGAGTTTTACTATAGACTTTAAAGTAGCCTAAGGTTCTCAGTGGAGATAAAAGATGATTCTCTTCACCATCAGCCCTAAATGCTTTCCATAGCTCTGTACTTGCTGCTGTGTGGACTCAGGAATCTCTGCTCTGATGCAATCTCACCCTGGACACTTTGTAGGAGTACAAGAACATCTGAGAAAAGAGGGGAAAGGAGGGAAGGCCAGGTCTACCCAAATGGTTCTACATTTGATCTGAAGTAAGAAAACTGAACTCAAATTGCAGAAGAATGGGAGGGCCATTCACTTCTCCAACTTCCTCCCTTCCAACAGTCATCAACAGAAAAGCAAATACCACACTGCAAAAACTTGTTCATACAACTGACAGCTTTTGCTCCTGAGCATTCTCCCTGATCAATCACCAACATTCCATCTTGGTGGAAAAAAAAAGGACAACGTCTAGACTACCCTGAGGTTAAGAAGTGCAGGAAGAGTAGAGGCGTCTTACTGCATAAGAGTTTAGAGACCAGTCACTGTAGCAAGCTCATCTTAACAAACATTTTGCATGACTTTCCTCTCCTGTTTTGAGTTCAAGAGACTCAATTAGAAATTTTCCTGGGTTAGTAAGCATCCTCTTTTAAAGGGTCAGTATTTCAGGGAGAACCAAGGAGCTTCATTGGCCCCAGATACTACATTTTGGTACCATTCTAAGCATTTCATGTGTTAATTCATTAAAGTCTTACAGGAACCCAGTGAAATAGGTACTACTATCATCCCTAGTTGATAACAAGGAAAATGATGAAGGAGTTAAAAAGTCATGGGGCTGGTAAGTGTGGATTTGTGAATCAGGATTTGAACCAGGCAGTCGCTCCATAACCACTATACTACCTTGCCTATTCAGAATTATTTAAAAATATCATTGCAAGAGCTGCCTCAGATTTACTAAATAATCTAATTGTTTGACATTTAGGTCATTCCTAAACATCCTAATGAGAAAAATTAACCCATCACATTTCAAGTTAGGAATTCCCTATGTTAAATGTAAAGTGAAAATGGCGAGAGAGGTTTATTTCAAAATAAGTCTTGTGTTCTCATTTGTGTAATTTTAGACAATAAAATGAGGCAATGTGTTGACTATTTCAAAATTAGGTGCTTGAATGAACTGCTTACTGGTCATATATCTGTGAACTTAACAATCATACTTTAATAGAGGTGTCCTTAGTCATCTAACTATCACCTAGAAAAGTGCAAAGTGACAAGTTTTAACTGATTGAGCTTTGTATTCTCAAGAAATGCTGAGTTTTAGGTTTGTAACTTATAAGAGTATTTAGTGAAGAGGACCGGTATTAGGGAAAGTAAGTAAGAAAAAACTGAACTCAAATTGCAGAAGAATGGGAGGGCCATTCACTTCTCCAACTTCCTCCCTTCCAACAGTCATCAACAGAAAAGCAAATACCACACTGCAAAAACTTGTTCATACAACTGACAGCTTTTGCTCCTGAGCATTCTCCCTGATCAATCACCAACATTCCCTCTTGGTGGAAAAAAAAAGGACAACGTCTAGACTACCCTGAGGTTAAGAAGTGCAGGAAGAGTAGAGGCGTCTTACTGCATAAGAGTTTAGAGACCAGTCACTGTAGCAAGCTCATCTTAACAAACATTTTGCATGACTTTCCTCTCCTGTTTTGAGTTCAAGAGACTCAATTAGAAATTTTCCTGGGTTAGTAAGCATCCTCTTTTAAAGGGTCAGTATTTCAGGGAGAACCAAGGAGCTTCATTGGCCCCAGATACTACATTTTGGTACCATTCTAAGCATTTCATGTGTTAATTCATTAAAGTCTTACAGGAACCCAGTGAAATAGGTACTACTATCATCCCTAGTTGATAACAAGGAAAATGATGAAGGAGTTAAAACGTCATGGGGCTGGTAAGTGTGGATTTGTGAATCAGGATTTGAACCAGGCAGTCGCTCCATAACCACTATACTACCTTGCCTATTCAGAATTATTTAAAAATATCATTGCAAGAGCTGCCTCAGATTTACTAAATAATCTAATTGTTTGACATTTAGGTCATTCCTAAACATCCTAATGAGAAAAATTAACCCATCACATTTCAAGTTAGGAATTCCCTATGTTAAATGTAAAGTGAAAATGGCGAGAGAGGTTTATTTCAAAATAAGTCTTGTGTTCTCATTTGTGTAATTTTAGACAATAAAATGAGGCAATGTGTTGACTATTTCAAAATTAGGTGCTTGAATGAACTGCTTACTGGTCATATATCTGTGAACTTAACAATCATACTTTAATAGAGGTGTCCTTAGTCATCTAACTATCACCTAGAAAAGTGCAAAGTGACAAGTTTTAACTGATTGAGCTTTGTATTCTCAAGAAATGCTGAGTTTTAGGTTTGTAACTTATAAGAGTATTTAGTGAAGAGGACCGGTAGAGTTATGAGATGTGGGTTTCCGTCTTTGCCATGTCAGCCTTTAGACTCTGACCCCAAAGGAAATAATTTTCCGTGTCTATAAAATATAAGAATTAGACTGAGCTCTAGGGCTCTTTCTAGCTCTAAATTTCTTTGACTTTTAAGGTTCTTGTGTTCAGTAGAGCAAGTTTATCACTTTGCAAAAGCGCGTATCATACTCATTATCTCCACCTACTGGTAAAAGGAGAGATTAATCTTGCTCATCCCGGCCTGCCTTAACAAGTTTCAGGAGCTGCTCGCTGTGAGGCTAGAAAATGGTTTAAAAAGGAAGGTGATTTTGTTTTGAGACATTTAATTGTTCAGAATCCTCACATTTGAAACTTTTGAAACTTGCATACTTTGGTGAAAATTGTGAAGATTTCAGATGGAGGGGAGGGGGAAGTCGTTAAGCAGATGAGCTGAGTAGTTATTGGTACTCTAGGAACTAGAATTCAGATCTCTCTACACCTCGGCTAGTCTTCCTCCCACAGCCTTATGACTCATTCACTCACTATTTAAAAGTTTTTTTAAGTCTATGTTTTATTTATATTTTGAATAGAAATACATCCAACATGATTCAAAAGCTCTAAGATTTCAAAAAGGCTTGCATTGAAAATCTCTCCCCATACACAGGCACACACCCACCACACTAGTCTACTCTTTAGGCATCTACCTACCTGTCTTTATTTGGAGGCACACAGTACTATGTGTATGTATCTTTCCAAAAGTATTTTATGCATATGGAAGCAGATACATATGTCGACATTCCTCCTTTTCTTTTATTTGAATGATAGCACAATTTTTCGGGGGTGGGGGGGGGTTCTTTTTTCTTTGTTTCATTGATATGTAATTGACCTAAGCACTGTATAAGTTTAAACTGTCCAGAATTTGATGACTATTTCAAAATTAGGTGCTTGAATGAACTGCTTACTGGTCATATATCTGTGAACTTAACAATCATACTTTAATAGAGGTGTCCTTAGTCATCTAACTATCACCTAGAAAAGTGCAAAGTGACAAGTTTTAACTGATTGAGCTTTGTATTCTCAAGAAATGCTGAGTTTTAGGTTTGTAACTTATAAGAGTATTTAGTGAAGAGGACCGGTAGAGTTATGAGATGTGGGTTTCCGTCTTTGCCATGTCAGCCTTTAGACTCTGACCCCAAAGGAAATAATTTTCCGTGTCTATAAAATATAAGAATTAGACTGAGCTCTAGGGCTCTTTCTAGCTCTAAATTTCTTTGACTTTTAAGGTTCTTGTGTTCAGTAGAGCAAGTTTATCACTTTGCAAAAGCGCGTATCATACTCATTATCTCCACCTACTGGTAAAAGGAGAGATTAATCTTGCTCATCCCGGCCTGCCTTAACAAGTTTCAGGAGCTGCTCGCTGTGAGGCTAGAAAATGGTTTAAAAAGGAAGGTGATTTTGTTTTGAGACATTTAATTGTTCAGAATCCTCACATTTGAAACTTTTGAAACTTGCATACTTTGGTGAAAATTGTGAAGATTTCAGATGGAGGGGAGGGGGAAGTCGTTAAGCAGATGAGCTGAGTAGTTATTGGTACTCTAGGAACTAGAATTCAGATCTCTCTACACCTCGGCTAGTCTTCCTCCCACAGCCTTATGACTCATTCACTCACTATTTAAAAGTTTTTTTAAGTCTATGTTTTATTTATATTTTGAATAGAAATACATCCAACATGATTCAAAAGCTCTAAGATTTCAAAAAGGCTTGCATTGAAAATCTCTCCCCATACACAGGCACACACCCACCACACTAGTCTACTCTTTAGGCATCTACCTACCTGTCTTTATTTGGAGGCACACAGTACTATGTGTATGTATCTTTCCAAAAGTATTTTATGCATATGGAAGCAGATACATATGTCGACATTCCTCCTTTTCTTTTTAATTGAATGATAGCACAATTTTTCGGGGGTGGGGGGGGGTTCTTTTTTCTTTGTTTCATTGATATGTAATTGACCTAAGCACTGTATAAGTTTAAACTGTCCAGAATTTGATGAACATACACCATGATACGATTACCACAATAAGTTTAGTGAACATCCACCATCTCCTAAAGATACAAAAGAAAAGAATAAAACATTTCCTGTGATGAGAACTCTTAGAATTTATTCTCTTGACAACTTTTGAACCTTACCTGTAGCAGTGTTAATTATATTTATTATGTTGTACATTAATTCCCTAGCACTTATTTATCTTATAATAGGAAGTTGGTACCTTTTGACTACTTTCATCCAATCTCCCCTCCTCCACCTCTGCTAACCACAAGTCTGATCTCTTTTTCTGTGTCTGTTTGTTGACATATAATTGACCTACACCGCTGTGTTAGTTCCTAGTATATAGCATACTGATCCCCTATTTCTGCAGTTTCCAAAATATCAGAATGGTGGCATACGCTTCACACTGTTTTGTACCTCATTTTTTTTTAACCTTTTTTTTTTTTTTTTTGCATTTATTTGGCTGTGCCTGGCCTTGGTTGCACCATGCAGAACCTAGTTCCCTGACCAGGGATAGAACCCTGGGCATCCTGCATTGGAAGTGTGGAGTCTTAGCCACCAGACCACGGGGAAGTCCCTGTATCTCATTTTTAACTTAGCATTTGAAACAATTTCATACTGTTACATAAAAACATCTTTATTAGTTTTTATGACTGTATAATATTTTGTTAGAAGGAAGTGTTATAATTTATTTAACTAGTAACATAATGATGGACACACAAGCTTGTTCCCAGTACTTTGATATATCAGAGAATGCTAAAGTTAATCTTGTACCTATGTCATATCATACATGTTTGAATATATGTCTATAGGATAAATTCTTAGAAAAGGGATTTTCTGGGTTTGAGGGTAGAGATATTTGTTAGTTTGATAAATATTGCAAAATTGTACCTCAGTAGGTTGTATCAGTTTACAGTCTCACTAGCAATATATGATATTATTTCCCTACATATGTATTTTTTTTGATAGGTAAGAAATGGATTTATTCAGATTCAGAGAAAGCACACTCCACAGAGTGTGGGCCATGGCAGAGCAAGCCCAGTGGCCCCTACATATGTATTTTAAAATTATATTTCACATGCTATAAAATTACTCATTTTAAGTATATAAGTCAGTGGTTTTTCATATATCTACAAGGTTGTGGGAGCATCACCACTGTCTAATTCTAGAACATTTCCATCACCCCAAAATGAAACCCATTCACAGTTATTTTCCATTCTCTTCTTGCCTCACTTCCTGGCAGCCGCTACTCCACTTTCTGTCTCTATGGACTTGCTTATTTTGGACATTTCATATAAATGGACCCCTACAATAGATGTCCTTTTATCCATGTGGCAATATGCGCTATTTGTTTATACAGCTGAATAATATCCTGCCATGTGGGTTTACCAACAAGTTATTTATCCATTTATCATTTGAGGGATATTGGATTGTTCCACTTTTTGTCTATTATAAATAATGCCACCGTGAACATCCATTTACAAGTTTTTGTACAAATATATATTTTTTCCCAGTTTTCTAGAGTATATACGTTAGAGTATAATGCTAGATCATATGGCAGCTCTATTTAATTTTTTGAAGATCTGCCAAGCTGTTTCCGTAGCAGCTGTACCATTTTACATTCCCACCAACAGGGTATGTGGGTTCTAATTTCCCCACATCCTTGCCAACACTTGTATGTCCTAGATACTAATCCCTTTTCAGATCTATGATTTGTGAATATTTTTACCCTTATGTTTATTCTATGCCAGTCTGCCACATTGTCTCTCTAAGGACAGATGTTGTATGAGGGTGCAAAACCTGGAACAAGTAGTAAATATGATCTAGAGATCTAATGCAGAGCTCAGTGAATGCAGATGGTAATATTGTAGTATAATCATGGAACTTGCTAGGAGACTATAACTTAACAATTTGAACCAATAAAAGAAGATGATTAATATGATAGAAGTGCAAATTATCACTACAGGTGTGATCATATCATAACGTGTAAGTGTATCAAATTAATATGTGGCTCATTATACAGTGTTACATGTCAAATATGTTTCAATAGAAAACACACACATCCTAAGCCAGGGATTGTGATATCATGTCCCCCCGGGGGTACCAAAAAATACCAACCATATATAGTAAAGATGAGAGAATAAATAAGTAAAAACCCTTCAACTTTTCTAATAAAATTTGTGTACCACTTTTAGTTAGAGCAGAAGACTTGAAAATACTGACTTTCCGTATTCTTACAGCTTGACTTCATTTAGTACAAAGTGAAATTACACGTCTATACTCCTAGTTGACACTTTGAGCACAATACTCTGTTCTCAAATTGACTTCTCCACACGGTCGCCCTGCTTGAATCTGACCTAGAGAAGCACCCGATGGTGAGCGACTAAATGAATGACTTTGCTAAGCACTTTAACACCTGTGCGTTTCCTGAAAGAGTTCTCTGTCGTAACAGCTTAGGGTTGACAGGTCCATTTTTAGTGCCCTGGCTTCCTTTTTTAAGAAATTAAAAAGGTGAAAGGGTAACAAAACTGGTAAGCTTTTGTAGAAACACTTCCTTCTGGGGGAAAAAAAAAAGAGCAAAATAACTTTGGTCCTCACCTGGGAACATTCTTACCTTCGGAACTGAGGGGGCCACTCCACCAGAACTCTATAAACCTTGGCAGAGGATGGAAGCAATGAGAGATGACGCCAAGGTTTCATTCTTAAGGGACCTGTGCCGCATTTCTCTTCGTCACATTGATAAATGAACGAGGCACTGTCACGCCTTTTCACTCACGCCTGAAGTAGAACCTTGGACAGGAAATCAAGGAAGGAGGCTATGTAGGAGCATGTGGGTGATTTTTGACTTTCGCTTCAAGTTTGCTTTAAGATGTGAGCAGGGAAGACCCATGGATGAAGGCAGAATAGAACGTTGTATACCGCGGTGCGGAAAGAAGAAGCCGTTCTGCTGGGAATGCCCTCAGCTCCCGGCTGCTTGTCCTCATTGCCTTCATTGTCCTGCCTGCTCTTTCTTTGTCAGCCCTTCCAGTGCTTGTCTCTCAGTGCCCCTCTCCCTGGACTCTAAGATTAAAAGTGGGACAAAGAGGAGTCAGGAATTGGAAGAAAGGGGCAGAGTCTTGGGGAAAGAAGTAGTCACACATTAGCAATGTTTATATGCCTTACTGGCAAAGGCATCCAAGGGAGTGGGTGTTGAGGAGTATGTGGTCCAAAGGCCTGAGGGTCCTCTGAAGAGAAAGCCCTTGAGAGTCTTTATCCGTGTGCTCTTCTGAGGGAAGGAGTAAAGGATGCATCAGCTCCATACTGACAAGCAAGATGACTGCCCACTACAACACATCAGGGCATCATTGCAGGGAGCCCGGAGGTGGGCTTGCTCTGATGGGTCTTTGGCTTCTGTTGAAGCCAGGTGTCCTTGCTAAGTGTAGCCTGAGCCCAGAAGCATTTTCCTAAAAGGGAAGAGGCATCTGGAGACCTTAGTATGCAAATAATGAAGATATATTTTTTTTAATAATTTAATTTTTATACTTTTTTTACTTCTCAAGTAATTGGAAAAGAAGAAGTTAAAAAAAAATAAGTTCAAGGTTGAGTGGACTATGACCCAGTGACTTACGGGATGTTTTGGTTGGTTGACATTTGAGGTTTGTTATTCCAATGAACACTTTGAGCATAAGCTGTTTTGTCTGGTAACTCTGTTTCCTTAATCTGATCACTTTTCTAAAAATTCCTTTATCTCTATATTGTCCTTCCTTTTCATCGTGGACTCTTGGTTGGATTTATAATTTAAACAGGAAGGCACTGAAACAGCTTTTGCCTTGTTTACTCCTTTTGAAAACAATATCCCTTTGTGGTTTAGTCAGAGATTTATACTCTTTGTTAATCAACAGCAAAATAAATAGACGCTTAAATCTGTCAGTGACTCCAGCCAGTTCTGCGGCCCAAGTTCAGAAGGACCAAGCCAGATGGCAAAGCCAGGCCCCCAGTGCACATAAAGTGTATTATGTAGCTCTTGGCTTCAGCAGCATGGACAGCTGACCACGTTTTAGAGGGCTTAGTGGGAAGGGAGCAGATTCTCCACTTTCCATTTGGTCCATGGGCCATCTCCAGGAATAAACCCTAAAGTGGTGTGAGTGATACTTGACCATGGTTAAAACCTGTAGGGCTCTGGCCCAGGCCCAGGCCGGCACTTTTTTGCAGTGGGGAAAGAAAGTAAAGGGTAAAAAACACAAATAAAAGCAATGTTTATATGCCTTACTGGCAAAGGCATCCAAGGGAGTGGGTGTTGAGGAGTATGTGGTCCAAAGGCCTGAGGGTCCTCTGAAGAGAAAGCCCTTGAGAGTCTTTATCCGTGTGCTCTTCTGAGGGAAGGAGTAAAGGATGCATCAGCTCCATACTGACAAGCAAGATGACTGCCCACTACAACACATCAGGGCATCATTGCAGGGAGCCCGGAGGTGGGCTTGCTCTGATGGGTCTTTGGCTTCTGTTGAAGCCAGGTGTCCTTGCTAAGTGTAGCCTGAGCCCAGAAGCATTTTCCTAAAAGGGAAGAGGCATCTGGAGACCTTAGTATGCAAATAATGAAGATATATTTTTTTTAATAATTTAATTTTTATACTTTTTTTACTTCTCAAGTAATTGGAAAAGAAGAAGTTAAAAAAAAATAAGTTCAAGGTTGAGTGGACTATGACCCAGTGACTTACGGGATGTTTTGGTTGGTTGACATTTGAGGTTTGTTATTCCAATGAACACTTTGAGCATAAGCTGTTTTGTCTGGTAACTCTGTTTCCTTAATCTGATCACTTTTCTAAAAATTCCTTTATCTCTATATTGTCCTTCCTTTTCATCGTGGACTCTTGGTTGGATTTATAATTTAAACAGGAAGGCACTGAAACAGCTTTTGCCTTGTTTACTCCTTTTGAAAACAATATCCCTTTGTGGTTTAGTCAGAGATTTATACTCTTTGTTAATCAACAGCAAAATAAATAGACGCTTAAATCTGTCAGTGACTCCAGCCAGTTCTGCGGCCCAAGTTCAGAAGGACCAAGCCAGATGGCAAAGCCAGGCCCCCAGTGCACATAAAGTGTATTATGTAGCTCTTGGCTTCAGCAGCATGGACAGCTGACCACGTTTTAGAGGGCTTAGTGGGAAGGGAGCAGATTCTCCACTTTCCATTTGGTCCATGGGCCATCTCCAGGAATAAACCCTAAAGTGGTGTGAGTGATACTTGACCATGGTTAAAACCTGTAGGGCTCTGGCCCAGGCCCAGGCCGGCACTTTTGCACTCTTGGCCAGCTCCCAGCATGTTCTATGATTGTGCTGTGGTCCTGAAGCTCCCTCTAGGCTCTCTGGTGTATAACTTGGAAGAGTAGAGCTGCCTATTTTTTCTGTATTTTCAACACTGCAGCAGGAGGTGTTGCCCAGATACAGGGCTGCCATGAGTTCATCACGTTCAGGTCAGACTGATTGGCAGAATCTTCCTCAGTTCACGTAGATGTGATCTGAACACTACTGAGGTTCGGAGAGAAGTAGCATCCATTGCCATGTGTATAGCAGTAGGTCATCTGGCCCCTGGGAGGACTTATTGCAAATGTAGTTGAGCTTCCAAATCGATCATTAATTGATAGACTGCCTGGACTTCGTAAAGGGGGAGTCTAAGAGATTCTGATGTGGGAGCCATCCTCTCTCCTTCCCTTGCAGGAGGATAGTTTTTTTTTTCTCCCTTTTATGCTCATGAGACCATCCTCATAGTATATTTGAGGTGTACAGGAGATAGAATAACTTACAGGATCGAATACACTTTTACATGCAACAAAACATGTAAACAAGAATTTCTCATCAGACTTCTCATAGAAAGCACCCAGAAACAAACCAGGTCTTTGAATAAATTTGCAAACCCTTTGCCTTTGTGGAGGAAATCCTTGACATTCAAGTAAAATCTTAGGAGAAGCTGTTTTTTGAAACTTTGGTTTAATGAAGAGACAGCTACACACAAGAGAGAGGGTAACCCCTTTGGACTTTCCTGTGTTTTCTATAGGACCCTTTCCAATCAACGCCTACTCCTTTTGAAAACCATATCCCTTTGTGGTCTAGTCAGAGATTTATACTCTTTGTTAATCAACAGCAAAATAAATAGACGCTTAAATCTGTCAGTGACTCCAGCCAGTTCTGCGGCCCAAGTTCAGAAGGACCAAGCCAGATGGCAAAGCCAGGCCCCCAGTGCACATAAAGTGTATTATGTAGCTCTTGGCTTCAGCAGCATGGACAGCTGACCACGTTTTAGAGGGCTTAGTGGGAAGGGAGCAGATTCTCCACTTTCCATTTGGTCCATGGGCCATCTCCAGGAATAAACCCTAAAGTGGTGTGAGTGATACTTGACCATGGTTAAAACCTGTAGGGCTCTGGCCCAGGCCCAGGCCGGCACTTTTGCACTCTTGGCCAGCTCCCAGCATGTTCTATGATTGTGCTGTGGTCCTGAAGCTCCCTCTAGGCTCTCTGGTGTATAACTTGGAAGAGTAGAGCTGCCTATTTTTTCTGTATTTTCAACACTGCAGCAGGAGGTGTTGCCCAGATACAGGGCTGCCATGAGTTCATCACGTTCAGGTCAGACTGATTGGCAGAATCTTCCTCAGTTCACGTAGATGTGATCTGAACACTACTGAGGTTCGAGAGAAGTAGCATCCATTGCCATGTGTATAGCAGTAGGTCATCTGGCCCCTGGGAGGACTTATTGCAAATGTAGTTGAGCTTCCAAATCGATCATTAATTGATAGACTGCCTGGACTTCGTAAAGGGGGAGTCTAAGAGATTCTGATGTGGGAGCCATCCTCTCTCCTTCCCTTGCAGGAGGATAGTTTTTTTTTTCTCCCTTTTATGCTCATGAGACCATCCTCATAGTATATTTGAGGTGTACAGGAGATAGAATAACTTACAGGATCGAATACACTTTTACATGCAACAAAACATGTAAACAAGAATTTCTCATCAGACTTCTCATAGAAAGCACCCAGAAACAAACCAGGTCTTTGAATAAATTTGCAAACCCTTTGCCTTTGTGGAGGAAATCCTTGACATTCAAGTAAAATCTTAGGAGAAGCTGTTTTTTGAAACTTTGGTTTAATGAAGAGACAGCTACACACAAGAGAGAGGGTAACCCCTTTGGACTTTCCTGTGTTTTCTATAGGACCCTTTCCAATCAACGCCTACTCTCCAAGCAATAAAGATAAGTATTAGAATAGAATTGTTTCTGATGCTGTTGTGTAGCCAAGGGGGATGGTTATTTTCCTTTTGATTCCTCTTGGTGCCTTGTTATCATCTTGCCCCATGAGGCGTGGTGTGGCTCTCCAGTTCGGGGCTAACCTCAAGTGCAGTTCTGCATGTGCCTGTTTACCGCCTCTCTCCACACTCCAGCTTCCTTACTTCAAGCAGTGTTTGGACAGACCAAAAATACACTTTTGGCTGTCATCTAGACTTTGGTTTCCGCTCCCCCAGTAATGCCATAAAAATGCTCTGTCAAATAAATTCTCAAGAACTGAAAAGAACATTCCCTGCTCCGTATGATTTTAGACACGAGAGGCAGGCTTCAGCTGACCACCTGGCGTGGTGCCCGTGGCCTCGGAAAAGCGAATCACACAGCATCCCCTGGCAGTGCTTTACAGCCACCGGAGATTATTCTCTGTGGGTGATGGATGAGCTTTCCATTGAAAGAAATTTGCACATAATGTTTATCTCCACTGGGTCTTTTGAACTCTGTAAAATATTATCCTTCCTTTTCCTCTGCTGCTGCCAGTTAGTATAGATTATGAAGTTTTTGATCCCAGGATTAATTTTCTGTTGAGTAAATGTCTAGTGTTAACCATGGCCAGAATCTTATTATTTGAGGGCTGCGTGTGTCTATTTGTGTGTGTGTGTGTGTGTGTTTGTGTGTGTGTGCGCTCATGCATGTTTAGAGAGCAATGTTTTTCTTTCTGAGCCTGGATCTTGTCACATGCTTATTATTCAGAATCCCAGCTGGCAAGAGATGGCATATTCAACTTAGAATAATTTAAGGAGGGTTTATTCACAAAGGGACTATTTTTATTTTATGTTTTTTAGTTGTGGGATGTGAACTCCCAGTTGCGGCATGTGGGATCCAGCTCCATGACCAGGTATCGAGCCCAGGCCTACCCAGAATGGGAGCTCACTGGACCACCAGAGAGGTCCAAGGGACTATTTTTAAAAGGTGCGACTGTGTTGGGGAAACACTGGAGATAGTGTATAACCCACTGGAGCTGTTACTACCCCTAGACCAGAAAGGAGGGAAAGAAAGAGGAGTGACCAGGACCTAGAAGCTGAGAATCTGTAGAGAAGGCAGGATACAGGTAACCTGGCCTCCCGAGGCTGTTCAGTTCTTCCCTCCCTCCACGCCCTGTCTGGGCTCTCCATTGACTGAACCCAATCAGAACTAGAAGGTGCAGAAGCTCTTTGATTTGGTCTGGGTAGGTCAGTTTCCCAAGCCAAAGACAGGGCAGACAAACTGGAGATTTGGAGGGCAAATGAAGGGCATCTGGAACATATGCCAATGTAAAGGGAGGGCACAAAATCTGAATAGAAAATTTAAACTCACTTTTATTTTTGAATAGCTTTATTGAGATATAATTGACATGAAATAGATGTTAGTCACTCAGTTGTGTCCAACTCTTTGTGGACTATAACTCGCCTGCTTCCTCTGTCCTTGAAATTCTCCAGGCCAGAATACTGGAGTGGGTTGCCATTCGCTTTTCGAGCGGATCTCCCCAACCCAGGGATCAAACCTGCATCTCTTGCACTGAGGCAAATTCTTTATCATCTGAACCACTAGGGAAGCAATAAACTGCATGTAATGCAAGCATACACTTTGATAAGTTTTGATAATGTATGTGACCATGAAACCATTACCACACAATCAAAAGCAAACAGATTATCACCTTCAAAATAAACTCAGTTTAACATTTATCATATTCCACATGGCCCTTTTAGGAAGGCGTGGAAAGGTATCGTGAAATCAAACAGCAAGTACGATTCCATAAGGGTTGAGCCTGGATCTTGTCACATGCTTATTATTCAGAATCCCAGCTGGCAAGAGATGGCATATTCAACTTAGAATAATTTAAGGAGGGTTTATTCACAAAGGGACTATTTTTATTTTATGTTTTTTAGTTGTGGGATGTGAACTCCCAGTTGCGGCATGTGGGATCCAGCTCCATGACCAGGTATCGAGCCCAGGCCTACCCAGAATGGGAGCTCACTGGACCACCAGAGAGGTCCAAGGGACTATTTTTAAAAGGTGCGACTGTGTTGGGGAAACACTGGAGATAGTGTATAACCCACTGGAGCTGTTACTACCCCTAGACCAGAAAGGAGGGAAAGAAAGAGGAGTGACCAGGACCTAGAAGCTGAGAATCTGTAGAGAAGGCAGGATACAGGTAACCTGGCCTCCCGAGGCTGTTCAGTTCTTCCCTCCCTCCACGCCCTGTCTGGGCTCTCCATTGACTGAACCCAATCAGAACTAGAAGGTGCAGAAGCTCTTTGATTTGGTCTGGGTAGGTCAGTTTCCCAAGCCAAAGACAGGGCAGACAAACTGGAGATTTGGAGGGCAAATGAAGGGCATCTGGAACATATGCCAATGTAAAGGGAGGGCACAAAATCTGAATAGAAAATTTAAACTCACTTTTATTTTTGAATAGCTTTATTGAGATATAATTGACATGAAATAGATGTTAGTCACTCAGTTGTGTCCAACTCTTTGTGGACTATAACTCGCCTGCTTCCTCTGTCCTTGAAATTCTCCAGGCCAGAATACTGGAGTGGGTTGCCATTCGCTTTTCGAGCGGATCTCCCCAACCCAGGGATCAAACCTGCATCTCTTGCACTGAGGCAAATTCTTTATCATCTGAACCACTAGGGAAGCAATAAACTGCATGTAATGCAAGCATACACTTTGATAAGTTTTGATAATGTATGTGACCATGAAACCATTACCACACAATCAAAAGCAAACAGATTATCACCTTCAAAATAAACTCAGTTTAACATTTATCATATTCCACATGGCCCTTTTAGGAAGGCGTGGAAAGGTATCGTGAAATCAAACAGCAAGTACGATTCCATAAGGGTTGACTCTGGACAGACACACAAAAAATGAAATTAAAGACAATGTCAGAATTTATGAGAAAGCTATTTAATAGTAAATAGTTCATAATACATTTTTTTAAAAAAGATCGTGAGTCTAAAGGTGTTAGGTTTTGTTTATGTGTTTACTTTGTATCTGTTTATTACCATGAATTAAAAACAGAACAGGGCTTCCCCTGGTGGTCCAGTGGGTAAGGACACCGCCTTGCAGTGCAAGGGGCGCCGGTTCGATCCCTGGCCTGGGAAGATCCCACGTGCCGCGGAGCGGCTGGACCCATGTGTCCAATTACCAAGCCGGAGCTCTGGAGCGCATGCGCCCAGAGCCGGTCCTCTGCAACGACAGACGCCACCGCGATGGGAGGCCCACAGGAGCCAAAGAACAAAGACGGAATGAAATGGAGAAATGAAAGACCAATAGAAGTGGCCCGCCCGCGCCCCTCCCTCCCCAACCCGACCCCCGCCCAAAATAAATAAATAAAAATAAATCTTTAAAAAAAAAAAACAAACAACAGAACAAGGCAAAAATCTGTCTGATCGGAGCAGTTGGTATCTGAATCTGAGAAAATCAGCGACAATTCAGTGTTTAATAGGAGCAGCAGAACCGAGGATGGGAACCAGCATACGCGCTGTTCGCTGTTCCCATGCATCACATCTCCCTCTGGTGGGCAGGCCCATGTGTAGGTGCATGTTCTGTATAAGGCCGCCCCTTCTCGCCCAGAGATGCATGTGAGAGGGCACGGTGGGTTACTGTTGATGATGCTTACAGAATTACTGTGACAGTAGTTGAGTGTTTAGTGACCTTAGTGAAAGAGCTGGGATAGGATTTAATTCTCCAAGCTTCTTTAATTTCTGCTTTAAATTATAACAGCAAGTAAATCATTAGCAGACACATTTTTTTTTTTTTTTTTACCACTTTAAAATAATTGCTTGGTACCTACCTGGAGAGCTCATGAGGGTGTCAGAGACTCATGACTGGGTTGAGAACTGGCACTGTCAACCTTTGGTGTCTCCAGAGCCCCGCTTATTCTGGGGATATCAAGAGTGCCCAGTGAGTGCCAGGGAAAGCTGGCGTCAGTGTAGAATGAAATGTGAGACTCCAGCCCCACGTATGCAGAGAAGAGCATCTCCCAGGCTAAGCAAAGACAAGTAAGGAGGAGGAGGGTAGGCAAGAAGGAAAGACCCTGGGACCCCCTTGTGCCACAGCAGTGGGCGCAGTGGCATCCCCAGCACAGGAGCCATGCCGAGGGCCACGTCAGTTTCCAGGTGGCCTCCGAGCTTACTTAGCGAGTTCAGGGCCTTTGCACTTTTTATTCCTTATGCCTAGATTGCTCTCCCCCAGGTTTTTTGTTTTTGCTTTTTTTAAAAAAATTTTGGCCTCTTTTATTGGTCTTTCATTTATTTATTTTCATCCATCTTTGTTCTTTGGCCTGTGTGGGCCTCCCATTGCAGTGGCCTTTCTTGTTGCAGAGCGCTGGCTCATAGGTGGACACACCGGTCCAGCCACTCCGCAGCATGTGGGATCTTCTCAGACCAGAGATAGAACCTGCATCCCCTACACTGCAGTGTGGACTCTACCCACTGGACCATCAGGGAATCCCTGCCCCAGGTTTTTGCTAAGCTCTCTGTTACTCTCTTACTTCACTCAGATTTCTGCTCAATTATTTTCTCCCCGAAGAGTCTTTCTTCTGCCACCTTCTCTAAACAATCACCGCTGTCAGTATCTCCCTCTCTACTTGTTATTCCTCATAACAATAATCGCTGTCAGACATAGGATCCATTCTCAAGCATTTTGATTTTAGGACCTCTGTATTGTTTAAAAATTGAAGACCCCAATTGTTTATGTGGTTATACCTTTCAAACTTTTTACCTTATCAGAAGTTAAACTAAATATTTTAAATAGTTTTTACTTATTGAAAATGACAACAGTATTTCCATTATCTATTAACATAAATAACTTAGGGCAAAATAACTGTTTTCTAAAACAAAAGGCTTATTTGAGAAGAGTGACATTGTTTTATATTTTTGTACGTGTCTTCTATGAATAGAAAATAGCTGGATTGTTGCATTTACTTCTGCATTCAACCAGTGCAATACAGCTGACCTTGGACAACATGGGTTCGAGCTGTAGGGGTCCGCACACATGTGGATTTTGTACTATTATACTGCATCGTCTGTGGTTGGATGATTCCCTGCATGGAATCGACTGTAAAGTTATACTCAGATTTTCAGCTGCACGGGAGTTAGTTGCCCCTTCCCCCTAGTTTGTTGAAAGATTAACCTTATGTTGTTTTTGGTAAGTTGCCACAGCAGTGGGCCAGCACAGGAGCCATGCCGAGGGCCACGTCAGTTTCCAGGTGGCCTCCGAGCTTACTTAGCGAGTTCAGGGCCTTTGCACTTTTTATTCCTTATGCCTAGATTGCTCTCCCCCAGGTTTTTTGTTTTTGCTTTTTTTAAAAAAATTTTGGCCTCTTTTATTGGTCTTTCATTTATTTATTTTCATCCATCTTTGTTCTTTGGCCTGTGTGGGCCTCCCATTGCAGTGGCCTTTCTTGTTGCAGAGCGCTGGCTCATAGGTGGACACACCGGTCCAGCCACTCCGCAGCATGTGGGATCTTCTCAGACCAGAGATAGAACCTGCATCCCCTACACTGCAGTGTGGACTCTACCCACTGGACCATCAGGGAATCCCTGCCCCAGGTTTTTGCTAAGCTCTCTGTTACTCTCTTACTTCACTCAGATTTCTGCTCAATTATTTTCTCCCCGAAGAGTCTTTCTTCTGCCACCTTCTCTAAACAATCACCGCTGTCAGTATCTCCCTCTCTACTTGTTATTCCTCATAACAATAATCGCTGTCAGACATAGGATCCATTCTCAAGCATTTTGATTTTAGGACCTCTGTATTGTTTAAAAATTGAAGACCCCAATTGTTTATGTGGTTATACCTTTCAAACTTTTTACCTTATCAGAAGTTAAACTAAATATTTTAAATAGTTTTTACTTATTGAAAATGACAACAGTATTTCCATTATCTATTAACATAAATAACTTAGGGCAAAATAACTGTTTTCTAAAACAAAAGGCTTATTTGAGAAGAGTGACATTGTTTTATATTTTTGTACGTGTCTTCTATGAATAGAAAATAGCTGGATTGTTGCATTTACTTCTGCATTCAACCAGTGCAATACAGCTGACCTTGGACAACATGGGTTCGAGCTGTAGGGGTCCGCACACATGTGGATTTTGTACTATTATACTGCATCGTCTGTGGTTGGATGATTCCCTGCATGGAATCGACTGTAAAGTTATACTCAGATTTTCAGCTGCACGGGAGTTAGTTGCCCCTTCCCCCTAGTTTGTTGAAAGATTAACCTTATGTTGTTTTTGGTAAGTTGCTGAAGATCATCCAGCCTCACAGAGATGTGTAGTGGGAAAAGGGAGGGTTATTTTACTAGCCTTTTTATATAAGTGTAGATATTCTGCTTTAATACTACACTAAGACTCAGCATGTGGTCATTTCTGACAGTTGGGGTTGTGTGGGACTTGCACGCTAGGCAGACTGTGTCAGCTACTCCTAGCCTAGGGTCAGGTGGCCATTTTTTTTAAGGAAAGATTGGTCATCGTATTTTGAAATTATGGTTTCCATGAGGTAGAATAAGAAATGCAAATCATCACCTTCATTATACCCTTTTAAAAACTCAAGTCTTGAAAATGATAGAAGCTTCTTCTAATCAAACACCAACCTCTCATGTACATAGGAATTAGAATACTTTTTCCTTGATAGGTCCACAGTTCATATTATGGCTACTCTTTTGAAGTAGGAAGTGAAAACTTAATGGTTTCTAACATAGTTCCTCGATAAATGTTTGTAGAAACTAACATTTGCTAGAGTGTTCTTATTCGTGTCTTTCAAAATTTTATTTATGTCTATTACTTTATTTGAATAAATGAGGAAAAATGTCTTTTCAAAATGCCTCAACCTGGTACAGAAATAGAATTAAACATTCAGGCCTACAGATATGTCCAGTAAAGTAGGCAACTGCTTTAGTTGCTGTTCAGAATGTCTCAACATCATTAATCCGTGGTTTTATGTTTATTTCTTTTAAGATCCACACAGGTCTACAGCATCAAATAATCTGGCCCTGTCAGCCCAGCTGCATTCCTTTGGATGAAAAACTCCTGCCCCAGCTTCTAAAAGAAGCAGGCTACGCTACCCACATGGTCGGAAAATGGCACCTGGGAATGTACCGGAAAGAATGTCTTCCAACACGCCGCGGATTTGATACCTACTTTGGTAATGGAGATGCACATGTCTGTAACAACTCAGACCAACAGCAGCCCTCTCATAAAACAAATGAAATAACCAGAAACTTGAAAACAGAATGAATCAGTCAGCACTACCGTGGGGCCAGCCCTACCACAGACGTGGCTGTGAGTCTGGTCCATAGTGGGGCAAGCAGCTACCTTTGCCAGGTTCTGCAAGGGAGATAGAGATTGATTTTTTGAAAAAATAAAATAAAATTCAGGCAGAATCAATACAAGAACATTTCCTTCACAAAAGTTCAGAATATTTTTTTCTCCTTGTGAATTGTGTTCAAAGGTTTTGTTTAGTTTCAGTTTTCCTGGAGATAAAAAAGGCTGTTCCATTGGTATCCTTCTCCCCTTCTGTGAGATCTATTTTTGAAATCACTAAATTGAGGAAAATAGAGCAAAGAAATAAAATGGGAGGATAAGTATCAAGTGGTATTAGAAGAGATAAGAAGTTGTTAAGTATTTTATGGACATGCTAGCCCTGTAAAAATAAATGTAAAACTTACAGTTTGTTTTAAAATATACTTTCTTTAAACCTATTACAAACCGTGTTGTAGCAACCCATTTATCTGTTTGTCTTGCCAGGGGCTGTATATCTTTCTATCAGTTCTTTTCCTATTTTGCTTTCTATCTAGCTGAAATATCCTATTTTATCTGTCTAGTTGTTTCACTTCCTACCAACCTTCCATTTGTCTCTTCATTTATTTACAGTCTGCTGTATCCAAAACAGAATATACATTGAACATAAATTTTTAAGAAATAAATAGAATAAAAAATCAGCAGAGTGGAAAAGGATGGAAGTGTTGCTTGGCACTGAGTTATATATATATTAAAAAAAAAAAAAAACTAAATGGCTATAGGCAGATTTCACACTGAACTCTGATATTCGAGACTTCTTATGTCCAAAGGGTGGGGGAGAAATAGCAGTGTATACAAGTCATATTATTTACAAGTTAAATAGAAACCAGCTGTTCAGGAAGAGTAAAGCATTTTCTGGCTCTTAGGCATGAGAGACATTTCTCCTTTGGGAGAAAGCAAGGTGGACAGCATCATCAGAAACATCATTTTAGTGATAAAGTGGTGGTTGTCTTGTAGACGTTTCTTGAGGCCTTGTCTTCTACCAAAGCTAGAGCCAGAGCACCAGAGTACCTTTTGGTTAAAGGGATGATGGGGCCCTTATCAATGCAGCCAACGCTCCCAGTTCTGTAGTGCCTTGTTGGAACCAGGGTTAAAGTTGAGGTGCAAGGATACAGCCCTGAGACTGTGTGCCCTGCTCCCATCTGGGTTCTCTAGCAAACATTGCTAATCACCCTGCCTTCTTTCTTTCTTTTATTAAAAAATAGGTATTTCCTTATTTGGCTGTGCTGGTCTTAGTTGTGGCATGGGGGATCTTAGTTCCCTGCCTAGTTATTGAACCTGGGCGCCCTGTGTTGGGAGCACAGAGTCTTAACCGCTAGATCACCAGGGAAGTCCCTCAGACATTTTTCCTCAATGAAAGGGAAATTCTTAGAGTATAAAAAAAGGAGCAAAGAAATAAAATGGGAGGATAAGTATCAAGTGGTATTAGAAGAGATAAGAAGTTGTTAAGTATTTTATGGACATGCTAGCCCTGTAAAAATAAATGTAAAACTTACAGTTTGTTTTAAAATATACTTTCTTTAAACCTATTACAAACCGTGTTGTAGCAACCCATTTATCTGTTTGTCTTGCCAGGGGCTGTATATCTTTCTATCAGTTCTTTTCCTATTTTGCTTTCTATCTAGCTGAAATATCCTATTTTATCTGTCTAGTTGTTTCACTTCCTACCAACCTTCCATTTGTCTCTTCATTTATTTACAGTCTGCTGTATCCAAAACAGAATATACATTGAACATAAATTTTTAAGAAATAAATAGAATAAAAAATCAGCAGAGTGGAAAAGGATGGAAGTGTTGCTTGGCACTGAGTTATATATATATTAAAAAAAAAAAAAAACTAAATGGCTATAGGCAGATTTCACACTGAACTCTGATATTCGAGACTTCTTATGTCCAAAGGGTGGGGGAGAAATAGCAGTGTATACAAGTCATATTATTTACAAGTTAAATAGAAACCAGCTGTTCAGGAAGAGTAAAGCATTTTCTGGCTCTTAGGCATGAGAGACATTTCTCCTTTGGGAGAAAGCAAGGTGGACAGCATCATCAGAAACATCATTTTAGTGATAAAGTGGTGGTTGTCTTGTAGACGTTTCTTGAGGCCTTGTCTTCTACCAAAGCTAGAGCCAGAGCACCAGAGTACCTTTTGGTTAAAGGGATGATGGGGCCCTTATCAATGCAGCCAACGCTCCCAGTTCTGTAGTGCCTTGTTGGAACCAGGGTTAAAGTTGAGGTGCAAGGATACAGCCCTGAGACTGTGTGCCCTGCTCCCATCTGGGTTCTCTAGCAAACATTGCTAATCACCCTGCCTTCTTTCTTTCTTTTATTAAAAAATAGGTATTTCCTTATTTGGCTGTGCTGGTCTTAGTTGTGGCATGGGGGATCTTAGTTCCCTGCCTAGTTATTGAACCTGGGCGCCCTGTGTTGGGAGCACAGAGTCTTAACCGCTAGATCACCAGGGAAGTCCCTCAGACATTTTTCCTCAATGAACTAGGATAGAACCTCCGTATCCTTAAAGAGCTGTTCAAAAGTAGGACTAGAGTGTAAGACCTGTCTGTCATCTTGGAAATTCTAGAAGAAAAAAACAGCCTGTACATCCTTTTACAATTTTCAGTCAGGCTTTTGCTAAAAGATAGGTCAGCACCTGTATTCTGGCAACTGGAAGAACTATAGATATTAATTTTTTTTTAATTTAAAAATGTTTATTGAAATATAGCTGATTTATAACGTTGTATTAGTTTTGAGTATACCATGAAGTGATTCAGATATATAAAGACAGATGGAAGAAAATGGAAGTGTTGGTCGCTCAATTGTGTCTGACTCTGTATGACCCCATGGGCTGTAGCCAGCCAGGCTCCTCGGTCCACGGGATTCTCCAGGCAAGAATACTGGAGTGGGTTAAATTGTTTTTATTAAAAACCAAACTATATATTTAAAAATTCAGTTGGACAAAAGGTGGAAATGATGTCCTTTGATAAGAATTAAGAAGCCTAACTGGATTTAGATGAACAGAGTGTCACCTCACATTCATATGGAAGGGAGACTGCCAGACAAGGAGGGCTGATGACCATCCAGCTTTTTTCACTGGTGAGACTTAGGTGTCCTGGTAAAAAACAGGCAGGTGATTGTGGGCCTGGTTGCACAGCTCTGTGCATACACTAAGAATCATTGAATTGTACACTTTTTTTTTTTTTTACAGAGTTTTGTTGTTTGAATTGTATAATTTAAATAGGAGATTTATATGGTTAGTATGTGAATTATATCTCAATGATGCTTTAAATACAGCAGTCGTTTAATTGTTCAAAAGTAGTTTTCATTTTTCCAAAGAGCATCGGCTACCATCTTCTTTAGCTAATTTAAAACCCTGTTTCCCCCATCTGGGTTCTCTAGCAAACATTGCTAATCACCCTGCCTTCTTTCTTTCTTTTATTAAAAAATAGGTATTTCCTTATTTGGCTGTGCTGGTCTTAGTTGTGGCATGGGGGATCTTAGTTCCCTGCCTAGTTATTGAACCTGGGCGCCCTGTGTTGGGAGCACAGAGTCTTAACCGCTAGATCACCAGGGAAGTCCCTCAGACATTTTTCCTCAATGAACTAGGATAGAACCTCCGTATCCTTAAAGAGCTGTTCAAAAGTAGGACTAGAGTGTAAGACCTGTCTGTCATCTTGGAAATTCTAGAAGAAAAAAACAGCCTGTACATCCTTTTACAATTTTCAGTCAGGCTTTTGCTAAAAGATAGGTCAGCACCTGTATTCTGGCAACTGGAAGAACTATAGATATTAATTTTTTTTTAATTTAAAAATGTTTATTGAAATATAGCTGATTTATAACGTTGTATTAGTTTTGAGTATACCATGAAGTGATTCAGATATATAAAGACAGATGGAAGAAAATGGAAGTGTTGGTCGCTCAATTGTGTCTGACTCTGTATGACCCCATGGGCTGTAGCCAGCCAGGCTCCTCGGTCCACGGGATTCTCCAGGCAAGAATACTGGAGTGGGTTAAATTGTTTTTATTAAAAACCAAACTATATATTTAAAAATTCAGTTGGACAAAAGGTGGAAATGATGTCCTTTGATAAGAATTAAGAAGCCTAACTGGATTTAGATGAACAGAGTGTCACCTCACATTCATATGGAAGGGAGACTGCCAGACAAGGAGGGCTGATGACCATCCAGCTTTTTTCACTGGTGAGACTTAGGTGTCCTGGTAAAAAACAGGCAGGTGATTGTGGGCCTGGTTGCACAGCTCTGTGCATACACTAAGAATCATTGAATTGTACACTTTTTTTTTTTTTTACAGAGTTTTGTTGTTTGAATTGTATAATTTAAATAGGAGATTTATATGGTTAGTATGTGAATTATATCTCAATGATGCTTTTAAATACAGCAGTCAGAGATTTAATTGTTCAAAAAGTAGTTTTTCATTTTTCCAAAAAAGAGCATCGGCTACCATCTTCTTTAGCCTCAGCATGTATGGTCAAATTTGTGAGTCACTATTATGAGAAAAACTCCATGTGGCTCTCACATGGTTGCATGTGATTAGTTTGGTCAAGTATGTAAATAGATCTATTATGTCAATAAAGAGTCCTATTTCTAGAACCCTCTTATTTGTAATAGCGTTTTAGTATTTGTAATTTACACATCTTTTAATCAAATATATCCTTTGCCTGTATTTTCCCCAATGGTAGAAAACAGTTTATACTCACAGATAATGAGCCTAAAGGTGTTACCAGTAGTTATTAACCCCAAATAGAATACCAGTGTCTTGACATCCCTAATTACCCATATAAGGACTGAAACTATTTTTATGGATACATTTATTTTTCTATTACGTATTTTTCTTTCTGTTATACATGTAGGAGAAAAGATTACCATTGAAAGAGCTATCCTGAGACCAAGGTGTTTGTTATACTCAGGACCTTAAAATTTAGTGAATCACGGAAAAGGAAGAAATTATTAAAAATGAATTCAATTATAATGTAAGTTATGTAAGGCTTTTAATTGTGATTACAGGGAATATTCAGAGCTGAGGAAATTGTTAGATCAATTTTATCATCTTTATTTAAAATTTTTTTTTTAAATGTGGACTGTTTTAAAGTCTTTATTGAATTTGTTACAATATTACTTTCTGTTTTATGTTTTGGTTTTATGCCATGTGGGATCTTAGCTCTCCAACCACGGGTTGAACCTGCACCCACTGCACTGGAAGGCAAAGTCTTAATCACTGGACCCCCAGGGAAGTCCCTCATCGTATTTTAATATTAATAAGCAGGTTTTGTCAGGATATAGCTCAGAGTCCAGCACAGTTATTTCTTTTGAATAGCTTTATTGAAGTGTAATTCACATACTATATAGTTCACCCAGTTAAAGCATACAATTCATTGATCTTTAATAAATTCACAGGGTTGTCCCACTGTCATTACAATCCAAATGAAGAACATTTCCATCACCCCCGAAGAAAGCCCATACCCATAAACAGTCATTCTCCATTCCTCCCAACCTTGAGAGCCGTAGGCAACCACTAACGTACTTTCTGTCTCTATAGATTTGCCTATTCTGAATGTTTCATAGAAATAGAATCGAACAACATGGAGCACAACTTATTTTAATATTTTAGGAAAATAAGGGACATTTGCAGAAACAAGTGAAGTTGAGAAAACCCATTTTCTCCTGTCTTAAGCCTAATTTGTGGGTCAGATGCCATTTAGATTTGGGACAAAATTGATACCACTGTAGGCAGAAACATCTAACTTCAGCACCGTAGGTTAGTTTGCTCTTTGGGTTCTGTTCTGTTTAGAGATCCTCTGTTAGAAAAGTTTGTGTCTTTCACCAGTGGGTGTCAGCATCTGACTAAAGATGGTTCCTCCAAGAGCTCCTTCTAGAAACAACCTTGAAGCCAGTCGGCCAAGGTCAGTGTCAACGTTATTTGAATCCTGCATTCACTTCTGTGATCACCTTGGAGTAAAAACTTGTAACAAATCATGTTAACTATATGCTATTTTAGCCATTAGACAGATTTAAATGAAGATGTCATCATCTTTGCTGAATTTAAGTTCTGATTTAAAAAAAAAAAACATATTTACTTGGAATCGCTCACCTTGAGTTACACTGTAGAGCTTATGTTCTAAAGAGTGAGAGACAGGTTTGAAGGTTTTTACAATAACATTCTGATGTCTTATGCTGGCAAATATAGAGATGTTTAAAATGGGGCTCTGATTAGCCTTGTCATTTGATTAGCCTTGTCATGGGTAATCAATTGCATTAGCAGTTAAATGCTTAAACCTCCATTTGTTTAACAAGTTTTCTGCTATGCTGACTACTTTCATCTCCCATTTTTGTCGCAGGATACCTTCTAGGTAGTGAAGATTACTATTCCCACGAGCGCTGTACCTTTATCAATGCTCTGAACGTCACACGATGTGCTCTTGATCTTCGAGATGGTGAAGAAGTGGCCACAGGATATGAAAATATGTATTCAACAAATATATTTACTGAAAGAGCTACAGCCCTCATAACCAACCACCCACCAGAGAAGGTAAATCTTGATTTTTTTTATTGATATCAAAGTCGTGTGAAGATGGCATCTCTTCATATGAATATACAAAGAGGCCACTCTCTTTTAGAAGAAGAAAGTCTAATATATTTTATGGGAGTTACTTTCATAGTTTAGAGAATATCAGTATCCACTTGGGAAGCTTGTTAGAAATAGGAATTCCTGGTGCCCACTGCTAAAAGTCTGATTAATTAGCTCTTGGAAAAAATCTGTCAATATTTTAAAGAAACTCCTCAAGGGTGATTCTATTGCAGATCATGCTTTGAGGAATGCTAAGAATATAGTGTTTTGATACCAGTAGAGTTTGACTTTTTTAGTGTATTACCTGCCTATATTATAAGTAATTGGTATTTGTAATGAGCTTATGTGTCTTTCACCAGTGGGTGTCAGCATCTGACTAAAGATGGTTCCTCCGAGAGCTCCTACTAGAAACAACCTTGAAGCCAGTCGGCCAAGGTCAGTGTCAACGTTATTTGAATCCTGCATTCACTTCTGTGATCACCTTGGAGTAAAAACTTGTAACAAATCATGTTAACTATATGCTATTTTAGCCATTAGACAGATTTAAATGAAGATGTCATCATCTTTGCTGAATTTAAGTTCTGATTTAAAAAAAAAAAACATATTTACTTGGAATCGCTCACCTTGAGTTACACTGTAGAGCTTATGTTCTAAAGAGTGAGAGACAGGTTTGAAGGTTTTTACAATAACATTCTGATGTCTTATGCTGGCAAATATAGAGATGTTTAAAATGGGGCTCTGATTAGCCTTGTCATTTGATTAGCCTTGTCATGGGTAATCAATTGCATTAGCAGTTAAATGCTTAAACCTCCATTTGTTTAACAAGTTTTCTGCTATGCTGACTACTTTCATCTCCCATTTTTGTCGCAGGATACCTTCTAGGTAGTGAAGATTACTATTCCCACGAGCGCTGTACCTTTATCAATGCTCTGAACGTCACACGATGTGCTCTTGATCTTCGAGATGGTGAAGAAGTGGCCACAGGATATGAAAATATGTATTCAACAAATATATTTACTGAAAGAGCTACAGCCCTCATAACCAACCACCCACCAGAGAAGGTAAATCTTGATTTTTTTTATTGATATCAAAGTCGTGTGAAGATGGCATCTCTTCATATGAATATACAAAGAGGCCACTCTCTTTTAGAAGAAAAAAGTCTAATATATTCTAGGGGAATTACTTTCAAATTTTAGAGAATATCAGTATCCACTTGGGAAGCTTGTTAGAAATAGGAATTCCTGGTGCCCACTGCTAAAAGTCTGATTAATTAGCTCTTGGAAAAAATCTGTCAATATTTTAAAGAAACTCCTCAAGGGTGATTCTATTGCAGATCATGCTTTGAGGAATGCTAAGAATATAGTGTTTTGATACCAGTAGAGTTTGACTTTTTTAGTGTATTACCTGCCTATATTATAAGTAATTGGTAAGTTGACTTTGTTTTTAAATGGTAGGCTTATGTGTAAGATGAGGTGTTACTATGGCAAATTTTCTGTTAGAGACCCATGAACTTTAGAGTAGGGCAAGTTCCCTAATTTTGTATTTACAGACTCCCCAAGATTATTTAAGCTATTCTAGATACTCTCCATTCCCTTGTTAATTTTAGAATGATCTGGGCAATTTCTGCCAGGAAAAAAGGGGTGTGATTGGATTTGGATCTCACTGACTCAGTAGACCAACTTGAGGATAATGGACAGCTTAACAATATTGAGCCTTCTAATCTATAAACGTGGTGCACGGATGGGCTGGTTTTTCACACTGACCATAATGAAGCTATCTGTATACATCATGTGCTGAAATTTTTTGATTTACTTACAGGGAAACATAGAAAAGAGTCTGATGACCCTTAACATTTTTTTTGGTAAAACTAAAGTTAACCTCCTGAGCTAAAGTTTAAGCTGAATTCTCTGAATTTAGCTTATAAATGCTTTTAAAATTGGGTCAGATATTTGGGTTGTCAGATGTTGTGCTCACAATATGGCTTCTTTAAGAACTGTATTAACATGCCCTCTTCAATAGAACCCTAACACAGCAGATTACAGAATGTGTCGTGTTATCCAGATTTTCTAATTGCCTGTACTTGGCCTCTTTTGGCAGTTACTGAAGGTTCTCAGTGTGAATCACAATTTATCTACCTGTTCAGTCTTGGTTCCTGGCTACTGATTCCATTTTTTGGCAGGTTTTCTTCCTGGCCCTCTCATGGTCTACTCTATTGAATATCATGATCTACTAAATATCTTTCCTGACATCTGCCCTCAGCTTTGCCCCATTTTGGCTTTTTATTAGTCTTTTATGCTGACCTCTTGGAGTGGCCATGATTCCTGTGGAACATGGAAGAAATTGGAACATTCTCTCAAATACATAGATGTACACCGATTTAACATCTAGGTCTAAACCAATATTCAGGTAGTGGGAAAGATAACTGCTAGGTAATTGGCATAGGTTCTTAGTTTTCTTCTGTATGCTTGGCATGTTATATAAACAGTTAAAAACCTAAAGAATGAGATAAAATGAATATGATAGAACTGTGGTCCTTGTCCCCATCCTTTGAGGTTTGAGGTGATGGCATCATCTTATGGATAAGCTAGCCGGCTTAGAGGAGTGAGGTAACTTGTTTAAGGTCACAGAATTTAAAACCATGCTGTTTAACTCCTGAGCTCAGCACACGCCTCCCTAGTTCACAGTTCATATCCCAGACCAGAGATGATGAGCCCCACGTGATTCAGCTTGAGCATTCTAACACAATACAATGGCAGTGTATTGGGATCATCTGGAAAGCTTGGACGTAACACCAGTTCCTGATATTGTGGTTTTTTTGGTCCAGGTTGGGAGCCCGTCAGGTTGTTTTTTAATATCCTCTCTGCCCCCACCTCCCACCAGTGATTCTTATGTGAAGTCACTCTCGATTGCCCTCAAGCCCAGAGGGGCAGGCAGAAGCCAGCAGCGCTTGACTTGGTGTTTAACAGTACGCCACTATTTCAATCATGTAACAACTACAATATGCCTACAATGAAAATTAGTTCCCATGAAGGAACAATAGAGTGTTCTCTTCCAGTGCAAGCAGACAAGAGGAAGCACCTGGGCTGAAATCATTCCTGGTGGGTGGGCTGTCTTCTCTGGGGTAGTGGGGAAGGCGTAGGAGCTGAGGAAACCTGGAGGCTCTAAGAGCTCACGAACCTCTCAGACTCACATGACAAGTATGGGGCTGCTCGCAGATGGCACTGTGAAAACTGCCAGGTGAGAGCTGGTCCTTGTCCTGCAGTCACTGAAATATTCTAAAGCAGCATCCAGCCTTTTTGGCATCCTCAAAGTCAAGTGTGAAGCATAGATACAAAGGAATGAAATCATCCATAGCTGAGTCATAGCCACAGAACGTTTAAGACAGCAAATGGAGTTGTTACATTTTCAGTTCTCAGTGAAAGGATGCAGCACACCAGTTCCTGGAGTTTCATCGTTTTATTCCAACACTGAATCTAATTCTGTGCTAATTTCTCTGTGCTGTCTACAGACTGTAACATAGGCAACTTGCTCTAAGATGGAAATCCTTAAAGAAATATAAAGTGTCCACAAGCTAACTTAAAAATGTGTCTATTTTAAAGAGCACTTGAGGGGAAAGATTATATGGAGCTGTTTTATAACACAAACATGGTGTGGGAATCAGGGAGAAAATTTGTTAATAACCATTGCACAGTGCTAGGAGGGAATGTCACCTTTTTTTCCTTTTATTTTCCCTGCAGGATAATTCCCTGAGTACTAACACTACAATATGAAAGTAACACATTCACAAAATATTGGTTTGTTAAAAATAGCCCACCCCCGTCAAAAGTTTGAAGAATAAAAATAATTGTTTTCTCACACACCTCATCTACTAGCAGCTTCTTAAAGCAAATGTGAATTTCTACTGGTCTGCTCTCAACTTTTCCTGCCAGAGTTTGGGAAGAAATGTCTTAATTTGGAAGTCAAATAACACTTTAAAAACAGCATATGCTTTTAAAAAAGTTATGCTTTAGATTAGGAAAATATGCTAAAGAAATGAAAATAAGGCTTCCTTCCTCACTGAAATTAGCATAATGAGAAAGGGGAATGACTCCTTAATACATTTTAATATGCTAATAACTTTAGGGAATAATGTCACACTTTTACTAATACCTAAACACTGGGCCACAATTCACATTTAGGATTCCAATTTATAGACCTAAGAAACCTGAAAGGGGTATGGATTCTTTACCACTGAGCCACCGAGGAAGCCTGTGCAATATTAGATGGAAATCCTCTAGCCTCTCATCATTAAATGGGCTACACTGTTTATCATTCTGCCTCCATCTGGTGACTCAGAGCCATACTGATGTGTGCAAGGTTGTTTGCCCACACACGAAATCATCCCAGATCACTGCTGATGAAATGGGAAAAAGACAATGTGTTTTGTTCAAGGACCATCTTTATCTCTACTGCCCCAAAGTCCCAACTGAAATATTCTAAAGCAGCATCCAGCTTTGAAAGCATAGATACAAAGGAATGAAATCATCCATAGCTGAGTCATAGCCACAGAACGTTTAAGACAGCAAATGGAGTTGTTACATTTTCAGTTCTCAGTGAAAGGATGCAGCACACCAGTTCCTGGAGTTTCATCGTTTTATTCCAACACTGAATCTAATTCTGTGCTAATTTCTCTGTGCTGTCTACAGACTGTAACATAGGCAACTTGCTCTAAGATGGAAATCCTTAAAGAAATATAAAGTGTCCACAAGCTAACTTAAAAATGTGTCTATTTTAAAGAGCACTTGAGGGGAAAGATTATATGGAGCTGTTTTATAACACAAACATGGTGTGGGAATCAGGGAGAAAATTTGTTAATAACCATTGCACAGTGCTAGGAGGGAATGTCACCTTTTTTTCCTTTTATTTTCCCTGCAGGATAATTCCCTGAGTACTAACACTACAATATGAAAGTAACACATTCACAAAATATTGGTTTGTTAAAAATAGCCCACCCCCGTCAAAAGTTTGAAGAATAAAAATAATTGTTTTCTCACACACCTCATCTACTAGCAGCTTCTTAAAGCAAATGTGAATTTCTACTGGTCTGCTCTCAACTTTTCCTGCCAGAGTTTGGGAAGAAATGTCTTAATTTGGAAGTCAAATAACACTTTAAAAACAGCATATGCTTTTAAAAAAGTTATGCTTTAGATTAGGAAAATATGCTAAAGAAATGAAAATAAGGCTTCCTTCCTCACTGAAATTAGCATAATGAGAAAGGGGAATGACTCCTTAATACATTTTAATATGCTAATAACTTTAGGGAATAATGTCACACTTTTACTAATACCTAAACACTGGGCCACAATTCACATTTAGGATTCCAATTTATAGACCTAAGAAACCTGAAAGGGGTATGGATTCTTTACCACTGAGCCACCGAGGAAGCCTGTGCAATATTAGATGGAAATCCTCTAGCCTCTCATCATTAAATGGGCTACACTGTTTATCATTCTGCCTCCATCTGGTGACTCAGAGCCATACTGATGTGTGCAAGGTTGTTTGCCCACACACGAAATCATCCCAGATCACTGCTGATGAAATGGGAAAAAGACAATGTGTTTTGTTCAAGGACCATCTTTATCTCTACTTGTAAGTTAAGAAGATCTAGTTGGCAGGTGTGTGTGTGTGTGTGCACACGTGCTCAGTTGCTCAATTATATGTGACTCTTTGCAACTGTAGCCCACCAGACTTCTCTGTGCATTGAATTCTCCAGGCAAGAATCCTGGAGTTGGTTGTCATTCCCTACTTCAGGGGATCTTCCTGACCCAGATATTGAACCTGCGCCTCTTGTGTCTCTTGAATTGGTGGGCTGATTCTATACTGCTGCACCACCCCGAAACTCCAGTTGGCAGGTAGGGGGAGGCCCTTGCAGGGCCTATACCAGTCACAGGCCAAGGCTGACTGCATCTCTCAGGAGTTGTTTTCATTTTTTTTTGTCTCAGCTTTGTCACTTCTGTCTGAACATACAGGAGCCTGATCACTGGAAACATGGGGAAATTGTAGTCTTATCATTTTAATCCCAGGAGAACAGTGGTCTTGTTGTTATCCACTAAGGAGTAATTATAGGAAAGAGTTTCAGTTATTTTTTTGCTATATTCCACAGAGTAGAATGGTTTACAGACTGACTATTTATAAGACCCTTGAATGACAGTCCCAGAATCATTATTTTTTTCCCTGGTGTGGTTATGAGAACCCTCTTCCCCCTGCCTCCCCAGCTCTCACCTCCAGAGATCACTTGCTGGTTGGAAATGACCCAGCCTCCTTACCCTGTCTCTCCTTCACCACAGGCTCTGCCGCATAGCTTTGATGACCCGGGTGAGCACGTTTTCTCCTAAAGCAGAGAGCTCTCCCATCATTGTGCTACTCCTGCCCACTGCCAAGAATCCAGACCAGGGTCACAAGCTTTGATGTGTACAAGGGCCAGACTGCTATCCTAAATAAGTGAAGCTGTTCAGAGAGGGCAATGGGGAGACTCGAAGGTTAGAGAGCCCTGGGGGGTGGGGTCTCTGTTTTCTCCTACTACAGCCATTTGTTGTCAGATGGCATGTAGGCCAGAGGTTCTGATTTCTCAAGGAAACAATCAAAACTAAACAAAACAGGTTTTTATGTGATGTGTACTGGTTTTTAAAACTTTATGTGGTATATATGGAATCTAGTAGGATGGTGATGATGGCACATGCAGTGAAGCGACGGAAAGACAGACATGGACAGTGGACATATGGACATTGTGGGGAAGGAATAGAGGGTGGAAGGCGTAAAGGAAGTAGCATGAAGGCCTGTGCTATCATATGCGAAGAAAATAGCTATAGTCATTGCTCTGTGAGAAAAGCAGATCCTTCAGGGGTGCTGTATGACGGTCTGGAGGGGTGGGATGGGAGAGATATGACTAATCTGAGAACATACATATCTGTAAACAACAAAACTCTGTAAAAGTTAAAAGTAAATTAAAAGTTAAAAAAAAACAACTTTATGTGGGTTTCAAATTGTCGTACCCTCCCTTATTTTAATTCTTCCCCCTTTCAGATCTTGGCCAGTGACTGGGACGTGGACTTGGTCTTGAGCTGAAGACCCAGACCCTGACTGCACTGGCAGGTCACGGGCATTCCTGCCCATTCTCTCCCCTCCAGACATTGTATCCTAGGATCCTTCCTCCCCTCCTAGGCAGAGACTCTGCTGGGGTGCCCTTCACTGTGGTCTAGAGGAGCACGGAAGTTTGGGTGGGACTTGCATGACGAGAGGAGAATGTGTGTGTGTTGAGGGGCAGCAGAGGCAGAGCTAATGCCGTGTTAAAGCTGTTAGTGTTGCCTTCGCGGTGCTGGGATTTGGAATGTCTTCTCATGGAAAGAATGCACTACCAACGCCTAGGGTCCCCATTATCACGGCTGTCATTCCATCACCTGCCTCTTATTGAACAGTCATTTTGAACGTTTTGATTTGGGGGAAAAGGTGTTTCTAAGTTGTAAAGAGGTGAACCAAAAATACTCTCTTGGGTATCTATTTGAGTTCTATATATGTATACCCATTACTGCATCACAGGGATGTATAGTATTAATATATAATTTAAAACATTTTTCAGCAGAAGAATGAAGTATGAGCCCACCTTCTGGTCTGTGTTCTAATTTTTCTCCATTCTTTATGAGATTTAAGTGCCTCAGATACTTTAGCAGAACTATAATTTTACTCTTGGGCTGAACCGATTGTTGTCTCTGAGGGTTTTCAAGCCATTAAAGAATTCCGTAGGAGTGCAGTGAAGCAAGTACCTTCAGAAAGACTTATTAAAAGGAAGAGGCTAATCCCGAATACCACTATTGTTAAATTCTGTAAATTGATGTAAGAAGTGAAATAGAATCAGTGTATCATACTCCTTAGCTTCTAGGAATTAAATTGACGTTATGTTTGGTCCTAGATCAGAGATGAACAAGACATGGTGTTTACCTGTTTTGTGAGCAATCCTTAAACCTCTCCTAAAAGATGATAACATATTTCTCACCTGAAGCAGAAAGCTAACCCGTCTGTTTGGAAATATGCACACAGTAACAGTGGGGTTTCCTATAGGAAATTGCTCTGCAATTAACAAGAGCTTGTGCAAACCATAAAACATTTCTAACCCTCAGTTAACATTAAAAAATGGTTAGAACAAGGTGATATTTGAGTGTTACATGAAATAGAATTGTTGGTATTATTATTATCAGTTGTTTGAATCAGAGCTTTCTAGGCCATATTAGAACTCAAGCTTTTCATAAAATTCCCCCCATTCAAAGTACACAGTTCAAATAGTAAAGTGGGGGCTAGAGGAGCACGGAAGTTTGGGTGGGACTTGCATGACGAGAGGAGAATGTGTGTGTGTTGAGGGGCAGCAGAGGCAGAGCTAATGCCGTGTTAAAGCTGTTAGTGTTGCCTTCGCGGTGCTGGGATTTGGAATGTCTTCTCATGGAAAGAATGCACTACCAACGCCTAGGGTCCCCATTATCACGGCTGTCATTCCATCACCTGCCTCTTATTGAACAGTCATTTTGAACGTTTTGATTTGGGGGAAAAGGTGTTTCTAAGTTGTAAAGAGGTGAACCAAAAATACTCTCTTGGGTATCTATTTGAGTTCTATATATGTATACCCATTACTGCATCACAGGGATGTATAGTATTAATATATAATTTAAAACATTTTTCAGCAGAAGAATGAAGTATGAGCCCACCTTCTGGTCTGTGTTCTAATTTTTCTCCATTCTTTATGAGATTTAAGTGCCTCAGATACTTTAGCAGAACTATAATTTTACTCTTGGGCTGAACCGATTGTTGTCTCTGAGGGTTTTCAAGCCATTAAAGAATTCCGTAGGAGTGCAGTGAAGCAAGTACCTTCAGAAAGACTTATTAAAAGGAAGAGGCTAATCCCGAATACCACTATTGTTAAATTCTGTAAATTGATGTAAGAAGTGAAATAGAATCAGTGTATCATACTCCTTAGCTTCTAGGAATTAAATTGACGTTATGTTTGGTCCTAGATCAGAGATGAACAAGACATGGTGTTTACCTGTTTTGTGAGCAATCCTTAAACCTCTCCTAAAAGATGATAACATATTTCTCACCTGAAGCAGAAAGCTAACCCGTCTGTTTGGAAATATGCACACAGTAACAGTGGGGTTTCCTATAGGAAATTGCTCTGCAATTAACAAGAGCTTGTGCAAACCATAAAACATTTCTAACCCTCAGTTAACATTAAAAAATGGTTAGAACAAGGTGATATTTGAGTGTTACATGAAATAGAATTGTTGGTATTATTATTATCAGTTGTTTGAATCAGAGCTTTCTAGGCCATATTAGAACTCAAGCTTTTTCATAAAATTCACCCATTCAAAGTACACAGTTCAATAGTAAAGTGGCGAGAGCTATGCAACCACTACCAAAATCTAAGTTTAGAGC
This sequence comes from Tragulus kanchil, assembly GCA_022376925.1. Classification (NCBI taxonomy): domain Eukaryota; kingdom Metazoa; phylum Chordata; class Mammalia; order Artiodactyla; family Tragulidae; genus Tragulus; species Tragulus kanchil. The sequence continues at coordinate 100,869,104 of JAIOJX010000004.1, read as the reverse complement.
ATGTTCATGGCTCCCAGAGGAAGTCATGTGCCCGTGGGCAGTCGCTCCCCAACTCCTCTCCTTTGAAACCCCATAGAGCTTCAGGCCACCCCGACGAAATTTCCATTTCCACAGATCTGTCTGTTCTGGACATTTTCTATGAATGGAATCATACACAGTGTGATGTTTGGGACTGGTTTCTTCTACTTAACATAATGTTTTCAAAATGCATCTATGTCGTCGGATGTGTCAGTACTTCGTTTCCTTTTTTTGGCTGTATCTTATTCCTTTAATCGCTGTATATTGCTTTAAATATATCACATTTTGTTAATCCATTCGTCAGTGGGCAGACATTTTGGCTGTTTCCACCTAGGAACTGTCATGAACGAGGCCACTGTGACCGTCCATGTACAAGTTTTTGTGTGTATATATGCTTCTTTTTCTCTAGGAGTGGACATGATGGCTCAGATGGTAATCTGTGTTTAACACTTTAAGGAACTGCCAAGTTGTTTGGCCATACCATTTTACATTTCCACCAGCGGTGAATGAGGGTTTTGATTCTTCTCCATCCTCACCAGCACTTCTTATTCCCCATTTTTAAAATTGTAACCATTCTGATTGCATAAGAAATGGTTTGTCAGTGTTTTGTTTTGTTTTTGCATTTCCCTAAGGACTAGTGATGTTGAACATCTTTTCATGTGCGTGTTGGCTGTTTTAATATCTTCTTTGGAAAAATGTCTGTTCAAAATTTCTTTGCCCATTTTGTAATTGGGTTAATTGAGTTTTTTAATAATTATTTTTATCTTTTTGCTTTTACAGAGTTTTGTTGTTTACAGATACGTAAAATCCCAGATTAGTCATATCTATATCCCTGACCCTTCCCTCCTCCACCCTCTTCCCCATAACTGAGTTTTATTATCAAGTTTTAAGAGTTCTTAATATATTGTAGATACATGTTCCTTGTCAGATATATGATTTACAAATATTTTCAACCCAATTTGTGGGTTGTCAGACTATTACTTTTATTAACAGACGAATCGGGACTTCTCTTTATTTAATGCTTCCAAGTCCACCTAACTGATTTGCACAAACTTTCTTTCCAGCCTCTGTTTCTCTACCTTGCTCTCCAGTCTGTCCACGAGCCCCTTCAGGTCCCTGAGGAATACCTGAAGCCCTACGACTTTATCCAAGATAAGAATAGGCACTACTATGCAGGAATGGCATCCCTTATGGATGAAGCAGTGGGAAATGTCACCGCAGCCTTAAAAAGCCAAGGGCTCTGGAACAACACAGTGTTCATCTTCTCCACAGGTACGTCTGTCAATAGGAAAATCATCTCTGGGCAAAGCCTAGGACATGGTATTCAATAAATAGAATGAAGATAAATTGAAACATTTAGAAGTTCCTTATTAAAATAAATGTTACCTACAAGAGTGGAGACATGATAATAATGGATAGAAAAATATGTCTAAGGAAGAAAGAATTATGAGTCTTTTCTTCTCCTCCTTCAGATATCAAAATATTCTTGGAGTTTGCTTGAAAACAAGCTCTCAGTGACTGGGGAAGTGTGAATGGACATCCTTCTTTGGCAGGGCAGCTGGGCAGTGTCTTATTCCCAGCAATTGCTGCAGCCCAGGCATCCTCTATGAGGAGGACTTCCACTGACTCAAGGGGTCTCTGTGTCAGTACCAAGACAGATTGTGCCATTATTATGTATGGCATTATGAAGACGTTTAAATGGAGCTATCTGAATTTAGGCTAGAGTCTCTAAGTGTAAATTTTTAAAAAATATTTATTTGTTTGGCTGCGCCCAGTCTCAGTTGTGGCACGTGGAATCTTTAGTTGCAGCATGTGAACTCTTGGTTGCAGCGTGTGGGATCAAGTTCCCTGTCCAGTGATTGAACCCAGGCGCCCTGCATTGGCAAGCAGATTCTTAACCACTGGACCAACAACTGCATGTTTTTTTTTATACTAAAATCTTCTAACAATAACGTCTTATATGTAGATTATAGAAAAAAGAAAGAAAATTTTTGAAAATAATTTTCATTATGGCAATGTCATTCTGATTCCTAATCTGTTAAATATGTGTTTTCTCTGCCTTCTCATTAGACTTGTTGTTCAGTCAGTAAGTTGTATCTGACTATTTACGGCCCCGTAGACTTCAGCACACCAGCCTCCCCTGTCCTCCATTATCTCCCAGAGTTTGCTCAATTTCACATCCATTGAGTCGACGATGCTGTCTAACCATCTTGTTTTCTGCCACCTCCTTCTCCTTTGCCTTCAGTCTTTCCTAGCAATAGTGTCTTTTTCAGTTAGTTGGCTCTTTGCATCAGGTGGCCAAAGTGCTGGAGCTTCAGCTCCAGCAACAGTTCTTCCAGTGAATATTCAGGGTTGATTTCCTTTAAGATTGATTGGTTTGATCTCCTTGCAGTCCAAGGGAATCTCAAGAGTCTTCTTCAGCACCACAGTTCAGAAGAATCAATTCTTTGGCACTCAGTCTTCTTTATGATCAAGCTCTCACATCCATATACGACTACTACAAGAACCACAGCTTTGTCTATTTGAATCTTTGTCAGCAAAGTGATGTCTTTTCTTTTTAATACACTGTCTAGGTTTGTCATAGCTTTTCTTCCAAAGAGCAAGTGTCTTTTAATTTCATGACTACAACCACAGTCTGCAGTGACTTTGGAGCCCAAGAAAATAAAATCTGCTGCTGTTTCCACTTTTTCCTCATCTACTTGCCGTGAAGTGATGGGACCAGATGCCATGATCTTAGTTTTTTGAATGTTGAGTTTAAGCCAGCATTTTCTCATCTTTCACCTTCATCAAGAGACTCTTTAGTTCTTCTTCACTTTCTGCCATAAGAGTGTTTTATCTGCATATGTTAGATTGTTGATGTTTCTTCAGGCAGTCTTGATTCCAGGCTGTCATTCATCCAGACCAGCATTTCAAATTATATACTCTGCATATAAGTTAAATATGAAGGGTTACAGTAGACAGCCTTGTGCTACTCCTTTCGCAGTTTTGAAGCAGTCAGTTGTTCCATGTCGGTTCTGACTGTTGCTTCTTTACCTATATACAGCTTTTTCAGGAGACAGGTAAGGTGGTCTGGTATTCCTGTCTCTTTAAGAATTTTCCACAGTTTGTTGTGATCTCCACTATCAAAGGCTTTAGCACAGTCTATGAAGCAGAAGTAGATGTTTTTCTGGAATTCCCTTACTTTCTCCATGATACAACGAATGTTGGCAATTTGATCTCTGGTTTCTCTGCCTTTTCTAAATCCAGTTTGTACATTTGGAAATTCTTGATTACATACTGCTAAAGCCTAACTTGAAGGATTTTGAGCATAATCTTCGTAGCATATGAAATGAGTGCAATTGTAACATGGTTTGAACATTCTTTGGCACTGCCCTTCTTTGAGACTGGAATGAAAACTGACATTTTGCAGTCCCGTGGTCACTGCTGAGTTTTCCAAATTTGCTGACATGTTGAATGCGGCACTTTGACAGCATCAACTTTTAGGATTTGAAATAGCTTAGCTGGAATTCCATTACCTCCACTAGCTTCATTTTGTACTCCAAGGCCAAACTTGCCTGTTACTCTAGGTATCTCTTGACTTCTTACTTTTTGCACTGCAATCCCTTAGAATGAAAAGATATCTTTTTTTGGTGTTAGTTCTAAAAGATGTTGTAGTCTTCATAGAGCCAGTCACCTTCAACTTCTTTGGCATCAGTGGTTGGGGCATAGAGTTGGATTACTGCGATTACTGTGAATGGTTTGCTTTGGAAATGAACTGAGATCATTCTGTTATATTTGAGATTGCACCCAAGTACTGCATTTCAAACTCTTCTGTTGACTATGAGGGTTATTCCATTTCTTCTGAGGGGTTCTGGCCCACAGTAGTAGATATAGTGATCATCTGAATTAAACTCACCCATTGCCATCCATTTTAGTTCACTCATTCCTAAGATGAAAATGTTCGCTCTTGCGCCATCCCCTGCTTGACCACATCCAGTTTACCTTGATTCATGGACCTAACATTCCAGGCTCCTATGCAGTGTTGTTCTTCACTTTATAATGAACTTTAGAATTAAACATTACTTTCACCACCAGACACATCCACAGCCGAGTGTCATTTTCACTTTGGCCCAGATGCTTCGTTCTCTCTGGAGATATTAATAATTGCCCTCTGCTCTTCCCCAGTAGTATATTGGACACTTTCCAACCTGGGGAGCTCATCTCCTGGTGTCATGTCTTTTTGCCTTTTCTAAATCCAGTTTGTACATTTGGAAATTCTTGATTACATACTGCTAAAGCCTAACTTGAAGGATTTTGAGCATAATAACCTTACTAGCATGTGAAATGAGTGCAATTGTGCCATGGTTTGAACATTCTTTGGCACTGCCCTTCTTTGAGACTGGAATGAAAACTGACATTTTGCAGTCCCGTGGTCACTGCTGAGTTTTCCAAATTTGCTGACATGTTGAATGCGGCACTTTGACAGCATCAACTTTTAGGATTTGAAATAGCTTAGCTGGAATTCCATTACCTCCACTAGCTTCATTTTGTACTCCAAGGCCAAACTTGCCTGTTACTCTAGGTATCTCTTGACTTCTTACTTTTTGCACTGCAATCCCTTAGAATGAAAAGATATCTTTTTTTGGTGTTAGTTCTAAAAGATGTTGTAGTCTTCATAGAGCCAGTCACCTTCAACTTCTTTGGCATCAGTGGTTGGGGCATAGAGTTGGATTACTGCGATTACTGTGAATGGTTTGCTTTGGAAATGAACTGAGATCATTCTGTTATATTTGAGATTGCACCCAAGTACTGCATTTCAAACTCTTCTGTTGACTATGAGGGTTATTCCATTTCTTCTGAGGGGTTCTGGCCCACAGTAGTAGATATAGTGATCATCTGAATTAAACTCACCCATTGCCATCCATTTTAGTTCACTCATTCCTAAGATGAAAATGTTCGCTCTTGCGCCATCCCCTGCTTGACCACATCCAGTTTACCTTGATTCATGGACCTAACATTCCAGGCTCCTATGCAGTGTTGTTCTTCACTTTATAATGAACTTTAGAATTAAACATTACTTTCACCACCAGACACATCCACAGCCGAGTGTCATTTTCACTTTGGCCCAGATGCTTCGTTCTCTCTGGAGATATTAATAATTGCCCTCTGCTCTTCCCCAGTAGTATATTGGACACTTTCCAACCTGGGGAGCTCATCTCCTGGTGTCATGTCTTTTTGCCTTTTCATGCTGTTTATGGGATTCTGCAGACAAGAATACTGGATGGGTTGCCATTTCCTTCTCCAGTGGGCTAGGTTTTATCTGAACTCTTCACTATGACCCATCTGTATAAGATGGTCCTACATGGCATGACTTGTAGATTCATTGAATTATACAAGCCCCTTCACCATGCCAAGCCTGTGATCCATGAAGGGGAAAACAAAATTGACTGTTTCATAAATATTCATTATACACACACACATTACTGCTTTAAGTTAGCAAAAATAATTTTTGGAGCTTTTCACTGAGAAAATGGGGATTACCTAATAATATGGTTGTCTTATATTCTGACAGTTTGATACATTAATAGACATATTAGTCTTGGATCATCTGCCTTGTTGGGCTAAATCCAACTTTATAGTGTGTGTGTATTTTTATTATACTGCTGGATTCAGTTTACTGGGGTTTTATTTAGAATATTTGCATCAGTTTGAAAGTGAAAGTTGAGTAGATGGTTTCTTTTCTCTCTGTTGGGTTTTGTTATATTGGTTGTACACATATCATAATATAGTTTGGAAGGTTTTCCATATTTTTCTATGCTCTGGATCACTTTGCCAGTTGTTTGAAAGATCCTTCTTGTCCCTTGAACCTTTTTAGGAGGCTTAAAAAATGATTTCCACAGTTTACATTTGTGCTTAATTATGTCTAGGAGGGTGGGTCTTTAAAACATTTTAAAATTAATTTTGCCTGAAATACAGTGAACCCTTTGATCTGTTTGCTGAGATTATTTTTCACTCCAGGAAGTGTTCCTTGTTCCTGTTTTAGCTTATTGCTTTTGTTCTGCTTGATTTATTTTTCAGAAGTGTCTTTAATTAGTAAGTTGAATTACTGGCTCAGGTTTTCTTTCATCAGTTTCAGTTTTTCATCCTTTTTCTTGATCTTCTGGAGCTCTTCTGCAACACCAGTTCAATACTTCTGCAGTTTAAATTCTGCTCTTCAGTATCTTCAGTGGAGATTATTGATTGTGCTTTTAGTCTCTTTGTCATCCTTTTTCTGCCTCATTCAGTTCTTTTTCCTTCTAAGCTTCTTTGTAATAATAATGACTACTGTTTATGAAATATTTACTGCATGCCCAGGCTGTCCTAGTGTTTTGCCTGTACTTTCTCATTGTTGGTCATGTTTTAATCATTAAAGCTCCAAACATCCTTGTGAAATATATTTTTTTATTCCTGTTTTATAAATGAAAAAAACAAAAGTTAGAGTTAGGTAAGTGATTTGCTCAAGGCTAGTGCTATGGTCTGAATGTTTGTATTCACCTCAAATTCATACATGATGGTGCTGGAAGGTATGGCCTTTGGAAAGTGATATAGGTCCTGAGGGAGAACACCTCATGAATGGGGTTAGCGCTTTTATAAAGGAGGTACCAGAGAGATCTGTGGCCCCTTCCTCCACGTGAGGACACAGTGAGAAGGTGTTAACTCTGAACCAGCAGAGGAGTCTCACCAGAAGGTAACTCCACAGGCACCTTGCTCTGAGGCTTGCCAGCTTCCAAAACTGTGTGAAATGCATTTCTGTTTTCTGTTAAGCCATCCAGTCTATGGTATTTTGTTATAGCACCTGAATGAACTAAGATCCACACATCTTACAGATGGAAGAAAAGAATTCAAACCAAGGTCAACATGAGGTCAGTACTTGTTAAATGGAATTAGTTGTGCTTTTCCAGGTCATCTTTAACTTCTATCTCATCCTCTTGTCCCTAAGTGCTACTTTTTGGCTTTCTACACTTCTGTTCATAGAACCCAGACTTTCTGAACAGAACTTTTCTAAAATCTTCATTTCCAGCTATATGCTCTTCCTCTATGTGCAAGCCACCTGCTCAGAGTGCATGGCTGTCTCTTGACCTCTAGTCACTGTCCTTGCTTAATTCCTTCTCAGGTCTGTAGCTTGGGGTCCAGTTGCTGTACACAACTTAGTCTGTTTCGAGTGGCCTGTAGACGTTGAGTCTCCTATATTCTAGTGAACCTGGCTGACCTATGTGACATGGTTTTCTCTTTGGGCTGCCTGGTTCTTTGGCACCACTACCAGATTCTTCCTGTCTCTATACCTTCAGGACTTTGTTTGGTAAGGTGTTTGCCAGAGTGGTGTGCCTACGGCCAGGCTCGTTCTTCTGCCCACTGTTCCCTGGGAGTTGTGATTTCTAACTGCAGATAAAAAGTTGAGGAGATAGTAATTCTGTGTTCATGTCAAAAGTTACCACTGTCCCCTCCCAGGCTGCCCTCGTCCCTCTTTTCAGGTAGGCAGAGGGCACTAGGCAAACTGGATAGATCAGCCCTTGTTTCTTCATTTCAACTTCTCTAGCCTTACGCCACGGAAATTTCTCTGAAAGTCTCTCTGGCATTTGAATAGATTGTCAGTCCTGGTTTCTTGCATTGTAATGAGCTTTCATCTTATTCTGACTCATGACAATGTGACATTATTCATCTTATCCTGTGGTGGTTTAATCACTAAGTTGAGTCCGACTCTTGCAACCCCATGGACCACAGCCAGCAGGCTCCTCTATCCATGGAATTTTCCAGGCACAAATACTTGAGTAGGTTGCCATTTTCTTCTCCAGGGAATTGAACCCCCGGCAGATCTCCTAAACTGTGTGAAATGCATTTCTGTTTTCTGTTAAGCCATCCAGTCTATGGTATTTTGTTATAGCACCTGAATGAACTAAGATCCACACATCTTACAGATGGAAGAAAAGAATTCAAACCAAGGTCAACATGAGGTCAGTACTTGTTAAATGGAATTAGTTGTGCTTTTCCAGGTCATCTTTAACTTCTATCTCATCCTCTTGTCCCTAAGTGCTACTTTTTGGCTTTCTACACTTCTGTTCATAGAACCCAGACTTTCTGAACAGAACTTTTCTAAAATCTTCATTTCCAGCTATATGCTCTTCCTCTATGTGCAAGCCACCTGCTCAGAGTGCATGGCTGTCTCTTGACCTCTAGTCACTGTCCTTGCTTAATTCCTTCTCAGGTCTGTAGCTTGGGGTCCAGTTGCTGTACACAACTTAGTCTGTTTCGAGTGGCCTGTAGACGTTGAGTCTCCTATATTCTAGTGAACCTGGCTGACCTATGTGACATGGTTTTCTCTTTGGGCTGCCTGGTTCTTTGGCACCACTACCAGATTCTTCCTGTCTCTATACCTTCAGGACTTTGTTTGGTAAGGTGTTTGCCAGAGTGGTGTGCCTACGGCCAGGCTCGTTCTTCTGCCCACTGTTCCCTGGGAGTTGTGATTTCTAACTGCAGATAAAAAGTTGAGGAGATAGTAATTCTGTGTTCATGTCAAAAGTTACCACTGTCCCCTCCCAGGCTGCCCTCGTCCCTCTTTTCAGGTAGGCAGAGGGCACTAGGCAAACTGGATAGATCAGCCCTTGTTTCTTCATTTCAACTTCTCTAGCCTTACGGCTTACGGAAATTTCTCTGAAAGTCTCTCTGGCATTTGAATAGATTGTCAGTCCTGGTTTCTTGCATTGTAATGAGCTTTCATCTTATTCTGACTCATGACAATGTGACATTATTCATCTTATCCTGTGGTGGTTTAATCACTAAGTTGAGTCCGACTCTTGCAACCCCATGGACCACAGCCAGCAGGCTCCTCTATCCATGGAATTTTCCAGGCACAAATACTTGAGTAGGTTGCCATTTTCTTCTCCAGGGGAAATTTAACCCGGGTCTCCTGCATTGCAGGCAGATTCTTTACAGACTGAGCTACAAGGGGAACCCATCTTATGCTTCTTCTGGGTAATTTTAGCAGAATATTGGTTAAGAGAAGCAGCACTAGCAGCTTTTAGGAAGATACCACTTTAACCTGGGCTCCTACGACCAGAACTGAGCTTTATAGTTGCTAAACTCAAGGACTCTTCACAGAAGTCTAATCTTGAGTAACATGAGCAAAAATTAGAGCCAACTCTGGAGCAACTAGATCATGAATTAACACTAGGAAAACTAAGGGCTTCCCTGGTGGTCCAGTGGGTAAGGACACCACCTTGCAGTGCAAGGGGTGCCAGTTCAATCCCTGGCCTGGGAAGATCCCACGTGCCATGGAGCACGTGCCGCTGGACCAAAGTGTCCAACTACTGAGCCAGAGCTCTGGAGCGCATGCACCCAGAGCCAGTGCTCTGCAGCGACAGGGACCACTGCAATGGGAGGCCCACACGGGTTGAAGAACAAAGATGGATGAAAATAGATAAATGAAAGGTCAGAAGTGGCCCACAAAAAGAAAAAAAAATGAAAAAAAAACAAACTAGGAAAACCAGTTTAAATCCTTAAAGATAAAAGAGCAATTGATCACAACATCTTTCTGCAGCTTAGGTACTTACATTAACTCACGTCAGAATAACCATTTCCACTTATATTTAGAGGAGAGTTTGACTATAAGGACAAACCTAATATGCAGTTCTTCCCCTGGAGACTTTTCTGTGTTTATTGACAATTTCTTTGCCTGAAGTGGAATTTAATAATGTGCTTTTTGAAAGGGTATGGCAGTGATTCATTTTTTCCAGTTTTCTCACTTTACTTCACTTGGCACTGCTCTTCTTTCTCTAAATCCTGGTTGAAGTTTAGCCTGGTTTCTTGCATTGTAATGAGCTTTCATCTTATTCTGACTCATGACAATGTGACATTATTCATCTTATCCTGTGGTGGTTTAATCACTAAGTTGAGTCCGACTCTTGCAACCCCATGGACCACAGCCAGCAGGCTCCTCTATCCATGGAATTTTCCAGGCACAAATACTTGAGTAGGTTGCCATTTTCTTCTCCAGGGAATTGAACCCGGGTCTCCTGCATTGCAGGCAGATTCTTTACAGACTGAGCTACAAGGGGAACCCATCTTATGCTTCTTCTGGGTAATTTTAGCAGAATATTGGTTAAGAGAAGCAGCACTAGCAGCTTTTAGGAAGATACCACTTTAACCTGGGCTCCTACGACCAGAACTGAGCTTTATAGTTGCTAAACTCAAGGACTCTTCACAGAAGTCTAATCTTGAGTAACATGAGCAAAAATTAGAGCCAACTCTGGAGCAACTAGATCATGAATTAACACTAGGAAAACTAAGGGCTTCCCTGGTGGTCCAGTGGGTAAGGACACCACCTTGCAGTGCAAGGGGTGCCAGTTCAATCCCTGGCCTGGGAAGATCCCACGTGCCATGGAGCACGTGCCGCTGGACCAAAGTGTCCAACTACTGAGCCAGAGCTCTGGAGCGCATGCACCCAGAGCCAGTGCTCTGCAGCGACAGGGACCACTGCAATGGGAGGCCCACACGGGTTGAAGAACAAAGATGGATGAAAATAGATAAATGAAAGGTCAGAAGTGGCCCACAAAAAGAAAAAAAAATGAAAAAAAAACAAACTAGGAAAACCAGTTTAAATCCTTAAAGATAAAAGAGCAATTGATCACAACATCTTTCTGCAGCTTAGGTACTTACATTAACTCACGTCAGAATAACCATTTCCACTTATATTTAGAGGAGAGTTTGACTATAAGGACAAACCTAATATGCAGTTCTTCCCCTGGAGACTTTTCTGTGTTTATTGACAATTTCTTTGCCTGAAGTGGAATTTAATAATGTGCTATAATAATGTGATTAAAATCCAAGGAAACAGGCCCTGGATCTGGCTGGGTATAGAGCAGTGATTCATTTTTTCCAGTTTTCTCACTTTACTTCACTTGGCACTGCTCTTCTTTCCACGCATTAAAAATACTGGTTATGTCCAAGCAAATAACTGTTGAATCCATTGGTACAGAAAACCCTGACATGCACTAGGGTGTATGATTCTTGGTGTCATTTATTTAGTGAAGGGGAAAGGCAAAGGCATATTTTCTTTTTAGGTTTAGATGTTTGAGGACACTTTTAAAAAATCTGTTTTTTATAACCTGGGGGAGACCCATGAGGTTTCCTCATTCCTTGTTGTCATCAGCTGAGCATTTACGGTGCAGTGTGCGCTCTGGGGACCACTTGCAGCCAAGGCGTGCTCAGTAACAATGCAGTTGCTGAGGCATGGCTGCACCACACTGTACTAAATGTCACTGAATTCAACAAGTGAAAGTGGCTAAATTTATGTTATGTGAATTTCACCTCAGTTTTTAAAATGCAATTTCTCAGACTCTAGTACAGACTTACTGGTGCCTGAAATCTGGGCCCAAGAATCTTCATTTTTTTTTTTAAATGACTTGTTCATTGTGTACCATTTATTTCTTTATTTATTTTTAAAGATTTATTTGTTTATTTTGGGGGGGTGGGGAGGGAGGGGAGCAGGTGAGCCACTTCTATTGGTCTTTCATTTGTCCATTTTTCATCCATCTTTGTTCTTTGGCCCGTGTGGGCCTCCCACCGCGGTGGCCTCTGTTGTCACAGAGCACTGGCTCTGGGCGCACGTGCTCCAGAGCTCCGGCTCGGTAATTGGACACATGGGTCCAGCTGCTGTGCGGCACGTGGGCTCTTCCCAGGCCAGGGATCGAACCGGCGCCCCTTGCACTGCAAGGCGGTGTCCTTACCCACTGGACCACCAGGGAAGCCCAAGAATCCCCATTTTTAACAGTAACACAAGTGATTCTTCTGTACAGAGAAATTTGAGGATTTTTGATCTAAGGTAGCTTATCCAAACACTGGCAGTTTACCTAATGAAGACTATATACCGGGCTTCCCTGGTGGTCCAGTGGGTAAAGACACCGCCTTGCAGTGCAAGGGGCGCCGGTTTGATTCCTGGCCTGGGAAGATCCCACGTGCCGCGAAGCGGCTGGACCGATGTGTCCAATTACCGAGCCCGAGCTCTGGAGCGCATGCGCCCAGAGCCGGTGCTCTGCGACAAGAGAGGCCACTGCGATGGGAGAGCCACACGGGCCAAAGAACAAAGACGGATGAAAAATAGGCAAATGAAAGACCAATAGAAGCGGCCCACCTGCCCCCCTCTCCCTCCCCACCCCATCCCACCCCCCAAAAAATCAATAAATAAATGTTTAAAAAAAAAGACTATATACCTGTATAGTATGTATATTGTACATATATACAGGAATATACATACATGCAGTTTTTTTGTTGTTCATTAGCAAAGTTGTGTCTGACTCTTGATGACCTCATAGAGTGCAGCATGCCAGACTTCCCTGTCCATCACCGTCTCCTAGAGTTTGCCCAAGTTTATTCCATTGAGTCAGTGATCCTATCCAACCATCTCATCCTCTGCTGCCCTCTTCTCCTTTTGCCTTCAGTCTTTCCCAGCATCAAGGTCTTTAGATACAAATATTTGCCAGAAACCAATTGGGTTTGAAGTTCAACCTCCCCTAGGTGTTTTCCTCTGGAAGAAAAGCTAATAAGAAAAATTTAAATATAATCATTCTGCTTTCCATGCCTTTATTACATATAAATTATTTTGGGGGTGGGAGGGAGGGGAGCAGGTGAGCCACTTCTATTGGTCTTTCATTTATTCATTTTCATCCATCTTTGTTCTTTGGCCCGTGTGGGCCTCCCACCGCGGTGGCCTCTGTTGTCACAGAGCACTGGCTCTGGGCGCACGTGCTCCAGAGCTCCGGCTCGGTAATTGGACACATGGGTCCAGCTGCTGTGCGGCACGTGGGCTCTTCCCAGGCCGGGGATCGAACCGCGCCTCGCACTGCAAGGCGGTGTCCTTACCCACTGGACCACCAGGGAAGCCCAAGAATCCCCATTTTTAACAGTAACACAAGTGATTCTTCTGTACAGAGAAATTTGAGGATTTTTGATCTAAGGTAGCTTATCCAAACACTGGCAGTTTACCTAATGAAGACTATATACCGGGCTTCCCTGGTGGTCCAGTGGGTAAAGACACCGCCTTGCAGTGCAAGGGGCGCCGGTTTGATTCCTGGCCTGGGAAGATCCCACGTGCCGCGAAGCGGCTGGACCGATGTGTCCAATTACCGAGCCCGAGCTCTGGAGCGCATGCGCCCAGAGCCGGTGCTCTGCGACAAGAGAGGCCACTGCGATGGGAGAGCCACACGGGCCAAAGAACAAAGACGGATGAAAAATAGGCAAATGAAAGACCAATAGAAGCGGCCCACCTGCCCCCCTCTCCCTCCCCACCCCATCCCACCCCCCAAAAAATCAATAAATAAATGTTTAAAAAAAAAGACTATATACCTGTATAGTATGTATATTGTACATATATACAGGAATATACATACATGCAGTTTTTTTGTTGTTCATTAGCAAAGTTGTGTCTGACTCTTGATGACCTCATAGAGTGCAGCATGCCAGACTTCCCTGTCCATCACCGTCTCCTAGAGTTTGCCCAAGTTTATTCCATTGAGTCAGTGATCCTATCCAACCATCTCATCCTCTGCTGCCCTCTTCTCCTTTTGCCTTCAGTCTTTCCCAGCATCAAGGTCTTTAGATACAAATATTTGCCAGAAACCAATTGGGTTTGAAGTTCAACCTCCCCTAGGTGTTTTCCTCTGGAAGAAAAGCTAATAAGAAAAATTTAAATATAATCATTCTGCTTTCCATGCCTTTATTACATATAAATTAGAGTTGTGATAGATTAATGACACTCTTTTTACAATGTGTGATTATCAGTGCTGTTAAGAAAAATTGCTTGTCTCATTACAAACATCGTATTCTGTTCTTTTTGTACAGAGATGACCCTTCTAATTTCTCTTTGATAGAATATGGTCAGAGTTTAGGTCCCAGCTTTTTTACTAACTAGTTGTGTAGACTGTAGCCTCAGTTTCATTGTTTATTAAATGAAGATTGGCTGATCACTCATTCATTCACCCAGTCTCTCACTGCAGATAGAAAGATAAATAAGACGTGGTTGCAGCCCTTAGGCGGCTTGTATTCCAGTGAGGCAGACAAGCAAATGTACTCTTATGATCAAGTGGAAGAATACCTGGAGATCCTACCAGAGTCTAGGGGTCTGGGAAGGCTTTCTGAGATGTAAAGGTTTGGTGTGAGTTGGTCATATAAAGAGTGTGAAGGTGGGGAGGATATTGGGGAGCAGCCTTAGCTGAGAGAGAGGACTGTGAACAAGAGTAGAGAAGAGAGAACAGTTCTGCCTGAGGTCTAGTGGAGCTGGAGCCTAAAGTGCAAGGTGGGGACAGCAGGATGTGAAGATGGGGAGCGTGATCTACAAGTCGGCTCAGAAGAGGCCTGTGTGCCTGCAGGAAGGAGTCTCAAAGGCAGTGGGAGGTACTGAAATGTCTGAAGCAGGATCAGATTTTCATGTTAGGATTGTGTGGGGATTGATTGGAGACCAGCAGAACTTTTAGGAGAGGTTATGACAGCAAAGGCAGAGGAGGGCTGAATAAAGGCAGAGGGAAAATGGATGGAGCAGAAGGAAGAGATTGAAGACATACTCTGAGAGCTTGGACTAGTTGACCCTTGTTATTAGGAAATTCGGTCATTGTGTCAAGCTGCGTTTTCAGAACTTTTGTCAGTTTTGGTGATAGGGTTCCATGGAGCCGCCCTCCTTTCACTGGCAATGGGACGCATCTGCAGAGAGCTGGAGAGAAGGAAGGCAGCCCATGGCCAGAACACCCACATGGTGCCCATAGCCGTGGACCCATTTGAGACTGTGGTGGGGGTCCACCACAGTATCTGGAACTATGCATGATGGTTCGGGTTGTCGCGGCACCTTGAGGGTGAAGTCACCTTTGAGGAACAGGTGCCTGCTGTGCTCGGGCCAGCCCCCACACAATCCAGAAGAGTCCTGACACAGGCACCCGGAACGCCGCCATCCAGGAACCCTGACCAGACCCTGCTCCATCGCACGTTTCTACTTCAACAGAGTAATTTATTCCAGAGCCTAAACGTTTAACATTTATTATCTGATCTTTCACAAAATTACATGTGATTGATATCTTAAACAGAGCCGTAAAGATTCTTAACTAATTCCCCTAGATCTTATGTCCCTTTCTCCCTCATATGTTGAATTCCCTTCAAAATTGGTCCCAACAAATGGAGAACTCCTTTACAGTTTAAATATACTTAGGCAGTTGGCAGTCTTATAAATATTATAGCAATTCAGTGCCAGGAACAAAGTAATCTGATGCTGGCAAGTCAGTCTCTCTCGGTTCTTCAAACTTAACTGCATTCCTGACAAAGCTAAGGAAAACCTGTGAAGTAAATAAGTGATATAGTGGATTCGCACTGGCTTTCTCTTTGCAGATAATTGTTTTCAAGACAGCTACTACGGAGGGAGATGAGAACACATAGCTCAAAGCTAGGAGATGAGAACCATCTTCACTGTTACCTGTTTCACCTCTTTAGAATTTTCACATTAATGTTCATGCTAAATGCGTGTCAGATCATTTTAACATTTTATTAGTAATAGATAGTAATGCCTACAGATCTATTGGTTATTTTACTGAGAGAAAATAATAATCAATACATTTCAAAGGCCCCAAGAATGAAGTCTTACATTTGTAAGACAATGGAAATCACTGAACCTATGAGGAGCCATGGAATCGCAAGACCGGAGTGTAAGGCAAAGATGTTTCTTAATCCCTGTTTGTCAGATCTTGTATTTTATCATAATTATGCTTACTGTAATACTGTATTATTGATATTATGAATTTCTTAACATGAGAAACATAAAATAGTCTTTACTTTCACTGACCTTTCCCCAGGTTTATAGTGAGTGGAAAATATATATTGAACTTAGCATATTTATTGACTAAATTGCAGGCTTTCCAGTTTGTTTGGATTTACTCTTGCCTCTTGTTTTCCACTCCATTTTAAAGGCCGCGTTTAAAATGGGTTCATTTCTTATACTGTACATTTCTCACAAAGTTCGTTAGAGCTAAAAGTCCCTGTGGAGGTGAAGGGAGTGTTAGGTTGGACAGGCTGCTCTAGAGAATGAAACAAGGTGAAAGGGAGATTCCATGTAGAGACAATCACGCGGAACCCAAAGTCACGGCAGGAGGAAGGGATTGAAATAAAGCAGCCACCCCTCTAACAGAGGCAAGTAGGCACTGGAGGATGAAAGAGGGAGCTAAATGGCCTAGGAATTATTTGTTTGTGAGACAGTAGAAAGTAGATTGTATTTCAGGTGTTTGGGGTCTGGAATGGTAAAAATCAGTGTCCCAAACTATAGATGAAGGATAAAAATTCAGGCTTCAAAGGGGGAACCAGTATTTTCAGTTGACAAGCAAACTGGTGTATTGTTTATACTCCTGTATTCCAGAATGTCATGGGAATTGGCTCTATAGTAGTTAAGAAAACAAAACAAAACTAGAGTACCTAAATTTTAGCTACTGAAGAACCCAAACAATCTAATTCTTCCCCATTTTAATGTACCTGTGGGGTTCTTCTTGAGGTGGTGGTAAGTGCCGTGCCTGTGTGTGGAGTATATTCAGGTCCTCCCTGGTGGCTCAGACGGTGAAGAATCCGCCTGCAATGTGAGATCCCTGGGTGGGAAAGATGCCCTGGAGGAGGGCCTGGCAACCCACTCCAGTATTCTTGCCTGGAGAATCCCCATGGACAGAGGAGCCTGGTGGGCTGCAGTTCTTGGGATCACCAAGAGTCGGACACAACTGAGCGACCGAATACACACAGGGCCTTCACGGCTAGCTTTGCTGGTGTTCTGTCCCAGATTCCTCTCTACTTTGGGTCAGTACAGTGATTGCTGTGGGTTTCCAACTTGGTCTGAGACCCTGTTAGGCAGACGAGGAGAGGCGATGTCTCCTTCCTGCCCAGGAGTTTAAGGAGACGTGCTCTTCCGAGGAGGGCCTGGGAAGGAGGGCTGAAGCTCTTGGTGGGAGATAGCCCTGCTGTGCTTGGCCTCAGACAGGCTGCTCATCCTTTGCTTTCAAAAGGATGAGATTCCCCCCCCACCAGGCCTAGAAACAACAATAGTAATATATTTGGAAAAAAATCCCCATCGTGTCTCTTGCTGACTTTGGCAGTTAGGTCCCAAGCATCAACAGAATATTGTATCTGGACATCTGCCTTCCAGGCTTGTTGCCTTCTAACAGAGCAGTCCTTAGCCGAGTGGGGCTCTTTTTCATGTTTTTGTCACGGAACCCAAAGTCACGGCAGGAGGAAGGGATTGAAATAAAGCAGCCACCCCTCTAACAGAGGCAAGTAGGCACTGGAGGATGAAAGAGGGAGCTAAATGGCCTAGGAATTATTTGTTTGTGAGACAGTAGAAAGTAGATTGTATTTCAGGTGTTTGGGGTCTGGAATGGTAAAAATCAGTGTCCCAAACTATAGATGAAGGATAAAAATTCAGGCTTCAAAGGGGGAACCAGTATTTTCAGTTGACAAGCAAACTGGTGTATTGTTTATACTCCTGTATTCCAGAATGTCATGGGAATTGGCTCTATAGTAGTTAAGAAAACAAAACAAAACTAGAGTACCTAAATTTTAGCTACTGAAGAACCCAAACAATCTAATTCTTCCCCATTTTAATGTACCTGTGGGGTTCTTCTTGAGGTGGTGGTAAGTGCCGTGCCTGTGTGTGGAGTATATTCAGGTCCTCCCTGGTGGCTCAGACGGTGAAGAATCCGCCTGCAATGTGAGATCCCTGGGTGGGAAAGATGCCCTGGAGGAGGGCCTGGCAACCCACTCCAGTATTCTTGCCTGGAGAATCCCCATGGACAGAGGAGCCTGGTGGGCTGCAGTTCTTGGGATCACCAAGAGTCGGACACAACTGAGCGACCGAATACACACAGGGCCTTCACGGCTAGCTTTGCTGGTGTTCTGTCCCAGATTCCTCTCTACTTTGGGTCAGTACAGTGATTGCTGTGGGTTTCCAACTTGGTCTGAGACCCTGTTAGGCAGACGAGGAGAGGCGATGTCTCCTTCCTGCCCAGGAGTTTAAGGAGACGTGCTCTTCCGAGGAGGGCCTGGGAAGGAGGGCTGAAGCTCTTGGTGGGAGATAGCCCTGCTGTGCTTGGCCTCAGACAGGCTGCTCATCCTTTGCTTTCAAAAGGATGAGATTCCCCCCCCACCAGGCCTAGAAACAACAATAGTAATATATTTGGAAAAAAATCCCCATCGTGTCTCTTGCTGACTTTGGCAGTTAGGTCCCAAGCATCAACAGAATATTGTATATGGACATCTGCCTTCCAGGCTTGTTGCCTTCTAACAGAGCAATCCTTAGCCGAGTGGGGCTCTTTTTTCATGTTTTCTTAATGAGAAAATATGTCAGAGATTATTGGCACCATGGGTTTGTTCCTTTCCGGAGTTTTTCACCCTTAACCAACTGTAATCTCTATCATCTCTTTCTTATTTTCCTTTCACAGTAGGGGCCACATCTAATCAACCTCTCCTAGGATGGTTGTTCCAAGTACAGTGATTTTTTTTTCTTTGTCATTTTCGTCCCGAACACTTGCTTTTTTGTGCAGAATTTTTTAAACAAGGAAAATGACTTCAAAAAACTTAAACATTACAAATGACATCCACTGCTGTGGAGACTGCCAACAAAACCTAAAGCTATATCTGTTTTCAACAGCCTGTGATCTGATACCACGCTGACATACACAGACAGAGACACATCAGCCAATAGCACAGAAGCAGCCGCGGAGGGGAGATGGGGTGCTGTGTTTGAACGGAGGGTGCTGGCTTTGTGGTGCTGCTGCACCATCCCACTTTGGTGTCATGTTTGATGTTAGAAGGTTCATCTCAAGTCCGGAGGTAATAGAGCAGGCTCAATGGTGAAATCTGTTGAAAACTGAGCCCCCTAAAGTGTCTTGTTTGCAGTGCATACGACTTCACATCTGGGAGTCCTCAAAGTGAGCAGCTTGATTGGTGTCTGGGGTGGATGGTGCTCATCAGTCTGTCACCATGTAAGGTCACCTGACCTGGTGAGTCATCATTTTCTTCCCGACAATAAGAATTAGCCAGTTGATAAGCGTGAGTCTTGGTTTTATTTAGGACAAACCGGAAGACAAGTGTTAGGCAGCGAGGAGGCGATGTCTCCTTCCTGCCCAGGAGTTTAAGGAGACGTGCTCTTCCGAGGAGGGCCTGGGAAGGAGGGCTGAAGCTCTTGGTGGGAGATAGCCCTGCTGTGCTTGGCCTCAGACAGGCTGCTCATCCTTTGCTTTCAAAAGGATGAGATTCCCCCCCCACCAGGCCTAGAAACAACAATAGTAATATATTTGGAAAAAAATCCCCATCGTGTCTCTTGCTGACTTTGGCAGTTAGGTCCCAAGCATCAACAGAATATTGTATATGGACATCTGCCTTCCAGGCTTGTTGCCTTCTAACAGAGCAATCCTTAGCCGAGTGGGGGCTCTTTTTTCATGTTTTCTTAATGAGAAAATATGTCAGAGATTATTGGCACCATGGGTTTGTTCCTTTCCGGAGTTTTTCACCCTTAACCAACTGTAATCTCTATCATCTCTTTCTTATTTTCCTTTCACAGTAGGGGCCACATCTAATCAACCTCTCCTAGGATGGTTGTTCCAAGTACAGTGATTTTTTTTTCTTTGTCATTTCTCGTCCCGAACACTTGCTTTTTTGTGCAGAATTTTTTAAACAAGGAAAATGACTTCAAAAAACTTAAACATTACAAATGACATCCACTGCTGTGGAGACTGCCAACAAAACCTAAAGCTATATCTGTTTTCAACAGCCTGTGATCTGATACCACGCTGACATACACAGACAGAGACACATCAGCCAATAGCACAGAAGCAGCCGCGGAGGGGAGATGGGGTGCTGTGTTTGAACGGAGGGTGCTGGCTTTGTGGTGCTGCTGCACCATCCCACTTTGGTGTCATGTTTGATGTTAGAAGGTTCATCTCAAGTCCGGAGGTAATAGAGCAGGCTCAATGGTGAAATCTGTTGAAAACTGAGCCCCCTAAAGTGTCTTGTTTGCAGTGCATACGACTTCACATCTGGGAGTCCTCAAAGTGAGCAGCTTGATTGGTGTCTGGGGTGGATGGTGCTCATCAGTCTGTCACCATGTAAGGTCACCTGACCTGGTGAGTCATCATTTTCTTCCCGACAATAAGAATTAGCCAGTTGATAAGCGTGAGTCTTGGTTTTATTTAGGACAAACCGGAAGACAAGATATGAGACATAAGTGTCGCATTCCCTCTGGAGCAAGGCAGGGGCAAGTGTAAGGCTTGGAGAAGTCCTTTCCCATGTCTGGAGCTCTGACACACGCTCTAGAAGGATTTGTGTTTATTACCTGATCTCCAAGCTGAAACGACTTAGTACAAGGAGAAATGCTGCAGAGGGCAGTGTGAATGGTTGAGGGGAAAACAAGAAGTCTGGCCCAGCAGTGCCCAGCACAGCGCTCAGGAGATATCTAGATCCAGCAATACATCCCTGTACCCACGGGCCATAGTTCAAGGTCAAGTGAGTGGAAAAGGAGGATGAAGTTTGGAAGAGAGATTCTGGATCAGGGTCAGCAGAAGAGACTTCAAGAGGAGGTAACTGTGCTTGAACGATTGATAAGATATCGGCAGGGAAATGGAAATAGAGAGCAGGATATATGGGGTGTGGGGAGTGGTGTGCTCAGATGAGCAGAGGGTAGCACAGGTCTGCTCTGGGTGTGGTGACTAGGCCAGTCCAGCCTTCCCATGGGTGTTCACAGGGACATCCAAAACCATAGATGCATCCTCCTGGAATGTTAATTTTACTCAAATATATAGAAGGAAAATTATTTCAAGTCAAAAAAAAGTGAAAGTGTGATTGGTTAGTGATTTAAACATTTTGAAATTAAAATAAACAGAGGATATTAAGGAACAGAATACAATGAATTTCATGGATTTTTTTTGTTTTTTAATGTTTAAAATCTCAGGTTTCCTCTCTTAACCTTTAATGGAAGAATTTAAAATTCTTTGAAGGAGATCAACTCCATTCATATGCAAAAAAAAAAAAATGCCCACTAATCCTTACCTGGAACTTGAGGCAGGAGCTGTGGCTCCTTCAAGGTGGGAGGTGGGACCAGCAGTCCAGCCCTTGTCCGCAAGGCTGAGGATTTTGCTTAGCTGTTAGAGAGCCCCATGTGACACTAGAGCTTTGCATGTCCTGGAGTGTGCATCTTGACAGTGGTTGGTGAGGTCCTCTTAAAGGATGTGCCTCCATCCCGTACAGCAGACATGCAGTACATTGAGTCCCCCACTTACAAACAAGCTCCATTCTCCATTCGGAGAGCATGTTCATAAGTCCAACAAAGTTAACCTAGGTAAACACCTAACAGAGTCAGCTATTTAGTACTGTAGTGCAAAAGATTAATAATACTTTCACAGAAGTAATATGTAAAGAAAGAAACTAAAAATAGAGTAAACAGTTTTGATTTTATGGTACAGTACCCTGAAGAGAACAGTATACAGTATAACAGCTGGCATCCAAGCGTTGTCATTGTGTGAACGGGCAAGAAGAGTGACTGAGTGGAGGAGGGAGAAGAGGTGGGGATGCTTGAGCTGAAGGATCCTCAGCAATAGGAGACGGAGGGCCAGCTGCAGTTTCATTCATACGAATGCTAATGGCATAGGTTCTGGTTCTTCTCTGGATTCAGTTCTATGTTCCTTCTTGAAAAATCAGTCAGTGATGTCTGGGTAGTGGTAGTAGTAGTAGTCATCGCTCAGTCGTGTCCTAGTCTGTGAGCTCATGGACTGTAGCGTACCAGGCTCCTCTAGAATTCTCCAGGCAAGAATGTTGGAGTGGATAGCCATTTCCTTCTCCAGGGGATCTCCCCAGCCCAGGAATTGAATCTGACTGTGCTGCATTGCAAGCAGATTCTTTATTGACTGAGCCACCAGAGAAGCCTCATGTCTGAGTCCTAGTTCTTTTTTCTTTTCGTAAATGACATGGTAGCATTGGATTGCATTCTGAAGTGCTGCTGCAATGTTTGCGTATACTGTTCTGTGTTCGAGTTCTATGCCTCCAAAACTAACAATGCCTCCAATAAAACTAACTTACATGATTGGACATGTGAACACATGTTCGCATCATTGAAAGTTTGCAACTTGAAGGTTCATTATGTAGGAGACTTAGTGTACCTTTGTGCACAGATCTGGACCATGGAATTTGCTCTCTTGCTAAAATTGAATACAGAGAGGCCTGGCTGCATTGGTCTCCCTGGATAATGTAATGAAGGGTCTTCAGAGGTTCTTTAGTCACCTTTTTGTGCCACAGTGTGCATCTTGACAGTGGTTGGTGAGGTCCTCTTAAAGGATGTGCCTCCATCCCGTACAGCAGACATGCAGTACATTGAGTCCCCCACTTACAAACAAGCTCCATTCTCCATTCGGAGAGCATGTTCATAAGTCCAACAAAGTTAACCTAGGTAAACACCTAACAGAGTCAGCTATTTAGTACTGTAGTGCAAAAGATTAATAATACTTTCACAGAAGTAATATGTAAAGAAAGAAACTAAAAATAGAGTAAACAGTTTTGATTTTATGGTACAGTACCCTGAAGAGAACAGTATACAGTATAACAGCTGGCATCCAAGCGTTGTCATTGTGTGAACGGGCAAGAAGAGTGACTGAGTGGAGGAGGGAGAAGAGGTGGGGATGCTTGAGCTGAAGGATCCTCAGCAATAGGAGACGGAGGGCCAGCTGCAGTTTCATTCATACGAATGCTAATGGCATAGGTTCTGGTTCTTCTCTGGATTCAGTTCTATGTTCCTTCTTGAAAAATCAGTCAGTGATGTCTGGGTAGTGGTAGTAGTAGTAGTCATCGCTCAGTCGTGTCCTAGTCTGTGAGCTCATGGACTGTAGCGTACCAGGCTCCTCTAGAATTCTCCAGGCAAGAATGTTGGAGTGGATAGCCATTTCCTTCTCCAGGGGATCTCCCCAGCCCAGGAATTGAATCTGACTGTGCTGCATTGCAAGCAGATTCTTTATTGACTGAGCCACCAGAGAAGCCTCATGTCTGAGTCCTAGTTCTTTTTTCTTTTCGTAAATGACATGGTAGCATTGGATTGCATTCTGAAGTGCTGCTGCAATGTTTGCGTATACTGTTCTGTGTTCGAGTTCTATGCCTCCAAAACTAACAATGCCTCCAATAAAACTAACTTACATGATTGGACATGTGAACACATGTTCGCATCATTGAAAGTTTGCAACTTGAAGGTTCATTATGTAGGAGACTTAGTGTACCTTTGTGCACAGATCTGGACCATGGAATTTGCTCTCTTGCTAAAATTGAATACAGAGAGGCCTGGCTGCATTGGTCTCCCTGGATAATGTAATGAAGGGTCTTCAGAGGTACTTCTTGAGTCTTCAATTTCCTTTCCTTTCTCCCCTGCTGACCCTAAGCCCTAAATTACTATCTCAGCTTCTCCAGCTCCTCTGGCTCCTTGCTCTCCCCAGGTCCTTGCCCCCATGCTATTCCTTTGTTTTCAAAATGTCTGGGTTGTGAATGTTTAGGCGATTTAGATCACAGATTCTGTTTTTCCCAGGCAAAGGAAAGGGCAGACCCTTCCCTTTCAAAGTTGTCTCCAGCTTTCCCCAGTTTTTAGAAAGCCACATGCAGCCTCCCCAAGCTATAGTGGCACCTCAGAGGCCAACTAGAGGCCAGATTGTTGATGGGTGAAAGAGCTCCTAGACATTTCCTTACCATTTCTTTTTTAATTTCAATTTTTTCTGGCATGTGTACAGTTTTTTTTTTCTTTTTAATAATACCAAACTCTGCCCAGTGTTATAGATAGCTTTCTTATATCATGGTCATCTACTCACAAGTTAAAGGAATTAGGAAAATGCCAAGAACTCAGTTAATCTAATATTAAGTAGGGCACTAGACTACATATTTGGGGAATAAAAAGATTTGGATCCGTGATGGCCCCTAGCCACGAGAGAGCTAATGAGCATTTGAAATGTGGCTAATTTGAATTGAGATGTGCAGTAAGTGTGAAATACTGAACTTTAAAGATTTTGTATGAAAGAAGAATATATAATAATAATTTTACAGCATTTTTATGTTGATTACATGTTACACTGATACCTTTACTATACTGAGCTGAACAAAATGTATTGTTAAAGTTAATTTGACTCTACCTTTTTAAAATGAGGCCACTAGAAAATTTTTCAGTTACATTTGTGTCATTCTGAAGTGCTGCTGCAATGTTTGCGTATACTGTTCTGTGTTCGAGTTCTATGCCTCCAAAACTAACAATGCCTCCAATAAAACTAACTTACATGATTGGACATGTGAACACATGTTCGCATCATTGAAAGTTTGCAACTTGAAGGTTCATTATGTAGGAGACTTAGTGTACCTTTGTGCACAGATCTGGACCATGGAATTTGCTCTCTTGCTAAAATTGAATACAGAGAGGCCTGGCTGCATTGGTCTCCCTGGATAATGTAATGAAGGGTCTTCAGAGGTACTTCTTGAGTCTTCAATTTCCTTTCCTTTCTCCCCTGCTGACCCTAAGCCCTAAATTACTATCTCAGCTTCTCCAGCTCCTCTGGCTCCTTGCTCTCCCCAGGTCCTTGCCCCCATGCTATTCCTTTGTTTTCAAAATGTCTGGGTTGTGAATGTTTAGGCGATTTAGATCACAGATTCTGTTTTTCCCAGGCAAAGGAAAGGGCAGACCCTTCCCTTTCAAAGTTGTCTCCAGCTTTCCCCAGTTTTTAGAAAGCCACATGCAGCCTCCCCAAGCTATAGTGGCACCTCAGAGGCCAACTAGAGGCCAGATTGTTGATGGGTGAAAGAGCTCCTAGACATTTCCTTACCATTTCTTTTTTAATTTCAATTTTTTCTGGCATGTGTACAGTTTTTTTTTTCTTTTTAATAATACCAAACTCTGCCCAGTGTTATAGATAGCTTTCTTATATCATGGTCATCTACTCACAAGTTAAAGGAATTAGGAAAATGCCAAGAACTCAGTTAATCTAATATTAAGTAGGGCACTAGACTACATATTTGGGGAATAAAAAGATTTGGATCCGTGATGGCCCCTAGCCACGAGAGAGCTAATGAGCATTTGAAATGTGGCTAATTTGAATTGAGATGTGCAGTAAGTGTGAAATACTGAACTTTAAAGATTTTGTATGAAAGAAGAATATATAATAATAATTTTACAGCATTTTTATGTTGATTACATGTTACACTGATACCTTTACTATACTGAGCTGAACAAAATGTATTGTTAAAGTTAATTTGACTCTACCTTTTTAAAATGAGGCCACTAGAAAATTTTTCAGTTACATTTGTGACTCAGCTTCTATTTCTATTGGACAGTGTTCCTCTAGATTGTATCTCTGCAGCAATTGATTCCTCGTGGGAGTTCCTCAGGGATTATTTATTGAAGACTTTTCTCTCTTTAATCATTAGGCTAAGATGGAAATAGCACATAGTAGACTCTAAGTTCTCTAAGGAGAGAACTGTGTCTGTTAATCTCCTTCTTTGGAGGCAGGGCTGGTGAGGTCATTTTGCTTAGGAGGCTGGTAAACTGGCTTTGAAGACGTTTCCAAAGAGTCTTGACCATTGACAGAATCTCTGAAGGAATGGGATTGCCTCTTAGGGACTCCACTCAAAGATGTGAGTCATTTAGTTGCTGAAATCAGAACTTGGAATATTGAAAAAGAAAGAAAGCAGTCTTATTACTTGAAGCCCATACCTCCAGTGGGTCTCAGCATGTAAGAAGACACATGGGCAAGAACCATGATTATCCCTATTACCGTTTTATATATTCAGAAAACAACATGATGAAGGCAAAAGGGGAAAAGAACTCTTCTCTATCTGCTCTAAAGAAAACCCCACATATTTAACATGTTTGCTGTGGTACCAGAAGAAATATTGTTACAACACAGAACAAATAAAATAATGGTATCTTGAATCACTGTATTATTAAATGTCCATACTATATAACATTTTCTTTGAAATTTTAATCATTAGTACTTAGATAGATTGAAGATTCTCTCAAGGTCTCTGTATGCATTTTCAGCAAGCTTTTCCTTCTCTAAGATTAAAGGAATTAGGAAAATGCCAAGAACTCAGTTAATCTAATATTAAGTAGGGCACTAGACTACATATTTGGGGAATAAAAAGATTTGGATCCGTGATGGCCCCTAGCCACGAGAGAGCTAATGAGCATTTGAAATGTGGCTAATTTGAATTGAGATGTGCAGTAAGTGTGAAATACTGAACTTTAAAGATTTTGTATGAAAGAAGAATATATAATAATAATTTTACAGCATTTTTATGTTGATTACATGTTACACTGATACCTTTACTATACTGAGCTGAACAAAATGTATTGTTAAAGTTAATTTGACTCTACCTTTTTAAAATGAGGCCACTAGAAAATTTTTCAGTTACATTTGTGACTCAGCTTCTATTTCTATTGGACAGTGTTCCTCTAGATTGTATCTCTGCAGCAATTGATTCCTCGTGGGAGTTCCTCAGGGATTATTTATTGAAGACTTTTCTCTCTTTAATCATTAGGCTAAGATGGAAATAGCACATAGTAGACTCTAAGTTCTCTAAGGAGAGAACTGTGTCTGTTAATCTCCTTCTTTGGAGGCAGGGCTGGTGAGGTCATTTTGCTTAGGAGGCTGGTAAACTGGCTTTGAAGACGTTTCCAAAGAGTCTTGACCATTGACAGAATCTCTGAAGGAATGGGATTGCCTCTTAGGGACTCCACTCAAAGATGTGAGTCATTTAGTTGCTGAAATCAGAACTTGGAATATTGAAAAAGAAAGAAAGCAGTCTTATTACTTGAAGCCCATACCTCCAGTGGGTCTCAGCATGTAAGAAGACACATGGGCAAGAACCATGATTATCCCTATTACCGTTTTATATATTCAGAAAACAACATGATGAAGGCAAAAGGGGAAAAGAACTCTTCTCTATCTGCTCTAAAGAAAACCCCACATATTTAACATGTTTGCTGTGGTACCAGAAGAAATATTGTTACAACACAGAACAAATAAAATAATGGTATCTTGAATCACTGTATTATTAAATGTCCATACTATATAACATTTTCTTTGAAATTTTAATCATTAGTACTTAGATAGATTGAAGATTCTCTCAAGGTCTCTGTATGCATTTTCAGCAAGCTTTTCCTTCTCTAAGATTATAAAATATTTTGGGAGGACAAGTTCACTATTGGGGAATTATTTCTCCATAAAATAGAAGTAATCTCTGAAAAACAAGTTTTTTAAAAATTTATTTTGTGTTTTTTTTTTTTTTAAGATTTTAATTTAAGAGCAGTTTAGGGTGATAGCTAGATTAACATAAAAAAAACAGAGATTTTCCTAGGTCCTCCCTGCCCCCATATGTGTGTGGCCGCCCCATTTTACCAACATCCCCCACCAGGGTGCTATTGCTTCTTGAGATCTTTCAGATGTTTCCTTTGTTGTCTCCACTGTTTCCTAATTCTCTGGGGTAGGTAAGAAGTAATTAGCACCTTTTTGTAAATAAAATTTTAGTGCCAAAGGTTATGATAGGGACTAATCCCATGGGAGGTGATTTGCTGAAAATTAAACATGAGCAATAACAGAAACTGTTTGAAAACTTAGATTGTTTGTTTTCCATTCTAGCTACTATGTTCATAGAATTACAGGGCTGTGTTGAGTACTCAAGTCTTCTGTCCACGATAGAACTTGCTGTTCTGAACAGTGAGGAGATATGTTTTATTATCAGGTGCACTTCTTGTTATTAAATTCTATACTAAGCTATGTTCAATAATATAGTTATTTATATAAGGTTTAGAAAGTTAAGAGAGGTAAATTGAATTCTTAATCTTGGTAGTCTTATTTTCTTCCCAATAACAATAATAAAAAGATAAATTTAGGCTCCTTTGCTGGCTTCTTGGAGGCTGAGTTGCTGTGAATCTATGAAGCCTTCATGATCACATTCTCACTGCTTAATTTGTCAGCTCACATTCTTGAGGAACTTAATCAGTCTTATCTCTGTATATGGCTAAAAAGCAGTGGCATTTATGTTCTCTGCAAGCATTTATTACTTTTTCTCTTAGACGACTGTCCCTGTGATCATATATTCTATCTGCTCTAAAGAAACCCCATATTTAACATGTTTGCTGTGGTACCAGAAGAAATATTGTTACAACACAGAACAAATAAAATAATGGTATCTTGAATCACTGTATTATTAAATGTCCATACTATATAACATTTTCTTTGAAATTTTAATCATTAGTACTTAGATAGATTGAAGATTCTCTCAAGGTCTCTGTATGCATTTTCAGCAAGCTTTTCCTTCTCTAAGATTATAAAATATTTTGGGAGGACAAGTTCACTATTGGGGAATTATTTCTCCATAAAATAGAAGTAATCTCTGAAAAACAAGTTTTTTAAAAATTTATTTTGTGTTTTTTTTTTTAAGATTTTAATTTAAGAGCAGTTTAGGGTGATAGCTAGATTAACATTAAAAAAACAGAGATTTTCCTAGGTCCTCCCTGCCCCCATACGTGTGGGGCCCGCCCATTTTACCAACATCCCCACCAGGGTGCTATTGCTTCTTGAGATCTTTCAGATGTTTCCTTTGTTGTCTCCACTGTTTCCTAATTCTCTGGGGTAGGTAAGAAGTAATTAGCACCTTTTTGTAAATAAAATTTTAGTGCCAAAGGTTATGATAGGGACTAATCCCATGGGAGGTGATTTGCTGAAAATTAAACATGAGCAATAACAGAAACTGTTTGAAAACTTAGATTGTTTGTTTTCCATTCTAGCTACTATGTTCATAGAATTACAGGGCTGTGTTGAGTACTCAAGTCTTCTGTCCACGATAGAACTTGCTGTTCTGAACAGTGAGGAGATATGTTTTATTATCAGGTGCACTTCTTGTTATTAAATTCTATACTAAGCTATGTTCAATAATATAGTTATTTATATAAGGTTTAGAAAGTTAAGAGAGGTAAATTGAATTCTTAATCTTGGTAGTCTTATTTTCTTCCCAATAACAATAATAAAAAGATAAATTTAGGCTCCTTTGCTGGCTTCTTGGAGGCTGAGTTGCTGTGAATCTATGAAGCCTTCATGATCACATTCTCACTGCTTAATTTGTCAGCTCACATTCTTGAGGAACTTAATCAGTCTTATCTCTGTATATGGCTAAAAAGCAGTGGCATTTATGTTCTCTGCAAGCATTTATTACTTTTTCTCTTAGACGACTGTCCCTGTGTTGACAGTCCTTTCTCAGGTCTTGAAGCATGGATTGACTTTGGAGCTTCAGCAAGATGAGTGGTTGCACTGACTGCCGAAACCATGTTCCTGTGGATTAATGCACAGTCTGTGTGACCAGTGCTGAGAACTGTAAATGAGAAAGACAGGAAGGGTGTGAGAATAAGGGGCTCCAAGTTTGCAGATACAGAAAGCAGCAGACCCAGGCAGTCTCTTCCTTGGTGACACGCAGCCAGTCAGCCAGCCTTTGTTCCTTAACCCTTCAGGGCCCGACAGGGTAAAGGATCTTGAGAGTATGTTTCCAAGTGACTTCCCTGATGGCTCAGTGGTAAAGAATCCACCTGCAATACACGAGACATGGGTTCTATCCCTGGGTCAGGAATATTCCCCTGGAGAAGGAAATGGTTACCCACTCCAGTATTCTGACCTGGAGAATCCCATAGACAGAGGAGGTTGGTGGGCTACCATCCGTGGGGTTGCAAGAGTCATACATGACTTAGGGATTAAACCGCCACCAGTGTTTACAAGGGCAGAAATGTTAGTCTGTGGATCTTTCTTACACAGTGTTTGAAGAGTGAAACAGAAGAAACAGTTTGGAAAAGAAAAATGATGTTAAATGTTGGTATTTCAGGACAGTGCTTTCTTTAAAAGTTACATGCTATTATCTCAACTCCAATTCAGTCTCTTCCCTGAAGCACGTTCAACTCTTGCCCTTGTGTTCTGTTACTGTTCTTGGCCTTGGGCATACATCACTCATCATAGGAACTTAGTAATAGACTTAGATTTTCTCCCAACTCAAAAGAGCACACCAAAATTGAAATTATATTTTAGCTCTGACAGGCTGCCCAAGTCCTGGCTCAGTGGTAAAGAATCTTACTGCTAAGGCAGAAGACACGGGAGAGTCCAGTTCAGCCCCTGGGTTGGGAAGATTCCCCTGGAGAAGGAAGTGGCAACCTACTCCAGAATTCTTGCCTGAAAAATCCCATGGACAGAGGAGCCTGGCAGGCCATAGTCTGGGTTCACAGAGACACGACTGAGTAACTAAGCACACGCACAGCAGCTGCCCAAGTCGGGTGACTGATAGAGCCACATAATATGCCAACAGAGATTTCCAGTTTCGGTCAATGGAGAATCCCCTAGAAAGTCATCATGGAATATTGGTTGGCATGCTGGGAACACGGAGAAGCTAGTAAGCCAAGTCTGGACAAGCCAGGAATAGAGGACTAGGGTGCCTATAGGGTTGGCTCCTGAAGTTGGGACAGCATCTGGTGTGTAATGGACCAGAAGACATGGCAACCTTGAGGCCCTTTTTGGAGAGAGTGTAGCAAATGGTTAAGACAAAGCAGGGGCTGTGTAATCAGACGAACCAGAATTCAGATCCTCGTTCAACTACTTATAATCAGGTGACTGGCTAAATTACTTTTCTGAGCATCAATGTTCTTGCCTCCAAAATGGGGATAAAGCTTACTCATAGGACTACTATGAGAATTAAATAAGAGCACCTGATATCAGGCTTGGTGTAAGAAAGGAATTAATCAGTATAGCTACCTTTATTAGTACCATTGCTATCTGAGCTTTTGTTTTTTTGCACTAGCTGGCCAGGACACCACAGCAGTAATCTCTGGGCAGTACGTTACTGTGCAAACACTGCAAGTGTGTTTAAGAGCCAAAGTTCAAGAACTCTCTGTACTGCATTTGTAATGTTTATGTACCTCTAAAACTATTCTATAATGAAAAGTTTAAAGAAATACATGAGATTTCTCTGGCAGTTCAGTGGTTAAGATTCCGCACTTTCAGCACAAGGACACCAGTTCAATCCCTGGTCCGGGAACTAAAATTCCACATGCCGCATGGTGCAGCCAAAAGATATAAAAATAAATTTAAAACATTAAAAGTTTAAAGAAACACACACACGCACACATATATCTTAGAGATCCTTAATAACCAAATGAAATACAGTTTACAATAAACCAATAAACTGAAAGGGAATATCTCTGAAAAGTTTCCATAAATATTATTCCACTTAAATAAAATAAGTTCACTTTACTTTCAAAATTGACAATATATTGGTAGTTTTAGTTCCAAGTGGTGCTATCAGAAATCCCTGATGAAATTGCATGTGGAATATTTAGTTACTACACAGAAGGAGATACCTTTCTGAAGAGAAACAGTGAATCTGTTTCCTAAGGAATCTGCTCTATACCTCAGTCAAACTTACAGTTAAAAACTCTGAATTAGCTGTCTTAGGATTGAGAGGATGTCTCATGAAGCTGATGGGCCAGCATGAAGGAGTGTGGTGACAGTCTGAGTTGTGCCTTTCTTTTGGTTTGTTCTGTTGTAAGTTTCTAAGAAATTAACTGATTTTGGCCAAATTTGGTTGGAGAGTATTCAGTTTTCCTTGATTTCACTCAGAACTGGAAATTTGCCACCTTTAAACACAATTATATTCAAAGAAAGGATTTCATATGGTTATGTGTCCTAGCCTATAAAAACATTTCATTGAAATTAAGTAGGTGGGTAGCACAGGTAATGGAAGAAAAGTCACGATAATTATAAAATTTGACTTGAAGTTTCTTTGTGGTTGATGGCCAGGCATCACTTAGCTTGTTTTTCTTTTTTTAACATTTTCTTTTTTTGAATATTGGCCTCTTTCATTAGTTTTCTTCTTCTTCTTCTTCTTTTTTTTTTTTGCTTATTTTCATTCATCTTTATTCTTTGGCCTGTGTGTGGCCTCCCATTGCAGTGGCCTCTCTCATTGCAGAGCACCGGCTCTGGGTGCATGCGCTCCAGAGTGCTGGCTTGTAATTGGACACACTGGTCCAGCCGCTCCGCAGCATGTGGGATCTTCCCGGGCCAGGAATTGAACCAGTGCCTGCTGCACTGCAAGGCAGACTCTACCCACTGAACCACCAGGGAAGCCCTAGCTTGTTTTTCTTGACAAAAATAAATGACTAGGAAAATAGTTAATACAGTCTTTAGTTTAAAAGAAGCTTTGGCATAGGGTATCCTGCCAGCCTAACACTGTATTAGAGAGCACCTTTGAGCCTGAGTTCCCTCTGTGTGGAACTCTCTTCATCTTAACTGTCTTGGTGCTGATGCCTTGTCATTTTATGTCTCCGCTCACAGACAGTTCCTCATCTGATGTTACCTTCTCTGCCCCGTCGCTGCCCCATCACAGCGTTGGTGTTCTTTAGAGCACTTATCACAGTGGGAATTATCTTGTCTCCTTGTTTTTTCTTCCTCATCAAATTAAGCTCCAAGAGAGCAAGGGCCTTGTACTCTCTTGTTCATCAATATCTTCTGTGCTTGAACACTGCACATAGCAGACTGATACTGGTGTGGTTTTCTTTTTTTACAGTGTATGCTTCATGCTTTACGTTTTTTTCTTTATTTTATCTTATTTTTTTTTACGGAGCTTTGTTGTTTACTGCCATACATCGACCCAAATCCTGCATAGGTATACACCCATCCTCCCTCTACTTTGAACCTCTGCCTCATCTCCCTCCCCATCTTACCCCTCCAGGTTGCTACAGAGCCCCCATATGAGATCCCCTAGTCCCACAACATATTCCCCTCCCTCACCCAAATGTCCATAAGACTGTTCTCCATGTCCACCTCTCCACTGCTGCTCCACATTTTCATGTATCAGCACCATCTTTCTAGATTCCATATACATGTGTCAGTATACAATATTTATCTTTCTCTCTCTGACATACTTCACTGTATATAATAGGTTCTAAGTTCATCCACCTCATTAGAACTGATTCAAATGCATTTCTTTTTAAGTCTGAGAAATATTCCACTATATATATGTACCACAGCTTCTTTATCCATTCATCTGTTGATGAACATCTAGGTTGCTTCCATGTTCTCGCTATTGTAAATAGGGCTGCAGTGAACAATATGTACATTGTGTCTCTTTCAATTTTGATTTCCTCAGGACATATGCCTAGTAGTAGGATTACTGGGTCATATGGTGGTTCTATTTCTAGTTATTTGAGGAGTCTCCATACTGTCTTCCATATTGAATGTATCAGTTTACATTCCCACCAACAGTGCAAATGGGTTCTCTTTGCTCCACACCCTTTCCAGCATTTATTGTTTGTAGACTTTTTGATGATGGTCTTTCTGACTGGTGTGATGTGATATCTCATTGGCGTTTTAACTTGCATTTCTCTTAACAATGAGTGGTGTTGAGCAGACTGATACTTTAAAGCTTGACCATGCAGTGCATACGTATAGGCATATATGCATTCATAATTCCTGGTAGAAAAACAGGCCAGATAGATCCCCTCCAGTGAATGAAAATGAAGAACTACGTCCAGTTACTAAGTCCTTTTCTCATTCCTTACTCTGTTTCTGACTTCTTTAGACACATACTGCTTTTAGGGTATGATAAATGATACAATTTCATAGGAAAATGATAAATCTCAAGAAGAAAACTTGGCTTCAAGATAATGTTTTATCTGAAGAATAAATTGATGCTTTAGCTGCCTTCTTATCTTTTGGTTTTTGTCAGTAAGAAAAGAAGGACTTGGGGTGACACAGGCAGTTTAGGGGTAGGATTCCATAATCTCAGCGCCCTCTTGTTCTACCTAAACATTCCCAGAAGACAGACAAGTTTACTATTTTACCACAGTAGCCCAGGAACTTGATCCAGTCTTCTCTTGGCTTGGGTCCTTTGAAAGCTTGTCCCTGTGCCCAGACCCTGTCCTCTTTGCTCCCCCCCCATTTTCCATGAAAATTCCAGCCACAACTTTCCTTTCCATAAGACTGTTCTCCATGTCCACCTCTCCACTGCTGCTCCACATTTTCATGTATCAGCACCATCTTTCTAGATTCCATATACATGTGTCAGTATACAATATTTATCTTTCTCTCTCTGACATACTTCACTGTATATAATAGGTTCTAAGTTCATCCACCTCATTAGAACTGATTCAAATGCATTTCTTTTTAAGTCTGAGAAATATTCCACTATATATATGTACCACAGCTTCTTTATCCATTCATCTGTTGATGAACATCTAGGTTGCTTCCATGTTCTCGCTATTGTAAATAGGGCTGCAGTGAACAATATGTACATTGTGTCTCTTTCAATTTTGATTTCCTCAGGACATATGCCTAGTAGTAGGATTACTGGGTCATATGGTGGTTCTATTTCTAGTTATTTGAGGAGTCTCCATACTGTCTTCCATATTGAATGTATCAGTTTACATTCCCACCAACAGTGCAAATGGGTTCTCTTTGCTCCACACCCTTTCCAGCATTTATTGTTTGTAGACTTTTTGATGATGGTCTTTCTGACTGGTGTGATGTGATATCTCATTGGCGTTTTAACTTGCATTTCTCTTAACAATGAGTGGTGTTGAGCAGACTGATACTTTAAAGCTTGACCATGCAGTGCATACGTATAGGCATATATGCATTCATAATTCCTGGTAGAAAACAGGCCAGATAGATCCCCTCCAGTGAATGAAAATGAAGAACTACGTCCAGTTACTAAGTCCTTTTCTCATTCCTTACTCTGTTTCTGACTTCTTTAGACACATACTGCTTTTAGGGTATGATAAATGATACAATTTCATAGGAAAATGATAAATCTCAAGAAGAAAACTTGGCTTCAAGATAATGTTTTATCTGAAGAATAAATTGATGCTTTAGCTGCCTTCTTATCTTTTGGTTTTTGTCAGTAAGAAAAGAAGGACTTGGGGTGACACAGGCAGTTTAGGGGTAGGATTCCATAATCTCAGCGCCCTCTTGTTCTACCTAAACATTCCCAGAAGACAGACAAGTTTACTATTTTACCACAGTAGCCCAGGAACTTGATCCAGTCTTCTCTTGGCTTGGGTCCTTTGAAAGCTTGTCCCTGTGCCCAGACCCTGTCCTCTTTGCTCTGGAATGGAACAAGTTGAGGCAGAGCTTTCTTTTCTTGCCCCTCCAAAAGTCAGGGCATCTAGATATAGTTGACCACCTAATCTGCCTTGAAACTTGCTTGGAGCTTACACGCCTTCATAGACCTCCTGAGATCCCGAAAAGGATTGAAACTATTACCAGCTATTTACATAGGAGATGTATGTACGTGTCTGGGATATTTTGAATTTTGTGGAAGTCATGACTCACTTGTTACTCTCATCCAAAATTTCACTTTCCTATTTAGGTTACAATGGCTAATTTATCTTAGAGGGTATTTGTAAATAATAAGTGCTTATCTAAGAGTGTCAATGGAGTTACAGACTAAGATTGCATGAGGGATACAGTAAGGAAGTCAGCATCCACTTCGACATCCTCTCCCTCCTTTTCCTTTTTTCCCAAGTGAATGCAGTCTTCATGTTTAACAGAAAGCCCAGTTGACCTTTCCCATTACTGTCTTTAGAGGCTTCCCAGGTGGTGCAATGGTAAAGAATCCATCTGCCAACACAGGAGACATAGGAGATGCAGGTTCCATCCCTGGGTCAAGAAGATCCGCAAGAGGAGGAAATGACAACTCACTCCAGTATTCTTGCCCAGAGAATTCCATGGACAGAGGAGCCTGGTGCGCTAGAGTCCATGAGGTTGCAAAGAGCCGGACACAATTGAACACAGCACACACCCAGTTACTGCCTTTGAAACATCCTTTCTCTTAATATCCAGAGTCAGCTAGCCTTAGATTAACCCGAACAAAACACTTTACTTATCATGATTCTCCATGTAGAGGGTCTTGTCTTAGAATCATTGTTTTCCTTTTAGATACAGTATCAATAAAGCTCAGAAAAATCCCATATGTCATGACTGATGAAACTCAGAAAAAGAAGCGAAGGGCCTAGATATGTTAGTTAGATAAATTGTGTCCACGTTCATTGAAGTGGCAGTAATTTTGTTGATCAGGTAATTATTAGACAGCTTAAGAAAGTATCCAGGAAATGAATGGGAAACACAATCAAACAACTGTACTTTGATAGGAAAGACCAGATTTATTTGACAAAAGGGCAAGTTTAAAGACTACGCTTAAAAAAAAGTAAAACCAGGCAAATGAATGGAACAAGTTGAGGCAGAGCTTTCTTTTCTTGCCCCTCCAAAAGTCAGGGCATCTAGATATAGTTGACCACCTAATCTGCCTTGAAACTTGCTTGGAGCTTACACGCCTTCATAGACCTCCTGAGATCCCGAAAAGGATTGAAACTATTACCAGCTATTTACATAGGAGATGTATGTACGTGTCTGGGATATTTTGAATTTTGTGGAAGTCATGACTCACTTGTTACTCTCATCCAAAATTTCACTTTCCTATTTAGGTTACAATGGCTAATTTATCTTAGAGGGTATTTGTAAATAATAAGTGCTTATCTAAGAGTGTCAATGGAGTTACAGACTAAGATTGCATGAGGGATACAGTAAGGAAGTCAGCATCCACTTCGACATCCTCTCCCTCCTTTTCCTTTTTTCCCAAGTGAATGCAGTCTTCATGTTTAACAGAAAGCCCAGTTGACCTTTCCCATTACTGTCTTTAGAGGCTTCCCAGGTGGTGCAATGGTAAAGAATCCATCTGCCAACACAGGAGACATAGGAGATGCAGGTTCCATCCCTGGGTCAAGAAGATCCGCAAGAGGAGGAAATGACAACTCACTCCAGTATTCTTGCCCAGAGAATTCCATGGACAGAGGAGCCTGGTGCGCTAGAGTCCATGAGGTTGCAAAGAGCCGGACACAATTGAACACAGCACACACCCAGTTACTGCCTTTGAAACATCCTTTCTCTTAATATCCAGAGTCAGCTAGCCTTAGATTAACCCGAACAAAACACTTTACTTATCATGATTCTCCATGTAGAGGGTCTTGTCTTAGAATCATTGTTTTCCTTTTAGATACAGTATCAATAAAGCTCAGAAAAATCCCATATGTCATGACTGATGAAACTCAGAAAAAGAAGCGAAGGGCCTAGATATGTTAGTTAGATAAATTGTGTCCACGTTCATTGAAGTGGCAGTAATACTTAGTTGATCAGGTAATTATTAGACAGCTTAAGAAAGTATCCAGGAAATGAATGGGAAACACAATCAAACAACTGTACTTTGATAGGAAAGACCAGATTTATTTGACAAAAGGGCAAGTTTCTACCAGAATTGAGCTATGCTTCTTTTGGTCAGAAATATACGAGTAAGGAAGGAAGAACACTGTCTAGAGCTGAAGAAATCGGTCTATTGGCTGGCAAATTCCCTGGAAAATTAATAGGAATGTTTAATATCCATCAGAAGACTTTCATGAAATATAACAAATGTAAAAAGTATCTCACTGCCAGTATATGATTCTAAGTTTTGGGGGCCACTTCATTCAGGTATGTGGGCCACTCTGTTCCAACAAGGTGTTGGTTAGGCAGGGATTGGTGGAAGCATCCAGGACTTGTTGCATTTTGTCTTTTTTTAGTAGGTTGACTTTCAAATGTTACTTTTCTCTCTGAGAAAAAAGGTACTTTCCAGTTCATTTCTTTATGCTTTGTAAATTAATGTTTAAAATAATACTTTCTAGCCTTTAGATTCCAGAGTAGTCTTTATTTTATACAAAGTGAAAGTGTGAAAGTGTTTGTTGTTCAGTTCTGTCCAACTCTTTGGGGCCCCATGGACTATAATGCACCAGGCTCCTCTGTCCATGGGATTCTTCAGGCAAGAATACTGGAGTGGGTAGCCATTCCCTTCTCCAGGGAATCTTCCCAACCCAAGGATGAACCCAGGTCTCCTGCATTGCAGGCAGATTCTTTACTGATGGAGCCACCAGGGAAGCCTCACTTCACAGGGCCTCAAAGAGTTGGACATGACTGAGCAACTGAGCACACACACACACACACACACACACACACACACGTACGTACACAGTAGAAAACTAGAAAACTATTGAAAGATATAGATAGAAAATGTAAATGATCAATTATTCTACTACCCAAGATATATAGTTAACTTTCTACAGCAACCATCTCTCTGATATAAAAAATTATTTAAAAACATGATTTT
Organism: Tragulus kanchil; assembly: GCA_022376925.1. Lineage (NCBI taxonomy): Eukaryota > Metazoa > Chordata > Mammalia > Artiodactyla > Tragulidae > Tragulus > Tragulus kanchil. Next base: position 100,830,833 of record JAIOJX010000004.1, on the reverse strand, counting down.
TAACAATAGCAGTCATTTTTTTAAAAGGGGGAAATCACGTTCATTGAAGTGGCAGTAATACTTAGTTGATCAGGTAATTATTAGACAGCTTAAGAAAGTATCCAGGAAATGAATGGGAAACACAATCAAACAACTGTACTTTGATAGGAAAGACCAGATTTATTTGACAAAAGGGCAAGTTTCTACCAGAATTGAGCTATGCTTCTTTTGGTCAGAAATATACGAGTAAGGAAGGAAGAACACTGTCTAGAGCTGAAGAAATCGGTCTATTGGCTGGCAAATTCCCTGGAAAATTAATAGGAATGTTTAATATCCATCAGAAGACTTTCATGAAATATAACAAATGTAAAAAGTATCTCACTGCCAGTATATGATTCTAAGTTTTGGGGGCCACTTCATTCAGGTATGTGGGCCACTCTGTTCCAACAAGGTGTTGGTTAGGCAGGGATTGGTGGAAGCATCCAGGACTTGTTGCATTTTGTCTTTTTTTAGTAGGTTGACTTTCAAATGTTACTTTTCTCTCTGAGAAAAAAGGTACTTTCCAGTTCATTTCTTTATGCTTTGTAAATTAATGTTTAAAATAATACTTTCTAGCCTTTAGATTCCAGAGTAGTCTTTATTTTATACAAAGTGAAAGTGTGAAAGTGTTTGTTGTTCAGTTCTGTCCAACTCTTTGGGGCCCCATGGACTATAATGCACCAGGCTCCTCTGTCCATGGGATTCTTCAGGCAAGAATACTGGAGTGGGTAGCCATTCCCTTCTCCAGGGAATCTTCCCAACCCAAGGATGAACCCAGGTCTCCTGCATTGCAGGCAGATTCTTTACTGATGGAGCCACCAGGGAAGCCTCACTTCACAGGGCCTCAAAGAGTTGGACATGACTGAGCAACTGAGCACACACACACACACACACACACACACACACACGTACGTACACAGTAGAAAACTAGAAAACTATTGAAAGATATAGATAGAAAATGTAAATGATCAATTATTCTACTACCCAAGATATATAGTTAACTTTCTACAGCAACCATCTCTCTGATATAAAAAATTATTTAAAAACATGATTTTTAACAATAGCAGTCATTTTAGGAAATCATTCTTTGGATGACTTCAGCAAGAGAAGAGTGGGTTTTGGAAGGTTTTTCATTTTGCAAAAAAGTTGCGTCCCTGACGTGAATATTTTGGTACAAACTCTTATCTATTGTGGCAGAGAATGATTATCATGTACCAAGGGTGTGTCTTGTGTGTTTGTGCTGTGCTCAGTCTTGTTCGAACCCATCGGACTCCTTCATCCATGGAATCTTTCAGGTAAGAATGCTACGGCTGCCATGTCCTGCTCTTTGGATCTTTCCAAGCCACAGATCAAACCTGTGTCTCTTGTGTCAAAGAATTGGCAGGCAGATTCTTTCCTACTAGCACCACCAGGGAAGCCCAGATACTGGCTTCCAGGTTGGCAAGTCTGTAAATTTCAGCTCTAAGCACAAGTATGTAACACTGAGTCTATGTTGAAATATAGAACAAGAGACTCAAATGCACTTTTGTAAAATAAACTCACAGGAACCAATAGGTCTATGTCTGTTCATAGTGTAAGAATCATGGTAATCAAATGAAATAAATAGGCTCCGTCTTACAACAGGACAGGAAAACCACTAAGTCCACCTCAAACTGCTGCCTTTGTCTGTGACTCAGCCTTTGTGATGGTACTCAAAGTGAATTAAAATCACCCTTGAAAAACCTGGTTCCTGTCATGCTTTTGGCTGGCAAGAAAAGGACTGGTGAAGGAGGAGGAGGAGGCACTGCTGTGGCTGAGCAGGAAACACTCGTAGGTCCCACTGACTTCCTGAGGCCTGTCCCCGAGCTCTCTGTGTGTTTTCAGTAACCATGAAAAAAGTTTTTAAGTGATCAAAATGATGTGTTAATTCTTCTAATACCTCAAATATTCTTTCAGCAAAGCTTCTTTAAAAATAATTTCAGGTTGTATGTTTGGTTTTTAATCAAGAAACAGGGATAGATTGTGGGATTTTGGATTGACCCCAAGAGAAAAACGTTCCCATGAAACGTAAGTGCCTTGGTCAGATAGTTGCAGGAATGCCTGCCTGACCTCCATTTCATAGTCTGAGCTCAAACCTTCCCCTGTCCGTGTGACGTCACATTGTCTGGTTGAGTGAGATGCTGCTGCTGCAATCACTTGGATGGGTGCAGGGCTGCCCGACCCACCTGCTGTGTAGATAAACCCGAAACCCATCCTGACAAGTATGTTTATTTGCTTTTCCCAGAAAGGTGCTGTCTCTTTTGCCTCCTGCCGATAAAGGGTGATTATCATGTACCAAGGTGTGTCTTGTGTGTTTGTGCTGTGCTCAGTCTTGTTCGAACCCATCGGACTCCTTCATCCATGGAATCTTTCAGGTAAGAATGCTACGGCTGCCATGTCCTGCTCTTTGGATCTTTCCAAGCCACAGATCAAACCTGTGTCTCTTGTGTCAAAGAATTGGCAGGCAGATTCTTTCCTACTAGCACCACCAGGGAAGCCCAGATACTGGCTTCCAGGTTGGCAAGTCTGTAAATTTCAGCTCTAAGCACAAGTATGTAACACTGAGTCTATGTTGAAATATAGAACAAGAGACTCAAATGCACTTTTGTAAAATAAACTCACAGGAACCAATAGGTCTATGTCTGTTCATAGTGTAAGAATCATGGTAATCAAATGAAATAAATAGGCTCCGTCTTACAACAGGACAGGAAAACCACTAAGTCCACCTCAAACTGCTGCCTTTGTCTGTGACTCAGCCTTTGTGATGGTACTCAAAGTGAATTAAAATCACCCTTGAAAACCTGGTTCCTGTCATGCTTTTGGCTGGCAAGAAAAGGACTGGTGAAGGAGGAGGAGGAGGCACTGCTGTGGCTGAGCAGGAAACACTCGTAGGTCCCACTGACTTCCTGAGGCCTGTCCCCGAGCTCTCTGTGTGTTTTCAGTAACCATGAAAAAAGTTTTTAAGTGATCAAAATGATGTGTTAATTCTTCTAATACCTCAAATATTCTTTCAGCAAAGCTTCTTTAAAAATAATTTCAGGTTGTATGTTTGGTTTTTAATCAAGAAACAGGGATAGATTGTGGGATTTTGGATTGACCCCAAGAGAAAAACGTTCCCATGAAACGTAAGTGCCTTGGTCAGATAGTTGCAGGAATGCCTGCCTGACCTCCATTTCATAGTCTGAGCTCAAACCTTCCCCTGTCCGTGTGACGTCACATTGTCTGGTTGAGTGAGATGCTGCTGCTGCAATCACTTGGATGGGTGCAGGGCTGCCCGACCCACCTGCTGTGTAGATAAACCCGAAACCCATCCTGACAAGTATGTTTATTTGCTTTTCCCAGAAAGGTGCTGTCTCTTTTTGCCTCCTGCCGATAAAAACTGACAGGTCCTTCTCCTGCTAGCCAAAAGACAGTGATGGGAACCAGGTGGAAGGTACAGCTCTCAGAATGTAGTTTTAATTCATTTTGAGTCTCATAAAAGAGGCTGAGTCACAGACAAGCCGGAGGCCTCACCAGATCACTCCATGACCTCACTTTCCCCCTGGCAAACCTCTCTCCATGCAATTGGGTGATCTCACGGATGAAGTATCAGAAACAGCTTGCCTGAGAAGAGCTTGCCTGTGAGCTGTTAAGGCTGCCAGACAGCATTGCTCTAGTTCATCTTCTCTCTTTCCCTGTTCTTCAAGTACATATGGTCTTCATGAACTACAACAATGTTCTTAGCCAATCTCACCACAACCATTTAGGTTGTAGATAGCAAAGTCCTGATTACATAACCATTCATTAGAAGCGTGGTTTTGGAATTGATGAAAGCCTGTGTTGACTCCCCATTTTCTTCAAATGGATACTTTGAATGAAACCACTGGAATTGCCAAGACGATTATTTACCTTACTGTTGTGTACTGAGATCTCTATGTTCAGTTCTACCTTTTTTTCTGTATATTTCAAATTATGACTGCCATTGTTGCTGAATAATAGCCTTGCAATTTGGATGCCCTTCAGGATAAGAGGTTTGGCTGTGGCTTAGCTTCTAACTAGCTGTGCAGTTTCTTACATGCCGTTTCATCTTTCTTGACGTCATCATCTTTGTGTTGATTTCTGAGATACCATTTGAGATTCTGTGGTCCAGTCATGAATCCAAACACCCTTTTCTACAGGGCAGAGGACCTTCTAGACAGGTTTACAATCTTCTCTATATTTCTGAAGTACTTTGAAAGCCCTTTCCAAAGATTTGGATTCCCCAAGTGATTCTGTAGTGTAGCTGGAATGAGGACCACCATGTATGGAATCTAGACCAGGGCTCATTGTGGGATTTTGGATTGACCCCAAGAGAAAAACGTTCCCATGAAACGTAAGTGCCTTGGTCAGATAGTTGCAGGAATGCCTGCCTGACCTCCATTTCATAGTCTGAGCTCAAACCTTCCCCTGTCCGTGTGACGTCACATTGTCTGGTTGAGTGAGATGCTGCTGCTGCAATCACTTGGATGGGTGCAGGGCTGCCCGACCCACCTGCTGTGTAGATAAACCCGAAACCCATCCTGACAAGTATGTTTATTTGCTTTTCCCAGAAAGGTGCTGTCTCTTTTTGCCTCCTGCCGATAAAAACTGACAGGTCCTTCTCCTGCTAGCCAAAAGACAGTGATGGGAACCAGGTGGAAGGTACAGCTCTCAGAATGTAGTTTTAATTCATTTTGAGTCTCATAAAAGAGGCTGAGTCACAGACAAGCCGGAGGCCTCACCAGATCACTCCATGACCTCACTTTCCCCCTGGCAAACCTCTCTCCATGCAATTGGGTGATCTCACGGATGAAGTATCAGAAACAGCTTGCCTGAGAAGAGCTTGCCTGTGAGCTGTTAAGGCTGCCAGACAGCATTGCTCTAGTTCATCTTCTCTCTTTCCCTGTTCTTCAAGTACATATGGTCTTCATGAACTACAACAATGTTCTTAGCCAATCTCACCACAACCATTTAGGTTGTAGATAGCAAAGTCCTGATTACATAACCATTCATTAGAAGCGTGGTTTTGGAATTGATGAAAGCCTGTGTTGACTCCCCATTTTCTTCAAATGGATACTTTGAATGAAACCACTGGAATTGCCAAGACGATTATTTACCTTACTGTTGTGTACTGAGATCTCTATGTTCAGTTCTACCTTTTTTTCTGTATATTTCAAATTATGACTGCCATTGTTGCTGAATAATAGCCTTGCAATTTGGATGCCCTTCAGGATAAGAGGTTTGGCTGTGGCTTAGCTTCTAACTAGCTGTGCAGTTTCTTACATGCCGTTTCATCTTTCTTGACGTCATCATCTTTGTGTTGATTTCTGAGATACCATTTGAGATTCTGTGGTCCAGTCATGAATCCAAACACCCTTTTCTACAGGGCAGAGGACCTTCTAGACAGGTTTACAATCTTCTCTATATTTCTGAAGTACTTTGAAAGCCCTTTCCAAAGATTTGGATTCCCCAAGTGATTCTGTAGTGTAGCTGGAATGAGGACCACCATGTATGGAATCTAGACCAGGGGCTCATTGTTATAAAAATTTCTCTTCTGCTATACTTTTTTTCATCTTTAAGTGAAGGTCAATTTTTACCCTTCAGAAAACAACCACTTTTATAATTCTTTTATAATTTAATCCTCATAAAAGTAAGGTGCATCCATTTTCTCTTTATGTGACTTTTGTGACTATTTTGCACAGATTCAGTTCCCATTTGTGTTCCTGCTTGTTTTTCAGCTCTTATGCTTCAATCACACTTGACCAGTGATTCAAACAAAAAAAATGATTCAGGGTAAAAACTGGTTGACTTTTTTTTGTTTTTTTGAGGTTGTTTGTGCTCGTTGGTTTGGTTTTTGGGTGTGTTTGGCTATGCTGTGTGGCATAGGGGATCTTAGTTCCCCAACCAAGGATCAAACCTGCACCCCATACAGTGGAAGCAAGGAGTCTGAACTACTGGATTCCCAGGGATGTCCCTAAAGTCAACTACCTTGATTTTAATGTTGTTGGTTAGTCACTAAATCGTTTTCAACTCTTTTGGCACTCTCATGGACTGTAGCCCACCAGGCTTCTCTTATCCGTGGGATTCCCTAGGAAAGAATACAGGAGTGGGTTGCCATTTCCTTCTCCAAGGCATCTTCCTAACCCAGGGATCCAGCCCACAGCTCCAGCATTGGCAGGCAGAGTTTTTTTGTTTGTTTGTTTTTAACCAATGAACCATTTGGAAACCCCTGCCTTTAATGTATAAACCATTAAATCTGTCACTGGAGAGATGATTTTCAAAGTGTGGGCTTAGGAGCATCATCATCACCATCACCAGGGAACTCATTTCAAATGCAAATTCTCCGACCTCTAGACCAGAAACTCTGGAGATGGGACCACCAGTTGATGCATTAACAAGCCTTCTAAGTGATTCTGGTACATGCTGCTGTTTGAGAGTTGTTTTAGAGAGACTGTATTTTCAGATAGCTGGACTTTTTAAACTGTGCTAGGGTATATTTGAAATAATCATTGTCCAAACTTACATGCTCTGGAAGTAGAAGGGATATTCCATTTCTAAAGGGGTTATTTATCTGCCTTCCATTCTTTTCTTTTCTTTTTTATCTTTTAGAAGTTTTCATGTTCTTTTCTGCTCTTAGAAAGCCTATCCATATTTCTGCCTATTTGCAGGTGAAATTTGAGTCTTAAGTTAGTTCTCTTATCATGATCTATTGTAACACAGGATATAATAGATGGAAAGTGACTTGTAAAACATTTATTTAATTTCGACTCTTTATTTTTAATTTAATTTATATATTTTGGCTACGCTGGGTTTCGTTGCTACTTGTGAGCTTTCTCTTTTGGTATATATTCGTGCTTGTTTTTTCAGCTCTTATGCTTCAATCACACTTGACCAGTGATTCAAACAAAAAATGATGCAGGGTAAAACTGGTTGACTTTTTTTTGTTTTTTTGAGGTTGTTTGTGCTCGTTGGTTTGGTTTTTGGGTGTGTTTGGCTATGCTGTGTGGCATAGGGGATCTTAGTTCCCCAACCAAGGATCAAACCTGCACCCCATACAGTGGAAGCAAGGAGTCTGAACTACTGGATTCCCAGGGATGTCCCTAAAGTCAACTACCTTGATTTTAATGTTGTTGGTTAGTCACTAAATCGTTTTCAACTCTTTTGGCACTCTCATGGACTGTAGCCCACCAGGCTTCTCTTATCCGTGGGATTCCCTAGGAAAGAATACAGGAGTGGGTTGCCATTTCCTTCTCCAAGGCATCTTCCTAACCCAGGGATCCAGCCCACAGCTCCAGCATTGGCAGGCAGAGTTTTTTTGTTTGTTTGTTTTTAACCAATGAACCATTTGGAAACCCCTGCCTTTAATGTATAAACCATTAAATCTGTCACTGGAGAGATGATTTTCAAAGTGTGGGCTTAGGAGCATCATCATCACCATCACCAGGGAACTCATTTCAAATGCAAATTCTCCGACCTCTAGACCAGAAACTCTGGAGATGGGACCACCAGTTGATGCATTAACAAGCCTTCTAAGTGATTCTGGTACATGCTGCTGTTTGAGAGTTGTTTTAGAGAGACTGTATTTTCAGATAGCTGGACTTTTTAAACTGTGCTAGGGTATATTTGAAATAATCATTGTCCAAACTTACATGCTCTGGAAGTAGAAGGGATATTCCATTTCTAAAGGGGTTATTTATCTGCCTTCCATTCTTTTCTTTTCTTTTTTATCTTTTAGAAGTTTTCATGTTCTTTTCTGCTCTTAGAAAGCCTATCCATATTTCTGCCTATTTGCAGGTGAAATTTGAGTCTTAAGTTAGTTCTCTTATCATGATCTATTGTAACACAGGATATAATAGATGGAAAGTGACTTGTAAAACATTTATTTAATTTCGACTCTTTATTTTTAATTTAATTTATATATTTTTGGCTACGCTGGGTTTTCGTTGCTACTTGTGAGCTTTCTCTGGTTGTGGTGAGTGGAAGCTATTGCAGTGCATGGGTTTCTCATTGCAGTGGCTTCTCTTGTTGGAACACAGGCTCTAGGCATTCAGGCTTCAGTAACTGAGCACATGGGCTCAGTGCTTGTGGCACATGCAGTTAGTTGCCCCATGATATAAGAAATCTTCCTGGGCCTGGCAGGAGGACCCTCAACCACCGGGCCATCAGGTACCTCGATGCCTTGAGGACTGTGCCGTTCACCTAATTGATCAAATTTTTGTCGAAAGCTTGATACAAATTAAGTTTTTTTTTGTTTGCTTATTTTAATATAGAGCGCATTTGCAAGTTCTTTCAAGGGTAGCACGTGGCCTTATTTAACTCCCTCAAGCCCTCTCACCTCTGTCAAGCTGCACCAGGAAATTCAAGGTCTAGCCAGAGACCCCCAAAGAGTTAAGGAAAAAAAAAAAAAAAAAAAAAGACAACCAGCCTGCAGAGTAGAAGAAGCCGATGTCAAAAACATATGTTCCTCTGTGGGGCCTCGCTGGATTCCTAACTCTGCATAAAGCCAGTGTGTATTGCATGCATGTCGGAAAGAAAAAAGAGAAAATCTTGGCCAGTGCGGTGGAGCAATGAAGCCTCATCCCTGTCTTTAGCTCCTCTTGAGTCCCTACTGCCTGGGAGCCCTGCCGGAGGGCTCCCGGGAGGCTGGTGGCCCTGACACTTGCGCCATTCACTCAGAACGCCCTGGAACCCCTTGTTTCCCTCGTGAGGGTTCGCGCTGAGCGGCCCGTACAGAGCCTGCCGGTTTTCATTGGCTTCTGGAGTTGTTATTGGAGTGGCTGACAGCTGTCCGCCAGGCTGTCTGAACCCGCCTTCCTGTGCTCTCTGCCGCTACTCAGCTTCGCAGCGCTAGTGTTCCTGTTGGGGCTTTTTCTTAAAATCTTTCCCAGCTGTATCCTGATATGGTAAACCACTTAAATTAGCTCCAGATTGTTCTGTTTATTTTGTGTTAGATAAGCGACAAAATACAGTCCCGGCAGCCGGCCAGGAGGAGGGTGGAAGTGGGGGGATGGGAACGGAGGGGCACAGGCACGGTCTTTGACAAAAGGTAGACTTTGCGGGCAGAACCGTGAAAAGGCACAAACGCGATGCCGTCATGGGTCCTGCCATTGACAAGGGGTTCTGATGGGCTGGCCAAAGAATCACTTGAGATCTGAGCACAGCTCAGTCCAGAAAAGAAAACCAAGACCCCAGGGTTAAGTCGCACAAGCAGGAAGCTAAATTTCTATGATTGGAAATAGAATACAGTAACTCTGTCAACCACAGGTCTGGTTGCCGGGCCAGCTGTCCACGTACTATGCTGATGCCCTGAGGGTGACAGGAATTCCTTTTATTTTTATTGTTTTAATCGTCCATCTGTATTGCAATGCCTGGTAGCTGATGGGCTCAAAACTGGCTCAAGTCCACCAGCCTTGTATGCTCAGCAATTGGAAATGTGCTCTTCCGCGCTGTAATTTAAAGCTAGAGATCCAAAGGTGTTGAGTCACCAGTGGAGGTATTTTCCACACAGCTGCACGTGAAAGCTCACAATGGACTTGGCCATCTGTGCAGCCGCTCTGCCCGAGGCCTCTGCGCCTCCGCGGCTGGGGCTCACGGGGGCTCTCCACGCAAAGCCTCTCTGAATACTTCACCAAAAGATTTTTCAAATGTAATAGATGCTGTCCTAGAATGAAGATACGGCCTTTGTGATTGTAGGAATAAACCCAGATCAAATATGAAGAATAAACTTCCGAATGTTTTAACTCAGCTGAAGCACACGGACAATGCCAGCAACCGACTGAGTTACAACCATTATTGAGAATTGTGTCTGTGGTAATTCAAGACTCCCCAGGAAAGAGCCCGTGACTCAGTCCTGCCTCCAGTCTTCACTCTGAACCAAAGTCCTGGAAACAGTTTTTACCGAGTCGAGGGAAGGGGAGGGAGGAGCAGGGTCAGGAGTCATAAAATGTCCTGAGAAACTACCTCTTAGTTTTCCTCTGGGAAAGTAAACTCAACATGTAATAAGGGGAAAAAAAGGTACAAAACCAACTTTGAAAGAATACTTACCCGGTCAAGCCCTTTTTTCTCTGGTAGAATATGACTTTTCTTCCCCATCAAGGCCTGGCCTGAGATTGAACAGCCTCCGTGTCACCCTCTCTGCTTCCCTGGCTTTCATCTCTCTTCTGTCTCTGTGTCCTTTTTAATCCAAGGACAGTCTTGTGTCCTTCACGGGGGCTGGCCTTCTCACAAACAAGGTGTCCCTTGAGAGCAGGGACCATGTATTGACCCTCTCCTGTCTTTTCTCACAATGCTCACAGCAGTTGTGAGCACTAAGCAGGTCTTAATTAAGTAATAACAATCATTTAAATAATCCAAATAATCAACTAATAGGTTTTTTTATTCTTACCTGACATAAGGTGTCGTTCATTCTGCTTCTGTATTAATGCAAGCCAGGTTAAAAACAACAACAGCATAGCAAAAACAAATACCCGAAACCCCAAGACCAGACTTCACAGGTCTCATGGGCCTGTTCTCACTAAAGTCATGAGCGTGCACTTCTGACACTGAGCAGAACAGAGCGGCCATGGGAAACCTGTCCCTGTCATGGATTCCAACTAAAAACTCTGGACAGTACAGAAAACAACTGCCAGGGACACTGGAAAAGTAACCAACAGCAGGAAAATGGTTAACAGGGCTGAAGTCAAAACATCACCCATACCCGGGGCAAGTTTTGTGGGGTTTGTTTTTATTCCCTCTGCCTCTCGGCTTTGACCCAAAGGCTGATGGAATTGCAGAGCTATATGGCAGGTGTCGGAAGCAAGATTTCCAGGTGAGACCCCCGTATTTCTAACCAGAGGTTTGAGGGAAGTGTCTTGCTGGAGAGCATAGGAGAATTCTCATTTCGTTTGTTTCTTTTCCTTTTTTTGTTTTTCTTTTGTCTCTTGACCCTCTCTCAAGGCAGCCCCACTTGAAGATCTGCACTGCTTTTGTGGTGGGGGTTTTGGCTCGTAAAATCCAATAAGAAGATTCTTTCTGACCAGAGGGCCCGGGAAAGGGGGCCCTTTTGTCCAAAGAGAGTAAGAGGATCCTCATTCATTCACTCTCTCTCTCTCTTTCTCTTTCTCTGCTGTTTTGCTTCCAAAGGCAACCTTAGTTGTGTTTTTAATGGGTTAAAATCTGAAAAAAAAAAAGCCTGTCTTTCTGACCAGAGGAGCCAGAAAAAAGGGAATGCTGGGGGCTGGACAGGATAGGGGAATCTCAGGAAGGAAGGAGCTGGAAAAGAGGCCCCCCTGATTCTGTGAGTGTGAACTGACAGAAGTCCCAGGCTCAGCTCCAGGCTGCTCATTTGTCACACAGACCCAAAGAAGCAAAGCAAAGAACTTAACTTACCTGTGATGTAAACCAAAGCCTGAGTCCCAGACAAATGCCTGGATTGGACACACACTGGGCAAACCCAAATATCATAGCAAAGAATTCAAAAACTAAACTGCTACAGGATCACTGTCCACAGAAGAGACAGACCTTGTACTCTGAATCTGACTGGGTTGGTTATAACCATTCTCCATGATATAAAATGGAACACTCTTGAGTGGGAAAATAGAAATTCTCTATAGAAATAGGGGGGAAAAGAACCAAATTAAAATTTTAGCATTGAAAAATGCAATACCTAAATTTAAAAATTCATTCTTTGGGCCCAGTAGCAGAATGAAGATGATGGAGCAGAGTCAGTGAACTTCAGGATAGATCAATAGACATTGCATGGTCTGAATGTCAGAGAGAAAAGAGAAGAACCCTTGAGCTGAGGGACCTATGGTATACTATCAAAAGGCTTAACATTTATGTCATTAGCATATGTCTAGAAGAAAAGGGAAAATATTGGCACAGAAAAAAAAATGCATGACGGTATAATGTCTGAAAACTTCACAAATTCAGTGAAAGATACAGATTTGATTCAAGACGCTCAGTAAAATCAGATTAACCCAAAGAAAACCAAGTCCACATTGTAATCAAATTGCTGAAAACCAAAGATGAAACAGTATCTTGAAAGCAGAAATTCTTATCGTAGGAATTTACTCCAAAAGAATGAAAATATGGTCATACAAAAACCTATACTGCATGTTTATAGCAATAATTGCTAAAAACTGGGAAAACGCAAATGTCCTTCAGCAAGTGAAGAGATAAACAAAATAGTGGTACCCCTGTACAGAAGACTATTACTCAACAATATAATCAACTATATGTGCACTAACATGCATGAATCTCAAATGCATTATACTGAGTTCAGGAAGCCAGACATGAAAGGTAACACACTGTATGATTCTTCTTATATGACATTCTGGAAAAGCAAAATTTTGAAGATGGAAAATAAAAACCAGTGGTTGTCAGGGATTAAGGCTCGGGTCGAGGGTCTGACTGCAGAGGGCAGCACGAGGGAGTGATTCTGGGGTGCTGGAGTTGTTCTGTATCTGTGTTGACCTTAAAAGTTATTTAACCAGCAAAAATCAGTCTATTCAGAAATAGCAACAAACTGCAAGTTCAGGAGAAGCAAGCTATAGCAAAAGAATGGGCAAGTCCAACAAAGGAAAGGAACATTATTTTGTAGAGACAAAGGAAGAAGTTGGGAAGGGTTGTTTTGAATGAAAGTCTGCTGGAGAAAAATGAGAGTTCAAGATGATGGGGGTTTTTCATTGGTTGAGTTGTTGGGATAGTCAGTTTCTTATAACAGATACAATGTACATCTTTTCCTGTAGAGGTCTGTATTTGATGATTCTTTCCTGCTGGTAATTATTCTGTTGAGGTCTGTAATTGACAATTATTCCTGTAATTGACCTTGAGTGATACTGTGTAAGCACTTCTCACCTCTAGCTTCACCTCCATTTTAGTGAGTCTTCCCTTTATTAATTTTCATATTTAGTTGTGACGCTGGATATATGACTTCACTTGGCAAAATTAATAAAACTGTACACCAAAGCAAGTGAATTTTACCATACACAGATTAGAAAATAAATCATTAGCACAGTGTTTCATATCTGATCGGCGTGTATCCTCATGACTACATGAAGTATGGAAAGATTCATATAATCTCTTATCTATTTTGAAGTCATTTTCCATTTGATTCCACATTTAAACCTGCAGGAAGCCAAAAATGGAATAAACAATGAAGCAGTCTCTTTGGGCACATACAAAAAAATTTTCCAAAAAAGAATTTTGTGTCTCACATGCCAGGCAGATGTTTCAGCGGGTCAGTTTACCACAAAGGCCCTGATGAAAAATTGATGTATAGAAAGTAGGGATCTGTGAGAGAAACGGAGACACACTGATTCAAGGAAAACCTACTGTTAGTAAAAGAAACCAAGTCAATTTGATGGATTGGTGAAAACAGTAACAAAGCATCTGCCATGTCTTGGACGCTGTGGGTTTTGATAATTTGGGTGGTATTGAGAATGCCCTGTCTAGGAAAATCATATCTAGTGTACTGAGGTATATAATCTTGCCTGAAATATACCTGGAGTGGGCAGGCTTGGACTGTTTCCATGAAGCAGATTATAAACATTTTTGTGACAACACAAAGAGTTTTCCTGGATGTAGGATTTCTTCCTTAGTCCACCTCTCATCCAAAGGGCAGAGGATCCAGGATGCATGCTTCATTGCAGCGAGATTCTATAGCAAAAGAATGGGCAAGTCCAACAAAGGAAAGGAACATTATTTTGTAGAGACAAAGGAAGAAGTTGGGAAGGGTTGTTTTGAATGAAAGTCTGCTGGAGAAAAATGAGAGTTCAAGATGATGGGGGTTTTTCATTGGTTGAGTTGTTGGGATAGTCAGTTTCTTATAACAGATACAATGTACATCTTTTCCTGTAGAGGTCTGTATTTGATGATTCTTTCCTGCTGGTAATTATTCTGTTGAGGTCTGTAATTGACAATTATTCCTGTAATTGACCTTGAGTGATACTGTGTAAGCACTTCTCACCTCTAGCTTCACCTCCATTTTAGTGAGTCTTCCCTTTATTAATTTTCATATTTAGTTGTGACGCTGGATATATGACTTCACTTGGCAAAATTAATAAAACTGTACACCAAAGCAAGTGAATTTTACCATACACAGATTAGAAAATAAATCATTAGCACAGTGTTTCATATCTGATCGGCGTGTATCCTCATGACTACATGAAGTATGGAAAGATTCATATAATCTCTTATCTATTTTGAAGTCATTTTCCATTTGATTCCACATTTAAACCTGCAGGAAGCCAAAAATGGAATAAACAATGAAGCAGTCTCTTTGGGCACATACAAAAAAATTTTCCAAAAAAGAATTTTGTGTCTCACATGCCAGGCAGATGTTTCAGCGGGTCAGTTTACCACAAAGGCCCTGATGAAAAATTGATGTATAGAAAGTAGGGATCTGTGAGAGAAACGGAGACACACTGATTCAAGGAAAAACCTACTGTTAGTAAAAGAAACCAAGTCAATTTGATGGATTGGTGAAAACAGTAACAAAGCATCTGCCATGTCTTGGACGCTGTGGGTTTTGATAATTTGGGTGGTATTGAGAATGCCCTGTCTAGGAAAATCATATCTAGTGTACTGAGGTATATAATCTTGCCTGAAATATACCTGGAGTGGGCAGGCTTGGACTGTTTCCATGAAGCAGATTATAAACATTTTTGTGACAACACAAAGAGTTTTCCTGGATGTAGGATTTCTTCCTTAGTCCACCTCTCATCCAAAGGGCAGAGGATCCAGGATGCATGCTTCATTGCAGCGAGATTCCACCAGCTGACCAGAGCTGTACTTTCTCCCACTGCTGATCCTGCTTTTGAAGTTCTATCCTCACTTGACTTTATCTTACACCATTACAGACCTTACTGATTTTAATACACAAATGCATTATGAAGCCTATGGATGTTAAGAGCTTTGCCTACCTCCAAGTCACAAAGATAGTCCCTTAGATTTTTCTATAAAAGATTCATGGTTTTAGCATTTACATTTAGGCTTTGGATCCATCTTTCTTTTTCTCATACAGCTTTGTTTTGTTAAGGTATAATTCACATTACCATCAAAGTGTACAGTTCAGTGGGTTTTAGTATATTTACAGAATTATACAACCATTGTCATTATTTATTTTTTTATCACCTCCACAAAAAAATCCTGTATCCATTACCATTTTTCCCTCCCTCCCAGTCCTTGGAAGGCACTAATCTATTCTCTGTCTTTAGAGATTTGCCTACTCTGGACATTTTATATAAATGGAAAAATATGGTATGTGGCCTGTTTTATCTGGCGTCTTTCATTAGCATAATGTTTTCAAGGTTCACCAATATTTCAGAATGTGTCCGTACTTGGTTCTTTTTATTGTGGAATAATGCTCATTTTTTTCTGTATATTGCTGAAAATATATCACTTCTTATTCCTTCATGAGTTAATGGACATTGAGTGTTTCCACTTTTTTTTTTTTTTTTGCTATTATGAATAATGCTACTCTGAGCATACATACATAAGCTTTTGTGTGAATATATGTTTTCATTTGAATATATGTTGGTATATGTTTTCAGTTCTCTTGGATACATACCTAAGAGTGGGTTTCTGGGTGCTGGGGTGCCTTTATGTTTACCTTCCTGAGGGACTGCTGAACTCTTTCCAAAGCTGCTGTGCCGCATTGCATTCCCACCAGCAACATATGAGGTTTCTCTGCATCTTCGCCAGCACTCATGACTGTCTTTTTATTGTAGCCATCCTATTAAATGTGAAGTGGTATCGCCTGTGGTTTTGATTTGTACTGCTATGAACATCTTTTCATGGGCTTATGGCCCATTTGTGTATCTTCTTCGCAGAAATATCTGTTCAAATCCTTTGCTCATATTTTAGTTGTTTTTCTTACTATTGAGTTGAAATATGAACCATCTTTAATTACTTTTTCTGTCTGTTGTGAAGTAGGGATTGGTCAAGGTTCTTTTTCCTCACTTAGATATTTGATTACTCTAGAATCATTTCTTACAAAGCCTATTTCCCTGACTGACTTATTTGGCACCTTTGCTATATATCAAATAATCATTAAGGGTGGTTCTTTTGTTAGGCTTCCTATTCTAGTGTACCAATCTATCTTAATTACTGTAGGTTTATAAGAGGTCTTGGAAGTTGAGTAATGTAATTCTCCCAACATCGTTCTTTTATCTGAAAGTTGCTTGCAATCCTGGGATAAGCCTCGTTTGCTCATTTTGATTGTGGAAGGCAGGGCAGTGTTCCCTTCTCTTCTCCCAGAGACGTTAACAGCCTAAAGACCTGAACCTTGAACATCTTATGTTGTATATGACAGAGGGGAACTAAGGTTGCAGACTGAATTTAGGTTGCCAATCAACTGACCTTAAGATGGGAATGTCATGTACTTGGGCCGAATAGAATCACTAGAGACTTTAAACATAGAAGAGAGAGACAAAGAGGAGGTGAAAGTAATGCTAAGTGAGAAAGACTCAGCCCGCCATTGCTGACTTCGAGATGAAGAAAGAAAGCCTTGAGCCAAAGAACTCTAGAAACCAGAAATGGTCAAGATGAGATCTTCCTTCTCTCTGATCTCTGAAAGGAAATGCAGCCCTCCTGACACCTTGATGTAGCCCAGTGATTCTTGCTTCAGACTTCTAAACTGAAGAACTGTAAGAAGATACATTTGTGTTAAGGGGTAAATTAGTAGTAATTTTTTATCGTAGCCATAGAAACCTAATACAATCATGTATTACAATTTTTATATGTAGCTGGATTTGATTTACTGAAATTTTATTCAGGATTGTTGCATGTCTCTTCATTGTAGTTTTCTTTTTTTGTAATGTCTTTGACTATGGAATCAGAGTAATGCTGGCCCCAAAGAATGAATTAGAAAGGTTATGCTTCTATTTTCTGGAAGAGCTATTCTCATTTTTATTTTTGTGTTCATTCCTGCTCTTTTTCATTCTTCTATGGTTCTAGTGTAGAATGGCCTCCTTTAAGTCCAAGTGTGTTCATATATAGTCCATGCAATTACCTAACTACTTGACTATATATCCTGTGGCTATATGTTTTCATATGAAATGAAGTCGTTCAGTTGTGTCCGACACTTTGTGACCCATGGTTGAGCTATGGAATTCTCCAGGCAAGAATACTGGAGTGGATAGCCTTTCCCTTCTCCAGGGGATTTTCCCAGCCCAGAGATCGAACCCAGGTCTCCTACATTGCACGCGGATTCTTTACTGTCTGAGCTACTAGGGAAGACCTTCCTATGAAATACATGCTATTTATTATCAGTTGCCTTTTTTCTTTATTTTACATTCAGAGTTATTTTAGAAAAATTAGGTGTGCAAGTATAATATGTGTGAATTACATTGCAGGGCAGTCAAACAACCATGAAAAAATATTTGTTATAAAAATAGGGTATTAGGCTTGAAAGTCTTGAGAATCATGATATAAATGCTTCCCCTCACCCTATTCTCAGTTATTATAGTTATTATTATATTAAAAGGTAAGGTCTGTGAATGAGCCCACAAGTAGGTAACACAGCACCACATCCACAATAAAAACAAAACAACCACAACAGTAAAAATGTATCCATGTTCTCTCTCACCTGCAAAGTGACTTAGCACAACTATTGCAGCCATCAGATGCAGGGTGTCCAGACATGATGCTTACAACATATGCATGGTAATCTCAGGTTTCCATGTGTAAAAGCAGATGTGCAAAAAGTGTAACTTGCTCCCCCTACCTAACCCTTGCCACATAACCAAGCTTAGTCCTGCCTGAGTCCCAGCTCTGCTTGTGGTGGTTTAGTGGCTAAGTCATGTCCAGCTTTTGCAACCTGATGGACTATAGCCTGCCAGGCACGTCTGTCCCCGGGATTCTCCAGGCAAGAATACCAGAGTGGGTTGCCGTATCCTTCTCCAGGGGATCTTCCTGACTCAGGAATTGAACCCGGGTCTCCTGCATTGCAGGCAGATTCTTTCCTGACTGAGCTATGAGGCAAATCCCAATTCTGCTTAGAGGAATCCTATTTTCAAGCCCCTGCCTTGCTTCCCCCCGGAAAGTCCCTCCTCTGCTGTTAATCCAAGGTGTCTTGGTCTCAGCTCTGGCTCCCCATCAGGAACCAAAACAGCAGCTGAGGGGAGCTTGTGGTCCACAGTCATCATCCTGCTCTCTCTCTGGAGAGACCTCCAGATTCCTCTCTGGTCTGGGAGCACTGTCTACCTAGCTCACGCTTCAGCCTTCTTGGCTTGGGCCATCTCTTGCTGCATCTGTGTTCTTCTCAACCGCAAAAGGAAGCCCTTCATCAGTGGAGCTGCAGCCTTTTCCACACTGTGCTCTGAGGGCCTCTGAGCCCCCAGCCATTGCCACCTACTGCTGCCACACCTCACCAGGCACAGAGGACTGCAGGGAACCTCCTCTGGGGCAGGAAGCACATGCTGTTAGGCTGTTTTCGCTTACTGGAGGATGCCTACATCTCCCATTCCCTCTACCCTGTGATGCAGGTTGGGGGCCAAGAGTGCCTTCTTAAGGTCACAGCCACATCCTCCGGCTCTGTTTTCACTCCTCTCTCCTCCCCTCACTGGCTCTGACTGATCCTTAGATCACTCAGCACATCCGTCTGCTAACTATCCTTCCCTGAGGCCATTCACCAAATACACTGCCCACTTCCTGGCTGAAAGGAAGTCACAGGACAACTGGAATTACTAGGGGAGAGGAAAAACCTAATGGACTGTCTCAAAACACTTTTCCAGTAGAGCAGTAAGGCTCATGAAGCACTCTGACCTTGAATCATTTTCGCTCTTTTCCGTGTCCAGGCTTAACTCTCTCCTAGGATAGCAAAATTATTTGTGTGCCTGCAGTTGTGAGCTAAAGATGACCTGTGGAGGTGGTCACCTTATATTGCTTAGATGGGATCAGTGACATGAATATGGGCTATAAACCTTTTCCTAGGTCTAAGCTGTCCTTAAGTATCTTATAAGCCTCTGACTGTCTCAATGATGGACTATAGCCTGCCAGGCACGTCTGTCCCCGGGATTCTCCAGGCAAGAATACCAGAGTGGGTTGCCGTATCCTTCTCCAGGGGATCTTCCTGACTCAGGAATTGAACCCGGGTCTCCTGCATTGCAGGCAGATTCTTTCCTGACTGAGCTATGAGGCAAATCCCAATTCTGCTTAGAGGAATCCTATTTTCAAGCCCCTGCCTTGCTTCCCCCCGGAAAGTCCCTCCTCTGCTGTTAATCCAAGGTGTCTTGGTCTCAGCTCTGGCTCCCCATCAGGAACCAAAACAGCAGCTGAGGGGAGCTTGTGGTCCACAGTCATCATCCTGCTCTCTCTCTGGAGAGACCTCCAGATTCCTCTCTGGTCTGGGAGCACTGTCTACCTAGCTCACGCTTCAGCCTTCTTGGCTTGGGCCATCTCTTGCTGCATCTGTGTTCTTCTCAACCGCAAAAGGAAGCCCTTCATCAGTGGAGCTGCAGCCTTTTCCACACTGTGCTCTGAGGGCCTCTGAGCCCCCAGCCATTGCCACCTACTGCTGCCACACCTCACCAGGCACAGAGGACTGCAGGGAACCTCCTCTGGGGCAGGAAGCACATGCTGTTAGGCTGTTTTCGCTTACTGGAGGATGCCTACATCTCCCATTCCCTCTACCCTGTGATGCAGGTTGGGGGCCAAGAGTGCCTTCTTAAGGTCACAGCCACATCCTCCGGCTCTGTTTTCACTCCTCTCTCCTCCCCTCACTGGCTCTGACTGATCCTTAGATCACTCAGCACATCCGTCTGCTAACTATCCTTCCCTGAGGCCATTCACCAAATACACTGCCCACTTCCTGGCTGAAAGGAAGTCACAGGACAACTGGAATTACTAGGGGAGAGGAAAAACCTAATGGACTGTCTCAAAACACTTTTCCAGTAGAGCAGTAAGGCTCATGAAGCACTCTGACCTTGAATCATTTTCGCTCTTTTCCGTGTCCAGGCTTAACTCTCTCCTAGGATAGCAAAATTATTTGTGTGCCTGCAGTTGTGAGCTAAAGATGACCTGTGGAGGTGGTCACCTTATATTGCTTAGATGGGATCAGTGACATGAATATGGGCTATAAACCTTTTCCTAGGTCTAAGCTGTCCTTAAGTATCTTATAAGCCTCTGACTGTCTCAATGAGGTAAGGTGATCATTTAAATTTTTCTAGTTACTATGTGATGCTCATTCAGTGCTGTCTCTTAATATACATCAGTGTGGATCACTTAACCTTGGGAAAACAAGGAACCAGTTTTTAGTTTTAAAACTAAAATTCGGGCTTCCCTGGTGGTCCAGTGGGTAAGGACACCTCCTTGCAGTGCAAGGGGCGCCTGTTTGATCCCTGACCTGGGAAGATCCCATGTGCCGCGGAGCGGCTGGACCGATGTGTCCAATTGCCGAGCTGGAGCTCTGGAGCGCATGCGCCCAGAGCCGGCGCTCTGCGGTAACAGAGGCCACTGTGATGGGAGGCCCACACGGGCCAAAGAGCAAAGATGGAAGAAAATAAATAAATGAAAGACCAACAGAAGTGGCCCACCCGCCCCCCTCCCTCCCCAGCCCACCCACCCAAAAAAACCTAAAATTCATATTTTTTTCTTTAAAAAGTCATGCTTTTTCTTCTCCTTCCCTCATTCTTAAGCTGCCAACTCTCCCTACAGAAACCGTATCTAGCAGTCTTCACCTTGCTAATTTGCAGACTCTACCTTACTGTGTCATTAGGAAGCCAGCCATCCTACGTGTTATGAGAAATGTGTCTGAGACTAAATGGGTCTTGAGTTAGAATCTGATTGCAGGGACTTGATGGTGCTGATTGTGGTCACTCAGAGGCATTCATTAGGATTTGATTGGTCTTTTTTTTTTTTTATCCTAGGATATGTTGCATTTACCAGGTACTGGACCTCTCTCTCTCAGCATCCTTTGTTTCCTCTTAACCACTTGCCTTTCATTGAGCACAGAGATTCGTGCTGGCCTCCCTGCCCAGTCCCCACATTCTCTTCTCCTCCAGCATCCTTCATTCCCAACAGTGAGCACTGTCTTCTTCTGCTGGGCATGGCCAGTGCCACCAGGATTTCTCATTCTCACTATGTACATCCTGGTCAGAAAGGGTGCTGCCCACCCCATGTGATCAGGAGGACCAGGAGTCCAGGAACTCAGAGTGTGTTTCACTCTGCCTTTGGATCCCATGTCATCTGCAAATCTGAAAGGAATCTTGTTCTTGAGTGTTTAGTATGTTCAGCATTTGAAATTCTTTGAACAAAC
Organism: Tragulus kanchil; assembly: GCA_022376925.1. Lineage (NCBI taxonomy): Eukaryota > Metazoa > Chordata > Mammalia > Artiodactyla > Tragulidae > Tragulus > Tragulus kanchil. Next base: position 100,809,562 of record JAIOJX010000004.1, on the reverse strand, counting down.
TTCTTAATATTTAGGTAAATTGAAAGTTTTTTGTTTGTGCCATTAAATGTTTCACTCTTTTGTTTTTTTTTTTTCTTCTTATGTTTTATTGAGACAGACTTGATATACAGAGCTGTATAAGGTCTGGCATAATGATTTGACTTATATACATTATGAAATCATCACCACAATGAATTTAGTGAGCATCCATCATCTCATATAGCTAGACATTTAAAAAAAAAAAACAAACCTTTATTTTGCTTTTAACTTTTACAGAGTTTTGTTGTTTACAGATATGTATGTTCCCAGATTAGTCATATGTATATTCCCCCCTTCCCACCCCTCCCAACCATCACACAGCACCCCTGAAGGATCCTCTTTTCTCAGAGCAATGACTAGAGCTATTTTCTTCACTTATGATAGTACAGGCCTTCATGATACTTCCTTTACGCCTCCCACCTTCTGTTCCTTCCCCACAATGTCCATATGTCCACTGTCCATGTCTGTCTTTCCGTCACTTCACTGCATGTGCCATCATCACCATCCTACTAGATTCCATATATATGTGTTAATTTACTGTATTTGTCCTTCTCTTTCTGACTGACTTCACTTTTGATGAGACGTTCTAGATCCAGCCACCTCATTAGGACTAATTCCACGTGTTATGAGAAATGTGTCTGAGACTAAATGGGTCTTGAGTTAGAATCTGATTGCAGGGACTTGATGGTGCTGATTGTGGTCACTCAGAGGCATTCATTAGGATTTGATTGGTCTTTTTTTTTTTTTATCCTAGGATATGTTGCATTTACCAGGTACTGGACCTCTCTCTCTCAGCATCCTTTGTTTCCTCTTAACCACTTGCCTTTCATTGAGCACAGAGATTCGTGCTGGCCTCCCTGCCCAGTCCCCACATTCTCTTCTCCTCCAGCATCCTTCATTCCCAACAGTGAGCACTGTCTTCTTCTGCTGGGCATGGCCAGTGCCACCAGGATTTCTCATTCTCACTATGTACATCCTGGTCAGAAAGGGTGCTGCCCACCCCATGTGATCAGGAGGACCAGGAGTCCAGGAACTCAGAGTGTGTTTCACTCTGCCTTTGGATCCCATGTCATCTGCAAATCTGAAAGGAATCTTGTTCTTGAGTGTTTAGTATGTTCAGCATTTGAAATTCTTTGAACAAACTTCTTAATATTTAGGTAAATTGAAAGTTTTTTGTTTGTGCCATTAAATGTTTCACTCTTTTGTTTTTTTTTTTTCTTCTTATGTTTTATTGAGACAGACTTGATATACAGAGCTGTATAAGGTCTGGCATAATGATTTGACTTATATACATTATGAAATCATCACCACAATGAATTTAGTGAGCATCCATCATCTCATATAGCTAGACATTTAAAAAAAAAAAACAAACCTTTATTTTGCTTTTAACTTTTACAGAGTTTTGTTGTTTACAGATATGTATGTTCCCAGATTAGTCATATGTATATTCCCCCCTTCCCACCCCTCCCAACCATCACACAGCACCCCTGAAGGATCCTCTTTTCTCAGAGCAATGACTAGAGCTATTTTCTTCACTTATGATAGTACAGGCCTTCATGATACTTCCTTTACGCCTCCCACCTTCTGTTCCTTCCCCACAATGTCCATATGTCCACTGTCCATGTCTGTCTTTCCGTCACTTCACTGCATGTGCCATCATCACCATCCTACTAGATTCCATATATATGTGTTAATATACTGTATTTGTCCTTCTCTTTCTGACTGACTTCACTTTTGATGATACGTTCTAGATCCAGCCACCTCATTAGGACTGATTCTTCTGCATTTCTCTTTACAGCTGTGTAGTATTCCATTGTATATATGTACCAGAGCTTTTGGATCCATTCGTTCGTCGATGGGCATCTAGGTTCCTTCCATGTTCTAGCTATTGTATAGAGAGCTGCAATGAACATTGGGGTACAGGTGCTTCTTTCAGATTTGATTTCATCAGGGTATAAGCCTAAGAGTGGGATTGCTGGGTCATAGGGTGCTTCTATTTTTAGTTTTTTAAGAACTCTCCAGACTGTCTTCCATAGAGGCTGTATCAATTTACACTCCCACCAGCAATGCAGGAGTGTTCCCTTTTCTCCGTAGCCTCTCCAGCATTTATTGTCTGCAGATTTTTTGAAGATGGCCATTCTGACGGGTGTAAGGTGATATCTCATTGTAGTTTTGATTTGCATTTCTCTAATTATTAGTGAAGTTGAGCATCATTTCATGTGCTTTTAGAACATTTTTAAAAAAGAAAAATATTTTTCCCTGTGATGAGAACTCTTAGATTTACTCTTCTTTTGTTCTTCAAAAAAGGATCATGCTGATCAATGACCGTCTGCATGTTTAGTCGTGTCTGACTCTTTGCAACCCCATGAAATGTAGTCCGCCAGGTTCCTGTGTCCATGGGATTTCCCAGGCAAGAATACTGGAGTAGGTTGCCATTTCTTGACCCAGAGATAGAACCCGTGTCTCTTGTGTCTCCTGCATTGCTGGCGTTCTCATAACTTTTAGTTTTTGGTCTTTCCCACTGTAATTAGACAGTTGTGTATCAGTGAGACTGTTTAGCCATTAGCAGACTTCAGAGGAGAGTTCTGGGAAAACAGAACTGCCTGCCCACATAGCTTACTGGGTTTCCTGAGTAACCCTGAAAGCAAATCTTAATACTTGTAAAGTAGAGATCCAATAAAATCTGTTTCTGCTTCAAGGATAAATTCAGAACACATAGCTTGTGTTGTATATTTGGAAACCTAAAGAGGAATTAGTTGATGCATGCCTGGATAGAATATGTGAGCTCTTTCTAGTTTCATTCTCTCCAGAGCCTCTTGATCTCAATTCCCATATTTCTTAATTTTGCACATACAGGTGGGTATTACACTTGTTATTTTGCAACCATGGTTTTACTTTTTTCACCTCTTGATGATATTTTTACCTCTCTCTTGCTGTCTTTATATTTGCCAGTCTCTGAAGTACTTCTGTGATACTTTTTCATCTATCCCTTCTTGATTGGCATTAGTGACAGACAAACACCTTATCTAGTAAAAATGACTCAGGGGTTCTCTGGTGGTCCAGTGGGTAAGGACACCGCCTTGCAGTGCAAGAGGCACCAGTTTGATCCCTGGCCTGGGAAGATCCCACGTGCCATGGAGTGGCTGGACTGATGTGTCCGACTACCGAGCTGAAGCTTTGGAGCTCATGCACCCAGAGCCAGTGCTCTGCAGCGAGAGAGGCCACTGTGATGGGAGGCCCACACAGGCCAAAGAACAAAGATAAATAAGTAAAAGATCAATAGAAGTGGCCAAAAAAAAAAAAAGTGATCTGGCCACCTTAAAGGAATTTCAAGTCTGATAGGGGAGCCAGGTAATTTGTGAGTAAACTATGAAACTCCATCAAGGTGCTAAAACATTTTAGTTTGCCCTGAAGTTCATAACTTTATTGGTAAATAACAAATCAAGCATTCTTTCAAGATCGAACTGCAGGAAAAGCAAGAAAAGCTTTAGTTTTAAGAAAGGACTGAATAAACATTTGGTAGCTTTTCCAAACACGGGCTTCTGTGCTTAAACTTTCTGGAGTAGGTTGCCATTTCTTGACCCAGAGATAGAACCCGTGTCTCTTGTGTCTCCTGCATTGCTGGCGTTCTCATAACTTTTAGTTTTTGGTCTTTCCCACTGTAATTAGACAGTTGTGTATCAGTGAGACTGTTTAGCCATTAGCAGACTTCAGAGGAGAGTTCTGGGAAAACAGAACTGCCTGCCCACATAGCTTACTGGGTTTCCTGAGTAACCCTGAAAGCAAATCTTAATACTTGTAAAGTAGAGATCCAATAAAATCTGTTTCTGCTTCAAGGATAAATTCAGAACACATAGCTTGTGTTGTATATTTGGAAACCTAAAGAGGAATTAGTTGATGCATGCCTGGATAGAATATGTGAGCTCTTTCTAGTTTCATTCTCTCCAGAGCCTCTTGATCTCAATTCCCATATTTCTTAATTTTGCACATACAGGTGGGTATTACACTTGTTATTTTGCAACCATGGTTTTACTTTTTTCACCTCTTGATGATATTTTTACCTCTCTCTTGCTGTCTTTATATTTGCCAGTCTCTGAAGTACTTCTGTGATACTTTTTCATCTATCCCTTCTTGATTGGCATTAGTGACAGACAAACACCTTATCTAGTAAAAATGACTCAGGGGTTCTCTGGTGGTCCAGTGGGTAAGGACACCGCCTTGCAGTGCAAGAGGCACCAGTTTGATCCCTGGCCTGGGAAGATCCCACGTGCCATGGAGTGGCTGGACTGATGTGTCCGACTACCGAGCTGAAGCTTTGGAGCTCATGCACCCAGAGCCAGTGCTCTGCAGCGAGAGAGGCCACTGTGATGGGAGGCCCACACAGGCCAAAGAACAAAGATAAATAAGTAAAAGATCAATAGAAGTGGCCAAAAAAAAAAAAAGTGATCTGGCCACCTTAAAGGAATTTCAAGTCTGATAGGGGAGCCAGGTAATTTGTGAGTAAACTATGAAACTCCATCAAGGTGCTAAAACATTTTAGTTTGCCCTGAAGTTCATAACTTTATTGGTAAATAACAAATCAAGCATTCTTTCAAGATCGAACTGCAGGAAAAGCAAGAAAAGCTTTAGTTTTAAGAAAGGACTGAATAAACATTTGGTACTTTTCTTGGCCTTAGATATTCCAAACACGGGGCTTCTGTGCTACTCGTTAGGGAATCCAGAATATGGAGATCAAAGCTAGTGTTAGCCTTGCCTTCTAAGTGAGAGTGACTTGTAACATTTTGTACTTGCAACTTTCATTTAAGGCTCTCCAAGATCTGTGACTGCCCATGACTTAAACTGCAGAGAAAAAGTTTAGTTATTTGCCTACCAATATGTAATAAATTAGGACACTGTTTTCCAGTCCCCAGTTTTGTTTTAACTTTGGAGACCAGACATTTTCAATCTTTCAACAGGCTGTTGAGGCTTTTCATCCTTAATAAGTTTTAAAGGAGAAGATAAAATCCCATTGGTATGTCATCATTATAAGTCCCGTTAAAATGAGGAAATCTTTTACTACAACCGCATCTAATTTTTTTTTTTCTTCTTAATCCCCATTCATTCCTGATTTTGCCCTTTCTCTACATCCATCCTCCCTTATCTTTGGTATTTTGGGTGGCTGCATCAGTTAGTTGGGGTCTGGCTGCCAGTCCCATTCCACCAGAGTCGCCCTAAGGCTAGCTTGGCAGGAACACTCCCCTTTGCTGGTTCTTTTAATCAAGATGTGAAGTCTAATTGGATCTGGCTGGGAATCGGGGTCAGAGCATTGATTTACCCTGAATGATGCAAACCATTTAAAACTCCTACAAATATTCAGATGAGCATCTGACTAAAGATTCAGTTTCTGAAGTTTAATTTGAACAACAGGCTGTGACCATTGTACCTCTTTCTCTGGTAATTGATATGCTCGCTCTAGAGCTCCCCAGGCAATGCAAGTAAAGAACCTGCTTGCCAATGCAGAAGACAGAGGATGTGGGTTCAGTTCCTGGATCAGGAAGATCCTCTGGACAAGAAAATGGCAACCCACTCCAGTATTCTTGCCTGAGAAATCCCATGGACAGAGGAGCCTGACAGACTACAGTCCAAGGGGCCACAGAGAGTCAGACCTGACTTAACAACTAAACCACCACCTCCACCATGGAGCACCATGTCTGTGCTGGGCTCTGCAGTGGGTATTGCTATTCTTCTTGCTTTTCAAATGGGGAAACTTAGACTTAACAGCGATTTGCCCAAAGTCACAACATTTAGCTCCTATCCCTTGAGTACATGTCAGCAAAATTAGAAATGTGGGCATAGCCATAATTGGGAGAAATAATATTTATTGTAAAACAGCTAGACCTTTTTTTAAATACAATCATTCTTCAGCTCAAGTTTTCCTTATGTTCTGGCAACAGAGTGTTCTTAAGAGCACGGTTGGATTAGTCGTTAATTAAGAAGCTTGACGCAGAACATGCCCCATCTACTGTGTAATTGAATCAGGCCCTGGAGCCTCCTGCTCCTGGTCTCTGGGACCTGCTCTCCTCTCTCAGATGGAGGTTGGCTCAACCCTTTCATCCTGGTTCCAGCGCCTCCAAGATACCCTGTCACCCACTGCTTACTTCCAGCATTGAGTTCGTATCTCTTTCTCTACTCACTCCACACAGAAGAACCTTGTCTTATTACCTGCCATTTCCCCAAAGCTAGAGTGGTCCCTGGGCCATGAAATCCAGAAAGAATTTTTCAAGGGGTGAGCAAGGGCTCTTCTCTGGACCAGGACCATGCTTCCTCCAATGCTCTCCAACAATCCCCTTTGATTTCATAACAACTGATCTGGTGCCAGATTGGCCAAACAATTCCGTATTTGTGGGTTGGATTTGCTTGAATCCTCATGGGATTCCAGGAGTGCCTCTTGCCTTTTTTTAATTGGAAGTCTAATTGGATCTGGCTGGGAATCGGGGTCAGAGCATTGATTTACCCTGAATGATGCAAACCATTTAAAACTCCTACAAATATTCAGATGAGCATCTGACTAAAGATTCAGTTTCTGAAGTTTAATTTGAACAACAGGCTGTGACCATTGTACCTCTTTCTCTGGTAATTGATATGCTCGCTCTAGAGCTCCCCAGGCAATGCAAGTAAAGAACCTGCTTGCCAATGCAGAAGACAGAGGATGTGGGTTCAGTTCCTGGATCAGGAAGATCCTCTGGACAAGAAAATGGCAACCCACTCCAGTATTCTTGCCTGAGAAATCCCATGGACAGAGGAGCCTGACAGACTACAGTCCAAGGGGCCACAGAGAGTCAGACCTGACTTAACAACTAAACCACCACCTCCACCATGGAGCACCATGTCTGTGCTGGGCTCTGCAGTGGGTATTGCTATTCTTCTTGCTTTTCAAATGGGGAAACTTAGACTTAACAGCGATTTGCCCAAAGTCACAACATTTAGCTCCTATCCCTTGAGTACATGTCAGCAAAATTAGAAATGTGGGCATAGCCATAATTGGGAGAAATAATATTTATTGTAAAACAGCTAGACCTTTTTTTAAATACAATCATTCTTCAGCTCAAGTTTTCCTTATGTTCTGGCAACAGAGTGTTCTTAAGAGCACGGTTGGATTAGTCGTTAATTAAGAAGCTTGACGCAGAACATGCCCCATCTACTGTGTAATTGAATCAGGCCCTGGAGCCTCCTGCTCCTGGTCTCTGGGACCTGCTCTCCTCTCTCCTGGTCTCTGGGACCTGCTCTCCTCTCTCAGATGGAGGTTGGCTCAACCCTTTCATCCTGGTTCCAGCGCCTCCAAGATACCCTGTCACCCACTGCTTACTTCCAGCATTGAGTTCGTATCTCTTTCTCTACTCACTCCACACAGAAGAACCTTGTCTTATTACCTGCCATTTCCCCAAAGCTAGAGTGGTCCCTGGGCCATGAAATCCAGAAAGAATTTTTCAAGGGGTGAGCAAGGGCTCTTCTCTGGACCAGGACCATGCTTCCTCCAATGCTCTCCAACAATCCCCTTTGATTTCAGAACAACTGATCTGGTGCCAGATTGGCCAAACAATTCCGGTATTTGTGGGTTGGATTTGCTTGAATCCTCATGGGATTCCAGGAGTGCCTCTTGCCAATATCCTGTAAAATAAGCAGCCTCTGTGTGCTGAACAGCTTCCTAAAAGTCAAGGTCACGGTGTGGCTGGATGAAGGCTCAGAAAATGCTCTGTTATAATCAGAGTGAATTCTTAGTGTCTTCTGTCTCCATTTTTGGTGGCCTTCCCTCCATTCACTTATTTGTTCTTCCCTCCCTTCCCTCAAATACTCAAGTCCTCCTCTCTGGCAGGCCCTGTGTGAGGTCCTGGGAACACAAACAAAAATGATTCTTGTCCTGGAGAGCCAGAGTTCTCTCAGAGAATAAGCAGAATGACTAATTAACGCCACACAGAGATAAGTGTGATAGAAAAGTGTAATGAATGTGCAGGAGGACAGTGGAGAGACAAAAGCTGCCTGAGGGAGTAAGTAAAAGACAGCATGGTGATGGTGAAGTCAGGCAGGAAAGACAGGGCGGGCATTTGAGGCAAAAAAGCCAATGTGTACCTGGGCAAAGTCAGCATGCTATATTCCAACAGCAAGAAGCAGGTTCTCTGTGGCTGAAACATGGGGCATGCTTTGTGGAGATGGACAGGAGGTGATGCTCCAAAAGTAGTTTGGAACTGTGTGTGAGGGATTCTGTGTGTTGGACTGAAGTTTGAGCTTCTTCCTAATTGAGAGGCATTTAGAGGCTTTAAACACATACATGGCCTGATTTGTTTGAGGCTTTACAGAGATGCCTCTGTTTACAGTGTGAAATATTCCATATATTACCCCAAGAATCCAGGTGAGATCAGTGCCAAACCCAAGACAAGCGCCTCCAAGATACCCTGTCACCCACTGCTTACTTCCAGCATTGAGTTCGTATCTCTTTCTCTACTCACTCCACACAGAAGAACCTTGTCTTATTACCTGCCATTTCCCCAAAGCTAGAGTGGTCCCTGGGCCATGAAATCCAGAAAGAATTTTTCAAGGGGTGAGCAAGGGCTCTTCTCTGGACCAGGACCATGCTTCCTCCAATGCTCTCCAACAATCCCCTTTGATTTCAGAACAACTGATCTGGTGCCAGATTGGCCAAACAATTCCGGTATTTGTGGGTTGGATTTGCTTGAATCCTCATGGGATTCCAGGAGTGCCTCTTGCCAATATCCTGTAAAATAAGCAGCCTCTGTGTGCTGAACAGCTTCCTAAAAGTCAAGGTCACGGTGTGGCTGGATGAAGGCTCAGAAAATGCTCTGTTATAATCAGAGTGAATTCTTAGTGTCTTCTGTCTCCATTTTTGGTGGCCTTCCCTCCATTCACTTATTTGTTCTTCCCTCCCTTCCCTCAAATACTCAAGTCCTCCTCTCTGGCAGGCCCTGTGTGAGGTCCTGGGAACACAAACAAAAATGATTCTTGTCCTGGAGAGCCAGAGTTCTCTCAGAGAATAAGCAGAATGACTAATTAACGCCACACAGAGATAAGTGTGATAGAAAAGTGTAATGAATGTGCAGGAGGACAGTGGAGAGACAAAAGCTGCCTGAGGGAGTAAGTAAAAGACAGCATGGTGATGGTGAAGTCAGGCAGGAAAGACAGGGCGGGCATTTGAGGCAAAAAAGCCAATGTGTACCTGGGCAAAGTCAGCATGCTATATTCCAACAGCAAGAAGCAGGTTCTCTGTGGCTGAAACATGGGGCATGCTTTGTGGAGATGGACAGGAGGTGATGCTCCAAAAGTAGTTTGGAACTGTGTGTGAGGGATTCTGTGTGTTGGACTGAAGTTTGAGCTTCTTCCTAATTGAGAGGCATTTAGAGGCTTTAAACACATACATGGCCTGATTTGTTTGAGGCTTTACAGAGATGCCTCTGTTTACAGTGTGAAATATTCCATATATTACCCCAAGAATCCAGGTGAGATCAGTGCCAAACCCAAGACAATGGGGCTGGAGAAGGGGAGATGGATTGGAGACCCATTTTCAAGATCAAGTTGGGAGAAGTGAATGTGTTGCCTGTAGAACAAGAGGAAAAGAGAAGAACATCAGATGGTAAATTGAATGGGTAGATACGTTCTCTAGAATCGTTTTACTGAGAGAAGACTGAACTTACCTCAACCTTTAGCTCAGTGGTCTCCAGCCTTTTCGATACCAGGGACTGGCTTTGTGGAAGACTGTTTTTCCACAGACCAAGGACCAGAGGGGTGAGTCTGGGGGATAGTTTCAGATGATTCAAGTGTGTTACATTTCTTATGTACTTTATTGTTATTTTTCCATCAGCTCCACCTCAATTCATCAGGTGTTAGATCTCTGGGGTGGGGGACCCTTGGTAAGACATACATTAATCTGCAGTTTGCATTTTAGTAAAAAACTTAGTCTAAGAGAATCAGCCATGAGTAGCAGGTCCTTTTATTGGACAAAGAGCCTTCTAGATATTTGAAATCCTGTTGTCTGCTCATCAGTCGTGGGTGGCCCTGTTCAGAGGGAAGTACAGGCAGGCCCCGTACAAGGTTGTTGGAGCCTCCCTTGCTTTTCAATCCAGGATCCCCAAGTTAGAGTGAGGAGGCTGTCTTGGGTTAGCCAAAGTTGAAGTGTTCATGGGGAGTGGCCAGATGGACATGCACTGATGGTCCAGAGCAGCCTTCCACACAGAGATAAGTGTGATAGAAAAGTGTAATGAATGTGCAGGAGGACAGTGGAGAGACAAAAGCTGCCTGAGGGAGTAAGTAAAAGACAGCATGGTGATGGTGAAGTCAGGCAGGAAAGACAGGGCGGGCATTTGAGGCAAAAAAGCCAATGTGTACCTGGGCAAAGTCAGCATGCTATATTCCAACAGCAAGAAGCAGGTTCTCTGTGGCTGAAACATGGGGCATGCTTTGTGGAGATGGACAGGAGGTGATGCTCCAAAAGTAGTTTGGAACTGTGTGTGAGGGATTCTGTGTGTTGGACTGAAGTTTGAGCTTCTTCCTAATTGAGAGGCATTTAGAGGCTTTAAACACATACATGGCCTGATTTGTTTGAGGCTTTACAGAGATGCCTCTGTTTACAGTGTGAAATATTCCATATATTACCCCAAGAATCCAGGTGAGATCAGTGCCAAACCCAAGACAATGGGGCTGGAGAAGGGGAGATGGATTGGAGACCCATTTTCAAGATCAAGTTGGGAGAAGTGAATGTGTTGCCTGTAGAACAAGAGGAAAAGAGAAGAACATCAGATGGTAAATTGAATGGGTAGATACGTTCTCTAGAATCGTTTTACTGAGAGAAGACTGAACTTACCTCAACCTTTAGCTCAGTGGTCTCCAGCCTTTTCGATACCAGGGACTGGCTTTGTGGAAGACTGTTTTTCCACAGACCAAGGACCAGAGGGGTGAGTCTGGGGGATAGTTTCAGATGATTCAAGTGTGTTACATTTCTTATGTACTTTATTGTTATTTTTCCATCAGCTCCACCTCAATTCATCAGGTGTTAGATCTCTGGGGTGGGGGACCCTTGGTAAGACATACATTAATCTGCAGTTTGCATTTTAGTAAAAAACTTAGTCTAAGAGAATCAGCCATGAGTAGCAGGTCCTTTTATTGGACAAAGAGCCTTCTAGATATTTGAAATCCTGTTGTCTGCTCATCAGTCGTGGGTGGCCCTGTTCAGAGGGAAGTACAGGCAGGCCCCGTACAAGGTTGTTGGAGCCTCCCTTGCTTTTCAATCCAGGATCCCCAAGTTAGAGTGAGGAGGCTGTCTTGGGTTAGCCAAAGTTGAAGTGTTCATGGGGAGTGGCCAGATGGAGACATGCACTGATGGTCCAGAGCAGCCTTCCACAGCCAAGCCACGGCATCACCCTGTGTGGGGAGTAGTCCTAAAAATGAATGTTGTTGTCACAGTTCCATCTTAATTTTTATCAGCTGGATGCGAATGAGGCTTCACTGTCATATACTTAATTCATTTGCTCAGCTCTTTGGCTAACCAATGTTTTTCCATGACTTTTTGACAGCTATTTTTGTTCAATAATGAATAATAAAGTGAGATTTACCATCTGTAGATGACAACATTTGTTTTATTTTGACATTTCTTTTCTAGACGGCAAAGATTTTATAATTAGGTTTTTCCTCTGCCAAAAACACTGTTGAAAAACATTTTCCCTGAAAAAAAAATTTCATAGCTTCCTTTGCTAGTTGGAGTCATCTTATTTTGATTTGGAAGATTTTCCTAAGTTAGTCAGAAAATGAAACAAGAAAATTTTCTCTTGAAAATTAATTCTTAACAAGAACAAAGATTAACTGTTGCCCAAAAGAAACTTAGGAAAGAAAATGAAAAGAAACCTGTTTGAAATGATGGTGGTTCCATTGATGTCTTTTCAAATTTATTTTATGTCTGACTTAAATGAACAACATTTAAATTGTTCTCTACCTTATTTCAAATGAGTTGACTTTATTCCTGCTGTTACTCTGATCAGTTTTATGTCCAGCTCTTTGGGAGATGTACTAGAACTGATGCACAGGACCCTATTTCTCAAAGGCCTAAGTCTGTGAATTTTTTCACTGATAAGTGGCAACCATTGACCAAGGTGTCCTGGCCAGGTCTCTGGTGAAGCTGAATGGCCCTCTTCACACCGTGGATTCTGCAGTTGGGTTTGTGACTGGGGAGCCCAAGAGAATGAGTTGCAGATGTTGTCAATTAACAGTGCTTTCTTCCTGGAGTGCTCTCAAAAAACTGATGGAGGAAGCCACGTTGATAACAGATAAAAGACTCGCTTATCATTGCTAATGGGAAAAACATCAGAGAAGCTAACAAGAAAAACAGTCACCTTCACTGCCTCTGCACCTCCCAAATAAGACGTGGAAACACCTTCCAGCTCCTACAGTAGCAGCGGAGGCCAAATTCTTTTTACACCCCGGAGTATTTTCCTTCCTGAGTCAAACCTCAAGGCTGTTCCTAAAATCAAATTCCAGACCCTTCCCACTGTGACCCCATCACCTCCACTCTTATTTCCATCAGTGTCATCATCCAGCATTTCTGCACTGAGCTCTAACGAATAGGTGGAACTGAAAGAGACATTACCTAATATTTCAAAGGAATGAAATGGAGACAGCAGGTGTCTTCTGCAAGCACTGAGCCAGTATCATGCAGCGGTCTACAACCTTTTTGGCACCAGGGACTGGTTTTGTGGAAGTCAGTTTTTCCATAGAATGAGTGGAGGATGGTTTCGGGATGATTCAAGCACATTACATTTATTGTGTACTTTATTTCTATTATTACATCAGTTTCACCTGAGATCATTGGGCTTAGAGCCCAGATGTTGGGGACCCCTGATTTATAGCAATCCAGACAGTGGAGGGAAATCAGAGTGCTCTTAGCCATTCTTGATTTCACAGGTAGACTGTAAACATTGTTCCAGTGTATTTCCATATCACATGAATAGCACCTTCTTTTAAGTTCTGATACATGGGTTATTGGTGACTCAGTGAAGAATAAGGCACGTGGAGGAATCCCCTTTGTCTGAAGATGGTGCCCCCTGTTTTGAGCATGCAGGATCTAAATTGTTCTCTACCTTATTTCAAATGAGTTGACTTTATTCCTGCTGTTACTCTGATCAGTTTTATGTCCAGCTCTTTGGGAGATGTACTAGAACTGATGCACAGGACCCTATTTCTCAAAGGCCTAAGTCTGTGAATTTTTTCACTGATAAGTGGCAACCATTGACCAAGGTGTCCTGGCCAGGTCTCTGGTGAAGCTGAATGGCCCTCTTCACACCGTGGATTCTGCAGTTGGGTTTGTGACTGGGGAGCCCAAGAGAATGAGTTGCAGATGTTGTCAATTAACAGTGCTTTCTTCCTGGAGTGCTCTCAAAAAACTGATGGAGGAAGCCACGTTGATAACAGATAAAAGACTCGCTTATCATTGCTAATGGGAAAAACATCAGAGAAGCTAACAAGAAAAACAGTCACCTTCACTGCCTCTGCACCTCCCAAATAAGACGTGGAAACACCTTCCAGCTCCTACAGTAGCAGCGGAGGCCAAATTCTTTTTACACCCCGGAGTATTTTCCTTCCTGAGTCAAACCTCAAGGCTGTTCCTAAAATCAAATTCCAGACCCTTCCCACTGTGACCCCATCACCTCCACTCTTATTTCCATCAGTGTCATCATCCAGCATTTCTGCACTGAGCTCTAACGAATAGGTGGAACTGAAAGAGACATTACCTAATATTTCAAAGGAATGAAATGGAGACAGCAGGTGTCTTCTGCAAGCACTGAGCCAGTATCATGCAGCGGTCTACAACCTTTTTGGCACCAGGGACTGGTTTTGTGGAAGTCAGTTTTTCCATAGAATGAGTGGAGGATGGTTTCGGGATGATTCAAGCACATTACATTTATTGTGTACTTTATTTCTATTATTACATCAGTTTCACCTGAGATCATTGGGCTTAGAGCCCAGATGTTGGGGACCCCTGATTTATAGCAATCCAGACAGTGGAGGGAAATCAGAGTGCTCTTAGCCATTCTTGATTTCACAGGTAGACTGTAAACATTGTTCCAGTGTATTTCCATATCACATGAATAGCACCTTCTTTTAAGTTCTGATACATGGGTTATTGGTGACTCAGTGAAGAATAAGGCACGTGGAGGAATCCCCTTTGTCTGAAGATGGTGCCCCCTGTTTTGAGCATGCAGGATCTGCTCATGTAAAATAGAATGTGCGTTTAATACAGTGGCTTGAATTCCCCTTGGTTTTATCAAGAAGAGATGTGAGATTTCAGAAAAGGTTCTTGGACGTCTGATAGCAAATGATGAGACTGACTGTCACCACCCCATGTGTTGAAGAATGGTTGCCTTCATCTAATGTGGCTCAAGGCTCTTCCCTCTCCCCTTAATGAAACACAGAGAAGGACCAAAGGCCTGGTGTGTTAGGGGCTGGATCAGAAGCCTGCTGACCGTGGAGCTTTGAATTTCCTACCCACCAGCAGAGGCTTCTCTGAAGGAAATGACTGTCACCCTGAGGCAGGTCTCCTGTTGTATCATGGGAAGAGTGTGCACTAGGCTGAGATGGACCGTGCTTATGTTTTTCACAGGAAAGTGAAACTTACGTGCCTAAAAAACTCACTCCACCCTAGGGACATCAGGAGCAGGGCACTCTAGGGGCAGGAAACGCCTGGGAGTCACGCAAACACCATTTGAATCCTAACTTTACCACTTAACAGCTGATTGACTTTTCCAAATCTCTGTCTTTCCTCCACCCTTCCTCCCTCTCATGACAAAGTAGTTACAATACTGGCCTATTTGTATTGTTATATTAGCTCTCATTTATTGAGCACTTAGATTGTGCCAAGTCCCTAGCCCAGCAACTGGCATAAATGATGTGACTTAATTCTAACCATAATACATGAATAATACATGAATGAGGTAGAAATTATTATCTCTACATTATAAATATGAGGAAACTGAGGCAGTGAATTGCCCTGGGTCACAGCTAGTGAGTGACTGATATCAAGCTTCAATTCCAGGCCTGTCAGACTCCAGATTCTGTGATAATGTAAAATTAAAGCAGTGCCTGGTACAGAGTGATGTTGGGGACCCCTGATTTATAGCAATCCAGACAGTGGAGGGAAATCAGAGTGCTCTTAGCCATTCTTGATTTCACAGGTAGACTGTAAACATTGTTCCAGTGTATTTCCATATCACATGAATAGCACCTTCTTTTAAGTTCTGATACATGGGTTATTGGTGACTCAGTGAAGAATAAGGCACGTGGAGGAATCCCCTTTGTCTGAAGATGGTGCCCCCTGTTTTGAGCATGCAGGATCTGCTCATGTAAAATAGAATGTGCGTTTAATACAGTGGCTTGAATTCCCCTTGGTTTTATCAAGAAGAGATGTGAGATTTCAGAAAAGGTTCTTGGACGTCTGATAGCAAATGATGAGACTGACTGTCACCACCCCATGTGTTGAAGAATGGTTGCCTTCATCTAATGTGGCTCAAGGCTCTTCCCTCTCCCCTTAATGAAACACAGAGAAGGACCAAAGGCCTGGTGTGTTAGGGGCTGGATCAGAAGCCTGCTGACCGTGGAGCTTTGAATTTCCTACCCACCAGCAGAGGCTTCTCTGAAGGAAATGACTGTCACCCTGAGGCAGGTCTCCTGTTGTATCATGGGAAGAGTGTGCACTAGGCTGAGATGGACCGTGCTTATGTTTTTCACAGGAAAGTGAAACTTACGTGCCTAAAAAACTCACTCCACCCTAGGGACATCAGGAGCAGGGCACTCTAGGGGCAGGAAACGCCTGGGAGTCACGCAAACACCATTTGAATCCTAACTTTACCACTTAACAGCTGATTGACTTTTCCAAATCTCTGTCTTTCCTCCACCCTTCCTCCCTCTCATGACAAAGTAGTTACAATACTGGCCTATTTGTATTGTTATATTAGCTCTCATTTATTGAGCACTTAGATTGTGCCAAGTCCCTAGCCCAGCAACTGGCATAAATGATGTGACTTAATTCTAACCATAATACATGAATAATACATGAATGAGGTAGAAATTATTATCTCTACATTATAAATATGAGGAAACTGAGGCAGTGAATTGCCCTGGGTCACAGCTAGTGAGTGACTGATATCAAGCTTCAATTCCAGGCCTGTCAGACTCCAGATTCTGTGATAATGTAAAATTAAAGCAGTGCCTGGTACAGAGTGAATGCTTAACAAATGTTGGTTCTCTTTCCTTCCATGAACATCCTTTGACTTTGATAGAGCTTGATTTCTGTGTTAGATTTGTTTATGCATGCCTGCTTAGTCACTCAGTCATGTCCAACTCTTTGTGATGCACTGAACTGTAGCCTGCCAAGCTCCTCTGTCCATGGGGTTTTTCAGGCAAGAATACAGGAGTGGGTTGCCATTTACTTCTCCAAGGTATCTTTATATATTTGTTTTATAGAACACATCTGTTATATTGCCCCCCGTGGTTCATTGGAGAATAGTGGCATTTGAAAGTGAAGTCACTCAGTCGTGTCCGATTCTTAGTGGCCCATGGATGAGCCATGGAATTCTCCAGGCAAGAATACTGGAGTGGATAGCCTTTCTCTTCTCCATGGGATCTTCCCAATGCAGTGATCGAACCAGGTCTCCCACATTGCAGACGGATTCTTTATTGTCTGAACCACCAGAGAAGTTCAAGCATACTGGAATGAGTAGCCTATCCCTTTGCCAAGGGATCTTCCTGACCCAGGAATCGAACCTGGGTCTCCTGCATTGCAGGTGGATTCTTTACCAGTTGAGCTAATAGTGACTTTTAGGAAACAATTAATTGGAGCATAACATGCATGCAAATAGGGCTTCTCTGGTAGCTCAGAATCTGCCTGCAATGTGGGAGACCAGGGTTCGATTCCTAGATTGGGAAGATCTCCTGGAGAAGGGAATGGCTACCCACTCCAGTATTCTTACCTGGAGAATTCCATGGCTCGTCCATGGGGTCGCTAAGAGTCAGACACGACTGAGCAACTTTCATGCACGCATATAAGTAGTATTTAGAATGTCTCTAAAGTCAGGTAAGCATATGGGTACTTTGGGAGATAATTTGATTCTACAACCTTAGTGTTTAAGAAATATGATGTTTTCTTTCTATAATCCAACTCGATTTCTAACTCTGAGCTCCACCCAGCTGGTCAGATTCTGAGGTGACTCTTGTAACTTCTCTAGCTTCCCCAGTATCCTCCATTCCCTTGGTTGTCTTGGAAGAGAAGCCGTTTCTTTTTTGGCGAATGGCACACGATGCACTGCATCCTACCGTTCTGTCAGGACGGGAGGAATTTTTCTTGCAATTATTTTTTTCATCCACCTGTTCCGTGTAGAGAGACTTTTAGCCCACTGGTGAAGTCTCCAGCTTTCACACTGAAGTGAGACTTCAGATTATCAGGGTGTCAAATGTTAATTCCATTACCAGTGACAAAAAGTTTCCAGGAAGAAAATTAAAAGATTTTTTCTCCCCACTAATTAGGAGCTTTAGCTTTCTAAGTGAAACTTCCTCAGGGATGTCTTTTTGTGTATCAGGAGGGACTCTGCCGGCCGAGGCGCACTCTCCTGTGTTATACGTGCATTTGAGTCCTAGTCAGTGCTCAGCACAGGGCTTTAGTCCAAGCAGTTCCCATCAGGGGTCTTCCTTGTTCTTCAGGGGCCTTCTCCACGGAGGATCCAGTGGTCTCCTTTCAGACATGTGCCTTGCTGCCTCCTGGTTATGTCTGTCAGATGGAGGGTGGTGTTGGGTGGGAAGAGGTTGGCTGGTACGGGAGAGAGGAAGGAGGAATCCCCCCCTTTTAGTTCTTAAGCACCATTTAGTAACAGCACAGGTCCCAGTCTTTTCTTAAACATGTCTAGTCATTAAGCTTGTCCTCATGCCATGACCTAATTGTGTTTCAGATAATGGCGGACAGACATTGGCAGGGGGCAATAACTGGCCCCTTCGAGGAAGAAAGTGGAGCCTGTGGGAAGGAGGCGTGCGAGGGATAGGCTTTGTGGCCAGCCCCTTGCTGAAACGGAAGGGCGTGAAGACCCGGGAGCTCATCCACATTTCTGACTGGCTGCCCACCCTGGTGAGACTGGCTGGGGGCAGCACAGAAGGCACCAAGCCTCTGGATGGCTTCGATGTGTGGAAAACCATCAGGTACCCACCCGTCTTTCTCTTTCTCCTCCCAGGAAAGAAGCTCTAGAAATACCTTAACTGCACTGAGAAGGATTGCTATTATTTGAAAATGATAGTCTAGCTCACAAATAAAAGATAGAAAAAGAAAGGAATGCCTTTAGAAGTACTGTGAGTGAAGTGAAAGTCGTTCGGTCGTGTTTGACTCTTTGCAACTTCATGGACTGTTAGCCTGCCAGGCTCCTCTGTCCATAGAATTCTCCAGGCGGGAATACTGGAGTGGGTAGCCATTCCCTTATCCGAGGGATCTTTCCAATGCAGGAATGGAACCCAGGTCTCCTGCACTGCAGGCAGATTCTTTACCGTCAGAGCCACCATATGTTAAGTTTTGGATTTGAGATTGGGAGCCTGTGTTTTATATGAGGAACAAGATCATCCTCAGTGGCTCTCCCTCTGTGAGAGGTCTTTGCAGTGGTACCTGTGCTAAGAAGTAGGATAGAATATTGTTTGCCTCCTGCAGACGGTCAGAAGACCTGCTGTGTTGCCTGCTAGCAGAATAGAGCACCAAGCAGTGGGGAAGAGCTCGAAATGACCTCTTCTGTCTATAGTTTAGATTTTCTCCTTAGATATAAATTATTTAAAATTAAATATTTAATTGAACTTAGAGAATGATCATTTTAATTATCTATAATTTTTCTCTTGATTCTTTTGTTCAGAAGCTTGAGATGTGCCAAATATTTATCCATCTTTTCTTCTAAGTGTTGTGGTCTGAGTTTCTTCTATGTAATTCTTGAATTATTATGACATGATTTTGTATGTTACATGAGGTCACTGTCTCCATCAGAGAAATGGGTTTTCTCCCTCATGTTTTTGAATCATAGACCTCTTTTAGACTCTGAAAGCTATGAGATTACAAAAACAAATACCTAGGCATATGTACAAAAATAATTTATTTTTATGATATTAGATATTGATTATACATTCTTTGGTATGTACACATAGAAATATATGACATTCTTTAAAACCTCTCACCAATTTTAATGCAAAAATTAATACCTACTTTATGATAAAAATGAAATAAAAGGTTTTATTTTCCAAGAAAAACAAAAGTTGAACTTCAGCTTATTGCCAGCTTTCACTGTGAAGGCTGTTAGAGTTTGACTTACAGAAGCAGGAGAAAGTTTTGAGTCATTTTGACGTGATAACATATGTGTCAGCTCTGAAATCCAATCAGTTTTAATTTTGTTTTGTTTTGATGGCTAAAGTGTCATAAACCCTGGCTTGTAAAAGCACACAATAGTAAATGGAATTTGCAACTTCATGGACTGTTAGCCTGCCAGGCTCCTCTGTCCATAGAATTCTCCAGGCGGGAATACTGGAGTGGGTAGCCATTCCCTTATCCGAGGGATCTTTCCAATGCAGGAATGGAACCCAGGTCTCCTGCACTGCAGGCAGATTCTTTACCGTCAGAGCCACCATATGTTAAGTTTTGGATTTGAGATTGGGAGCCTGTGTTTTATATGAGGAACAAGATCATCCTCAGTGGCTCTCCCTCTGTGAGAGGTCTTTGCAGTGGTACCTGTGCTAAGAAGTAGGATAGAATATTGTTTGCCTCCTGCAGACGGTCAGAAGACCTGCTGTGTTGCCTGCTAGCAGAATAGAGCACCAAGCAGTGGGGAAGAGCTCGAAATGACCTCTTCTGTCTATAGTTTAGATTTTCTCCTTAGATATAAATTATTTAAAATTAAATATTTAATTGAACTTAGAGAATGATCATTTTAATTATCTATAATTTTTCTCTTGATTCTTTTGTTCAGAAGCTTGAGATGTGCCAAATATTTATCCATCTTTTCTTCTAAGTGTTGTGGTCTGAGTTTCTTCTATGTAATTCTTGAATTATTATGACATGATTTTGTATGTTACATGAGGTCACTGTCTCCATCAGAGAAATGGGTTTTCTCCCTCATGTTTTTGAATCATAGACCTCTTTTAGACTCTGAAAGCTATGAGATTACAAAAACAAATACCTAGGCATATGTACAAAAATAATTTATTTTTATGATATTAGATATTGATTATACATTCTTTGGTATGTACACATAGAAATATATGACATTCTTTAAAAACCTCTCACCAATTTTAATGCAAAAATTAATACCTACTTTATGATAAAAATGAAATAAAAGGTTTTATTTTCCAAGAAAAACAAAAGTTGAACTTCAGCTTATTGCCAGCTTTCACTGTGAAGGCTGTTAGAGTTTGACTTACAGAAGCAGGAGAAAGTTTTGAGTCATTTTGACGTGATAACATATGTGTCAGCTCTGAAATCCAATCAGTTTTAATTTTGTTTTGTTTTGATGGCTAAAGTGTCATAAACCCTGGCTTGTAAAAGCACACAATAGTAAATGGAATCCAAGCTCTGTGGTGTACTTGGCCAAATGAGGGTAGGCTTGAGTTGAGAAATTGTTGCATTTATTTTGAGTAATTTCCTCTGTCCCCAGATTCGTGAGGTTATGATCTTTAGTAAAGTCCCAAGTCACTGATGTTCATCCATACCACCAAATTTTGGACTATAAAACTACATGTCAGTCTTAAGATTATCTTGGTCAGGAATAACCTTTAGGATAGTTGGCACATGTTCGCTTCTGCCTGCAGAGGAATTGTAACCAGTTTGGCTTTAACTCCACACTGCTGAAGGTCTTTCCTCAGTTGTCAGAGGAGAACTTCTCGGGACCCATCCTAAATAGAGCAGGAGCTCTGCTTCCTTCTGCAGTGGACATAATGTTAACTACAGAGCTGTAACCGGAATGTTACAAAATATTGTCCAAGTATATGAAACCACGAGAGAGAGGCTTTCCTTTTCTATTAGAAAAAAAGTAGAATTTCTGCCCAATGTCTAATCAAGCATTTCAAGACTTTCCTTTGGATATTCAGTAAATTTCTCTTTCGTAAGTGGAAAACTGCTATCATTTTATTCCCGTTTATGGATAGAAGAGCCTAAAAACAATGACTCGGCCCCCTCTGTCCTGATGACATTGATGGTTCTCACAGCATTAGGCAAACGTTCGTTCAGCACTGGTGGCAGAGCATTTGGCACTCACACCTGCTGGCATAGACCTCTTTTAGACTCTGAAAGCTATGAGATTACAAAACAAATACCTAGGCATATGTACAAAAATAATTTATTTTTATGATATTAGATATTGATTATACATTCTTTGGTATGTACACATAGAAATATATGACATTCTTTAAAACCTCTCACCAATTTTAATGCAAAAATTAATACCTACTTTATGATAAAAATGAAATAAAAGGTTTTATTTTCCAAGAAAAACAAAAGTTGAACTTCAGCTTATTGCCAGCTTTCACTGTGAAGGCTGTTAGAGTTTGACTTACAGAAGCAGGAGAAAGTTTTGAGTCATTTTGACGTGATAACATATGTGTCAGCTCTGAAATCCAATCAGTTTTAATTTTGTTTTGTTTTGATGGCTAAAGTGTCATAAACCCTGGCTTGTAAAAGCACACAATAGTAAATGGAATCCAAGCTCTGTGGTGTACTTGGCCAAATGAGGGTAGGCTTGAGTTGAGAAATTGTTGCATTTATTTTGAGTAATTTCCTCTGTCCCCAGATTCGTGAGGTTATGATCTTTAGTAAAGTCCCAAGTCACTGATGTTCATCCATACCACCAAATTTTGGACTATAAAACTACATGTCAGTCTTAAGATTATCTTGGTCAGGAATAACCTTTAGGATAGTTGGCACATGTTCGCTTCTGCCTGCAGAGGAATTGTAACCAGTTTGGCTTTAACTCCACACTGCTGAAGGTCTTTCCTCAGTTGTCAGAGGAGAACTTCTCGGGACCCATCCTAAATAGAGCAGGAGCTCTGCTTCCTTCTGCAGTGGACATAATGTTAACTACAGAGCTGTAACCGGAATGTTACAAAATATTGTCCAAGTATATGAAACCACGAGAGAGAGGCTTTCCTTTTCTATTAGAAAAAAAGTAGAATTTCTGCCCAATGTCTAATCAAGCATTTCAAGACTTTCCTTTGGATATTCAGTAAATTTCTCTTTCGTAAGTGGAAAACTGCTATCATTTTATTCCCGTTTATGGATAGAAGAGCCTAAAAACAATGACTCGGCCCCCTCTGTCCTGATGACATTGATGGTTCTCACAGCATTAGGCAAACGTTCGTTCAGCACTGGTGGCAGAGCATTTGGCACTCACACCTGCTGATGCAGAAAGCAACCAGTCTCATTGACGTTGGGAGCTTCTCTTCCAAAGCAGTCAAAACAAAGCACGGCCAAATGTAGCCCATGCCCAGAGTTCTGGAACTTTTTTTCAGTAAGATATTTACTTGGAAATACCATTTTCAAGATGCTGATAGTTTTTGAAAATTTCAAAACAGTCTGATGAAACAGGAATGGCAGTAAAAGAGCCAGGTATCTGACAGTATCCAGAGCTTCTCTAGTTGCATAGTTATCAGTTCCTATCAGGTCTGCTTCAAGATACTAAATTCTAGAGGAAATCACTGTTCTGGAGTGGGTGATATTTTTGTAATCAGAGTTCCTTGACTGCTTCTCTTTTTCATCTGTTCCAAGACACAGAGCATATTTGTCAATCCTAGGAGACACAACTTCTCCGAGTTCTTTCTGATTCTTTATGGTTTCTCTGCTTTTCAACTTGATAAGCAGCCTATAGGTTGTTTCAAGTCCTTTCAAGGATTTTTTAAAATTACTTTATATTTCATCACACTTACATAAATAAAAACAGAATACCCAATCATAATGGAAGGAATGTTTTTCCTTTCTAATCCATGGGAGTCTGTACTAGACATTATGACATAATTGTGTGTATTAATCTCTCAGTCATGTCTTACTGTTTGTGACCCCAGGGACTGTATTTTGCCAGGCTTCTCTGTCCATGCAATTCTCCAGGCAAAAATAGGAGTGAGGACAATCAAATATTACCTGATAATGTGAAATATCTTAAATAATTTAGTATGAAACTCTAAAGACTTCCCCCACCTCATGGATTCAGTTTCAAGAAAAATGCTGAAGGAAAGATAAGTCACTTATCACCCTCCATGAACACCATGAATGTTACAAAATATTGTCCAAGTATATGAAACCACGAGAGAGAGGCTTTCCTTTTCTATTAGAAAAAAAGTAGAATTTCTGCCCAATGTCTAATCAAGCATTTCAAGACTTTCCTTTGGATATTCAGTAAATTTCTCTTTCGTAAGTGGAAAACTGCTATCATTTTATTCCCGTTTATGGATAGAAGAGCCTAAAAACAATGACTCGGCCCCCTCTGTCCTGATGACATTGATGGTTCTCACAGCATTAGGCAAACGTTCGTTCAGCACTGGTGGCAGAGCATTTGGCACTCACACCTGCTGATGCAGAAAGCAACCAGTCTCATTGACGTTGGGAGCTTCTCTTCCAAAGCAGTCAAAACAAAGCACGGCCAAATGTAGCCCATGCCCAGAGTTCTGGAACTTTTTTTCAGTAAGATATTTACTTGGAAATACCATTTTCAAGATGCTGATAGTTTTTGAAAATTTCAAAACAGTCTGATGAAACAGGAATGGCAGTAAAAGAGCCAGGTATCTGACAGTATCCAGAGCTTCTCTAGTTGCATAGTTATCAGTTCCTATCAGGTCTGCTTCAAGATACTAAATTCTAGAGGAAATCACTGTTCTGGAGTGGGTGATATTTTTGTAATCAGAGTTCCTTGACTGCTTCTCTTTTTCATCTGTTCCAAGACACAGAGCATATTTGTCAATCCTAGGAGACACAACTTCTCCGAGTTCTTTCTGATTCTTTATGGTTTCTCTGCTTTTCAACTTGATAAGCAGCCTATAGGTTGTTTCAAGTCCTTTCGAAGGATTTTTAAACTTACTTTATATTTCATCACACTTACATAAATAAAAACAGAATACCCAATCATAATGGAAGGAATGTTTTTCCTTTCTAATCCATGGGAGTCTGTACTAGACATTATGACATAATTGTGTGTATTAATCTCTCAGTCATGTCTTACTGTTTGTGACCCCAGGGACTGTATTTTGCCAGGCTTCTCTGTCCATGCAATTCTCCAGGCAAAAATAGGAGTGAGGACAATCAAATATTACCTGATAATGTGAAATATCTTAAATAATTTAGTATGAAACTCTAAAGACTTCCCCCACCTCATGGATTCAGTTTCAAGAAAAATGCTGAAGGAAAGATAAGTCACTTATCACCCTCCATGAACACCATGAAGCCTGAAGTGAAGTGAAAGTCACTCAGTCGTGTCCAACTCTTTGTGACTATAGACTGTAGACTGCCAGACTCTTCTGTCTATGGAATTCTCCAGACAAGCATACAAGAATGGGTTGCAGGCTTCCCTGGTGGTCCAGTGGTTAAGGAGTCCACCTTACACTGCAAGGGGTACCAGTTCGATCCCTGGCCCAGGAAGATCCCACATCCCATGGAGCAGCTGAACCGGTGTGTCCAATTGCGAGCCAGCGCTCTAGAGCACATGCACCCCGAGCTGGTGCTCTGCTGCAGGAGAGGCCACTGCAATGGGAGGCCCACACAGGCCAAAGAACAAAGATGGATGAATATAAATAAATGAAAGATCAATAAAAGTGGTTCCCCCCCCCCCCCACACCGCAAAACAAGAGTGGGTTGTTATTTCCTGCTTCAGGGAATATTCCCAATCCAGGAATTTAACCCAGGTCTCCTGCACTGCAGGCAGATTCCTTACCATCTGAACCACCAGCAAGCCTAATGAGGTCTAATAAGTTTAAGAACCTCTAAACTAAAATGATGCTTTATTTCAAATATTGCCAAGACAAGCCCAGGCTGACTTTTGAGTAATTATTATTGAATTAATAATTCATCATTATTGTTACTATTTCCTTTTTCACTGATTTGTAGTGTACTTTATATTTTTATTAGTGCTGTGAGCTGTCTAGGTGCCGTCTGTTCTAATCCACTGACTTAGCTGTTCTGGTGAGTGACCTTCATGTCAGTTTCGTTCAGTTCCATCGCTCAGTTGTGGCTGAACCTTTGCAACCCCATGGACTGGGATATGCCAGGCTTCCCTGTTCTTCACCATTTCCCAGAGCTTGCTCAAACTCATGTTCATTGACTCAGATGCCATCCAACCATCGCATCCTCTGCCGTCCCCTTCTCCTCCTGCCGTCTGTTTTTCCCAACATCAGGGTCTTTTCCAATGAGTTGGTTCTCCACATCAGGTGGCTGAAGTATTGGAGCTTTAGCTTTAGCATCAGTCCTTCCAATGAATATTCAGGGTTGATTTCCTTTAGGATTGACTGGTATGATCTCCTTACTGTCCAAGGGACTCTGAAGAGTCTTCTCTAACACCAGAATTCGAAGGCATCAATTCTTCAGCACTCAGCTTTCTTTATAGTCCAACTCTGTAAGTGGCCAAAAATTTTTTAAATTAAAATTAAGATAACTCAAAGGCTCCTTAGGTACATGAATATACATCTCATAGGAATTATTAAGTGGTATTTTTAAATAAATCACTTTAAAAATGAAAAAGCAAAATTTTTAAATAGATCTTACAATAAAGTATAAGTGGACAATTATTATATAATAATTATATAGTCTCAGTCAAAAAAAATTAAATGAGATTAACCATGAAAATTAATTTAGGAAGAATAGAGGTATTTGTCTTCACCTGGACACTTAAAACTTCCCTCTAGTTACTGATGTTCTATTTGACTCTTTTTTTAAATTTTTTTCTCTATTTCATTTTGGATAGAGTCTATTAGTATGCCTTCAAGTTTATTAATTTTTCTCAATTGTCTAATCTAATCCATTCCAATATATTTTTCATATTTGAAAATTCATTTTAAAATGTGATAAATATACTAACAAAATTTACTGTTTTAACTTTAAGTATACAGTTCAGTACTGTTAATTGTATTCACATTGTTGTATAGCTATTCTCCAGAAACTTTTTTTTTTTTTTTTAGTACATTTTTTTTTAAAGATTTATTTATTTATTTATTTTGGGTGGGGGTCGGGTTGGGGAGGGAGGGGAGCAGGTGGGCCACTTCTATTGGTCTTTCGTTTCTCTGTGTTCATCCGTCTTTGTTCTTTGGCTCCTGTGGGCCTCCCATCGCGGTGGCATCTGTCGTTGCAGAGCGCCGGCTCTGGGAGCGTCTGGCTCGGTAATTGGACACATCAGTCCAGCCGCTCCGCGGCACGTGGGATCTTCCCAGGCCAGGGATCGAACCGGCGCCCCTTGCACTGCAAGGCGGTGTCCTTACCCACTGGACCACCAGGGGAAGCCCTCCAGAAACTTTTATTATCTTGTAGTGCTAAACTTCTGTACACATTAAACAACAGTTTTCTAATTTCCCCTTTCCCCAGCTCCTGGCGACCATCCTTCTACATCTGTCTCTATGAATCTGACTGCTCTCCATATCTCATACAAGCAAAATTCTACAGTATTTGTTGTTTTGCGACTGGCTTATTTCCTTTACCATAATATCATCAGAGTTTGTTCATAAAGCATATGTAAACATTTCCTTCCTTTGTAGAGGCTGATTAATATTTCACGATGTATATACTACATTTTGTTTTTCCATGTATCCACTTTTGAACAGTTGTGGTATTTCCACTTTAGGCTTTTGTGAATAATGCTGCTGTGAACATAGGTGTACAGATACTTTAAAATGAAAAGCAAAATTTTTAAATAGATCTTACAATAAAGTATAAGTGGACAATTATTATATAATAATTATATAGTCTCAGTCAAAAAAAATTAAATGAGATTAACCATGAAAATTAATTTAGGAAGAATAGAGGTATTTGTCTTCACCTGGACACTTAAAACTTCCCTCTAGTTACTGATGTTCTATTTGACTCTTTTTTTAAATTTTTTTCTCTATTTCATTTTGGATAGAGTCTATTAGTATGCCTTCAAGTTTATTAATTTTTCTCAATTGTCTAATCTAATCCATTCCAATATATTTTTCATATTTGAAAATTCATTTTAAAATGTGATAAATATACTAACAAAATTTACTGTTTTAACTTTAAGTATACAGTTCAGTACTGTTAATTGTATTCACATTGTTGTATAGCTATTCTCCAGAAACTTTTTTTTTTTTTTTTAGTACATTTTTTTTTAAAGATTTATTTATTTATTTATTTTGGGTGGGGGTCGGGTTGGGGAGGGAGGGAGCAGGTGGGCCACTTCTATTGGTCTTTCGTTTCTCTGTGTTCATCCGTCTTTGTTCTTTGGCTCCTGTGGGCCTCCCATCGCAGTGGCATCTGTCGTTGCAGAGCGCTGGCTCTGGGCGCGTCTGGCTCGGTAATTGGACACATCAGTCCAGCCGCTCCGCGGCACGTGGGATCTTCCCAGGCCAGGGATCGAACCGGCGCCCCTTGCACTGCAAGGCGGTGTCCTTACCCACTGGACCACCAGGGGAAGCCCTCCAGAAACTTTTATTATCTTGTAGTGCTAAACTTCTGTACACATTAAACAACAGTTTTCTAATTTCCCCTTTCCCCAGCTCCTGGCGACCATCCTTCTACATCTGTCTCTATGAATCTGACTGCTCTCCATATCTCATACAAGCAAAATTCTACAGTATTTGTTGTTTTGCGACTGGCTTATTTCCTTTACCATAATATCATCAGAGTTTGTTCATAAAGCATATGTAAACATTTCCTTCCTTTGTAGAGGCTGATTAATATTTCACGATGTATATACTACATTTTTTTTTTGCATGTATCCACTTTTGAACAGTTGTGGTATTTCCACTTTAGGCTTTTGTGAATAATGCTGCTGTGAACATAGGTGTACAGATATCTCATTGAGGCCATCCTGCTCTCAATTCTTTTGGTTACATACTTATAAATGGAATTGCTACACCACATGGTAATTCTATTTTTAAATTTTTGAAAAACTGCTATACTGTTTTCCATAGTAGCTGTACCATTTTATATTCCCAACAGTGTGCAAGAGTTCCAGTTTCTCTTCATCCTCACCATAACTCACTCTTTCCTTCTCCTAAAAAAGCTTTGTTTTGTTAGGAGCCATTCTAATGGATGTGAAGTGATATCTCTCTGTGATTTTGATTTGCATCTCCCTTATATTTACTGATATTGAGCATCTTTCATGTGTTTGCAGGCCATCTGTGTATCTTCTTTGGAGAAATATCTACTTGAGTCCTTCATCCATTTATTTATTTATTTATTCATTTAGGGTGGGGGTCGGGTTGGGGAGGGAGGGGAGCGGGCGGGCCACTTCTATTGGTCTCTCATTTCTCTATTTTCATCTGTCTTTGTTCCTTGGCTCCTGTGGGCCTCCCATCGCGGTGGCCTCTGTTGTCACAGAGCACCGGCTCTGGGCGCATGCACCCCAGAGCTCCAGCTCGGTAATTGGACACATCCGTCCAGCCGCTCCGCGGCACGTGGGGTCTGCCCAGGCCAGGGATCAAACCGGCGCCCCTTGCTCTGCAAGGCGGTGTCTTACCCACTGGACCACCAGGGAAACCCTCCTTCATCCATTTTTAAATGAGATTTTTGTTGTTGTCACTGTTGAGCTGTAGGAGTTCTTTATATATTCTGGAGATTAACTCCTTATTGTATATATGGTTAGTGAATAGTTTCTTACATTCTGTAGATTGCCTTTTCATCCTAATGAGTCTTTTGCATCCTTTGATGTATATTTTTTAAAGGATTCATGAACTCTGTATATTTAAAATATTTGAATGATTGTAGTTAGCTTAATATTTTCAAATCATATTAATCATCAATAATCTTACAATTATGCAAAAAATTAAAACTCTCCTTTTATCTCATACAAAAGCAAAATTCTACAGTATTTGTTGTTTTGCGACTGGCTTATTTCCTTTACCATAATATCATCAGAGTTTGTTCATAAAGCATATGTAAACATTTCCTTCCTTTGTAGAGGCTGATTAATATTTCACGATGTATATACTACATTTTGTTTTTCCATGTATCCACTTTTGAACAGTTGTGGTATTTCCACTTTAGGCTTTTGTGAATAATGCTGCTGTGAACATAGGTGTACAGATATCTCATTGAGGCCATCCTGCTCTCAATTCTTTTGGTTACATACTTATAAATGGAATTGCTACACCACATGGTAATTCTATTTTTAAATTTTTGAAAAACTGCTATACTGTTTTCCATAGTAGCTGTACCATTTTATATTCCCAACAGTGTGCAAGAGTTCCAGTTTCTCTTCATCCTCACCATAACTCACTCTTTCCTTCTCCTAAAAAAGCTTTGTTTTGTTAGGAGCCATTCTAATGGATGTGAAGTGATATCTCTCTGTGATTTTGATTTGCATCTCCCTTATATTTACTGATATTGAGCATCTTTCATGTGTTTGCAGGCCATCTGTGTATCTTCTTTGGAGAAATATCTACTTGAGTCCTTCATCCATTTATTTATTTATTTATTCATTTAGGGTGGGGGTCGGGTTGGGGAGGGAGGGGAGCGGGCGGGCCACTTCTATTGGTCTCTCATTTCTCTATTTTCATCTGTCTTTGTTCCTTGGCTCCTGTGGGCCTCCCATCGCGGTGGCCTCTGTTGTCACAGAGCACCGGCTCTGGGCGCATGCACCCCAGAGCTCCAGCTCGGTAATTGGACACATCCGTCCAGCCGCTCCGCGGCACGTGGGGTCTTCCCAGGCCAGGAATCGAACCGGCGCCCCTTGCACTGCAAGGCGGTGTCCTTACCCACTGGACCACCAGGGGAAACCCCTCCTTCATCCATTTTTAAATGAGATTTTTGTTGTTGTCACTGTTGAGCTGTAGGAGTTCTTTATATATTCTGGAGATTAACTCCTTATTGTATATATGGTTAGTGAATAGTTTCTTACATTCTGTAGATTGCCTTTTCATCCTAATGAGTCTTTTGCATCCTTTGATGTATATTTTTTAAAGGATTCATGAACTCTGTATATTTAAAATATTTGAATGATTGTAGTTAGCTTAATATTTTCAAATCATATTAATCATCAATAATCTTACAATTATGCAATTAAAATATTTAGAACTTATAATATCATTTATATTAAAATATAGTTGATTTATAATATTGGGTTAGTTTCTGGTGTCAAAATGATATATACATATTTTTCAGATTTCTTTCCATTATAGGTTATTACAAGGTATTGAATATAGTTCCCTGTGCTATGTAGTAAATCCTTATTGCTTACCTATTTTAAATAGGGTAACTTGTATCTGTTAATACAGTACTCCTAATTTATCTTTCAACCCCTCTCTTCCCCTTTGGTAACCATAAATTTGTTTTCTATGTCCGTGAGTCTGTTTCTGTTTTGTATTTGGATTCATTTGTATGATTCCACATATAAGTAATATCATAATGTTTATCTTTGTCTGACTTCATTTTGTGTGATATTCTCTGGGTCCATCCATACTACTGCAAATGGTGCTATTTCACTCTTTTTTATGACTAATATTCCATCATATATATATGTGTGTGTGTATGTGTATATGATCTGTATATATATGTGTGTGTATATATATATATATATATATATACACATCACATACTCTTTTTTTTTTTCACATCACATATTCTTAAACCAGTCATCTGTTGAAGGCCACTTGGACTGCTTTGTTTTCCATTGCTTTCACTACTGTAAGAGTGCTGCTATGAATATTGGGCTGCATGTATCTTTTTGATTTAGAGTTTCCATCTTTTCAGGTTATATGCTCAGGAGTGGGATTGCTGAATCATATGATAGTTCTATTTTTAATTTCTTAGGGAACCTCCATATTATTTTCCACACTGACTGCGTGGGTCTTCCCAGAACACGGCGCCTTGCACTGCAAGGCGGTCCTACCCACTGGACCACCAGGAAACCTCCTTCATCCATTTTAAATGAGATTTTTGTTGTTGTCACTGTTGAGCTGTAGGAGTTCTTTATATATTCTGGAGATTAACTCCTTATTGTATATATGGTTAGTGAATAGTTTCTTACATTCTGTAGATTGCCTTTTCATCCTAATGAGTCTTTTGCATCCTTTGATGTATATTTTTTAAAGGATTCATGAACTCTGTATATTTAAAATATTTGAATGATTGTAGTTAGCTTAATATTTTCAAATCATATTAATCATCAATAATCTTACAATTATGCAATTAAAATATTTAGAACTTATAATATCATTTATATTAAAATATAGTTGATTTATAATATTGGGTTAGTTTCTGGTGTCAAAATGATATATACATATTTTTCAGATTTCTTTCCATTATAGGTTATTACAAGGTATTGAATATAGTTCCCTGTGCTATGTAGTAAATCCTTATTGCTTACCTATTTTAAATAGGGTAACTTGTATCTGTTAATACAGTACTCCTAATTTATCTTTCAACCCCTCTCTTCCCCTTTGGTAACCATAAATTTGTTTTCTATGTCCGTGAGTCTGTTTCTGTTTTGTATTTGGATTCATTTGTATGATTCCACATATAAGTAATATCATAATGTTTATCTTTGTCTGACTTCATTTTGTGTGATATTCTCTGGGTCCATCCATACTACTGCAAATGGTGCTATTTCACTCTTTTTTATGACTAATATTCCATCATATATATATGTGTGTGTGTATGTGTATATGATCTGTATATATATGTGTGTGTATATATATATATATATATATATACACATCACATACTCTTTTTTTTTTTCACATCACATATTCTTAAACCAGTCATCTGTTGAAGGCCACTTGGACTGCTTTGTTTTCCATTGCTTTCACTACTGTAAGAGTGCTGCTATGAATATTGGGCTGCATGTATCTTTTTGATTTAGAGTTTCCATCTTTTCAGGTTATATGCTCAGGAGTGGGATTGCTGAATCATATGATAGTTCTATTTTTAATTTCTTAGGGAACCTCCATATTATTTTCCACACTGACTGCAACAATTTACTTTCCCACCAACAGTGTAGGAGGGTTCCTAGAAAAAGGAACCAGCATTTATTGTTCATAGATTTTTTTGATGGTGGCCATTCTGACTGGTGTGAGATGACAGCTCATTGTATTTTGATTTATATTTCTCTAATAATTAGTGATGTTGAACATCTTTTCATGTGCCTGTTGGCCATCTGTCTTCTTTGGAAAAATGTCTATTTGTGCCTATTTTTTTATTGGGTTGTTTGTTTTCTTGATACTGAGTTATATGAGCTGTTTGTATGTTTTGGGTATTAACTCCTCATCAGTTGCATCGTTTGCAGATACTTTTTCCCATTTTGTAGACGATCTTTTCATTTTACTTTGCTTTTAAGCTTGATTAGTTCCCATGTGTTTCTTTTGCTTTTCTTTCTTTTGCCTTCGAAGATTTATCTAAGAAAATATTGCTACGATTTATGTCCGGGAATGTTTTGCCTCCATCCAGTCTGTTTCTCATCTCACATGTTGTAAGTTTTCACTTGTAGAAGTCCAGTTTGGATCTTTTATACCTTTTTTACATCCAACTTTCTAAACATACAGAATGTAGTTTATAATAACTGTCTTAATGTTCTCTGCTAATTCCAACAGCTATGTCACTCCTGGGTTGGTTGTGATTGAATGATTAGCTCATTATAGGTCATGTTTCCATGACTTTTGATCTTTGATTTGATGCCAGACATTGTACATTTTACCTTCTTGGACATTTATTTATTGTTATGAATCTTTCTGCTTTGTTCTAAGATGCAGTTATATTAGTTGAGAACACTTTGAGCCTTCTAGATGCTGCATTTATGATTTAATAGGTGGCTCCATATCAGTGTCCAGTCTCAGGCTACCTATTCTTCACTATTGAGTCAAAACTTCCGGAGTAATCTACCAGATGCCCTTTGAATTTTTTTCCAACCTGGAAGATGGGAGCAGATACGATTATTTCCAACCTCATTTGAATGTTGAGTGGTCCCTTTAATCCTTTCAGATGGTTCTTTCCCTAGTTTGGGGTAGTTCTCTCAAATACATATACAGTGCTCAGCTAAATATTCTAAGGGACTTTCCACAAATCTCTAAGGTTCTCTTTCTGTGAAACTTTCTCTTCTCTTGTACTCTATCCTGTTGATAGACTAGGTTCTCCCTAGTCACTCAGCTCTCAAATCAGGGAGTCCACGGAGCGAGCTCTGCCTCAATTCCCCGTCCGAGCACAGGGTTGGATTCTTACTATTCTCATAGTAGTAAGCAAGGACAATGATAAGACTCATTTCCTGTGTTTTCTGTTGCTTAGGGATCATTGCCCTTTGTCTGATATCTTTTGAAAACTGTTACTTCATATATTCTAATTCTCTTTAGGTTGTTTTCTGTAGGAGGGTAGATCCAGACTGCCTGTTATTCCATCTTGGCTAGAAGCAGAAATATCCAAAGAATATTTTATTATGCCTTTAACTTTTTAAAAAATTTTGGCCTCCTTTATTGGTCCTTTATTTATTTATTTTCATCCATCTTCGTTCTTTGGCCTGTGTGGGCTTCCCATTGCTGTGGCCTCCCATTGCAGAGCACTGGCTCTGGGCGCATGTGCTCAGCGCTGGCTGGTAATTGGACATACCAGCCCAGCCGCTCCGCGGCACATGGGATCTTCTTGGGCTAGGGGTCGAAATGGTGCCCTCTGCATTGCAAGGCATACTCCTTACACACTGGACCACCAGGGAAACCCCATGCCTTTGCTTTTTGATCAGTGTTTCCCTGTTTATTTTCTACTTTCAAGTGCTTTTTAATTCAGTCTAGGATCATATAACCACCTTTCTGAAACATAATATTGTAAATTGTATAACTTATTTTCCAAAGAGTTTTTCTTTTGGGTTGACCTTTGTAATCACATATAGAGAAATTATATGTTTGACCTGTCTGTTAATTACGTTTTATATTACAAATGCTCCTTAAATTTCATATTCTCAGTTCCTAATTTTAATTAATCTTTTCATTAGTTGGTTAATACTTTAAAGTAACTTTCACAGAGGCACATAAATGACAAGGTTTTTAAAAATACTTCATATATGGAAGAATATCTTTATCTTCAGGCATAAATAATAATTTGATAAAGAATTCTTGTCAAATCTGTACTCTATCCTGTTTTGGACTTTCCACAAATCTCTAAGGTTCTCTTTCTGTGAAACTTTCTCTTCTCTTGTACTCTATCCTGTTGATAGACTAGGTTCTCCCTAGTCACTCAGCTCTCAAATCAGGGAGTCCACGGAGCGAGCTCTGCCTCAATTCCCCGTCCGAGCACAGGGTTGGATTCTTACTATTCTCATAGTAGTAAGCAAGGACAATGATAAGACTCATTTCCTGTGTTTTCTGTTGCTTAGGGATCATTGCCCTTTGTCTGATATCTTTTGAAAACTGTTACTTCATATATTCTAATTCTCTTTAGGTTGTTTTCTGTAGGAGGGTAGATCCAGACTGCCTGTTATTCCATCTTGGCTAGAAGCAGAAATATCCAAAGAATATTTTATTATGCCTTTAACTTTTTAAAAAATTTTGGCCTCCTTTATTGGTCCTTTATTTATTTATTTTCATCCATCTTCGTTCTTTGGCCTGTGTGGGCTTCCCATTGCTGTGGCCTCCCATTGCAGAGCACTGGCTCTGGGCGCATGTGCTCCAGAGCGCTGGCTGGTAATTGGACATACCAGCCCAGCCGCTCCGCGGCACATGGGATCTTCTTGGGCTAGGGGTCGAAATGGTGCCCTCTGCATTGCAAGGCATACTCCTTACACACTGGACCACCAGGGAAACCCCATGCCTTTGCTTTTTGATCAGTGTTTCCCTGTTTATTTTCTACTTTCAAGTGCTTTTTAATTCAGTCTAGGATCATATAACCACCTTTCTGAAACATAATATTGTAAATTGTATAACTTATTTTCCAAAGAGTTTTTCTTTTGGGTTGACCTTTGTAATCACATATAGAGAAATTATATGTTTGACCTGTCTGTTAATTACGTTTTATATTACAAATGCTCCTTAAATTTCATATTCTCAGTTCCTAATTTTAATTAATCTTTTCATTAGTTGGTTAATACTTTAAAGTAACTTTCACAGAGGCACATAAATGACAAGGTTTTTAAAAATACTTCATATATGGAAGAATATCTTTATCTTCAGGCATAAATAATAATTTGATAAAGAATTCTTGTCAAATCTGTTCTCCTTATTATTCTTTAGACATTATTGTCTTCTGCTGAGTACGATTACAGCAAAGTGTACCAAGTTTACCTGAAAACATAGAGACAGCTGAAATTACGATATTGGTATATCTGACAAGGTGGAATTTATGCCAAAATCATTGTTAAGAATAGTGGCAGAAAGGATGCAGATGATTTTTTCTTTGATCTGTGTGTTTAGATTCATTTATTTTCCAAATGTTTCAGATTTTCTCTGTTAGATTATTGATTTCTAGTTTAATTCTGTTCTTGTCAGAGGACATAGTTTTTTATTATTTCAGTCCTTTTAAATTTGAAACTTGGCTCACTTTCTTGGAATCTATCCCATGTAGTCTTGAATGTATAGTTTGTAGTTGTTAGGTATGATATTGGCTTTTTTCTTTGTGGTCCAATCAGAAAATATTTTATTTCAGTAATTGAGTTTTTATATATTGCTTTAACTGTAATTTTTTCTTAGCTTTGTTGTATTGTTTTATATTTATTCTTTATCTTTGATCTTTTGTACTTTCAATATTTAAAACAATATATGTTTTATTCTTGGGTCATCATTGTACTAATGTCTTTATGTAGTTCTCTTAGTTAACTTTTTAGGTTCTGCTGCTTGGTTTGTCAGCTTTAAATATCATCTTTGACTTCATTTATTACCTATAAGGATATTGATATCTTACCTAGTTGTACCCTTTGTCTTGCCTTTCTCTTTCAGTGTTATTTTAGTTGTATTATTTCAACTTTGTCAGAGAATATGATATATAATACTATGCTTCTATCCTTGTCCACAATTTTGCTTGTGTCTTAGATCTATAATAATATATTCTGTGCTAACCACTTGTACATTCCTAAAGTGTTCTCAATTATTTCTTAGTTGGAGGAATTCAGTCTTTAATAGATTTCTCAGGATTTTTTGAATTTTTGCCTGTGTATTAAATCCATCAAAGCAGCTGAACTGATACAAAATCTCTCTCTTATTTTTTTTCCCGTGAGTTTCTTGAAAATATTCCCCTACTGTATACTTTTTTCGTATGTTGCTGTTGATAAATTTCACGTTACCCTGATTTTACTTCGTTTACAAGTGACTTGATCCTTTCGCCTGGAGGTCTGAAAGATTTTTATTATCACTATTATTGTTTAAAGTCCAAGACTTTTACTAGATCTGTCTCAAAGGTGACCAAACTGGCTCAGTTTCCCAGATGCACAATGGGGTCCATTTAGGTCTTTTATTTCAGAGTTTTTGATGTTGGTCACTCAGTGTGGGGGCCTCTCTTTCAGGGTTTATTTTATCAGATGCTATCTGAGTCCCTTCCCTTCTTGGACCCCTGCACCCTCTTTGGCACAATCCCAGCCTGACTCTTCCCTAGGTGGGCACCAGCACTGACCCTTCAGGTCTTAGATGATTATTTCCTCTTGCCCATCCAGCTTTAAATGTATTCTGTCTCCTACTAATTTTATAGACTTGAGTTCTGGGTAATTTTACTTTCTTTCCTTTTCAGTATGTTTTTAAGGGAAACGTGTGGGGAGACAAATGTAGATAGGCACCATTACGCTACTGAAGTCTGGAAGTCCACATATTCTTTGACTCTTGCTCCAGTGTAAGAAAAATGGCACTAGAAATTAGAAATGAAGCATTGTAAAAGTGGCTTATGAAGTAAAGATGATGGGGACTCCATCCAGTTGCTCTGCACTTGAAGTCTCTATATATTTAGTCACTGCAGTCGAGTGAATATGCATAGATATGTGTGTGTATACATATGTATATGTGCATGCATGTGCATATATATATATATATATGTGTGCACACACACACACACACACACACACACACACACACACATATATATACACACATACATACTGGAGAAGGAAATGGCAGTCCACTCAGTCGTTCAGTCGTATCTGACTCTCTGTGACCCCATGGACTGCAGCCTGCCAGGATCCTCTGTCCATGGGATTTCCTAGGCAAGAATACTGGAATAGGCTGCCATTTCCTTCTTCAGTAATACACACACACACACACATTTTGTTAAGTTGAAGCAAAATGTTTGAGAAAGGACATGTTTTTTTGATTCCGTACTTTTCCCTTTTTGACAAAAGAGCGTCTTCCCTATGTCCGTAGTTATGTAGTGCTCTGAGGGTTGTTTAAGACATTTTCTCTTTGGCTGCATCACATTCTAGGATGAGACCTATCTGCCTAATTTCTTCAGTTTCCTCCCTGGTTGGTGTTGTGTTTGCTGTCTGGAGGGACAGAGATGGGGAAGGAACCAATGGTGAGGGAGGCAAGGCATGGTTCTTGAAACCAGTTTCCCTGGAGTTGCCTGGGGTCCTTTATTTTTCAGGGTGTTGGTCACTCAGTGTGGGGGCCTCTCTTTCAGGGTTTATTTTATCAGATGCTATCTGAGTCCCTTCCCTTCTTGGACCCCTGCACCCTCTTTGGCACAATCCCAGCCTGACTCTTCCCTAGGTGGGCACCAGCACTGACCCTTCAGGTCTTAGATGATTATTTCCTCTTGCCCATCCAGCTTTAAATGTATTCTGTCTCCTACTAATTTTATAGACTTGAGTTCTGGGTAATTTTACTTTCTTTCCTTTTCAGTATGTTTTTAAGGGAAACGTGTGGGGAGACAAATGTAGATAGGCACCATTACGCTACTGAAGTCTGGAAGTCCACATATTCTTTGACTCTTGCTCCAGTGTAAGAAAAATGGCACTAGAAATTAGAAATGAAGCATTGTAAAAGTGGCTTATGAAGTAAAGATGATGGGGACTCCATCCAGTTGCTCTGCACTTGAAGTCTCTATATATTTAGTCACTGCAGTCGAGTGAATATGCATAGATATGTGTGTGTATACATATGTATATGTGCATGCATGTGCATATATATATATATATATGTGTGCACACACACACACACACACACACACACACATATATATACACACATACATACTGGAGAAGGAAATGGCAGTCCACTCAGTCGTTCAGTCGTATCTGACTCTCTGTGACCCCATGGACTGCAGCCTGCCAGGATCCTCTGTCCATGGGATTTCCTAGGCAAGAATACTGGAATAGGCTGCCATTTCCTTCTTCAGTAATACACACACACACACACATTTTGTTAAGTTGAAGCAAAATGTTTGAGAAAGGACATGTTTTTTTGATTCCGTACTTTTCCCTTTTTGACAAAAGAGCGTCTTCCCTATGTCCGTAGTTATGTAGTGCTCTGAGGGTTGTTTAAGACATTTTCTCTTTGGCTGCATCACATTCTAGGATGAGACCTATCTGCCTAATTTCTTCAGTTTCCTCCCTGGTTGGTGTTGTGTTTGCTGTCTGGAGGGACAGAGATGGGGAAGGAACCAATGGTGAGGGAGGCAAGGCATGAGGGGCTCTCTCTGAAACCAGCTCGTGAGAGATGACTGCCCACTTTAGTCACCCCTGAGTTCTATAGCTCGATGTAGACAACGTGAATCCATCTCTTTCTGTTTTATTTGGGACCGAGTTTGGTTCTTCTGTTAGAATCCAAGAATACGTTGTTAATCCCTTCAGTGTTGGCACTAGTGAAAATCCCCTCAGGACTTTGGCATCTGGTCATCTCTTTAGCTTCCAACACTGTTGCCAGTTTCTGTCTTTCTGTAATTTTTCACGGGTATTATAATAGAAATTGGAAAAAAGGCATATTAGGTTCTGCTGATTTGCCCTGATACTAACCCGGAAGTCCTACCAATTATTTTTTTTAGTAATAAGAAAAGATTGTAATAAGGGTATGATTCAGTTATTCTGAATAATAGTATGTTTAATAATAATTATCTTTAATAATTAATGATTCCTTAATAAAGATATACGTGAAAAATTTCTCTCATGTAAAACTCTGTATCAGATGGATTTAAGTTATGTATTTCCTCACCGAATTTAGTCAAAATTTTATAATTTCCATGGCTAAACACTTTATTCATGGCAATAGTTGCACATTAAGATGGCTTTTGAAGGAGTCTGGAATTTATATAAACCTAATATCACCGTCACCCACATAACAACGAAAACACATCCTGTGAGGAATTCTGCTAGTGTAGTAGTTGCAAATTGGAACTCTGTGGTTAAATGTGGTTCAGACCTGGTCTCTTCCATTTATTATTTGTGTAATCTTGAGCAGGTTACTTTATGCCTCCAAATATCAGTTTCCTCATGTGTAAAATGTCATTAGTGGTGTCCACCTCATAGGCACGTATGTGAGGATGTAGTGAAAGAACATGCATGACACACTTAGCCCTCGACCTGGAACATAGTATTACAAGCAGATCCATTGCTTGAGGGGAAGGTGATGAGGATAATGATGATGCTTATAAAAGGCTAGCAGGATGGAAGTTACTCTGTGGGCATTTCTGGAATTTTTTTTAGTATTTTATTTTATTTTGCTTTTAAATAATTTTGTTGTTTATAGCTCTATATAATCCCCACTCATCAAAGGCATATCTTGGATGCCTCCCACCTGTGCCCCTCTCCCACTCCCTCCCATCCTGCCCCTCCCGGTTGTTGCCTAGTCCCCCTGAAAGATCCCTCAGTTCCACAGTGCATTTACAATAGTTGTCTCTTTTACATATGATAATGTATGTTTCCGTGTTACTCTTTCCAGACTTCTCTGTCACTAGTGAAAATCCCTCAGGACTTTGGCATCTGGTCATCTCTTTAGCTTCCAACACTGTTGCCAGTTTCTGTCTTTCTGTAATTTTTCACGGGTATTATAATAGAAATTGGAAAAAAGGCATATTAGGTTCTGCTGATTTGCCCTGATACTAACCCGGAAGTCCTACCAATTATTTTTTTTAGTAATAAGAAAAGATTGTAATAAGGGTATGATTCAGTTATTCTGAATAATAGTATGTTTAATAATAATTATCTTTAATAATTAATGATTCCTTAATAAAGATATACGTGAAAAATTTCTCTCATGTAAAACTCTGTATCAGATGGATTTAAGTTATGTATTTCCTCACCGAATTTAGTCAAAATTTTATAATTTCCATGGCTAAACACTTTATTCATGGCAATAGTTGCACATTAAGATGGCTTTTGAAGGAGTCTGGAATTTATATAAACCTAATATCACCGTCACCCACATAACAACGAAAACACATCCTGTGAGGAATTCTGCTAGTGTAGTAGTTGCAAATTGGAACTCTGTGGTTAAATGTGGTTCAGACCTGGTCTCTTCCATTTATTATTTGTGTAATCTTGAGCAGGTTACTTTATGCCTCCAAATATCAGTTTCCTCATGTGTAAAATGTCATTAGTGGTGTCCACCTCATAGGCACGTATGTGAGGATGTAGTGAAAGAACATGCATGACACACTTAGCCCTCGACCTGGAACATAGTATTACAAGCAGATCCATTGCTTGAGGGGAAGGTGATGAGGATAATGATGATGCTTATAAAAGGCTAGCAGGATGGAAGTTACTCTGTGGGCATTTCTGGAATTTTTTTTAGTATTTTATTTTATTTTGCTTTTAAATAATTTTGTTGTTTATAGCTCTATATAATCCCCACTCATCAAAGGCATATCTTGGATGCCTCCCACCTGTGCCCCTCTCCCACTCCCTCCCATCCTGCCCCTCCCGGTTGTTGCCTAGTCCCCCTGAAAGATCCCTCAGTTCCACAGTGCATTTACAATAGTTGTCTCTTTTACATATGATAATGTATGTTTCCGTGTTACTCTTTCCAGACTTCTCTGTCACTCTTCCCTCCTTGCAATGTTCTTGAATTTTTTTAAAACTAGCATTTATTGCTCTTTTTTTTGTAATTTTTATTTGTTTATTCATTTTTGGCTATTCTGGGTTTTCACTGCTGCCACAGGCTCTTCTCTAGTTGCAGGGAGTTGGGGCTACTCTCTAGTTGAGGTGAGCAGGCTTCTTGTTGTGGTGACTTCTCTTGTTGTGGAACTCAGGCTCTGGGGCACACGGGCTTCATTAGTTGCGGCACACGGGCTCAACAGTTGCGGCTCTGAGGCTCTAGAGAACAGGCTCCATAGTTGGCGCTCACGGGCTTAGTTGCTCCGCAGCATGTGGGATCTTCCCAGATCAGGGATCTAACCAGTGTCTCCTGCATTGGCAGGAGAACTCTTTACCACTGAGCTACCAGGGAAGACCCTTGAATTTATTTTTTTTTAAAGATTTATTTATTTATTTATTTTGGGGGGGTGGGGTGGGGAGAGAGGGGAGCAGGCGGGCTACTTCTAATGGTCTTTCATTTATCTATTTTCATCCATCTTTGTTCTTTGGCCCACGTGGGCCTCCCATCGCGGTGACCTCTGTTGTCGCAGAGCACTGGCTCTGGGCGCATGCATTCCAGAGCTCCGGCTCGGTAATTGGACACATTAGTCCAGCCACTCCGTGGCACATGGGATCTTCCCAGGCCAGGGAGCGAACTGACGGCCCTTGCACTGCAAGGCGGTGTCCTTACCCACTGAACCACCAGGGAAGCCCAAATTTTTTTTTATATTTAAATTTTGGCCTCTTTTATTGATTTTGTATTTATTTATTTTCATCCATCTTATTCTTTGTCCTATGTGGGCCTCCCATCACAGTGACCTCTCTCGCTGAAGAGCACCGGCTCTGGGTGCATGCACTCCAGAGCACTGACTTATTAATTGGGCACACTGGTGCAGCCGTTCCACGATACGTGGGACCTTCCTGGGCCAGGCATTGAACCAGTGCCCCTTGCACTGCAAGGCGGACTCTTTACCCATTGGACCACCAGGGAAGCCCTGAATTTTTTGATCAATAATTTTTTTTTTTTTCAAAATTTCACCAAGGCTATTTCTGTTTCTAAAAATCTGATACTGCCTTCCAGGGTGTGTCTTTTTATGACAGATGGTCACCAGCTAGTGGTAAAAGAAGTGTGGAATATCATAGCACTTCATTTATTTATGGAAAATGTTTTATTGCCCCACCCTTCAACTAGCTGGAAAATGAAAGTCAAAAACTGGAAACTATTTATAAATGGACAGTGCAGTGATCTCAGTGTCTGAAACTGTAGACTTTTAGAAAATATTTATAGCATATTGAAAACTAGTTACTAATCAGTGCATCCTTGCCCCATTTTATATATATATATAAATTAACCCAGAAAACATGAACTTTAAAATTGAATACTGAAATGGCATCAGAGACAATTAATTATATTCCATTTTATGTACGTCTTTAAAGAGATGAAGATTGAGAAAAAATATTAACTCTTTTGTTAGTAGAGACATTTGAGGGCTTCCCTGGTGGTCCAGTGGGTAAGGACACTGCCTTGCAGTGCAAGGGGCGCCGGTTCGATCCCTGACCTGGGAAGATTCCACGTGCTGCAGAGAGGCTGGACTGATGTGTCCAATTACCGAGCCGGAGCTCTGGAGCGCATGCGCCCAGAGCTGGTGCTCTGCGACAATAGAGGTCACCGCGATGGGAGGCTCACACGGGCCAAAGAACAAAGATGGATGAAAATAGGCAAATGAAAGACCAATAGAAGTAGCCCGCCTGCTCCCCTCCCTCCCCACCCACCCTCAAAATAAGTAAATAAATCTTTAAAAAAAAAAAAAAAGAGGCATTTGAAGTGAACAGAGACATTTCTTAATGGATCCTTAAAAATAAAGTGAAAGAATGGAAATGTAATACATTTCAAAAGATACTGAAGCCAGGTCTACATTCGATGGAGGAGACAGTATAGTATAGTGGTTAGGAGTGGGGAATCCAAAAGTTTGCCTGAGTTCCTAACCCAATTTTGTCACCTGCCCAAACACATGATCTTGCAGGTTACTCGGCTGCTCTGTGCCAAGGTTGTGTCTACGTTGTAATGTCATAGATTAAATGAGACAGTACATGTAAAACATTTGAAATGGTGTGTGCCGCGTAACAAATGCCCTCTAAATTCTAGTTACTATTATTCCCAGGTGGCTCAGTGGTGAAGAATCCACCTGCCAATTCAGGAGATGATAGTTCAATCCCTAGATCAGGAAGATCCACTGGAGGAAGGATTGTCCACACTGATCATTTAATGCAGAGACCTACCTCTAAACCAGTGAGATGGGCATGTCTCAGGCATGTTCATAACAACCAAACAACCAAACCGGAG
This sequence comes from Tragulus kanchil, assembly GCA_022376925.1. NCBI lineage: Eukaryota > Metazoa > Chordata > Mammalia > Artiodactyla > Tragulidae > Tragulus > Tragulus kanchil. The sequence continues at coordinate 100,766,056 of JAIOJX010000004.1, read as the reverse complement.
TCATAAGGGGTGAGAGTTGTGTTTTTGGCCAAGCACCACACATGTGGACATGTTATAGTTCTTTTTCTTTGCGTAATTCTTACCATCATTCTTACCATCATCATTCTTACCATTCTTACTTACTGCCATGATCATTACTGTATACCAGGGTGAGTAGTGAAGATCATGCAAGAAGGGTCTCTGATCAGTCCCCTCGGTGCCTAGCTAAAAGAAGCTGATGAGAAGGCTGTGCTTCCTTCCTGTCAGCCTGGAGCCCAAACTCTTGACCTGATGAAAACACCCATTACCTTGCCATAATAAAACCAGGGCATTTCATGAACTTGTGTGATTAATGAAAAATCATTTCCCATGAACATCATCAGTCATTATTCTGAGATTTTCATCATGCAATTGTAAGCAGCAGTCTAATGATAATAATTCACATACGGCTAACCTATACCATATGCCTAATCCAGAAAATTGGGGAAATTCCTAGATAACAAATTGCAGTGTATCTTTTTTATATGCAGTTCGTGAGTGGATTGTGTGACTTGGCTGAATTCGACACTAATACTTTTCTCAGAAGAGACTCTCGCACGGAAAAGAATATCGTAATATATCTTAGAAATTGAAGTTATAACCACACCAGTGTATTTCATAACGGGAACTCTTGCTGAGCAAGAAGGGTAGATAGGACTATTAATATTCCATTATATATACATATTATTCATGTACCTTATCTAGGTTATAGTCTCGCGTGCATGATTGTATTTTTCCCATGTTTACAGAGTCAGGATCTGAATTCTGCAACAAAACATGTGGTCATTGTTTTGTTTTTTTAATTTTGTCCTCTTTTATTGGTTTTTCATTTATTTATTTTCATCCATCTTTATTCTTTGGCCTTGTTCTCATTGTTTTTAAGCTGCCAGTTTATTCAGCCCTCGTCATAGCATGTTACACATGTTTCCCCATTTAATTCTCATAACAACTTGGTAAGTAGGTACTTTGATCCACCTCCTATTCGAGAAAAAAAGGAAGGCTCAAGTTTATGTAACCTTGCAGAGTTGAGATGCAGACTCTGAAAGGCTATTCTCTTAAAGACAGTGCAGGGCTGCACATGAGAGAGTGAGGCCTTCAGGACTGATGGAGGGAAGCCCATAAACCACTGAAGCAATTAACCTTGTCCTCTTTCTAGTGCTTTCATTGTGTGGAAATGAAACTTTTAAACACTATGGTATACAAAAGAATCATGAAATACTATAATAATTATAACATTACCTATATGTATATATGTATTCATAAATACATTGGAACATATAAGTTAACACACTATAATATAGCAATGATCAGTCCCATGAACATTTAATGAGTTTCACAACGGCATTACTTAATTCTACAAGATTGTGATGATCACACAGTTGATATTGCTAAAAACTGTTATGAATACAGAAAACACTTTTTTCCCCCCTCTAACTCACTATGGTACACTCACCTTTGAGGAAGAAATCGTATCATATGCTAAAAGTTTGTGTTCAAGATACTTATTCAAGGGTATTTAAGGGAAGAGAATGTGGGAAGTTTTTTTCTTAAGATATTTTCTGATGCACTAAGACTTCCTTTCAAGAAGGAAAAGAAGTCTCATATAATTATACATGGCCTCGTTATATAAGCATCCTAAAAGCTTAGCCCTCATCTTTTGCTCTATAGAAAAATATCAAGAATTTAGAATATATAGTCAAATATAGTCCCCTCATATATCAAGGCTTGAGGCTAGTGATTCTCATCCTAAACTGTGTTAGAACCAACTGTATTTGTGTGTGTATATGTTTGTTATTGAAGTGTAGTTGTATACAATATTGCAAAAATTTTTAAAGTTATACTCCATTTATAGTTATTATAAAATATTGGCTGTATCTCTCATGTTGTACAGTATTCTTGTAGTTTATTTTGTATGTAATAGTTTGTATCTCCTAATCCCCTACCTCTATGTTGCCCCTCCCCCTTCCCTCTCCCCACTGGTAACTGCTAGTTTGTTCTCTATATCTGCGAGTCCACTCCTTTTTGTTACGTTCACTAGTTCTATTTTTTATTTTTAAATTGAAGTATAGTTGATAATATTGTGTTAGTGTCTGGTATATAGCAAGGTGATCAGTCATACACACACACACACACACACACACATACATTTTTTCCAGATTCTTTTCCATAATAGGTTATTATAATATATTGTATGTAGTTCCCTGTGCTATACAGTAGGACCTTATTGTTTATCTATTTTATATACAATAGCTTGTATCTGACAATCCCAAGCTCCTACTTGATCCCTCCCCGCCCCTTTCTCCTTTAGTAACCATAAATTTGTTATCTGTGTCTGTAAGTATGTTTCCATTTTGTATATAGTTTCATTTGTATCATTTTTTTTTAGATTCCACATATAAATGATATCACATGTTAATCTTTTTCTTAATTCACTTAATATGGTAATCTCTAGGGTCCTCCATGTGGCTGCAAATGGCATTGTTTCATTCTTTTTATGGCTATGTAATATTCTATTATGTAATATATATGTGTATATGCCACATTATTTATATGTGTGTGTGTGTGTGTTGCTCAGTGGTGTCTGGTTCTTTGTAACCTGAAGGACTATATCTCACCAGACTCCTCTGTCCATGGAATTCTCCAGGCGATAATATTGGAGTGGGTTGCCATGCCCTTCTCCTTCATTTGTCGGTAGACATTAGGTTGCTTTCATGTCTTGGCTATTGTAAATAGTGCTTCTTTGAACATTGGGCTGCTATCTTTTAAGATTAGAATTTTCATCTTTTCAGGATATATACCCAGAAGTGGAATTGCTGGATCATATGGCAATTCTATTTTTAGTTTTTTAAGGAACCTCTATACTGTTTTTCTTAGTAGCTACACCAATTTACATTATAACCAGCAGTCTAGAAAGGTTGTATTTTCCCTGTGCCCTCTTCAAGATTTATTATTTTTAGACCTTTTAATGATGGCCATTCTGACCAGTGTAATGTGTCATTGTGGTTTTTTAGGGTTTGTTTGGTTTTTTTTTTTTTTGCCTCTAAGTCATCATTCATTTATTTTCATCCATCTTTTTTTATTCTTTTGGAACATGTGGGCCTCCTATTGCAGTGGCCTCTCTCCTTGCAGAGCACTGGCTCTGGGTGCATGCACTCCAGAGTGCTGGCTAGTTATCAGACATACTGGCCCAGCCACTCTGAAGCACATGGGATCCTCCTGGACCAGGGATCAAACTGCTGCACCTTGCACTACAAGGCAGAACTCCTTACCCACTGGACCACCAGGGAAGCCCTTCATTGTGATTTTGATTTATATTTCTCTAATAATTAGTGATCATATTTTCATGTGCCTATTGACCATTTTTATATCTTTCTTGGAAAAGTGTCTATTTAGGTTTTGTACCTATTTCTCAATTGGGTAATTTGGTTTTTTTGTTATTGAATTATGTATTGAGTTTGTGTGTTTTGAAAATTAAACCCTTGCCAGTCACATCATTTGCAAACGTATTCTCCCATTATGTATATTATCTTTTTATTTTGTTGATGGTTTCCTTTGGTGTGCAAAAGCTTTTAAGTTTAATTAGGTCCCATTTGTTTCTTTTTGCTTTTATTTTAAATGCCTTGGAAGAGTGACCTAAGAAAATATTAATACAATTTTTGTCAGAGAAGGTTTTACCTGTATTATCTTCAAGGAATTTTATGGCATATTTGTGGTAAATTTATGGTAAATTATGTCTTATATTTAAGTCTTGAAGCTACTTTGAGTTTATCTTTGTGTGTGATATGATGGCCTATTCTAACTTCATTGATTTACATGCAGCTGTCCAGCTTTCCCAACACCACTTGCTGAAGTTATACTTTCGAGATTCCACATAGATGTGGTATCATACAATATTTGTCTTTCTCTGTCTTATTTTACTTAGCATAATATTTTCCGGGTCCACCCATGTTGTTGCAAATGGCAAAATGTCATAGTATTCCATTTTACATATATATATACCACATCATTATCCATCTGTTGGTGGATACCTAGCTTACTTTCATATCTTGGCATTTGTAAATTTTCTGGGTTGTATGATAATTCTATTTTTACTTCTTTGAGAAACCTCCATACTGTTTACTACAGTGGTTATACCAGTTTACAGTCCCACCAAAAGTGTATGAGGAGTCCTTTCTCTTCATATTCTTAATAAATTTGTTATTTGCATTCTTTTTGATGACAGCCATTCTAACAGGTGTGAAATGATAGCTCGTTGTGGTTTTGATTTGCATTTCCATAATGATTAGCAATACTGAGTATCTTTTCATGTGCCTATTAGCCATCTGCATTTCCTCTTTGGAACAATGTCTGTTCATTTCTTCTGCCCATTTTTAAATTGGGAGAATCAACTCTGTTTTTGACAAGTATGCCAAGATAGTTCAATTGGGAAATTCAGTCTTTTTAATAATTGTTACTGGGATAACTGGATATTCACATGCAGAAGGATGAAATTGGATTCCTAGCTCACAGGACACACAAAAATTAACCTAAAATGGATCGCAGATAGAAATGTAAGAGCTAATGCTATCATAGTTTTAGCAGAAAACATAAGAATAAATCTCTGTGTCTTTGGATTAGGCACTGATTTCTTACATAAAGTACCAAAAGCGACAAAAGAAAGGACAGTTAAGTTATACTGACAAAATTTTAAACTTTTCATTCTGCAAATGATACTGTCAAGAAAGCAAAAAACAGTACACAGAACTGAGAAAAGTATTAATGAATTGTATATGTGATATAGGACTTGCATTGAGCATATATAAAGAATATTTGCAATCAATCACAAAAGGATAAATAACCCATTTTTAAAATGAGCAAAGGATCTGAATAGACACTTCTCCAGAAATAGATACAAATGGTCAATATGCACATGAAAAGGAAAACATAAATCAAAACTACAATGAAATGCCACTTCATACCAGCTAGGATGACTATAATAAAAAAGATAGACATTTGTAAGTACCACCAAGAAGAGGATACCAGGAAACTGGAATGCTCATACATAGCTGGTAAGAGTGTAAAATGGTGCAGCTGCTTTGGAAAATAGTTTAGCAAGTCCTTAGAACCTACATTTTGGTATATAAAAAAGAGTATTAATATATTAATCCAATGATAAATAATCCTTCCCAATAACGAAAGTACCAGTGTTCCAGTACCAGTTTTTATAATTTTATTTGAAACTTATGTTGGTTATACCAGTTTACAGTCCCACCAAAAGTGTATGAGGAGTCCTTTCTCTTCATATTCTTAATAAATTTGTTATTTGCATTCTTTTTGATGACAGCCATTCTAACAGGTGTGAAATGATAGCTCGTTGTGGTTTTGATTTGCATTTCCATAATGATTAGCAATACTGAGTATCTTTTCATGTGCCTATTAGCCATCTGCATTTCCTCTTTGGAACAATGTCTGTTCATTTCTTCTGCCCATTTTTAAATTGGGAGAATCAACTCTGTTTTTGACAAGTATGCCAAGATAGTTCAATTGGGAAATTCAGTCTTTTTAATAATTGTTACTGGGATAACTGGATATTCACATGCAGAAGGATGAAATTGGATTCCTAGCTCACAGGACACACAAAAATTAACCTAAAATGGATCGCAGATAGAAATGTAAGAGCTAATGCTATCATAGTTTTAGCAGAAAACATAAGAATAAATCTCTGTGTCTTTGGATTAGGCACTGATTTCTTACATAAAGTACCAAAAGCGACAAAAGAAAGGACAGTTAAGTTATACTGACAAAATTTTAAACTTTTCATTCTGCAAATGATACTGTCAAGAAAGCAAAAAACAGTACACAGAACTGAGAAAAGTATTAATGAATTGTATATGTGATATAGGACTTGCATTGAGCATATATAAAGAATATTTGCAATCAATCACAAAAGGATAAATAACCCATTTTTAAAATGAGCAAAGGATCTGAATAGACACTTCTCCAGAAATAGATACAAATGGTCAATATGCACATGAAAAGGAAAACATAAATCAAAACTACAATGAAATGCCACTTCATACCAGCTAGGATGACTATAATAAAAAAGATAGACATTTGTAAGTACCACCAAGAAGAGGATACCAGGAAACTGGAATGCTCATACATAGCTGGTAAGAGTGTAAAATGGTGCAGCTGCTTTGGAAAATAGTTTAGCAAGTCCTTAGAACCTACATTTTGGTATATAAAAAAGAGTATTAATATATTAATCCAATGATAAATAATCCTTCCCAATAACGAAAGTACCAGTGTTCCAGTACCAGTTTTTTAGTTCTGGGAAGTTTGAATGCCTACAGACAGTGGGAGCTGAGCTAGGTTAGGGGAGGTGTTCTTTCTGGGCATGAAGGAGTCCCCTAGCCAAGAATGGATCTCACCTTGTTCTGACCAGCGTCTTTTTACCCTTCATTGGTCTTTGGAGAATCATGACTCTTAAGTATCTCCTAGGTAGTTACAGAATTGCAGAGTTGGTCCCTGGATCTCTCATTTCATCCCTGACCCTCCCTTCGCTCCCACCAGCCCTAGTCCCCACATGGTCTTCCCCAGATGACTTGAGTCTACTCTTCTTCTTCTTTTTTTTTTTTTTTTGTGTGTGTGAATGACTTATTTGTTGGGCTCCACTGGGTTTTAGTAGTGGCATGTGGGATCTAGAGGGATCAAACCCAGGCCCCCTGCATTAGGAACTCAAAGTCTTAACCACTGGACCACCAGGGAAGTCCCTTGAGTCTCCTCTTGTATTCCAGCATCAATATGCTGCACCCTTGTCTCCACTGAAACTAGCCACATGGGCTCTGTGCCTTCTGGAGTTGATGTGTTGTATGTGTGTGCATGCATAAGTGCTTTAGTGAATCTGTGCTAGCTAACGGTGAGACTACTAATGGAAACCCACAGCCCCTTCTCCTTTCTTTCCTTCTTCCTCTTTTTCCTCCTCCTCCTCTGGTTTTCCCTTCCTCCTTTCTTCCTAACATCTCCTCTCTTTCTTCTTATTCCCTCCATCTCAGGCACTGACAATAAAATAACCCATTTTAAAATGAAAACATGAAAATAGATACAAATGGTCAATATGCACATGAAAAGGAAAACATAAATCAAAACTACAATGAAATGCCACTTCATACCAGCTAGGATGACTATAATAAAAAAGATAGACATTTGTAAGTACCACCAAGAAGAGGATACCAGGAAACTGGAATGCTCATACATAGCTGGTAAGAGTGTAAAATGGTGCAGCTGCTTTGGAAAATAGTTTAGCAAGTCCTTAGAACCTACATTTTGGTATATAAAAAAGAGTATTAATATATTAATCCAATGATAAATAATCCTTCCCAATAACGAAAGTACCAGTGTTCCAGTACCAGTTTTTTAGTTCTGGGAAGTTTGAATGCCTACAGACAGTGGGAGCTGAGCTAGGTTAGGGGAGGTGTTCTTTCTGGGCATGAAGGAGTCCCCTAGCCAAGAATGGATCTCACCTTGTTCTGACCAGCGTCTTTTACCCTTCATTGGTCTTTGGAGAATCATGACTCTTAAGTATCTCCTAGGTAGTTACAGAATTGCAGAGTTGGTCCCTGGATCTCTCATTTCATCCCTGACCCTCCCTTCGCTCCCACCAGCCCTAGTCCCCACATGGTCTTCCCCAGATGACTTGAGTCTACTCTTCTTCTTCTTTTTTTTTTTTTTTTGTGTGTGTGAATGACTTATTTGTTGGGCTCCACTGGGTTTTAGTAGTGGCATGTGGGATCTAGAGGGATCAAACCCAGGCCCCCTGCATTAGGAACTCAAAGTCTTAACCACTGGACCACCAGGGAAGTCCCTTGAGTCTCCTCTTGTATTCCAGCATCAATATGCTGCACCCTTGTCTCCACTGAAACTAGCCACATGGGCTCTGTGCCTTCTGGAGTTGATGTGTTGTATGTGTGTGCATGCATAAGTGCTTTAGTGAATCTGTGCTAGCTAACGGTGAGACTACTAATGGAAACCCACAGCCCCTTCTCCTTTCTTTCCTTCTTCCTCTTTTTCCTCCTCCTCCTCTGGTTTTTTTCCCCTTCCTCCTTTCTTCCTAACATCTCCCTCTCTTTCTTCTTATTCCCTCCATCTCAGGCACTGAGTCCCTGAACCCTTACCAAAATGAAAAGAAGTGACTGAAGTGTTAAGACTCGAGAACCAACCCAGTGGACCTAATATCTTTATTGCAATTTCTACCTTTGTTAAAGGCAAGTCTGATCCTAAACATACAGAGAAAGTTCTACATTTCCTGAGAGGGAAATCACATGATCAGTTATTACCAGTGTGTGATAGCACACAAGTGAGTAGCATGCAATTAAAAACCAACTAATGGGGTTTCCCTGGTGATCCAGTGGGTAAGGACACTGCCTTGCAGTGCAAGGGGTGCCGGTTCGATCCCTGGCCTGGAAAGAGCCCATGTGCCACGAAGCAGCTGGACCGATGTGTCCAACTACCAAGCTGGGGCTCTGGAGCACATGCGCCCAGAGCCGGTGCTCTGCAACGACAGGCCACTGTTATGGGAGACCCAGAGGCCAAAGAACAAAGATGGAAATAAATGAAACACCAATAGAAGTGGCAAAAAAAAACCCCTACAACTAATGTGTTTAAATGTTGCAGGTACACTGTAGTTACGGATAGTTTTCCTGTCCTTAAACTCCCAATCTCTGTAAAATATCTGAGTTTTCTCTATTGTACTTTTAAAAGTCTTTATGGGAAAATAGAAATGTTCACAAGTTATACACAACTTTAAAAAAAAACTTAAAATTTCCTGATCAGTAACGATACATGCTAGCTATGTAAAGTACTACAGAAAAGGAACATCTTTTGTAGACTCCCCATCCCCATGCCAGCTAACAGTTTGGTGTGTATCTTCCCGTATTTCCATTATTACCATCTTCCCTTTCCAGGTATGTATGTATCTTTTAAAAATTTTACCTGAAGGGCTTCCCTGGTGGCCGGTGGGTAAAGAGTCTGCCTTGCAGTACAAGGGACACTGATTTGATCCCTGGGTAGGGGACAGAGGGGTAAGATCCAACATGCTGCGGAGTGGCTGGGCCGGTGTATCCAATTGCAAGCCAGCACTCTGGAGTGCATGCGCCTGGGGCTGGTGCTCTGCAACGAGAGAGGCCACTGCAATGGGAGGCCCACACAGGCCAAAGAATAAAAATGGATGAAAATAAATGATGATGTAGAGGCACACACATACACAAAATTACCTGGAAATGTTTCTAAAATCCATCACTTTCCAAAGGAGTAGGAAATTCCCCCAGGAATTGGTACATGAGCATTTTTAAGGATTTTAATAACTTCATATTTTGATATGGAGTATCCCAAGATTTGGGCTTCCGAGGGAACTCTAGTGGTAAAGAACCGCCTTGCCAAGGCAGGAGACCTAAGAGACATGAGTTCAGTCCCTGCATGGGGAAGATCCTCTGGAGGAAGGCATGGAAACCCACTCCAGTATGCTTGCCTGGAGAATCCCATGGACAGAAGAGCCTGGCAGTCCATGGAGTCACAAAGAGTCAGAGACAACTGAAGCAACTTAACACACACACACAACCCAAGATTCATGATACTTTATTTGGTTCCCTTAAATGTACATTTGGCTTTCTTGACTTATTTAATAACTTGGTGTCTCTAATGGTATTTGGTCATTGTTAGATCATTTGCCTTATATTGTATTTCCTTGGCTTATACCTCTGACCACATCCTTATCAAAATATTCTGATTAGTGCATTTTAAAAGTAGCATCACTACATACTTGATTTAAAAAGGCTGGTTGACTTTGAGTTTTTTCATTCCTATTTGTAACACGATGATTCTGCTTGTGATAGTTTTTCCCAGCAAATAATTCATCACTGGGATCACTCACAATGTTTAATGTTCAAAATTCATTTCTTGTTATTAAGCTTCATTATTTTGCAATATCTGTGACTCTCCTGAATAATGAAAAAAACTAAATGAATAATATATAGATAAACCTCTTTTTAAAAATTACTAGAGGAGCTTCCCTGGTGGTCCAGTGGGTAAAGAGTCCGCCTTGCAGTGCAAGGGGTGCTGGTTCAATTCCTGGCATGGTAAGATCCCACGTGCTGTGGAGTGACTGGAACTGTGTGTCCAGTTACCAGCCAGTGCTCTGGAGCGTGTGCACCCAGAGTTGGTGCTCTGCTCCAGGAGAGGCCACTGCAATGGGAGGCCCACACGGGCCAAAGAACAAAGATGGATGAAAATAAATAAATGAAAGACCAATAAAAGTGGCCAAAATTAAAAAAAAAAAGGTATGCAGAAAATATACAAAAAGAATTATTAGAAAGCTGTCTTTTATTTAACAATGACTAATACTTGGGAGTATTCCAATGAGGTCTGCTTTTAAAGATGAGAAATTTGGGAGTTCCTCCTTCTTTCTTGTTTTTGTTTTCGACTGAATGAATTCTTTTTTTTGAGGGAACTCTAGTGGTAAAGAACCGCCTTGCCAAGGCAGGAGACCTAAGAGACATGAGTTCAATCCCTGCATGGGAAGATCCTCTGGAGGAAGGCATGGAAACCCACTCCAGTATGCTTGCCTGGAGAATCCCATGGACAGAAGAGCCTGGCAGTCCATGGAGTCACAAAGAGTCAGAGACAACTGAAGCAACTTAACACACACACACAACCCAAGATTCATGATACTTTATTTGGTTCCCTTAAATGTACATTTGGCTTTCTTGACTTATTTAATAACTTGGTGTCTCTAATGGTATTTGGTCATTGTTAGATCATTTGCCTTATATTGTATTTCCTTGGCTTATACCTCTGACCACATCCTTATCAAAATATTCTGATTAGTGCATTTTAAAAGTAGCATCACTACATACTTGATTTAAAAAGGCTGGTTGACTTTGAGTTTTTTCATTCCTATTTGTAACACGATGATTCTGCTTGTGATAGTTTTTCCCAGCAAATAATTCATCACTGGGATCACTCACAATGTTTAATGTTCAAAATTCATTTCTTGTTATTAAGCTTCATTATTTTGCAATATCTGTGACTCTCCTGAATAATGAAAAAAACTAAATGAATAATATATAGATAAACCTCTTTTTAAAAATTACTAGAGGAGCTTCCCTGGTGGTCCAGTGGGTAAAGAGTCCGCCTTGCAGTGCAAGGGGTGCTGGTTCAATTCCTGGCATGGTAAGATCCCACGTGCTGTGGAGTGACTGGAACTGTGTGTCCAGTTACCAGCCAGTGCTCTGGAGCGTGTGCACCCAGAGTTGGTGCTCTGCTCCAGGAGAGGCCACTGCAATGGGAGGCCCACACGGGCCAAAGAACAAAGATGGATGAAAATAAATAAATGAAAGACCAATAAAAGTGGCCAAAATTAAAAAAAAAAAGGTATGCAGAAAATATACAAAAAGAATTATTAGAAAGCTGTCTTTTATTTAACAATGACTAATACTTGGGAGTATTCCAATGAGGTCTGCTTTTAAAGATGAGAAATTTGGGAGTTCCTCCTTCTTTCTTGTTTTTGTTTTCGACTGAATGAATTCTTTTTTTTTTTTTTTTCATGTAGTCCAGAAAAGTTATACCTTTGTTTCTAAGTTGCCTAAAATTTTAACATGCAAATTTTACTTTACTAACATCTAAATTTAATGAACAGCTGTATCCCCTTCCAAATGATGCAAAGACTTAAAAATGTTTTTATCCTGGGGCCTTCCCTGGTGGTCCAGTGGGTTAAGAGTCCACCTTGCCATGCAAGGTGCACCAGTTCGATCCCTGGCCCAGGAAGATCCCACATGCCACGGAGTGACTGCGCTGGTATTTCCAATTATTAGCCAGTGCTCTGGAATGCATGCACCCAGAGCCAGTGCTCTGCAATGAAAGAGGCCATTGCAATGGGAGGTCCACACAGACCAAAGAATAAAAATGGATGAAAACAAATGACTTAGAGTCAAAAAAAAAAAAAAACCCTTATAAAAAATGTTTTTATTCTGATTCCCTCTCCTGACTTACTTGCTCTTTTTATCATCCAGATTTTAGCTTTGTTTACTTGCTTTTAGCTCCACATGTTAAACATGTTAAACATCCTCATTCTAAGATTTTATCATATTTACCATTTTCTTTGCTCATCATCCCTACTTGCATTCAGAGTTTTGGGGATCAGACTCTAGTTCCTATCAATCTGGACTGGTTGACAGTCTCCATGATATGCAGACAGTCAGTTAAATGTCTCAGGAAAAAAATGAGGAGTCCAGGGAAATACAGTGCTGTACCCAGGCCTCAAGGCATTCTTGTCACTATCTAATTAGTGCAGGGTAAAGAGGAAGAAGGAAATCTTATAGAATCCTAAAGTTGACTATATTCACTTTAAAGGATTGTCACTTATTCTGAGATTGTATTCATCCTCACTTTTGTCACTGTTAAAATTGCCTTTATGTTATAAAATAATGGTGATGGTAATTGAAACTCTTTTGGTTTTGTTTTTAAGTTATGAGTTTTAACATTTCCTTACTTGGCAAATATGACATTGCCAATCACAACCCAAGATTTTTTGAAAATTTATGGGTCCTTGAAATCCCAAGCCACTGCTATAGACAACTCGCTGTGAATTTGGGATGTGGATGTTGAACCGCCTGAAAACATGTGGTCTTGGTTAGATCAGAGGCCTTATTATTCAGATGTGGGCAAATCCTATTGTAGCAGTAGCATTTGCAACCTTTTACTGGATTATCAGGTGGTCCTTAGTACTCTCCTAGCAATTGAAATTATGTCTAACAGCATCTTCCATAAGGCGCATAAAGTTGGATCTATACTCGCAAAGTGACCTGAGTGTGTTATGCATACCCTGCATACCTCTGGTAGTAGTTATGCTCCCAATTTTTTAAAAAACAACCACAACCGATTATTTGGCCAATAATTTACTATGTGCCTTTCTCATTTGAAATATGAGCAGGTTGAACTAATCGCTCTCCAAGTTTGTTTTCAACCCTAATGTGGGTTGTGATTACATTTGCACATATATCTTAAAGAAAAACTCTTAAAGGGATATAACTATTTACATGTATTTATATTACATACAGATATCACACTGTGAATGTAAATGTGGAAGACCTTCGTTTTCCTCGTGCGGGCTCGTTTAAAAGGCACATTACATCTGTGACATGTTCACTACCATCTTGGCAGATGCTCTTTCTTCCTTTCTCTGTGAGTGTTCAGGGTGCAGTCTGCCCTGGATGTTTTGAGTGCTCATTCCACTGCTCTGACAAAGGGTCCTGTTTAAATACAGCCACATTCTTTATTGCAAAGGGTCACAGGACTCATTTGTGTAGTGGTCATGTGCTTGCACTGAAGTTGTTTGTAAACATGCAGTCATTGTGACAATGCAGACAGGGATGACTCCTTGAACATGTACGATCTCAGATGGTGGAGGCCTCTGGATTTACGACGAAGTTGTTAACCGGCAGTTGGGTTATTTCCTATAAATACAAGGAGAGGAAGTATTAAAATTCCTGATACCCATTTGAAAGAGGAATTTAATGTCTTCTAAAAAACTTCTTTTCTAGTGAAGGAAGCCCATCCCCCAGAGTGGAGCTACTGCACAATATCGACCCGGACTTTGTAGATGTGTCACCGTGTGAGTACTTTGCTTATTGCTACTAACTTAGATCTCTTGGGCTCACAAAGATGGTTTTATTACCTGGTGTCTCTCAGGCCTAGTTCTCTTTTTCCACTTGAGTTTGCTATGAAAGGAAACAGTCCTCCATGGCAAATGTGGTACCAATGTCACAGTGGCTTTGGTGCCATAGTGGGCAAATACTGCTTACCAGCTTTCTGACCATCTAAGCCATTTCCCTCTCCACGCCTCAGCTTTCCCATCTATAAAAAGAGAACCTGTCTCCGTGCCTCCTTCTAACTGCAACTGTCGTTTATGTGAGAGTGTCAGAGCCACCTTCCAGAAAACTCAAGGTCAAATAAGCCATCACATCACCTGATCAGGCTGCCCAGGTGCTGCCCCCAACTGCTAGGTCTCATAAACGTGATTTCTCTGGCAGTCCTGCAACTCAGCTTGATTCTGCCTACTGCCTAAATTAATGCATAGGAAACCCTGTTCGTTCCTGCAGGGAGAGAGGCCACGTGGTGCTCTCACACTCCACAGGTTGTAATAGTCCTACATAAATACAACGTTAGTGGCCCTGATGCCCCTGTATCATGAGTTAGGGCCTGGGAAGTGTTACTCTCAGGCCCTTTGTCCAGGATCCATTATAATGCCTTGTCGTGAGACTGTGTGCAGAAAATAGTGCTTTTAGACTCCATTCATTCACTTGGGTGCTCACATCCCCTCCTTTTAGCGTACTCCTCCCTGTACCACTCAGGCTCTCTTTACTCTTTTGTCCTCTCCAGTCTATTGTGTAGTGGTCAATGTGCTTTCACTGAAGTTGTTTGTAAACATGCAGTCATTGTGACAATGCAGACAGGGATGACTCCTTGAACATGTACGATCTCAGATGGTGGAGGCCTCTGGATTTACGACGAAGTTGTTAACCGGCAGTTGGGTTATTTCCTATAAATACAAGGAGAGGAAGTATTAAAATTCCTGATACCCATTTGAAAGAGGAATTTAATGTCTTCTAAAAAACTTCTTTTCTAGTGAAGGAAGCCCATCCCCCAGAGTGGAGCTACTGCACAATATCGACCCGGACTTTGTAGATGTGTCACCGTGTGAGTACTTTGCTTATTGCTACTAACTTAGATCTCTTGGGCTCACAAAGATGGTTTTATTACCTGGTGTCTCTCAGGCCTAGTTCTCTTTTTCCACTTGAGTTTGCTATGAAAGGAAACAGTCCTCCATGGCAAATGTGGTACCAATGTCACAGTGGCTTTGGTGCCATAGTGGGCAAATACTGCTTACCAGCTTTCTGACCATCTAAGCCATTTCCCTCTCCACGCCTCAGCTTTCCCATCTATAAAAAGAGAACCTGTCTCCGTGCCTCCTTCTAACTGCAACTGTCGTTTATGTGAGAGTGTCAGAGCCACCTTCCAGAAAACTCAAGGTCAAATAAGCCATCACATCACCTGATCAGGCTGCCCAGGTGCTGCCCCCAACTGCTAGGTCTCATAAACGTGATTTCTCTGGCAGTCCTGCAACTCAGCTTGATTCTGCCTACTGCCTAAATTAATGCATAGGAAACCCTGTTCGTTCCTGCAGGGAGAGAGGCCACGTGGTGCTCTCACACTCCACAGGTTGTAATAGTCCTACATAAATACAACGTTAGTGGCCCTGATGCCCCTGTATCATGAGTTAGGGCCTGGGAAGTGTTACTCTCAGGCCCTTTGTCCAGGATCCATTATAATGCCTTGTCGTGAGACTGTGTGCAGAAAATAGTGCTTTTAGACTCCATTCATTCACTTGGGTGCTCACATCCCCTCCTTTTAGACGTACTCCTCCCCTGTACCACTCAGGCTCTCTTTACTCTTTTGTCCTCTCCAGTCTATGCTGCAGCCTGTCTTAGGATTTCCCCGCCCAGAGAATGACCCCACAGTAATTCTGAGGGTGTCACCAGGGATGTGAAGTCCAGTTCCCCTCGCCAGCCTCACTCCAGGCCCTTCCTGTAGGTTTTTGCCCTACTAGACACTTGCCATTTCCAAGTATGAGATCATCATCCTTAGGTCTTCAGCATGCTTTTCCCTATGCCTTTCCCTGCTTCTCCACAATTTTTCCTCATCCCTTAAAACCCACCCCAGATGTCTCAGCTCCGTGAATGCTCTCCAGAAGCCACAAAAGAAGCAGTACTCCTTCCTCTGTGCACCTCTTCATTTATATCTCTGTATGTGCTAAGTCGCTTCAGTCATGTCTGACTCTCTGTGACCCCGTGGACTGTAGCCCACCAGGCTCCTCTGTCCATGGGATTTCTCAGGCAAGAGTACTAGAATGGGTTGCCATTTCCTCCTCCAGGTAATCTTCCTGACCCAGGGATCGAACCTGTGTTTCCTGAATTCCAGGCAGATTCTTTACTGTTGAGGCACAGGGGAAGCCCATATCTCTGTGTAGAATTCACCAAATTCTTCTGTATGTGCCTAGATTTGTCACTAAGTTGAGAGCTCCTGGACATCAGGGTTTATGTCATATTTATCTTTCCATCCACGTAAGTTAACACTTACACCAAGCACTTGGTCACTACTCCATGATGATTACTGAATGACTGAGTGAACAGCTGGAGAAGGTCTGGGATGGAATAAAGACCACCTAGAATCATTAGACCTGGAAAAAAAAGTGCCCTGAGATAGGCAGGAATGGCTACAGGATGGAGAAATTTCTATTTCTGTTGGAGTAAACATATGTCAGTGAGAAAGGCAAGGGGAGAAATATGTCCCATATGGTAGCCACTAGCCTTGTGCAATGACTGAGCTCTTAAAATACTGCTAATTGTGCATCAGGGTGTGCTGCGAGTATGAAATACACACCCGATTTTGAAGATTTAGCATGAAAAATAGGAAACATATATAATTATTGTTGAAATGGCAGTACCTTTGTATATCGAGTTAAATATATTGATCATAATTTCATCCGTTTCCTTTTCCCTTTTTGATGTGCTTAGTAGAAAATTTTAAATCACATGCATTGTTTGCATTGCACTTCTGTTGGCCTAGAAGAATTGTTCTACAAAGTTCTAGGAAGTGATTTGATCAGCTGTGTGAGAGAATCCAAGACCTGTGATTAGCTCCTTTGGAGGTCCATCAGTTATTTAGACTCTTGTCTGCCCCAGCCCACCCAGGGGTATGACCCATTCAAGCCTGAAACTGGTTCACTAGAGCAGTGGCGCCTAACCAGGGGCCAGTCAGGTTAGAGCCTCTCAGGGTGGCAAGAGGGAACTGAGAGGAGTGGGAAATGGTTTTCACAGCTTCTGAGTAATTTAATGCAGTGCAGAGGCTAGTGTAACATCCAGGGATGTGCTGAATACGCCGCCCACATGATAGTGGTTGTAAGCTGTCCTCGCGCACTAGGCTACACCTGCAGTTGAGAAGCCTTAACCCCCTCACTCACTGAGCTGCATGTTTTCTTGGCCTCAGGATTGGGAGCTTCAGAACTATACTCCGGTGTGGCCGGCTGCAGTGCTGCTTGCCACAGGGATCTTAGTATAACCCGCTGTGATTTTTGCCATTGTCACTAAAGTGCCTCTATCAAAGTAACGGCCCAGGCAAAAGACTTCTCCAGTGTAAGAATTGGGGCACGGAAGTCAGAAGAGAAAACTGTTCTTAGCTTTGTCATTCATAGATTGTGAGGTCTTGAGCAAGCTGCTTTACTTTTCTTGGACCCAATTTCCCACATATTAATTGATGGACTTGCTGAAATCCTTTGCTGCTGTCACAGAGTCAGGATTGCTTTTTGGCTGCCTTCCACTCCAGGCCTTCCTATTGACCTTCTCTGCTGCTTGGGGCCTCTTGCCCTAATTCCTGAGCATAATGGGGGACATTGTCAGGCCATGGCATTGACATGGAACCACATTCACTGTTAGTTTGCACAGAGTGTTCCTTACTCTCTGTGCCTGCGGGTTGCCACGTGCTCCCTCCTCCTCTTCCTCCTCCTCCTCCTCATTCATGGGCAACACCATGGGTCTTTTCTGCCCAGTTTTCATATCCATTTCAACTCACTGTGTGACAGAATTAGAAAAAGGGGCGTCTATCTTTGGGGTCCTGCTCCTTTAGAGGATGAAGATACAAGTCCAGTTCCTTTTTCTGTGCAGTTAACTTATGGGAAAAAAATTAAACCCAGCTATGAGAAAATATATATTTGTAGGAAAGTCAAGTCTGTGTGTCATATTCATAGAACGTATTTTATGCCTATGTTCTAGTGGCTTTTGTGGAATAAAATCAGAAAGTAGCCAATGTAGGTTATAAATTAAAGATGGCCATTGAGTCACTGTTGTCACAGAAACACTTTGATTTCTAGTTCCAGCACTTCTCAGACAATTGGTACTTACTTATAGGAGAAAGGAGTAATATTCAGCTTTCACCTTCACCTCATCTGTGAGGTGAGGACTGAATTAAGTGACTTCTGAGATTCCTTCCTGCTTCAACTTTCTGTGGGTCTCTACAGAAAAAGGACCTAAAAGGAACAAAGCTGGTTCCTCACTGTCTCTTCTTTTTCATCCCGTTTAGAAAAGATGCCCTTGTTCGTAGGGAGTGGCATAGCCAATGACATGGTTATAAGTAGACAAACATGACTAATCGTGTTAGAAACATTATATGCACTAGAGTAATGTGACTTTATTATATGATTTTGTTATCATCAAGAGTACACCTGCCCACCTTTCTGACCCCTGTTCTAAAACACCACTGCAACATTGCAGTTTTCTTTGCTGTCTCTCCCTTAGTGGGTCTCATTGGCAGTGGTGGACCAGTGTTACCTACTATCATGAATTGCAAGAATTGATGTTAGACTTTTCTGAGGGAAGCCCTGCCTTCTATGTAGGGACAGAGTCCCTCAAAAACCTGGCGTCTTGGGTTTGAGCATCTGTACCACCTCCCTCTTCTTCTAACAGTACAGAACACCACAGAAGCCCTTCCTACTGATGAAGTTAGGGGTTTTCATAACCACATACTCTGGTAGGTTGTGACTTAGGTATTAATAGTAAAAATATTTCCAAAAGACTGGTGCACACAAATACACACACATACCCCAGAGGTCATAGGATGACCTATGGACCAGAAGATTCTGCTGTAAAGCATAAAGAGGTCTCAAGCATAGATCAATCATACCCATTAGGATGGCTACAGGAAGGAAGGAGTGGGGCGAAGGAAAATAGCAACTGCTGAGAGGATGTGAAGTGATTGGAGTGCTTGTGCGCTGCTGTTGGGAATGTAAAATGGTGCAGCTACTGTGGACACCGTATGGCAGTTCCTCAAAAGCTTAAAAATAGAACTTCCATATGATCTAGCAATTCCATACCTGGATATATGCCCCGCAAGAATTGAAATCAGGGACTCGAATAGCATTATTCACCATAGCCAGAAGGTGGAAGCCACCTGGATGTCCACTGACGAGGAATGGACAAACAAAATGTGCTACATACACACAACAGATTATTATTTGGCCTTAACAAGAAAGGAAATTCTGACACACAATTACAGCTTCTTTTGAACTTCTGAGACTTCTTTTTTGTGGGTCTCTACAGAAAAAGGACCTAAAAGGAACAAAGCTGGTTCCTCACTGTCTCTTCTTTTTCATCCCGTTTAGAAAAGATGCCCTTGTTCGTAGGGAGTGGCATAGCCAATGACATGGTTATAAGTAGACAAACATGACTAATCGTGTTAGAAACATTATATGCACTAGAGTAATGTGACTTTATTATATGATTTTGTTATCATCAAGAGTACACCTGCCCACCTTTCTGACCCCTGTTCTAAAACACCACTGCAACATTGCAGTTTTCTTTGCTGTCTCTCCCTTAGTGGGTCTCATTGGCAGTGGTGGACCAGTGTTACCTACTATCATGAATTGCAAGAATTGATGTTAGACTTTTCTGAGGGAAGCCCTGCCTTCTATGTAGGGACAGAGTCCCTCAAAAACCTGGCGTCTTGGGTTTGAGCATCTGTACCACCTCCCTCTTCTTCTAACAGTACAGAACACCACAGAAGCCCTTCCTACTGATGAAGTTAGGGGTTTTCATAACCACATACTCTGGTAGGTTGTGACTTAGGTATTAATAGTAAAAATATTTCCAAAAGACTGGTGCACACAAATACACACACATACCCCAGAGGTCATAGGATGACCTATGGACCAGAAGATTCTGCTGTAAAGCATAAAGAGGTCTCAAGCATAGATCAATCATACCCATTAGGATGGCTACAGGAAGGAAGGAGTGGACGAAGGAAAATAGCAACTGCTGAGAGGATGTGAAGTGATTGGAGTGCTTGTGCGCTGCTGTTGGGAATGTAAAATGGTGCAGCTACTGTGGACACCGTATGGCAGTTCCTCAAAAGCTTAAAAATAGAACTTCCATATGATCTAGCAATTCCATACCTGGATATATGCCCCGCAAGAATTGAAATCAGGGACTCGAATAGCATTATTCACCATAGCCAGAAGGTGGAAGCCACCTGGATGTCCACTGACGAGGAATGGACAAACAAAATGTGCTACATACACACAACAGATTATTATTTGGCCTTAACAAGAAAGGAAATTCTGACACACACTGCAACGTGGCTAAACCCTGAGGACAGTATGGTGAGTGCAATATGCCAGTCACAAAAAAGACAAACACCATATGATTCCACTTACACGAAGTATCTAGAGTACCTAGAGTTTGTTACCATTGCATTGAAAGGGCCGCTTCTCTTTAAAGGTTATAGTAGAGTGTTATTGCTGCTCAAGATTACAGGGTGAGAGAACAGTCTCTGCTCCCTCCCTGCTCTCTCACACATACACATTTTCTGTGGTAAAATTTCGAGATCCATGCTCGAGGTCCAGGAGTGGTCCATGTTTGCACAGCTTGAAGCTGCTCCATCTTTCCTCTTTAGAGCGCATTCAGATCCACTCCCCAACACTAGGTTGCCATTCTGAGGTGATTTGTTTAGTAGATACTGCCTGCCCACAGAAGATACACAGTTGTATATCTGCAGATCATTTAGGCTGTAGTTTTTGTTGAAAGACGTCATAGACACAACCCCTCCCTTCCCTCTTGATGGCTGTTGGTAATTTGCAACTGCCCACAGCCATGTGCATATTCCCTGGCCTGCCTCCTGCAGCCTCCGTCATTCCCCTCTGCACCAGTACAACGTCCTCCGTCATCTTGCTTTACTTCTCTCTGACCCTTTGCGAGGGCCCAGTTCCCATCCTACTGCTCCATGAAGCCCTCCTCGACCCCTCCAAACTTGAGACCCTTGAGTTTCCCTGGAGCATCTTCAGACACTGGGCTCTTGTTTCTTCCTACTCCAGTTATTTATGTTCATCCAAAGCCATAGACTCCAAGGAGGGCAAGATTTCAGCATTATAGCGCTCTCGGTGCCCTTTGTATAGGAGATTTATACATACCCAAAGAATGCATGCCAATAAACTGATTATTTAGGTTGGTTATCATTTACTCATTTAATTAGAATACATCTAGCAAGAATAATAATACCGTACATTATTTTCAAAGCATTTTCATGTCTTTCTGAGCATATTTGGGAAGTAGCAACATAAGACAACTTTCTGTCATTCAGCCTGAAATGCGATACTGAGCAGAAAGGAAAAGTTACGTGGAAGGCATGAGGCCAGCCAGCTCTCAGTGAGACTGTCCATGCTCACATGGAATACCAGCGGCTAGAAGGCACCCTGGCAGTCAGTTCATCCTCCTGCTTTATAAGCCAGATGGAGGAACTGAGGCAATAGGTCACACACAATTAAAATACCAGCCCTGGACCTCAGGGCTCTCGCAGGTCCAGGCCTCATGTATAAGACACAATCTACTGACTTCAGGAGTCTCTGTTTTCTATTCTCCATTAGTTTTGAGGAAAAGTACAATCACCTCACTCAAATACCAGCATGTTGATGGAGGATTATACATTTAAAAGAGGCTGGGGAGACAGATCTCCTCGGGACACTAACCTGTGTTGCATGTAACCTGGCTTGGTGCATAATGGCAGCTTCTCTCTGTAAAGCTTGTTATGGAAACCCCATTGGGGTCTTGTGGTAATTACCTCTGAGGAGGGTGGTGGGATGAGGGAGCAGGGTGTGGGGCTGAGGCAATATAGCCTAATGGAACATGTAGAATTCCAAGGTATCAGAAAGACCTGGACTTGAATTCCAGCTTTGACTTATTTCCTGTGAGCTGGTAGATAAGTTCTCTGTGTTTCTGCTTCATTAGCCATCCCCATTTCACTGGGGACAGTTATAGCTATCTCTTGTAAATATATCCAAACAAAAGTACATAGCAACTATATGCTGACTACTGGGATTGGAGGTACAGTGTCTGAAGCCCTTGTCCTGGAGTTCGATCTTCAGACACTGGGCTCTTGTTTCTTCCTACTCCAGTTATTTATGTTCATCCAAAGCCATAGACTCCAAGGAGGGCAAGATTTCAGCATTATAGCGCTCTCGGTGCCCTTTGTATAGGAGATTTATACATACCCAAAGAATGCATGCCAATAAACTGATTATTTAGGTTGGTTATCATTTACTCATTTAATTAGAATACATCTAGCAAGAATAATAATACCGTACATTATTTTCAAAGCATTTTCATGTCTTTCTGAGCATATTTGGGAAGTAGCAACATAAGACAACTTTCTGTCATTCAGCCTGAAATGCGATACTGAGCAGAAAGGAAAAGTTACGTGGAAGGCATGAGGCCAGCCAGCTCTCAGTGAGACTGTCCATGCTCACATGGAATACCAGCGGCTAGAAGGCACCCTGGCAGTCAGTTCATCCTCCTGCTTTATAAGCCAGATGGAGAAACTGAGGCAATAGGTCACACACAATTAAGAAATACCAGCCCTGGACCTCAGGGCTCTCGCAGGTCCAGGCCTCATGTATAAGACACAATCTACTGACTTCAGGAGTCTCTGTTTTCTATTCTCCATTAGTTTTGAGGGAAAAGTACAATCACCTCACTCAAATACCAGCATGTTGATGGAGGATTATACATTTAAAAGAGGCTGGGGAGACAGATCTCCTCGGGACACTAACCTGTGTTGCATGTAACCTGGCTTGGTGCATAATGGCAGCTTCTCTCTGTAAAGCTTGTTATGGAAACCCCATTGGGGTCTTGTGGTAATTACCTCTGAGGAGGGTGGTGGGATGAGGGAGCAGGGTGTGGGGCTGAGGCAATATAGCCTAATGGAACATGTAGAATTCCAAGGTATCAGAAAGACCTGGACTTGAATTCCAGCTTTGACTTAT
This sequence comes from Tragulus kanchil, assembly GCA_022376925.1. Taxonomy (NCBI): domain Eukaryota; kingdom Metazoa; phylum Chordata; class Mammalia; order Artiodactyla; family Tragulidae; genus Tragulus; species Tragulus kanchil. The sequence goes on along the minus strand of JAIOJX010000004.1, from coordinate 100,743,141 downwards.
TTCCTGTGAGCTGGTAGATAAGTTCTCTGTGTTTCTGCTTCATTAGCCATCCCCATTTCACTGGGGACAGTTATAGCTATCTCTTGTAAATATATCCAAACAAAAGTACATAGCAACTATATGCTGACTACTGGGATTGGAGGTACAGTGTCTGTACTTTTTAGATTATACATTTCTGCAGTTTTAATTTTTAGTAATAAGAACACATTACTTCCACAACCGGGAATAAATCCATAAAAATTTATTCTAAAAAATCAGCTTCCAGGGTTCTCGTGAGATTGTAATATCTGGAAAACTGCTAGATTCTGACAATTGGAGTTGGGGGCATGCCGGAGTTCTTGGTCCCGATGCCTACCTGTCCTGGGTCCAAGAAGCTAGCATGGGACAGCAGTTCTCCTCAGCTATTAGCCCTGATACCCTGACTGCCTGAGTTGCCATTCTTTCTTTCTATCAAATATAAGAACTCATTTTACAGCGTGTCACAAAGTTAGCAGAATTTTGTGTCTTCTCTTGCTGCCAATGTTTGTCTACAGAGGCTTGTCAGAGTTTCCTTGGTGTGGGCTGGTGCAAGCCCTCAACCACAGAACCTAACTATACAGATAACTTTTCCCCTTTTTAATTTTCAAAGGCTTTTAGTCTGCCTCCTTGACTTTGGGGAGTACTAAAGTGTGTTTGGAAATGTGGCCTTTCTTATGCCGAGGGCCGTCCCACAAGCCTCGTTTCCCGCCCACCCCACTTCACACAGGGCATCTCAAGTAACATACATCAAACCTTCGCTGTTAACACTTGGTGCTGTCGTACTGGCTTTCATCCTGAGAAAATAAATAAACCAAACCAAACCCACAGCACTTTAAAAACACTAATTAATCCTCACCACAAGCCTAGGCTACACACAAATGGCAAATCCCACTACCCCAATTTTATGTTTGGAGAAATAAGAGTAAGCACCTTTCTTAAGGCTTCTCAGGGCCAGATAACAGGAACTGACTTGAAGGACTTGGGCTGGGCCTACCTCTGGAGAGAGGCATCTGGCCATGTGGTTGCTTGCCTGAAACCCCACTTACATGTCAGCTTTTATTTTTTCCCCCAAGGTGATGATGAGGCCACATCCACTCATTTATAACTGACCTCTTATTTATTTGGTTACTTTTCCTTAATTCTGGTAGAGCTTCAAAATTTTAGCAATGGCTTCCAAGAGCAGCCTGACAGTTCTAACTTATTCAAAGGTTGATGTCAAATTTGATACTCAACATAGAAGCTGACCACCCTCCAAATAGTCCCTTTCAGATTCAGCCCCAAGCCCGTTCCACCTTCCACACTGGAGCCTTTTTTGTACCTAGATCTCTTCAAGATTTGGAGGTGTCCAGACTCTGCTTTCTCTCCCAGTCTAGACCAGGCATCTTCCTCCCTCAGTCTCCTAGTGCTACAACCTGTAAAGGTAAAGATAGATACATATCATTCTTGAAATTGTCAACCATCATATTCTGGAAAGACATAAAAACCTGACTAAATTTCATGGGGAAAGTCCCATGGAATTAAAGTGTAGTAACTCTACTTTCTCAATATTGACTAATCTGGTCAGATTTTCTTTAGGGGCTCTAGGGTACTGAAACAAGACTTTTGAAAACATTTCCGAGAAGTAAGCTATAGAAAGTCGAACATGTGGTCTGCTTGAAGTAACCCATAATGTGTGGTGTTAGTGATCAAGCATGTACAGAATAGTCTGTTACCTCTGGCAGCAAATACCTAGAATATAAACACATGTCCCCTGCTTCTGAAGAGCTTTTTTTAAAATATTTTTTATTTAATTTATGTATTTTTTTAGAGTTTTGTTGTTTACTTCTACACATCAACCTGAATCCTGCATAGGTATACACATGTTTCTCACCTCTCCAAACCTCCTCACCAACTCCCTCCCCAGCCCACCCCTCCAGGTCACCACAGAGCCCCTGTTTGAGATCCCCTAGTCCCACAGCATATTCCCCTCCCTCACCTCAATGTCCATAAGATTGTTCTCCATGTCTACATCTCCACTGCTGCTCTGCATATTCATTTACCAGCACCATCTTTCTATATTTCATATATATGTGTCAGTATACAATATTAATCTTCCTCTCTCTGACATACCTCACTCTGTATAATAGGTTCTAGATTCATCCACCTCATTAGAACTGATTCAAACACATTTCTGTTTATGGCTGATATTTCATTGTATATATGTACCACATCTTCCTTATTCATTTGGTTACTTTTCCTTAATTCTGGTAGAGCTTCAAAATTTTAGCAATGGCTTCCAAGAGCAGCCTGACAGTTCTAACTTATTCAAAGGTTGATGTCAAATTTGATACTCAACATAGAAGCTGACCACCCTCCAAATAGTCCCTTTCAGATTCAGCCCCAAGCCCGTTCCACCTTCCACACTGGAGCCTTTTTTGTACCTAGATCTCTTCAAGATTTGGAGGTGTCCAGACTCTGCTTTCTCTCCCAGTCTAGACCAGGCATCTTCCTCCCTCAGTCTCCTAGTGCTACAACCTGTAAAGGTAAAGATAGATACATATCATTCTTGAAATTGTCAACCATCATATTCTGGAAAGACATAAAAACCTGACTAAATTTCATGGGGAAAGTCCCATGGAATTAAAGTGTAGTAACTCTACTTTCTCAATATTGACTAATCTGGTCAGATTTTCTTTAGGGGCTCTAGGGTACTGAAACAAGACTTTTGAAAACATTTCCGAGAAGTAAGCTATAGAAAGTCGAACATGTGGTCTGCTTGAAGTAACCCATAATGTGTGGTGTTAGTGATCAAGCATGTACAGAATAGTCTGTTACCTCTGGCAGCAAATACCTAGAATATAAACACATGTCCCCTGCTTCTGAAGAGCTTTTTTTAAAATATTTTTTATTTAATTTATGTATTTTTTTAGAGTTTTGTTGTTTACTTCTACACATCAACCTGAATCCTGCATAGGTATACACATGTTTCTCACCTCTCCAAACCTCCTCACCAACTCCCTCCCCAGCCCACCCCTCCAGGTCACCACAGAGCCCCTGTTTGAGATCCCCTAGTCCCACAGCATATTCCCCTCCCTCACCTCAATGTCCATAAGATTGTTCTCCATGTCTACATCTCCACTGCTGCTCTGCATATTCATTTACCAGCACCATCTTTCTATATTTCATATATATGTGTCAGTATACAATATTAATCTTCCTCTCTCTGACATACCTCACTCTGTATAATAGGTTCTAGATTCATCCACCTCATTAGAACTGATTCAAACACATTTCTGTTTATGGCTGATATTTCATTGTATATATGTACCACATCTTCCTTATTCATTCATCTGTCGATGGACATCTATGTTGTTTCCATGTTCTAGCTATTATAAATAGTGCTGCAATGAACAATGGGGTACATGTGTCTCTCCTGAAGAGACTTTTGAATCAGAGGAAAAAAAATGCATGCCAAGGAAATGACACAATTATAAATTAAAGTAGCAACAAACCATAAGTGATAGAAATCAAATACAACTAAGGAGAAATGAAGAAACGATAGAGGTATCTGGGGTTGATTAAGGCAGATTTATTTGAAAAGTCTAGTTTTAAATTTATTATTCCAATAACTTTGGTTTTATCTTTCTTGATTTTTCTCATCTTCCTCTCACATTAAAATATAAACCCCGCGAGGGTAGGCAGTTTTTTCTTTCATACTTGTTTCTGTCCCTCAGCATCTAGACCAGCAACACAATCAAAATCAGTAGTCAGATAAATTTCCTTCTTTATTTAAAGAAAAATGGAAAAAGGGAAGATTGGGAAAGACTTGCACAGATATTTTTAAAAGAGACTAGATAGATGTCAGAGGTACTTGATTTGTGATAGGTAATATTTATTCATAAGGTAAGACAAAAAACTTTAGATTTGGCTTAGTTAATAGCAGGTAAGAGTCCAATACCAGTGTCATTTATAATGACTTAAACAGGAAGTCACGATTATTTTGACCCTTAACAAAAATTCTTTCCGGAGCTATTCCTCTGTATCATTTTATAAAATTCCTTCCAGAAAATACTTTTTATTATTTATCTGACATTTAGCTCCTTCTCAAAAAGAAAATAAGAATAAAAGCCCCTGTTTGAGATCCCCTAGTCCCACAGCATATTCCCCTCCCTCACCTCAATGTCCATAAGATTGTTCTCCATGTCTACATCTCCACTGCTGCTCTGCATATTCATTTACCAGCACCATCTTTCTATATTTCATATATATGTGTCAGTATACAATATTAATCTTCCTCTCTCTGACATACCTCACTCTGTATAATAGGTTCTAGATTCATCCACCTCATTAGAACTGATTCAAACACATTTCTGTTTATGGCTGATATTTCATTGTATATATGTACCACATCTTCCTTATTCATTCATCTGTCGATGGACATCTATGTTGTTTCCATGTTCTAGCTATTATAAATAGTGCTGCAATGAACAATGGGGTACATGTGTCTCTCCTGAAGAGACTTTTGAATCAGAGGAAAAAAAATGCATGCCAAGGAAATGACACAATTATAAATTAAAGTAGCAACAAACCATAAGTGATAGAAATCAAATACAACTAAGGAGAAATGAAGAAACGATAGAGGTATCTGGGGTTGATTAAGGCAGATTTATTTGAAAAGTCTAGTTTTAAATTTATTATTCCAATAACTTTGGTTTTATCTTTCTTGATTTTTCTCATCTTCCTCTCACATTAAAATATAAACCCCGCGAGGGTAGGCAGTTTTTTCTTTCATACTTGTTTCTGTCCCTCAGCATCTAGACCAGCAACACAATCAAAATCAGTAGTCAGATAAATTTCCTTCTTTATTTAAAGAAAAATGGAAAAAGGGAAGATTGGGAAAGACTTGCACAGATATTTTTAAAAGAGACTAGATAGATGTCAGAGGTACTTGATTTGTGATAGGTAATATTTATTCATAAGGTAAGACAAAAAACTTTAGATTTGGCTTAGTTAATAGCAGGTAAGAGTCCAATACCAGTGTCATTTATAATGACTTAAACAGGAAGTCACGATTATTTTGACCCTTAACAAAAATTCTTTCCGGAGCTATTCCTCTGTATCATTTTATAAAAATTCCTTCCAGAAAATACTTTTTATTATTTATCTGACATTTAGCTCCCTTCTCAAAAAAGAAAATAAGAATAAAAGATGAATGAGCAAGAAAGTGAACCCAAGTACCACCCTCCCTTGTAATAATTCACCTGAGATGTAAGAATTATTTGTAAGATAAATATTTCATCTGAAGAAAGTTGAGGGTTGAATTTTGGTTATTTCTTGGACAAGGTAGAATGTGGTGTCTGATTTCTAACTGTTAACAATCGATGTTTGAAAATTTTAATGTGAGGGACTGAAAAATATCTAAACCTTTCTCTTTTTCTCATTCAACCATGTTTTCAAATTTATGTGAGGTTGCTTTTTTTCTTAATCTTTCCACAAATAATAAAGCACAGCATTTATCTTGCATTGAGCTCTAATGAATATACATTCTTTTTAAATGAAAATATTGACTAGAAACCAAATGAGAAAAGAATGGAAAGAGATGTATTGCATAAATCATCAGACACTTGGAAGAGTATGTAAGCAAATCTAAGAACTGCGTGTTTTTCATAATTTTATATTTTCTCTTTAAAAAAAAATTCAGTTTCTAAACTGTTGCTGGTTTGGCCACTGCAAGGATGACATCAGCTCTTCCATTGTGTAGTGTCTGCTTTCTTGTAGATAACTTGAGGGCACTTCATCAAGTTATGGTGATTATGTTGAATTTAAAAACCAACTGGGTTTGAGTTTAAATTCTCCTAACTGCTAAACCAAACACATTCTTAACCTTAGGCTTACTTGTAAGCACTCTTGAACATTTATATTGCACATAGGCCACTTTATTTTTAAAAGGAGAGAGAGAAACATGCTCCTTAAAGTTTCTGATCATATCTGTTACGTGCTCTGTATTATCAGTGTGATTCTCCAGACGTTCAGAAGCTTTCACATCAAGTGTCCTCTTTTCTCTCATTCACTTAATCTGACACCAAATCAAGGGGATGATCATCTTGGCAGTCATTGTTTTCCCTCTTCAGAAATTACAGAGTGCTCTGAGCTCTAGTCTCCTTCAGCAAGCAGGGGCAGCTTCTGACTGCCCCTGTGAGTGAGTGATGAAAAAAATTATACTAGAGGGCTTCCTGGTGGTCCAGTGGGTAAGGACACCGCCTTACAGTGCAAGGGTGCGGTTTGATCCCTGGCCTGGGAAGATCCCATGTGCTGCGGAGTGTCTGGACCGATGTGTCCAATTACCAAGCCGGAGCTCTGGAGCGCATGCACCCAGAGCCAGTGCTCTGCGACAAGAGGCCACTGCGATGGGAGGCCCAAGAATTATTTGTAAGATAAATATTTCATCTGGTTTTTTTTTCGGGGTAGAATGTGGTGTCTGATTTCTAACTGTTAACAATCGATGTTTGAAAATTTTAATGTGAGGGACTGAAAAATATCTAAACCTTTCTCTTTTTCTCATTCAACCATGTTTTCAAATTTATGTGAGGTTGCTTTTTTTCTTAATCTTTCCACAAATAATAAAGCACAGCATTTATCTTGCATTGAGCTCTAATGAATATACATTCTTTTTAAATGAAAATATTGACTAGAAACCAAATGAGAAAAGAATGGAAAGAGATGTATTGCATAAATCATCAGACACTTGGAAGAGTATGTAAGCAAATCTAAGAACTGCGTGTTTTTCATAATTTTATATTTTCTCTTTAAAAAAAAATTCAGTTTCTAAACTGTTGCTGGTTTGGCCACTGCAAGGATGACATCAGCTCTTCCATTGTGTAGTGTCTGCTTTCTTGTAGATAACTTGAGGGCACTTCATCAAGTTATGGTGATTATGTTGAATTTAAAAACCAACTGGGTTTGAGTTTAAATTCTCCTAACTGCTAAACCAAACACATTCTTAACCTTAGGCTTACTTGTAAGCACTCTTGAACATTTATATTGCACATAGGCCACTTTATTTTTAAAAGGAGAGAGAGAAACATGCTCCTTAAAGTTTCTGATCATATCTGTTACGTGCTCTGTATTATCAGTGTGATTCTCCAGACGTTCAGAAGCTTTCACATCAAGTGTCCTCTTTTCTCTCATTCACTTAATCTGACACCAAATCAAGGGGATGATCATCTTGGCAGTCATTGTTTTCCCTCTTCAGAAATTACAGAGTGCTCTGAGCTCTAGTCTCCTTCAGCAAGCAGGGGCAGCTTCTGACTGCCCCTGTGAGTGAGTGATGAAAAACATTATACTAGAGGGGCTTCCCTGGTGGTCCAGTGGGTAAGGACACCGCCTTACAGTGCAAGGGGTGCCGGTTTGATCCCTGGCCTGGGAAGATCCCATGTGCTGCGGAGTGTCTGGACCGATGTGTCCAATTACCAAGCCGGAGCTCTGGAGCGCATGCACCCAGAGCCAGTGCTCTGCGACAAGAGGCCACTGCGATGGGAGGCCCACACGGGCCAAAGAACAAAAATGGATGAAAATAGATAAATGAAAGACAAATAGAAGTGGCCCGCCCAAACCCCTCCCTCTCCAACCCGCACCCCCCACAAGAAAAAGATTATACTAGAAATTAGACTGTTAATGGGGAAGAAAAAAGCAGTCTGTGAACAGTACTAACAGCTTCCCCATGTCACCTAGGAAATCACTCTGACCATACTTGCATTCCAGATGTATAATCTATTACCTGACAGCAAACCAGTGCTTCTCAAATTAGAAAAAGCGTGTGGATCACTTAGTTGAGTTGGGCTGGGCTGGGGTCTGAATTCAGTATTTCTAACAAACTGTCAGGTAGAACCAATACTGCTGGTTCTCTGACCATACTTTGAGTAGTCTCTAGTCTAGGAAGGACTTTTTTTTTTTTTTTTTCTGATTTGGAGCTCAAGATTTTTAATTTAAAATATTTGCATGAATATTCAAATTAAGACTAAGTAAATATTTTTTGCAAGATATGCAGTTAAAGACAGAAATACATGACCTTAAATCTCAGAAGTCTTTCTAAGTTTCTCCCCCAAGTTCCTATTTAGGCTAGTTGTATGGGAATTTGCATTGTATTTCTCATTATCCAAATGTCAAATTGTTTTCTGATCCTAAAACCATCTGGTGCTTGATGAAAAACATCCAAAATATATTCAAGTCAACAGGGCGTAAAGATTTTAGAGGTTATCTCAGAAACTTGGTTCCTTTTTCCCTTTATTCCTGATGTTCTCATACTTTCAGCATTCTGGGGAAAAAAAGCAAACAAGCAAGCGAAAACAAAAAATCCTCTAGCATCCAAAATATAGTACTGAGCAACCACTGAGGAAGTGGTTCCCAAGCCTAGAATGAGGTAGCCAACTTCTACTCAAATTCTATGAGACCCTCCCTACTTGAGTTGTTGGTTCTGACTCATTCTAGGTACTCCCCTGGTCTTGCAGAGGACTGGCGTTGTTCAGTTCAGTTCAGTCTCTCACTGTGTCCAACTCTTTGCGACTCTATCAACTGCAGCACACCAGGCTTCCCTGTCCTTCACCGTCTCCCAGAGCTTGCTCACACTTGTGTCCATTGACTCAGTGATGCCATCTAACTATCCTGTCCTCTGTCATCCCCTTCTCCTTTGGCCTTCTGTTTTTCCCAACATCAGGATCTTCTCCAACCGGGTCGTCTCTTTGTATCAGTGAAATGTTGGAGCTTCAGCTTCTGCATCAGTCCTTCCAATGACTATTCAGGGTTGATTTCCTTTAAGATTGACTGGTTTGATCTCCTTGCTCTCCAAGGGACTCTCAAGAGCTTTCTCCAGCACCACAGTTCAAACGCATCAATTCATTGGTGCTCAGCCTTCTATATGGTCCAACTCTCACATCCATACATGACTACTGGGAAAACCACAGCTTGGACAGAGAAACTCCAGTGAGCTGGTGAGAGACTCTGTGGAGAAACTGGTGACTAAGGATGCTGTGTGGAGAGTAGGAAGGCTCCTGGGGTTCATGGCTTTGTAAGTGACTGAGAGGTTACTCTCATGAGGCTTTAGAGGTGCACACATCCATGCGACTAGTCAAAGCAGTGGCTGGGACTCCTGCTGCTCTGTCACTATGCCTCCTAGGAACACAAAACGTCCTCACCCACTGTCATTGTGTGAGCTTGTCATACATTTTGGGTTCAGCAAGTCCATTTTCATTTTCTGCCTCTCAAAATTAAGAACGTAGATGTGTCTACACTTCAGAGCATATGAAAAACATACCTTGTCACTTACTATATTTAGAGGGAAAATGGTAGACTTTGATGTTCCCATAATATTGTCAAGAAGCAAATCTATTCTTTTTTTCCCCATGAATTCATACCTGTATTTGGAACATCCTAAAAGGACTCAGTATAGTTTTCCTTTAATGTGTTTGTGAACTAGTTGCTCAGTCATGTCGGACTCTTTGCAACCCTGTGGACTGTAGCCCACTAGGCTCCTGTCCGTGGGATTTCCCAGGCAAAACTACTGGGATGGATTGTCATTTTTCTCTCCAGGTTCAAGTGTTTAGGGACAGTATAAAATAGATAACTAATGAAAACCAACTATGTAGCACAGGGAACTCTACTCAGTGCCCTGTGGTGAACTAACTGGGGAGGAAATCTAAAAAAAAAGTGGATATATTTATATGTATAACAGATTCACTTTACAGCAGAAACAAATACAGCATTGTAAAGCAACTATAGTCCAATAAAAAAAACTTTTTCTAAGTGTTTAGAGATGAGAAAAACATTACATGCAGCATGTAAGAGAAAAAGACACAGAATAGAAAATTTTATGTTCATTATCACCTCAATTTTACACAAAAATATGGGCATTAAAATGGTATTAGAAGGAATATGCCAAAATGTAATGGGTGATTAGCTTTTGAGAGTGAGATTACAGATGATTTTGGGCGGTGGGGGAGGCCACTTCTCTTGGTCTTTCATTTATCTGTTTTCATCCATCTTTGTTCCTTGGACTGTGTGGGCCTCCCATCGCAGTGGCCCCTGTCGCTGTAGAGCATCGGCTCTGGGTGCATGCGCTCTGGAGCTTCAGCTCAGTCGTTGGACACATCAGTCCAGCCGCTCCATGGCACATGGGATGTTCCCAGGCCAGGGATCAAGCCAGCGCCCCTTGTACTGCAAGGCGGTGTCCGTACCCACTGGACCACCAGAGAAGCCCTACAGATGATTTTTATTGTCTTTTTCATGTTGTTCAGTATAGGCTAATTTTTTTTAATATAATATGTACTGTTACTTTTGTGATTAAAAAAAAAAAGGAACAAGAAAAAAGGAAGCAAAGTAACACTGTGATCTGGCTGATAGTCCCTGAGCCTAAACCTCCTCACACCAAATACAGCCTGAATCTCTGTTCTGGGACTTGAGTCTGTATTTAATTGTTTGATGTTTTTATGTGGTATGAATCTGTGTACTGCCTTGGTGACAGGAATAAATTAAAGTGTCTCGATAAAGATCAAACCCATCAATTTTTCCAAAGTCTATACTTGATTAATTCTACAAAGGTGCAGGTCAAAGTTATTCCTCAAATCTCATTATTTTAATAAAGAAACCCAAAGTTTCCATGTTTGCCAAGAAATTCTTTATCACTGTAAAATAGTAAAAGGTCACAAAATGTCTCCTTCCCCAATCAAACAGCATATAAGAAAAATTTCTTTTCTCAACAATTCATTACTCTAGCAGAAACAAAAGAAACCCCTGACATTTGCTTCAGGGGAAATAAATGTTCCATAGATCATGGAGAAAAATGACAAACAAATTAATGAAAAACAAATACACTTGTGCAGTATCCCCAGCCAAGCCAGACCAAACACAAGTCAAAGTCAGCTTTTATACTCAGGATGTAAGAGAAAAAGACACAGAATAGAAAATTTTATGTTCATTATCACCTCAATTTTACACAAAAATATGGGCATTAAAATGGTATTAGAAGGAATATGCCAAAATGTAATGGGTGATTAGCTTTTGAGAGTGAGATTACAGATGATTTTGGGCGGTGGGGGAGGCCACTTCTCTTGGTCTTTCATTTATCTGTTTTCATCCATCTTTGTTCCTTGGACTGTGTGGGCCTCCCATCGCAGTGGCCCCTGTCGCTGTAGAGCATCGGCTCTGGGTGCATGCGCTCTGGAGCTTCAGCTCAGTCGTTGGACACATCAGTCCAGCCGCTCCATGGCACATGGGATGTTCCCAGGCCAGGGATCAAGCCAGCGCCCCTTGTACTGCAAGGCGGTGTCCGTACCCACTGGACCACCAGAGAAGCCCTACAGATGATTTTTATTGTCTTTTTCATGTTGTTCAGTATAGGCTAATTTTTTTTAATATAATATGTACTGTTACTTTTGTGATTAAAAAAAAAAAGGAACAAGAAAAAAGGAAGCAAAGTAACACTGTGATCTGGCTGATAGTCCCTGAGCCTAAACCTCCTCACACCAAATACAGCCTGAATCTCTGTTCTGGGACTTGAGTCTGTATTTAATTGTTTGATGTTTTTATGTGGTATGAATCTGTGTACTGCCTTGGTGACAGGAATAAATTAAAGTGTCTCGATAAAGATCAAACCCATCAATTTTTCCAAAGTCTATACTTGATTAATTCTACAAAGGTGCAGGTCAAAGTTATTCCTCAAATCTCATTATTTTAATAAAGAAACCCAAAGTTTCCATGTTTGCCAAGAAATTCTTTATCACTGTAAAATAGTAAAAGGTCACAAAATGTCTCCTTCCCCAATCAAACAGCATATAAGAAAAATTTCTTTTCTCAACAATTCATTACTCTAGCAGAAACAAAAGAAACCCCTGACATTTGCTTCAGGGGAAATAAATGTTCCATAGATCATGGAGAAAAATGACAAACAAATTAATGAAAAACAAATACACTTGTGCAGTATCCCCAGCCAAGCCAGACCAAACACAAGTCAAAGTCAGCTTTTATACTCAGGTCTTTCCAACTCTGAGGACTGACAGTTTCCATAATGGCATCAGCACTTTAGTTACAGAAAGCTGTACACACACCAAAGAAATACAAATTAAAGAAACATGCGGTGGAAAAACAGAAAAAGAAATTCTATCATTTCATGCATATTTAACTGTAGTGGGAAAGTCGTTGCTGGCAAAGCATTATTGAAATCTTGAGCTAATAAGTGGAAGTCTTCTAGAAGTTATTTCCCCCCGCCTTCATAATGCTTTATACAAAATTGTAACTTGACTGAAGTTAGCAGTACTCAATTTTCCCACATCCTAAAAATTCCTTCCTTTAATTCTGCCTCATTCTAGCCAACTTTCTCTTCAACTTTCTCTTTCTCTTCAAAGTTTCTCTTGAAACTTTGTCAAGGAATAACATACATGTATGTTCTCCACATCTTAAGTTTCCATTTATTTACAAACTAGTTAGTGTTTTTAAAAATATAAGCAACACATGGGCTTCCCTGGTGGTCCAGTGGGTAAAGAGTCTGCCTTGCAGTCCAAGGGGCACCAGTCTGATTCCTGGCCCTGGAAGATCCCAACGTGACGTGGAGAAGCTTAGCTGGTGTGTCCAATTAGGAGCCAGCAGGCTGGAGCTCATGTGCCCAGAGCCAGTGCTCTTCGATGAGAGAGGTCACTGCAATGGGAGGCCCACACAGGCCAAAGGATAAGGATGGATGAAAATAAATGATGACTTAGAGACAATATATATATATATATATATATATATATATAAGCACTATAAATAAAGCCAAAATTGATGCCCTCCAGCCTCAGATCCCTCTCCAGACATGACATCTGCTAACAGTTTTGTCCTACTAGACCACTGTAGATATACATACTTATGTAGTATGGATTTACAGACTTATGTATATATGGATATATTTTGTACCTTTTTTTTTTACATAAATAGTATCATGAAGGGTATTTTTTGCCACATTTTTAGGGGAGGGTAGCCAAAAATCTACCTTGGAGACCTTTCCAGGTCAGTGGCTTGCAACTGGAAGCAATTTCTAGAGACTTTTTTTTTTTTAATTCTTTATTTTGAAGGTTTTACAGAGTTTTGTTGTTCACAGACATGTATGTTCCCAGATCAGTCATATGCATATCCATGGTCCTCACCCCCCCAGTTCCCCCCATCCCACCCCTCCGGACCATCGCCTCAAGCCATTGTAAACACTCCTATTCCCTTAGCACAATGACAATAGCTATCTTTTCCACACATGACAATATAGGTTTCCATGTCACTCCCTCCATGCCTCCTCCCTATTTCTTCCCCACAGTGTCCATATGTCTATGCTCTGTCTGTTTTTCCATGAGTTCCCTGCGTGTGTTATCAAGACCGTCCTACTAGATTCCATATATGTGTGTTAGTATACTGTATTTGTCTTTCTCTTTTTGACTTACTTCACTTTTTATGATAGGTTCTAGAGCCAGCCACTTCATTGGGATTGAGTCTTCTGCATTTCTTTTAACAGCTGAGTAGTATTCCATTGTATATATGTACCAGAGCTTCTGTATCCATTCATTCGTCGATGGACATCTAGGTTGCTTCCATGTTCTGGCTATTGTGTAGAGAACTGCAATGAACATTGGGGTACAGGTGCTTCTTTCATTTTTGATTTCATCAGGATATAAGCCTAATAGTGGGATTACTGGGTCATAGGGTGCTTCTATTTTTAGTTTTTTAAGGAATCTCCATACTGTCTTCCATAGAGGCTGTATCAATTGACATTCCCACCAGCAATGCAAGAGGGTTCCCTTTTCTCCGCACCCTCTTCAGCATTTATTGTCTGCAGATATTCTGAAGATGGCCATTCTGACGGGTGTGAGGTGGTATCTCATTGTAGTTTTAATTTGCATTTCTCTAATAATAAGGGAGGTTGAGCATCATTTCATGTGCTTTTGGGCCATCTGTATATCCTCTTTGGAAAGGCGTAGAGACATTTTTGATGGTCACAACCTGGAGGGAGGTGCTCCTGGCAGCCAGTGACATTGCTTAACACCCTACAATGCACAGGCAGCCCCCGCCACAAAGCATTATTCACAAGTGTCAATAACACCAACATTGAGAAAGTCTGATGTGAATCTGCTTATTCTTTTAACCACTGCATTGTATTTTATAGTTTACCAGTCACCAGTTTAGAGACATTTAAAAATGTTTTTCATTGAAGTGTAGTTGACTTATGATGTGTTAATTTTGCTATATAGCAAGCTCCCGGAGATGGTGAAGGACAGAGAAGCCTGGCATCTTGCAGTCCGTGGGGTTGCAAAGAGTTGGACAAAGCTTAGCAGCTAAACAGTAACAAAGTGATTCATTTGTACATACATACATGCTTTTTAATGTTCTTTTCCATTATGGTTTATCATAGATAGGTTTTTAAAAACATTCTTGTTTATGCCCATTACTGAGTATTTCTCCCATTTACTTTTCTCCCCGCTGCTATCTGCCTTCTCACCCAGATACCTGCTAGGTCTCCAGTAGCCTCCTCATTTCCCAATCCTTCAGCTGCTTTTCAGGATGAGGCACCTTGGCCTTTCTGTGACATTTGTCTAGGCTTATCCCACTTCTCCTGGAAGCATGCCCCGCCCCCGCCCCAAGGCTTCACCCTCACCTTTCTGCCTCCTTTGGGGTCTTGCTCCCTGGCTGGCCAGCCACCATTTCCTGAGTTCCAGCTGCCCTCAGGGCACCATGATAGGCACTGGGCATGTGAAGACGAACTGAGCACATCCCTGCTCTGCAGACCCCCTGGTCTAGGAGGCTTGTACCAGAGTTGCCCAGAGTGAGACACGCCTTAATCAAGGCACATATGCCAAGCTTGCTAAGTGACTGAATAAGTGATTAGATAAAGTGTCAAAGATTTTAAAGGCCAATAGAAAATGTTTTCCCTTCACGGTTCAGAATTTACTGCAGATTTTTATCTTCATGACTGCTTCTCCCACCACATAGATTTTTAAAAAATAAATCAAGAACAATGCTTTCCTCACATTTTCCCACCACCACTCTTTTTTTTTTTTCTGCTTTGAAACAGCAACTGCATTGTTTCACATTCGCTCTACAGGGAACGCGCTTGGCCTTGGCCAAGGCAGAGAAAAGATCAAATTAGAGGGCAAGCCTGCCTGCTGCTGGCCCAGGGTGGGAAGTGAGATTGTCAAGCCCTCTCTTCCATTTGGAGCCTCCTCCCCTCCCCCGTTTATTCTTTACAGTCTCCCTGGGCCAGAAGGCCATCACCTCCCACCAGCCACTCACTTCTTTGAGGGGTCCCTGGGAGTGGGCTCAGTGTAGCTGCTGTCTGGCCCTTGTTTCCCTGGATCAAGGAACCTTAAGCCCCTACCTAAAAGCTGACAGCAAAGCAAAGCTCCACTATAAATCCAGTTCAGTGCTCCAAGTGGACTCCTTAAACACGGACTGAATGGTCCCTGGCTGGGACCTGAGAGACACAAAGATAAAGGGGACATGGCCCTGGCCCTGAGGAGCTGGAGGGAGCGGTGGGTGGGGGGCATGCGTAAGCAGCCACTTAGAACGCAAGGCAGAATGCAGTTGGCCCTAAAAAAGGGATCCAGCCTAGTTACTTAAGAAGAAAGAGGAGGGAGGTTAGTTATGACACAGGATCAGGCAAGGCACTTGAAAATCATTTCCTGTCTCTCTTAGAAATACAAGCAGCTTTGTTTGATGGGTCCTTTCAGTTTGAACACAAGGGAAGTAGGATTTCAAAGGAGGGATGGCTTGTTAAGAGAACTAGATTTTAGAGTGCCATTCTGCCAAACACCACATGCATAGTTTCGGTAAGGCCCAAAACCTTAGATATGGGAGTTTTTGTTGTTATTCAGTTCCTAAGTCATATCAGATTCTGTGCAACCTCATGGACTGCAGCATGCCAGGATTCCCTGTCCTCCACTGTCTCCTGGAGCTGGTTCAAACTCATGTCCATTGAGTCGATGATGCCATCCAACCATCTTATCCTCTGTTGCCTCCTTCTCCTCCTGCCCTCAGTCTTTCCCAGCATCAGGGTCTTTTCCAATGAATGGGTGGGTTTTTTTGTCTTACATGTTTATCTCAAGTCTTAATAAAAGCATCCAGGAGAGTGTCTGTCTTTCCACCAGATACTCCAGTTGGAGCAGCCCTGTTTGTATGTCAAGAATCTTTGTTTAACTCCTTTCTGTTCAAGACCATTTTATGCAAGTCATATTATTTAATTCTGAAAAGCACACCCATTGATAAGATCTGTGTGTAGAAGTTTTGTAGGGCCATATTTGTATTTCTGCTTCCTTAAGTTGAAGCCAGATGGGGTCCCAAGTGCATAAAAGACAAAGCTGGAGCAGACATTTTTACTATAAAGTACAATCTCTGCTAGAAGAGAGCAGGAGGAAAGATCTGACAGATGTGCAGGTTTGGGGAGGGCAGCACTAATAGGAGACAAAATGAAGCAGTTGGTCAAGTGGGTCACTGAATAAGAACAAGAAGAAGAAGAACCAGAGCTGGAGTTTGTTCCTGGTCTATGAACTCCCACTCTTCATGTCCCCAAGTTGAGACGTAAGTGAACTAGAGTCAGGAAGCATGTGGAGCATGGCTCCAGTCGCTCCCAGAGGGCTGCCAGGCTTACTTCCTGTTTCCGTGTAACAAATGACCACACACTCCCAGCTTCAAACAACACCCATGTATTATCTCCTGGTTCTCGAGGTCAAGAGTCAGGGGAGGCCTAACCGTGTTCTCTGTGTCGGACCTTACCAGGCTGCCATCTGGGTGAGGGTCAGGCTGTGCTGGCACCTGCAGGCTTGAGGGGAGGCTTCTGCCCCCAGGCTCTCAAGGTCCTTGGCAGAATTTGGTTGCTTGTAGCTGTAGGACTGAGGTCCCAGTTCTCCCCACAGGGCTGTTCCCAGCATCTAGAATCCATTCTCACATCTTTGCCCTGTGACCCCAGAGTCAGAAAGAAACTTCCTTGAGCTGAATTCATCTCAGGTCTGGGATCTCTAACCTCCTTTCTGCTATAAGACAGAGAAATCTCTGTTTTTAAAAGGCTTGTGATTCGCTTAGGCCACTCAGATTGTCTCACTCTCTTGAAGTCACTGATTAGCGACCTTCATCACATCTGCCCTTTTGCCACGTAGGTCACATAATCCCGGGAGTAACAGCACGAGTGAAAGTCATAGGGTTTAGGAGTCCACCAATCACATCTGCCCAGGGTGTGGTTCCATCTGACTTTGAAATAATAATACCTGGAGATCCAGGTCTAGGACCCTGACAGTGGGGGTGGGGGATGGTAAGGGACCCAAAACGGAAATGCTCTCCAGGACCTAAACTAAGAAGGACTTTTGGAGGCAGAATCAGGCAAGGAATTCAGTTCCTTTCATCCATAAGCATATTTGCTGAGAAGCTTTTTTGAGACGCCCTGTACGCATTAGAATAATGAAGGAGAACCTGGCTTCCCTGGCATCCCAGCCGTTTCAGAGTCCATAGGCTAGTGAGATTATGAGCTGTCTTCTAATCTGCATACATCATCCTGACCAAATCTGTGCCCTGTGAAGCTACAGATAGATCTTCAGAAAAGCACATTTCATTTATATGTTCCATTGGCCTGAGTGACCGCTGCTACTGTGGCCACCACCGACTTTCTGCTAGAAGGGTAACTCGGGCCCTGAGAAGCGGAAATTTCAGAGCCAAGGTTGTGGTTCTGAAAGGGGACCCAAGGCCTCAAGGGGCTCCAGCTTCAGAGGCAGGGACAGTACAGACAGGGACAAGAAGCCTCATGTTACAGGGAAAGGGCCTTCATGGAAGAGAAAGGGTCCTAGGAGGCTACCTTGCTCAAATCAATCATAAACTATCAAAGGCGGATCATGCCCTATGTGATTTCGGAATATTGCCAGAAGAATTCCTCAGTCTTCCTCTTAAGACCTCTTGAAATTCTTCATTTTACCTTTTCCCCATGTGTCAATTCTTCCCCTTTTGTTCACTCGTTTGTGGAAATAAAAAGCAAGCCCTTCACACTGGTTTAACGATAATATGTCATATACAGCTTTCTTCGGAGCATTTAAACTTGGAACTTTTCCTTATTACTCAATAGCATCTGGACCTGAGCAAAACAACAGATAAAAATGAAGCTCTGGAAAAGCTATCTTTGGGAAAATGTTGGGGCAAGGGTAGTGGGTCAAATGCTTTCCTTCCCCTTCCCCTTTTTGCCAGGCTGCCATGTACAGTTTTACAGGTTGCCTGACAAACACAGCCTGCCTACCTGAAAGCAGCCTTTTGCCACGTAGGTCACATAATCCCGGGAGTAACAGCACGAGTGAAAGTCATAGGGTTTAGGAGTCCACCAATCACATCTGCCCAGGGTGTGGTTCCATCTGACTTTGAAATAATAATACCTGGAGATCCAGGTCTAGGACCCTGACAGTGGGGTGGGGGATGGTAAGGGACCCAAAACGGAAATGCTCTCCAGGACCTAAACTAAGAAGGACTTTTGGAGGCAGAATCAGGCAAGGAATTCAGTTCCTTTCATCCATAAGCATATTTGCTGAGAAGCTTTTTTGAGACGCCCTGTACGCATTAGAATAATGAAGGAGAACCTGGCTTCCCTGGCATCCCAGCCGTTTCAGAGTCCATAGGCTAGTGAGATTATGAGCTGTCTTCTAATCTGCATACATCATCCTGACCAAATCTGTGCCCTGTGAAGCTACAGATAGATCTTCAGAAAAGCACATTTCATTTATATGTTCCATTGGCCTGAGTGACCGCTGCTACTGTGGCCACCACCGACTTTCTGCTAGAAGGGTAACTCGGGCCCTGAGAAGCGGAAATTTCAGAGCCAAGGTTGTGGTTCTGAAAGGGGACCCAAGGCCTCAAGGGGCTCCAGCTTCAGAGGCAGGGACAGTACAGACAGGGACAAGAAGCCTCATGTTACAGGGAAAGGGCCTTCATGGAAGAGAAAGGGTCCTAGGAGGCTACCTTGCTCAAATCAATCATAAACTATCAAAGGCGGATCATGCCCTATGTGATTTCGGAATATTGCCAGAAGAATTCCTCAGTCTTCCTCTTAAGACCTCTTGAAATTCTTCATTTTACCTTTTCCCCATGTGTCAATTCTTTCCCCTTTTGTTCACTCGTTTGTGGAAATAAAAAGCAAGCCCTTCACACTGGTTTAACGATAATATGTCATATACAGCTTTCTTCGGAGCATTTAAACTTGGAACTTTTCCTTATTACTCAATAGCATCTGGACCTGAGCAAAACAACAGATAAAAATGAAGCTCTGGAAAAGCTATCTTTGGGAAAATGTTGGGGCAAGGGTAGTGGGTCAAATGCTTTCCTTCCCCTTCCCCTTTTTGACAGGCTGCCATGTACAGTTTTACAGGTTGCTACCTGCACAAGAGCACAGCCTGTCCTCCATCTGCTGAGTTATGCTTCTTTGCACAGGAAAGACGTCTTGTTCTAATTTGAATAAGGTACTCTCTAAACTTGTGGCCCTGCCCTTTGCACCTGCTTTCTCTTTATCTTGAGCTTGTGAGCCACAGTGAATTAGGTGAAATGTAGTCAGTCTCTTAGACAGAAAGAGAGAAAGGGGCAATGGACACAAGAAGGAAAGCCAAGGAAACAGTTCTTGAGAAGTGTCAGGAGGAAAAGGAAGAGAGATGGGAAAGAGGTGGTCAATCTTAGCACCTCCGGAGTAGGAGTTTATGTAATCTGGTTTGCCCTGTTCACCATCCATAGGCTAAAAAATAAGCGTTGGCTTTAAAACAACACTTTAGTTTCAGTCAGCTTCATAATTGCATCGCGATTGAGCTGATAGACATAGAAAAGCTGAATGCCTTGAATTTTGCACATTAGTTTGGTTTGGTTTGTTTGTTTGCCTTTTTTGTTGTTTTCGTTTGGTTTGGTTTAGTGTGGGCCCTTGGGGTACTTTTGTGTATTCAACAAGTACTTCTTGGTACTGATTATGTTCACAGCTCTCTCCTACGTCTTACAGATAGTCCTTGTATGCCAATCCGTAGAGTACATAAAAGTTACCTGTGCAACATGTTAAAAATACAGCTTTCTTTCTGAAGCTACAGTTTGGTCAAACACTCAGGCAGTTCTAGAGATACAAGAACATCAAATAATCAGGCACCTGTAGAGATACAAGAACATCAGACACTCAGACATTTCTAGAGATAACAAGAACGACACTTTGAGAAAGGTTTGCTAGAGGCATGGAAAGAGTATAACCCAGAATTCCTTGTTCTCAAAAAGCATGTCTGGGAAATAAAATGTAGATGTATTTCAAGATTCATAATATACAACAGTAGATGCTAAAGAACAAAGTGAGTAATAAATACATAAATAGAAAAGGTATTATATGGGGAGAAGAGGGAGACTCCTAAACAGAATTTTCGGAAGATTTCAGAAAAGAGATTGGATTTTAACTGGACTTTTAAAAGAGGGGAGAGGGCATTTCAAGTGGAGAAAACAGATAAATAAAGGCAGTGCCGTCACTCGTGGTGACACATCAAAACAGCATAGATGGCCTTGAACTGATAGCTCCTCATGGCGTTGTTGGGGATCCCTCTTGAAACCACAGCCTCATTCTTCTTCCTTATTAGGCTGCTTTTAGGAATCTTTTGTAAGAGATTGCACATGTAGATGTAAAGAGAGATTAATCAGTGTTTAAATATATGCATGAGTTATGTATAATTTCAGCCTGATTTAAGTGTCTCCACTGTTGAAAAACTATATGGATTCCAAATGGCATCTGATTATTAAATTCAGATGCCAGAGCCTTTTGTTCACAGTGGGCTTTTGGGGGAGTGTACTTTTTTGCTCTGTATGTGTTCCCTCGGAAGAGGTGGGCCTACAGACCTGTCACACTAGAGCACCCATCAGTGAGATAAAGGAAGTGGTCACACAATTAGATGTGAAGTCACTCTCTCAGCCTTTTGCAATGTGGAGCCTTTGTTTATTCATATAGCTTATATTTGCAGCTAATTCTTTTTAAGTGGATTACCATCCCAACAGTTTTGATTGGGGAGTATTTGACACTTGTGTTTTTATAGTTCTTTCTCACTCAAGTAATTTTGAATATCAGAACACAGTTTCAGACAGTATGTTTATTAAACTCAGAAGAAAATGAAGAGAACTCTCTCTCTTGCTGATACAATAAATACAAAATGAGAAGAGCAGATAGGTGTATAGTATTGCGTGACTCTAAAGTACAAATCGCTGCTGTAGATTTTATTTTTTTAAGTGATAAATAAATGTTGTATAGTTTTAGCTGGAGACTATACCTAAAGTGTAATATTTATAACTGAATGGGCAGGAAGTAAGGGTAGAATTTGCACTGTTAGTGCAAATAAATTTATTTCCTTTTTAGATGCACACTCATAATTTGGAAACTTCTAAAAATCACCATCAATTATTATTAGATTCATGTGTGCCCAGGACCATTGTGAGCCCTCTAAGCAGCCGCTAATGCTATATCGTATGAGTGATAGTGTGTGTGTATTTGAAAAAATTGTTCTTATGACTTTGCTTCTAGAATGTGACCCTGTCAAATGTCTGGGTTTACTTTAATCATAATTAGCATTAATTTCTACCAAATCGATCTTGACTGTTACACTACCATTCTCAGTCTATTACATATATATGTGTATGTATGCGTGTTTATATTTTTTTTCACGCATGCGTCATATTTGAAGTTTCATTGAACAGCTTTCTCAGCCTGGTTTCACACTGATTACTCATTTGGGGATTGGCCTGCTCTCTCTTCTCCTTCTCACTGTAAATACTTTTCTCTCAGGCAAGGTGGGTGCCTCCCAGGACACTATGCTTTCCTTCCTGGCTTAAGTCCTGTGCTCTTACTTATGCTTCCATGTACTTTTCAGCATGAGGAGACCGCAGACCATGTCTCCCTGTTCTGTAGATTCTGTCCCAGACATGGAGTGGGGCTGCCTTCAAGTCCTCTTCCTATTTCCAAATTGATGAGCTTGTGGCTCCCAATATGCAGACGCAATGCATAGGCCCCTGGGATACTCTCTCCTGCTCACAAGGATGTGACTCTTCTTTCTGACTGCTTGAACAGTGGATCTCAATTGACAGCTTCCAGGTAGTACGTGGCCAAAAATTCTGAATATTTAATCTCTGATACAGGTTTACTTCAGTTGGATGGTATCCTTCTCTTAATAAAAAAAAATTGTGAAGAAAATATGAATACATGATTAGGTTTTTCATCTGCATTAATAATTAGTATTTTCCAGATACTAAGTTTCTGGTTTTTGTATTGTATTTTTAGGAGCACGGTATGATCAAGATTCTGTACAGTATTTATTACTTCATACAATATGCAGTTCCTGAGATAACTATATAATTCTGAATGTTGATATACCCGTAAGAAAGTTTGCTTTTCCCTCTCACACATCTGTTTTGCTTTATGCAAGAGAAATTTCTCATGCCAGAATGACTTTCAGTGGATATAGGCAATCTGCTTTATGTTGAGCCTCTGCAATTCACAGATGCAAATGTTTAAAAAGCAGTGAGGTTAACATAGTTATTTCTTCATCTGAAACGTCCCCAGTCACTACTTTTGTCCTTAAAAAAAAATCTTATTGTGTTATAAATCCATTGTGTGTAATTTTTATAGCATTGCCTCATAATTCTCATATAAGAACTGAATTAACTCTTTAGTGGCCTCCTAGGATGAATTTCAAGGTCCTACAGGTCTGTATTGCTAGTTTCACTGTTTGCTTGATAGAACTTAGGTTCTTAGGGAGGGACTAAAGGGATGCAGTTTTGTTACCCAGAGTAAAAACATACTAGCCAGAAGAGCCACACCTAAAAGTTTAATCTTATCAATGTGTACCCTTCATTATGAAATCAACAAATATGAGCAATTATTGCTTCGCTTGGCAAGTAAGTGTGAACCAGGCGAAGATAATATATGGGTGCCAACCTCAGGAAATGTGCAGTCTAGCCATACAGATGGAACCTGAAGTAACAACAGACTGGCCGTGCGTGCTGAGGGCCAACTTTCCTTCTGCGCAGTGTTCGTGTTGTCCCTCAAGAGGGAAAGGGTCTGAGTTTATCACCCCCAGACTCCCAACTTAAACTGAACCCAACCCTTCAGGACCTGAATTTTCCACAGCAATGTACTTAACTCTTCTTGTATTGCTAAGTTGTTGTACGGTATAAAACTCTGTGCATGGCAAGTTCAAGTACGTTCATGGTAGGTCAAAGATTCAAAACCTTTGAGAGCCTGAGAGAAGTCCAGCCACGATTGTTTTTTGGTACAGTCGAACATGGGAGTGTTTGGTGGTTGAAAGTTCCTGAAACTCTCAAAGCACAGGAAGGCCAAGCGCAGATTCTGATTGAAGATGTTTAACGGACAGAGTCCCTGGTGGCAGGAACTGTTTGCAGAAGGAAACTCTTGTGTTTTCTGAAAACACGTCCTCAAGGAAAGCTCAAAAGCCATTCCACACTAATTACAGTGGTGTGATCGAAGATACAGCTTGGTTGGTGTCTAGAATTAGAATGGCAGAGTGCATCTCCCAGAACATGAGCTCATAAGGAAAAAACAGACAAAATCCACCCCCTACTCCCACTGCACTCCCGCCAAACTGACTGTCGGCAGAAATCTGGTCTGCTTTCTGAAACGGAATGTAGGTTTCCGAATTCTCTAGACAATCTCTCTCCAAAGCAAATGAGAAACAAATAACTCAAAGGCACCAGCTTCAATTTTTTAATTCAAAGCAAGGAGAGTTTTCAATGTGCTGTCTGTCTCTTCGCAACTGGGTTATCCCTGGAATTCTTGTACCCATGGTACTAGAAGTTCATGGAATCAGAGAGCTGGTTCGGCACAACTGGAATCACTTCCATTCTTATTTCCCCTCCTGTCCTGACTCCCTGCATAGCTGACTCTGTCTGCACCCATCTCCAAAAGAGAAACGACTGTCCTCCTCTGAGCACTTGAAGGACAGAGGGATACTCCACCTCCGTAGGGAGGTGGGAGTAGGAGGGGTGGGGCATGGGAGTGACAGGAAGCCGGAGGAGTAAGTAGAGATCAGGAGAGCAGGTTTGCTAAGGGTAAGCTGGGGAGCAATCCCTCTTCTTCTGGGAGAGCAGGTGGGCCACACTGTCTGCCTGATCCAGGGGTCCAGGGAAAAGTCACCACGCCTGTTCACTAGCCTGAGGTTTCACAGGAAAGCAAGGGAAATGCGCTGGAGATGATGCATAAGCCCTGCCTATACAGTTTGCACTTTCTGCCAGCATCCAGCTGCCACGGATTCCTCTCTGAGACTACGGGTCCCAAGATCAGCCAAAATCACCCGGCCAGACTTGTGGGCCTGGAGCTTAAAAATACATCGATGGGATGGAGTTCAGGGCCAGGCCCACAGGCCTGCTGTGGTGAGAGCAAGGCCTCATGGACAGGTTGCCAGGATGTGGTGGTCAGAGCAGGAGCCCACGGGTGAAAGCCTATAGGCAGCAAGTGTGGCCTAATGCCCTGTGCCAAAGAGCTGCAGGGTTGCACCTGCTGAGTGTCAGGCCTGGTCTTGGGACTCTGGCCAGCCTCAGCCTGACTGCATGAATGTGGCTATATGGCTAAGCTCATGGCTCTGCCAGCTCCAGCTGATGGCCAAGAAGTGCTGCACACACTGGAGCTGAGCCCACTGGACAGCCCCTTCTCTCCTCTCCAGACATGTTCCAGAATCACCTGTGTCCTTGTTTGTTCCTCCCTGGCTCCACTTCTTCCAGGGTATTGGCTCTTGGTGTAGACATGGGAGGGACACCCACGATACGTACCAAAAGGTCTGTCACCAGATACTTCTCTTGCCGGCCGGAAGTGGGCCTGAAATCCTCTCCGTGAAACGTGCTTTCCTGACTAGCATCCCTCAGTGAGACCCCAGTGCTGTTGCAGATAGAGCTGGGCCCGAAGCCACACTGTAGGGTCCCTGCCCATGTAGGGCCCAGCCACATGGTCCTGCCCCATTTTCTGACCCAGCCTCCACCGGCTCTCCTGCTCAGCCGTGCCATGCTCTTTCTGTCCTCAAGGATGCCATATGCTTTCCTAGCTCTGAGCATTTCCTCATGCTGCTCCTTTTGCCTCGACTGCCCTTTCTTGCCTTCCTCTGCCTGGGAAAATCTGCCTAAGCCTTTGAGATCCAGTCCAGACATGGCTTTTCTCAGTGGAGCTTTCCCTGGCAGCGCCACCACCTCTTTTCCTGGCAGAATTACGTCCCCGTTGCTCCTTCCTTGGTGACCACTCGGCATTTATATGCACCTCTAGCCCTTTATGCACATTTTTTGTTAGATTCCAAACATCTCAAAGACAGAGACCTGAATGTCTGTCCATTCATCTTTGTGTCCCCTCCCAGCTCATTGCTTGTAATTTACATAAGCCCTGCCTATACAGTTTGCACTTTCCCAGCACCGATTCCTCTCTGAGACTACGGGTCCCAAGATCAGCCAAAATCACCCGGCCAGACTTGTGGGCCTGGAGCTTAAAAATACATCGATGGGATGGAGTTCAGGGCCAGGCCCACAGGCCTGCTGTGGTGAGAGCAAGGCCTCATGGACAGGTTGCCAGGATGTGGTGGTCAGAGCAGGAGCCCACGGGTGAAAGCCTATAGGCAGCAAGTGTGGCCTAATGCCCTGTGCCAAAGAGCTGCAGGGTTGCACCTGCTGAGTGTCAGGCCTGGTCTTGGGACTCTGGCCAGCCTCAGCCTGACTGCATGAATGTGGCTATATGGCTAAGCTCATGGCTCTGCCAGCTCCAGCTGATGGCCAAGAAGTGCTGCACACACTGGAGCTGAGCCCACTGGACAGCCCCTTCTCTCCTCTCCAGACATGTTCCAGAATCACCTGTGTCCTTGTTTGTTCCTCCCTGGCTCCACTTCTTCCAGGGTATTGGCTCTTGGTGTAGACATGGGAGGGACACCCACGATACGTACCAAAAGGTCTGTCACCAGATACTTCTCTTGCCGGCCGGAAGTGGGCCTGAAATCCTCTCCGTGAAACGTGCTTTCCTGACTAGCATCCCTCAGTGAGACCCCAGTGCTGTTGCAGATAGAGCTGGGCCCGAAGCCACACTGTAGGGTCCCTGCCCATGTAGGGCCCAGCCACATGGTCCTGCCCCATTTTCTGACCCAGCCTCCACCGGCTCTCCTGCTCAGCCGTGCCATGCTCTTTCTGTCCTCAAGGATGCCATATGCTTTCCTAGCTCTGAGCATTTCCTCATGCTGCTCCTTTTGCCTCGACTGCCCTTTCTTGCCTTCCTCTGCCTGGGAAAATCTGCCTAAGCCTTTGAGATCCAGTCCAGACATGGCTTTTCTCAGTGGAGCTTTCCCTGGCAGCGCCACCACCTCTTTTCCTGGCAGAATTACGTCCCCGTTGCTCCTTCCTTGGTGACCACTCGGCATTTATATGCACCTCTAGCCCTTTATGCACATTTTTTGTTAGATTCCAAACATCTCAAAGACAGAGACCTGAATGTCTGTCCATTCATCTTTGTGTCCCCTCCCAGCTCATTGCTTGTAATTTACACATCTTACTGCAAATCTATTTGTAATTTACCTGGAACATAGTTTATAATTTGCATGTCTTATTGCACATCTGTTACCTAAGGTATATGCCTTTAGCACTCATTCACATTTTAGCACTGACTCATTGAGAAAGTCAAAAGCAAGGGCAAGTGGAATAGATAATACGTATGCCTTTCTACGCGCTGCCCTCATCTCACTGCACATCCAACAGGAGTGTCAGCCAGGACGTCCCTGGCTTCTGCAGAGAGGGAGTGGACAAGGGTTCCCTCCAGTGACACTGCAGAGCGGGTGGGGAGGTCAGCCAGTTCTGAGAGATGAGCTGAGCTGTCCTGAAGGCAGAGAAAGATTGGTCCCTGATGGCCTTCCAAAGGATTTGGCTTTCTGAAGCTGCCTTTGGCTCCGGAAATCAGAGAAAGGCTTTGCCGGGAGTGCTTCTCTGTGCCAGAAAGTGTAAATGCAGCATGACATGAATCTCTGTCCACTCAGTACAGGGTGTGTCCTGAGAGCATGTGCCCAGAGCCAGCTATGCACACAAAGACATGTACTAGGACAGTGTCCTCCTGGCCACTCGAGCTAACTCAGACCTTGTCAGAACAGTGGCATAAAAACCAGGCGAGGTCAGATATTTGAAAGCTAGCTTATGTCTTAGTCCATTCAGGCTGCTATAACAGAATAGCGCCCACTGGGTGGCTCATAAACAACAGACATTTCTTTCCCACAGTTTTAGCGCTGGTAAATTCAGAGTACTAGCAGGATCCCAGTGAGGGCCTGCTTCCTGAGACACAGTCGTGCCTCTCCCTGAGCCCTGCATGGTGAAAGGGGAAGCGATGTCTGCGAACCTCTTTCCTAAGGGCACTAATCCCATTCATTAGGGCTCCACCTTCTTGATTTAGGCATCTCCCAAAGGCCCTGCCTCCTAATACCCTCATCTTTGGGTGTGGGATCTCAACCTGTGAATTTTAAGAAGACAAAAACACTCAGACCACAGCACTGGACATGTGAAACTATTAGAGAATTAGTGCTGTAGGAAACATTGCTTATCTTTGGCCATTAAATCACTAAAAATGTGCTTATAGAGTTGTGATTATGTTTCTTTTAAAGACTCCTTGTATTTTATAAATATATACTAAGATATTGGTAGGTGAATGTTATGATGGCTGGTATTTGCTTTGACATATTATGGGGAGGAGGAAGAAGCAGGTAAATAATGGAAGATAGGTCGCAGGTGGACAGTTGCTGGAGTTGGGTGCCTTGGTACTTGTTTTGATGTTCAATCTGCTCTTGTGTATGTTTGAAATTTTTCATAATAGGATTTTTTAAGCATTTTGGGGAAAAAAGTGAAAATAAGGATATTGTGTTCTTGTTCCCTTAATGCTTGAAATTTCTTTATTATGTCTCTTTGCCTCGCCCAGGATCACCTCTGAGGATTAGGGAGGAGGACCCAAATTATTGGTTTCTCCAGCACCTTCTTAAAAGACCTCCCTTCAGGTTTCTCCAGCAAGTTTAAGGCCTTTGTAAAGAAACTTTTCTGCTTCCCATTGGTTAGGTGGTTAGGTTGGGGACAGCCCTGAGTCCTGGAAGCAGGTCAACGCTGGACCCCACTGGGCCTCGCCTCCTGCTGACACGAAGCACTCAAAAGTGCCAGATATGCACACAAAGACATGTACTAGGACAGTGTCCTCCTGGCCACTCGAGCTAACTCAGACCTTGTCAGAACAGTGGCATAAAAACCAGGCGAGGTCAGATATTTGAAAGCTAGCTTATGTCTTAGTCCATTCAGGCTGCTATAACAGAATAGCGCCCACTGGGTGGCTCATAAACAACAGACATTTCTTTCCCACAGTTTTAGCGCTGGTAAATTCAGAGTACTAGCAGGATCCCAGTGAGGGCCTGCTTCCTGAGACACAGTCGTGCCTCCCCCTGAGCCCTGCATGGTGAAAGGGGAAGCGATGTCTGCGAACCTCTTTCCTAAGGGCACTAATCCCATTCATTAGGGCTCCACCTTCTTGATTTAGGCATCTCCCAAAGGCCCTGCCTCCTAATACCCTCATCTTTGGGTGTGGGATCTCAACCTGTGAATTTTAAGAAGACAAAAACACTCAGACCACAGCACTGGACATGTGAAACTATTAGAGAATTAGTGCTGTAGGAAACATTGCTTATCTTTGGCCATTAAATCACTAAAAATGTGCTTATAGAGTTGTGATTATGTTTCTTTTAAAGACTCCTTGTATTTTATAAATATATACTAAGATATTGGTAGGTGAATGTTATGATGGCTGGTATTTGCTTTGACATATTATGGGGAGGAGGAAGAAGCAGGTAAATAATGGAAGATAGGTCGCAGGTGGACAGTTGCTGGAGTTGGGTGCCTTGGTACTTGTTTTGATGTTCAATCTGCTCTTGTGTATGTTTGAAATTTTTCATAATAGGATTTTTTAAGCATTTTGGGGAAAAAAGTGAAAATAAGGATATTGTGTTCTTGTTCCCTTAATGCTTGAAATTTCTTTATTATGTCTCTTTGCCTCGCCCAGGATCACCTCTGAGGATTAGGGAGGAGGACCCAAATTATTGGTTTCTCCAGCACCTTCTTAAAAGACCTCCCTTCAGGTTTCTCCAGCAAGTTTAAGGCCTTTGTAAAGAAACTTTTCTGCTTCCCATTGGTTAGGTGGTTAGGTTGGGGACAGCCCTGAGTCCTGGAAGCAGGTCAACGCTGGACCCCACTGGGCCTCGCCTCCTGCTGACACGAAGCACTCACCTCTCCCCAGAGTTCATGGGGAGACGCCTTGTTGATGACAGGTTATAGAAGAGAAACGTGCCGCTTAATTGTGGCTGTATAACAGGGGAGCTGGCAAGGGCACCTTTTTTAAGAAAGACCCTTTCATGAGACTAACTCTGCTTGGAAGCCACCTGATGAGATGTGCCTCTGATAGAGCCTGGCAACCACCAGCCACTTAGAAACAGACTGTGTGGAGTGCAGGCTCGGCACTGAATTATTTAATCTCTCGAATGTTTCCATTTTGTCTTCCTCCACAGACTAGATGCTCTGAAGTCCGTTAGCTTAATGTTTTGCAGAGCAGATTTTCATTGGTCTCATTTCCACCACCCTCATGTTTCTAAAACATCCCCCTTTGCAAATGCACACGTGCACGCACACACACACACACACACACACTCTCTCTCTCTCTCTCTTTCTCTCCCTCTCTCTCTCTCTCTTTCTCTCCCTCTCTCTCTCTCTTTACCTTGGGATGCTCTTTCCAGCCCTATGACCCAACTTTACACCTATGCATCCCACAGATATGGTTTCAAAGAGAGCTGAGAAATCATTGAGGGTGACAGGGAGTGGAGGAGTAGGCATGGCAAGTATGTGCCAACTGGTGGAGTCTGAAATGGAATGATATGTAAGACCAAGAGATCAGTGGGGAGCCCCCTGTTTGAGTTAACATGTTGGCCTAACTTCCTGTCTAGAAAGCTTGTGCACTGTTTTCTAATGGCGTGACTTGGAGGAAGTTACCGAAGCCAAATTCACATACCAGATGCCATAGAGCTATAGGTGGGAATCAATACTGTGGACAGCTAAGTTGGGGTCCAAGAGAAGGTGAAGGTTGAAAAAAATGAGGCAAATCTAACAGGCTGGCATGATATCTGGACTGTGCTTGGTGCCCTCTGCACAGAACAGAGTGAGAAGGAATCTCTAACTGGGAACTTAATATGAGACAGCAGAATGATGGACCTGCAGAAACCCACACTTTTTTTGAAATATGGTTGTGTGGATAATTGAGACTCAAAGCATCGATACCATAATATGTCCCAAAGGGCCCGTTTAGCCACCATATTTTATTTCCTATACATTCTGGAGAGGGTGGTTTAGTCGCTCAGTCATGTCCAACTCTTGGGATCCCATGGACTGTAGCCCACTAGGCTCCTCTGTCCATGGGATTCTCCAGGCAAGAATACTAGAGTGGGTTGCCATTTCCTTCTCCAGGGGATTTTCCCAACCCAGGAACTGAACCCTGGTCTCTTATGTTTCTTGCATTGCAGGCGGATTCTTTACTGACTGAGCCACAAGGGAAGCCCCGTTCTGGAGTGGGCCATCTCAGTAGTTACCTGTCAGTGGGAAAGATATGATTATTTCTGTGGTGGTTCCTGATACCGTGTGTTGCATGCAGAATTAGGTCCATAAAGATCTTTCCTATTGACAGCCTCATGCATCCTTCAGGTATCAAATTGTTATGCATGTCCAGGGACACTGTGACTCTGTTGTCATTTTTCCTCTGAGTAGTGGTTGGTTTTATTGTTGTTGTTGTCACCTGTAAGTTTCTAAGGGACACAGTAGCATATAAGAGAGGAGTGTGAGACCAGAATAGAATTTATAATAATAATAACCATGACAACAAAGGCCGCCATATTTTCCCTTTATTTTTTGCCAAGCACTGGCTTAGCACTTTGCATTCATTGGCCCTTTTAATCCTCACAGAAACTCCAGAAAGATACATGGTAGTATTGTTCCTATTTTATAGGAAAGTGAGGCTTAGAAGGAGGAGGACTTGGTAACCTACTCCAGTATTCTTGCCTGGAGAATCCCATGGACAGAAGAGGCTGGTGGGCTATAGTCCATAGGCTTACAAAGAGTTGGACATGACTGAAGTGACTGAGCATGCAAGGCTATGAAGAGTTAAGTCATTTGCCCAAGGCTGCACAACTGGAAGGGGGCAGAGCTGGATTTGAGATTCTGTTATTACCAGAGTCCAGCTCTTCATGCCTTTCCGATGCTGCCCTTCGCACAGCAGGAAGGGCTGTGTTCTTTGAAGTGTACCCTATGGCGTTCGGGGCTGTGGAGAGCATCCATCTGGGTGTGGACACAAACCAGAGCCATGGAGCCGGACGTGCTCTGGCAGTGATAACCAAAACTTGGAAATTTGCTTCAAGTGAACATGCCAGCTCACCCTGGCGTTTTCCTGATCAGAGGACAAAGGCATGTTAAGCATATATTTATCCTCACTTATTCTTCCTTCTCTTTCCTGCTTGTTTTCCTAGTCAAATTCAGAGAGAATCAGAAAAATCTGATGCTAAGAAGAGAGTGTTTCTTGGATTTTCCCAACCCAGGAACTGAACCCTGGTCTCTTATGTTTCTTGCATTGCAGGCGGATTCTTTACTGACTGAGCCACAAGGGAAGCCCCGTTCTGGAGTGGGCCATCTCAGTAGTTACCTGTCAGTGGGAAAGATATGATTATTTCTGTGGTGGTTCCTGATACCGTGTGTTGCATGCAGAATTAGGTCCATAAAGATCTTTCCTATTGACAGCCTCATGCATCCTTCAGGTATCAAATTGTTATGCATGTCCAGGGACACTGTGACTCTGTTGTCATTTTTCCTCTGAGTAGTGGTTGGTTTTATTGTTGTTGTTGTCACCTGTAAGTTTCTAAGGGACACAGTAGCATATAAGAGAGGAGTGTGAGACCAGAATAGAATTTATAATAATAATAACCATGACAACAAAGGCCGCCATTTTTTCCCCTTTATTTTTGCCAAGCACTGGCTTAGCACTTTGCATTCATTGGCCCTTTTAATCCTCACAGAAACTCCAGAAAGATACATGGTAGTATTGTTCCTATTTTATAGGAAAGTGAGGCTTAGAAGGAGGAGGACTTGGTAACCTACTCCAGTATTCTTGCCTGGAGAATCCCATGGACAGAAGAGGCTGGTGGGCTATAGTCCATAGGCTTACAAAGAGTTGGACATGACTGAAGTGACTGAGCATGCAAGGCTATGAAGAGTTAAGTCATTTGCCCAAGGCTGCACAACTGGAAGGGGGCAGAGCTGGATTTGAGATTCTGTTATTACCAGAGTCCAGCTCTTCATGCCTTTCCGATGCTGCCCTTCGCACAGCAGGAAGGGCTGTGTTCTTTGAAGTGTACCCTATGGCGTTCGGGGCTGTGGAGAGCATCCATCTGGGTGTGGACACAAACCAGAGCCATGGAGCCGGACGTGCTCTGGCAGTGATAACCAAAACTTGGAAATTTGCTTCAAGTGAACATGCCAGCTCACCCTGGCGTTTTCCTGATCAGAGGACAAAGGCATGTTAAGCATATATTTATCCTCACTTATTCTTCCTTCTCTTTCCTGCTTGTTTTCCTAGTCAAATTCAGAGAGAATCAGAAAAATCTGATGCTAAGAAGAGAGTTTTGCTATTCTCAGAAATAATTCTTATGTGTGTGTGTGTGTATGTATATATGTACATATGCATATAAAATTTTATTTATTTATTTTTGGCTATGTTGGATCTTCATTGCTATGCAGGCTTTTCTCCAGTCGTGGAGAGGAGGGGCAACTCTCTAGTTGCAGTGTGTGGACTTCTCATTGTGGTCGCTTCTCTTGTTGCAGAGCACGGGTTCTAGGCCATGCAGGCTTCAGTAATTGCAGCTGCCAGGTTCTAGAGCACAGGCTCAGCTATCGATAGTTGTGGTGCACAGGCTTAGCTGCTCCGCAGCATGTGGGATCCTCCAGGATCAGGGATCCAGCCTGTGTCTCCTGCATTGGCAAGCGGGTTATTTACCTTTGAACCACCAGGGTAGCCCTCAGAATAGTTCTTACTGCCGTGGAAAAGAGAGGACAAGATCACATTTGCCTTTTCTTCTGTAGTGGAAGATGGATAGAAGAAAAATCATTAGAAATAAAATTAATGAATGGAAGCAAAAGGATGTATTTCTTCCTAATCACTTCTAGTCTTTTTAGATCTCCATCACATACTTGGTATAAAATCACATATATGGTATGGAAATGTGGATTCTAACAATGAAATAGTAATTGCCAATGGGCCTTGCTGGCTTTATTCTGCTCTGACATGCGGCTAAAATATCCAATTTCCACCATAGATAAGGAGAAACTGCAGAAAGTAGCTCATCATACAGGTAAACCTGATATGACTGTAGGATTCTGTCTGATGCTTTTGTTATACAATCCAGCAATCATTGGAAAAAAGCTTTGGTATTTTCAACTGTCATTTTGAAATGTGATTTATTATTTACTTGGGGACCTCACTCTCCACTGTGCATCCCTTGGAGTAAATCAGTGAGCAACATCCTGTTTCTAAGAAACCATGTCTGTGTCGTTCTCACAGAACCCTGGGAGCTGAGGTTGAGATCCCACTCCGGGTCTCCAGCCAGACAATACAAGAACATTTCAGAGAAAGATCAATCACTCAACAAATATTTATGGGGCTCTCACTGAGCTAAGTCCTGGGAATTTTAGAGGAACTTGAAGATCTAGTCCCTGCCAAGTGGCCTTGATTTTACAGGGGACTTGGCAGGGACCTCTGAGGACACAGGAACAGCTGGCTGCATTGTCCCGATACCGCATGAGTGCACAGCTGTGGGGACTGCTGCCCGTGAGCAGAGTTCTGTGCATGAGCCAGGCAGCGGGAGGCAGGCCGACAGCTCCAGCCAACACCAAGGGCCGTCAGCATCTGTGAAAGTAGGAACTGCCCACTCTGCCTCCTCTCCAGCGTCCACTCTGAAAGCTCTTTGGGTAATTAACAGCTTCCATTTCTGCCTAGGGTTGTTATTTTTATTGTATTAATTATCTGCCGTGTCAAGAGACTTCCTGCTACCTCTGAACTCTGGCCCTTTTCCTCCCAGTGGCTGCGGCACCCTGCTTGTGAAGTCTTTGGCTTCTGTTTCTTCTGTGTCACATGAACATCAGGCAGTTGCCAACCTTCCTGTGCTCTCTAACTTCGTTGTTATTGTTGTTCTGTCACTTAGTCATGTTCAAGTCTTTGCAACCTCATGGACTGCAGCACACCAGGCTTCCCCGTCCTTCACCATCTCCTGGAGTTTACTTGGACTCATGCCCATTGAATTGGTTTTGCTATGCAACAATCACATCCTCTGTCGCCCCCTACTCTTCTTGCCTTCAACCTTTCCCAGCATCAGGGTCTTTTCCAGTAAGTCAGCTGTTAGCATCAGGTGGCCAAAGTATTGGCCTCTTCAGCTTTAGCCTCAGTCCTTCCAATGAATATTCAAGGTTGATTTCCTTTAGAATCTACTGGTTTGATCTCCTTGCAGTCCAAGAGACTCTCAAGAGTCTTCTCTAACGCCACAGTTGAAAAGCATCAATTCTTCATTGCTCAGCCTTCTTTATGGCTCCTCTCTAACTTGCCCTCTACTTTTGTCCTTCGCGATGACATCAACCAAATTCTCTAACCTCTGTGGCAGGTGGGTTTGGAGGGCATGCCAAGGCAAAGGGGAAAGTGCAGTTGTTTGAAAATAAATCCACCTAAGCTGGAGAGACACACTGTTTTTCTTTCCATTTCACAGTTTGGTTGTATCTGCATGAGCACTGAATAATCCCCAAGGAGGGTCTCTCCCCTGGTGTCAGGAGTCTTACTCTGCATGTCTTAGGTGGTACATGAAGTTTCTTAGTTTCTCCTTGAAACTAAGGGGCTTTTTTTTTTTCTATTCTTTTAATGTTAATGACTAGAGTCTTACAGTCATTCAAGTACTCTTTTCATACCCTTGACTCACCAGGATGACCTGGTACCCTACCTAGTTCTGCTGGCTGCCTTCAGGTACAGGATAAGGCCTCTGATATGGGCAACAGGGCTTTGTCTAGATTCAGAGATCCTGGCCTGCAGAGAATAACATTGGAGCCCAGTTCCTAGTACCTAGTAGATGCTCAAGAAATAATCACTGGATGGAAGAAAACCAGTTCCTGGGAGGGAACCAAGTTTAGAATAAATGCTCAATAAGTATTTGTTGAAATATGAATGAATTATGGCATTTCATGGAGGAAGAATTCTATCTTCATAGAGATTACCTCATTTGAACCTCAGAAAGGACTCAGACTGGGTAAACCAGGAAAACAGTCATAGGCAGGGAAGCCGATGGCTGATTCAAGCCCTCACACTGAGGAGAGCAGCACTGGCACATGGATGTCCTGACCTCACAGAAGCTTGCAAGAGTGGGGCAGGCCTGGGGGTGCAAATCCAGGAGATTCCTCTGCCCCCTTTGGCATTATTAGCAGTAACACACACTTTGTTGTGCCAGGACCCAGCCTCAGTAGCTTGAACGGCCCAGTAATGATCCAGGAAGGCAGGGATGTGTGCAGAGAGCACTCTTCAGTAGCAATATTTCTTTCAGAAGAGCCCGGTAAGCTGCCAGCTTTCTCTCAAGTGTTCAGAGGCTACCAGAGGACTGACAAGCCAATTTAATCCTATTAATACAAGAAGTGTCCCCAGTGCAGAGGGACATACGTGATGGTGGATTGTCAGTTTCAGAACTGGAGCTCCAGCTGCAACAAGTGAGTGAAAACACTCTCCTTGAGAGTGGAGGAGGCACACGGGAAGGGGAAGGGCTGCCTTCCGGGTGCCAGGGTGCCTGCTCTTTGTTCTTCTAAGGCAGTTCTTATCTCGTCTGGGGAAGTACTTAGTTTCTCCTTGAAACTAAGGGGCTTTTTTTTTTTCTATTCTTTTAATGTTAATGACTAGAGTCTTACAGTCATTCAAGTACTCTTTTCATACCCTTGACTCACCAGGATGACCTGGTACCCTACCTAGTTCTGCTGGCTGCCTTCAGGTACAGGATAAGGCCTCTGATATGGGCAACAGGGCTTTGTCTAGATTCAGAGATCCTGGCCTGCAGAGAATAACATTGGAGCCCAGTTCCTAGTACCTAGTAGATGCTCAAGAAATAATCACTGGATGGAAGAAAACCAGTTCCTGGGAGGGAACCAAGTTTAGAATAAATGCTCAATAAGTATTTGTTGAAATATGAATGAATTATGGCATTTCATGGAGGAAGAATTCTATCTTCATAGAGATTACCTCATTTGAACCTCAGAAAGGACTCAGACTGGGTAAACCAGGAAAACAGTCATAGGCAGGGAAGCCGATGGCTGATTCAAGCCCTCACACTGAGGAGAGCAGCACTGGCACATGGATGTCCTGACCTCACAGAAGCTTGCAAGAGTGGGGCAGGCCTGGGGGTGCAAATCCAGGAGATTCCTCTGCCCCCTTTGGCATTATTAGCAGTAACACACACTTTGTTGTGCCAGGACCCAGCCTCAGTAGCTTGAACGGCCCAGTAATGATCCAGGAAGGCAGGGATGTGTGCAGAGAGCACTCTTCAGTAGCAATATTTCTTTCAGAAGAGCCCGGTAAGCTGCCAGCTTTCTCTCAAGTGTTCAGAGGCTACCAGAGGACTGACAAGCCAATTTAATCCTATTAATACAAGAAGTGTCCCCAGTGCAGAGGGACATACGTGATGGTGGATTGTCAGTTTCAGAACTGGAGCTCCAGCTGCAACAAGTGAGTGAAAACACTCTCCTTGAGAGTGGAGGAGGCACACGGGAAGGGGAAGGGCTGCCTTCCGGGTGCCAGGGTGCCTGCTCTTTGTTCTTCTAAGGCAGTTCTTATCTCGTCTGGGGAAGTACTTGTTTCACTCTCAAGGAGAGCAAACACAACCAAGTAAGGATGTGGATGCATCCTCCTCATGTGTGCAAACAGCCCTCCTTCTCTTTGACCATTCAGGAGGAAAGATTCTAGAGTTAGCATTCTTAAGAGATACCAGTTCATTGAAATCCACCCCAAGAACCTCACGAGACACCCTTAGATGGAGCAGTAGGACAGGTTCATCCTGGTCACAAATTCCCTCTCAGCTCTCAATGCAGATGGAAGAGACCAACTGTATTTAGTTTGGCCTAAATGCAGAGTGGAACACTTGACCAGCAGCTCCCACCTCAGACACCCAATAGCCAGGTCAGGGAGCCTAAATTCTACCCCTCATCTCTGCAAAGGGGGAGCTCAGGGTACAGGATGCCTAAGGCCCTGCGGGAGCTCTAACATTCTTTATTCCATAGTATTGGGTTGGCCAGGAAGTTCATTTGGGTTTTTTTCTGTAACATCTTAGTGTAAAAATCTGAACAGATTTTTTGGCCAACCCAATACTTATCTCCTTAAATGTCCTAGTGTCATTTCTCTACACCTTATTTTTTGGGGAATTTCAGATTGAGATACAGATGCTAGCCCTGCGTGTGTATTTCCCACAGTTGGGCTTAGGCTGCTGCGCTCTGTCCTTCTATCCCTGCCTAGCTCCCTCTCAAGTCTAACCACCTCTAGACCTCCAGCTCAGTCACTTATTCCATACCACTTATCAGCGACACAGAGTTTGGTGCTTGTACACTGGCGAACAACATAGTCATGGTCCCTGCCTTGTTTGGATCTTATACTTTCAGAGAAATACACAGAAACAAATTATAGTCAGTTACAGATTGTAACATGCATTATGATGAAAAATGAACAGGGTTTGACCTAATTTCATTTCAGAGGTCGAAAAAGACTGCTCTGAAGAAGTATTATTTGATCTGAGACACCTAGAAAGGAACTTAAACAGGCTGAGTTGTAGAAAACAGAAAGAGCTGTGCTCTAGGGAGAGAGAAGAGCAGATACAGAGATGCCTGCATCCAGGAAGGGCCATCCCGATGAACAGCTCAGTGTGCTCAAAGTGCCGAAAGACACTCGTGTGACTGGAACATACTGATGGAAGAAGTGGCTAAGACAACAGGAGGGATGGATTTGCTAAGATAATGCTGGCATTGGGCACAAACCAAGCTCTGTGATAATCTAGACGTTTCTCATTTGCAGGGAGTACGAGGTACCAACTCTCTTCCCATCAGTATTTCAGGGACCAGAGCTCCTTCCGTCTTTGGTTCTGCCATTTTAAGTGAGAGGCCAAGATCAGCGTGCTTCTCTGCATGGAAGGTTGTGCACAAGAGGGTTTTTGGGGCCTAGGCCTGCCTGGGAGTGGTGTTCCCACCAGGTCCACATTCCACTGGCACATAATGAGCTTCAAGGAGGCCGGGCAACCCAGGGGAACTGTGATCCCCAGGAGGAGGCATGGCAGATCGTTCAGGCCCCATGAGCCATGTTGCAGAATGTAGGTCCTCTTCTTTGAGCCCCTGCAGTACATCCGTCATCACCTCTAAACCTACATGTTCGCTTTCTTATGTCACGCGGCATGTCTAAACCTAATGCATCATCCCCTCAAAAAGCAGCTTTTCTCCCCATTGTTTGCTGTTCCTTTCAGTGATGCCATTCCTGACCTCCTAGTCCTTTCCCCCACTCTATCGCCTATAGACTTTGCTTCTGCTTTCCAGGCCTGGACTATTTCAGCACTTGCCCAGTGAGGCCTTTTAATTGGGTTCTTCTCCCTCTGCTGCTGTTGTTCAGCCGCCCAGTCATGTCCAACTCTTTGTAACCCCATGGACTGCAGCATGCATCCCTTCGTGTGCCTTACCATCTCCAGAAGTTTACCCAAGTTCATGACTATTGCATCAGTGATGCCTTCCAGCCATCTCATCCTCTAATGCCCTCTTCTCCTTCTGCCCTCAGTCTTTCCCTGAACCAGGGTCTTTCCCAGTGAGTCAGCTATTTGCATCAGGTGACCATATTGGAGCCTCAGCTTCAGCATCAATTCTCCTTATGAAAGGGAAACCGTTTGGGGGCCTTCTAGGAGAGAGAAGAGCAGATACAGAGATGCCTGTGAAGGGCCATCCCGATGAACAGCTCAGTGTGCTCAAAGTGCCGAAGACACTCGTGTGACTGGAACATACTGATGGAAGAAGTGGCTAAGACAACAGGAGGGATGGATTTGCTAAGATAATGCTGGCATTGGGCACAAACCAAGCTCTGTGATAATCTAGACGTTTCTCATTTGCAGGGAGTACGAGGTACCAACTCTCTTCCCATCAGTATTTCAGGGACCAGAGCTCCTTCCGTCTTTGGTTCTGCCATTTTAAGTGAGAGGCCAAGATCAGCGTGCTTCTCTGCATGGAAGGTTGTGCACAAGAGGGTTTTTGGGGCCTAGGCCTGCCTGGGAGTGGTGTTCCCACCAGGTCCACATTCCACTGGCACATAATGAGCTTCAAGGAGGCCGGGCAACCCAGGGGAACTGTGATCCCCAGGAGGAGGCATGGCAGATCGTTCAGGCCCCATGAGCCATGTTGCAGAATGTAGGTCCTCTTCTTTGAGCCCCTGCAGTACATCCGTCATCACCTCTAAACCTACATGTTCGCTTTCTTATGTCACGCGGCATGTCTAAACCTAATGCATCATCCCCTCAAAAAGCAGCTTTTCTCCCCATTGTTTGCTGTTCCTTTCAGTGATGCCATTCCTGACCTCCTAGTCCTTTCCCCCACTCTATCGCCTATAGACTTTGCTTCTGCTTTCCAGGCCTGGACTATTTCAGCACTTGCCCAGTGAGGCCTTTTAATTGGGTTCTTCTCCCTCTGCTGCTGTTGTTCAGCCGCCCAGTCATGTCCAACTCTTTGTAACCCCATGGACTGCAGCATGCATCCCTTCGTGTGCCTTACCATCTCCAGAAGTTTACCCAAGTTCATGACTATTGCATCAGTGATGCCTTCCAGCCATCTCATCCTCTAATGCCCTCTTCTCCTTCTGCCCTCAGTCTTTCCCTGAACCAGGGTCTTTCCCAGTGAGTCAGCTATTTGCATCAGGTGACCATATTGGAGCTTCAGCTTCAGCATCAATTCTCCTTATGAGTATTCAGGGTCAATTTTCTTTAAGACTGACAGGCTTGATCTTCTTTCTGTCGAAGGAACTCTCTATATCTGGCTCTGCTATGGGGTGCTAATTTACACATCTCCAGTGTGGACCATCCCCTCCCTGTGACTTATTCCTGGCTGCGATGTGTTTGCAGTATCCAGTCATCTGGGAAGCTTAATAATCAGGTCATAGTGAGTATGGAGATGAATCTTTCTAAAATGTGCCTTTCCTACTTGCTCAAAATAATGTTACCAGCTTCCAGTTACCTACTGGGGAAAATGTCTAACTTCTATAGTTTGGGGGAGTTGAATCAACCTATCCCTTCCAAACTGCTCTTATTCTGGACCCTCTCCAGCCAGCCAGAGTGTCCAACTATCCTCCAAAAATAATTTTTCTTCCAAATGCTCAGTGTTTATTTGATTCTCTCTCCATGCACTTAGGCAGGACAGATACTTCATAGACACTGGTGTCCTGTGACTTGAAGGTCACCAGCCTCCATCAGAGGTAAATGCAGTAGCCAAGTTAAACTGGACATATGAGAATCACTACCAGAGAGGACTTTCTGAGAATCAGAACCGTCCTCCAGAGTCAAATAGACTTGATGACTTCCCCTCTCATACTAGTCCCCTCTGCCTGGGACAGCCTCTTCCTCCCCACCCGCCTCTCCGAATCCTACCGATTATTCACATTGAGCTCTCATGCCCAAGTTTCACCTTCTCTAGGAAGCCTTCCCTACCCCACCAGCCAGAAAATCAGCTTTCTGTCTTTGGAGTCCTGTAACAGTCCCCAAAGTCTCTTACACAATGGCTTGCAAATATGAGATACTGAATTAATGCTTAAATCATTTACATGATAACTTAACCACTCCTTTGGCATTTTTCATGTTTTGTCTTTTACTAACGTGTCGTTCCAATTCATACAAAACTTCTGGAGCAAGGTTCCTCAGTATCTAAAACAATACCTGACACATCCTCAAAAACAGAAATAAATCATTAATGCTTTTCTGTAAATCCTATAACACACAATTCCTTCAGTATACCAGGGGGTATTGGAAGGGACTTTGGATCAATTCTTTTTCTTTTTAAGACTGACAGGCTTGATCTTCTTTCTGTCGAAGGAACTCTCTATATCTGGCTCTGCTATGGGGTGCTAATTTACACATCTCCAGTGTGGACCATCCCCTCCCTGTGACTTATTCCTGGCTGCGATGTGTTTGCAGTATCCAGTCATCTGGGAAGCTTAATAATCAGGTCATAGTGAGTATGGAGATGAATCTTTCTAAAATGTGCCTTTCCTACTTGCTCAAAATAATGTTACCAGCTTCCAGTTACCTACTGGGGAAAATGTCTAACTTCTATAGTTTGGGGGAGTTGAATCAACCTATCCCTTCCAAACTGCTCTTATTCTGGACCCTCTCCAGCCAGCCAGAGTGTCCAACTATCCTCCAAAAATAATTTTTCTTCCAAATGCTCAGTGTTTATTTGATTCTCTCTCCATGCACTTAGGCAGGACAGATACTTCATAGACACTGGTGTCCTGTGACTTGAAGGTCACCAGCCTCCATCAGAGGTAAATGCAGTAGCCAAGTTAAACTGGACATATGAGAATCACTACCAGAGAGGACTTTCTGAGAATCAGAACCGTCCTCCAGAGTCAAATAGACTTGATGACTTCCCGTCTCATACTAGTCCCCTCTGCCTGGGACAGCCTCTTCCTCCCCACCCGCCTCTCCGAATCCTACCGATTATTCACATTGAGCTCTCATGCCCAAGTTTCACCTTCTCTAGGAAGCCTTCCCTACCCCACCAGCCAGAAAATCAGCTTTCTGTCTTTGGAGTCCTGTAACAGTCCCCAAAGTCTCTTACACAATGGCTTGCAAATATGAGATACTGAATTAATGCTTAAATCATTTACATGATAACTTAACCACTCCTTTGGCATTTTTCATGTTTTGTCTTTTACTAACGTGTCGTTCCAATTCATACAAAACTTCTGGAGCAAGGTTCCTCAGTATCTAAAACAATACCTGACACATCCTCAAAAACAGAAATAAATCATTAATGCTTTTCTGTAAATCCTATAACACACAATTCCTTCAGTATACCAGATGCCCAGAACATTCTTTTTGATTTCTTGTGGTGGTGGTCATTGTTGCTGCTGTTTGAATGTATGATCCCTTCTAAAATGTAGAGCCTCTGCCAGTTAAGGCAGAGTGGAGTACAGTGTGAGTGTTCCTGAGCGATAGCTCTCTTCCTGCAGTGTTTCAGGGACCACAGCTCCTTCTGTCTTTGGTTCTGCCATTTTAAATGGGCAGTCAAGGCCACCATGCTTGTCTGCATGGAGGGTTGTGCACGGGAGAGTTTTCTGGGCCTAGGCTCGTCTGGGAGTTTTGGGAATTCTAGCTCCAAAGGGAGATCTTTGGGAAAAACATTTTACAGGGAGCTGTGCCTGCCAGTGTGTCCCTAGGTGTCTGTGGGAAGCTTGCTACTTTGTTTCTTCTACCCATTCAGGAGACCAGCTCTGGGTTTGTCATAAAAGATTCAGTTATAAATATTCCCACTTTCCTGTTTACATCTTCCCCCCAATAAAGAGGTTCTAGGAAGCAGTAGTATTGCCCCAGAGGTCTGTGCTTTAAATATTTATGTATTTGGCTGTGTCAGGTCTTAATTGCATCATGCAGAGTCTTTCCTTGTGGCCGGTGGACCTCTAGTTGTGGCGCATGAGCTCAAGAGAGAATGGGCTTCAGGAGTTGTGGCACACAGGCTTAGTTGCCCCTCGGCATGTGGGATCTTTGTTCCCCAACCAGGGATTGAACACTTGTCTTCTGCATTGTAAGGTGGATTCTTAACCACTGGACCCCCAGGGAAATCCCTTGAGGTCCTTTAGATTTTCACCTGAAAAACTGTACAAGAACCAGAAGAAAGCATCACACCAAAGAACCATATCTGCAGAATCTCCCTATCTCCGGGGTTTTGTTGTTGTTGTTTTCTCGGGGCGGGGGGCGGTGGGGCACTTCTATTGGTCTTTCATCTATCTATTTTCATATGTCTTTGTTCTTTTGGTCTAGCTGCTCTGTGGCATGTGGGATCTTCCCAGGCCGAACCAGCACCCCTTGCACTGCAAGGCGGTGTCCTTACCCACTGGACCACTAGGGAAGCCCCACAGTTTTGATCACCAAAACCATTGAGGGTGCCATCCTCTAGTTAGATGGGCCCCTGAGAGGATAGCTAATTCCTCTATTCCATTCCTAAATTTGCTTCTCAACATTCTTATTTGCATTAGATGGGAAATTCAGTTACTGTCTTGTTTTTCTCCCCGTCTTAGTTGGTTTTCCACATGCAGGCCTCAGAAGCGGGGCTTTGCTATTCACATCCTGCCTTAAGGAGACAAGGTTGACTCTGGTGTCAGTTGGGGGTGACCTTAGAGTGGAGTTCCCCCTGCCCACTTTGGGCTTCAGAAAGTCAGCTCGAAAGGGAACGGGTGTCCAGGCTGGGACGGCTAGCCCAGAGTCACCCTCTGCCTCTTGATGAATCGTGCGTGGTGCCTGACGGGAAACACTTTCAGGGTTATGGACGTAACAGTGAATATGGATCTTCAGGGAGAGGACTGAGGCTTTGGGAATCTCTGACTGTCTGCCCAGTGGACTCCATCACTGAGCAGCCAGATTCAAATCAGCATCTGCAGATTCCCGAATACTTAAGGAGGCTCCTCTCTGGAACCAAGCCTTTTCAAGCTGATCTGAAGAGTTATTGGGACTTCTCTACACATTTCAGTCTCTCTAGCTCAGCTGGAGAGCAGAGACCCCATCTTTGCTGACAGTCTCGGATGTGTTTCCAGTCTTCTGTGGGAAGAGAGTGTGCTCTGAATTTCGGTTCCTGTGAGAACCTGATAGTCTCAAAATACAAAACAGTCTTAGTTTCAACTGGGCTGCTGCCAAGAACTCGAGGAGTCTAGAAAGAGTTGTCTCAAGTGTTTGCTTTTTTACCTTTGGCAAGCAGCACCTAGTGGTCCTCATTTCGGTGATTATAGGGTTTGTGTAACATGCTGGGGTTTGGG
Organism: Tragulus kanchil; assembly: GCA_022376925.1. Taxonomy (NCBI): domain Eukaryota; kingdom Metazoa; phylum Chordata; class Mammalia; order Artiodactyla; family Tragulidae; genus Tragulus; species Tragulus kanchil. Next base: position 100,698,980 of record JAIOJX010000004.1, on the reverse strand, counting down.
CCACGGAATAGCAATGTGGAGGAGGGCTGTCCTTGGCAGAGTGCCCACCAGCTTCAGTTTTCTGCACTGTAATTGTTGCCACGGCTGCCCCAGTTTGAGATCCTGGGGCCGGGAGGGGCGGCATCACAGCTGCCCACAAGTGGCCAGGCTTGCCTGACAGCCATCATGGGCTGATTCCAAGCTCAGGGCTCCCTTTCCAAATTAAGGATTAAATGAGCATTATTTCACCCTCATCCAAAAATGTGCTCAGAACCTAGACACATCTTTCCTGTGCCCTGGCATATGAACTGTGCAGCACAGGAAGAGTCCAGCCTTCAGCATGGCATCTCGGACCGTGAGGCTTTGTGGTTGGGATTTCACTAAATGCCACGTTGGGGGCAGGGGAGCCTTTCTTCTTTCATCCCTAGCCAGAGAATAGATGGCTTAGCCTCATTCATGCTCATCATCTTAATCACAGGCTGAAGATGAATATTTTTGGTTAGCTTCCCTTTTATATATATATATACACAATGCCTATTTATAGCTATTTGCCAACAGACTCTCCCAATTACTTGAAAAAACTTGTATTTAGAGAGAGACGGGCTGAAAATGTGAATTTAGTGGAGAGCCACGGTTCTGTGCTGGATTAGCTCATCATGGAGATGGTGGCTAGCAGGTGAACAGTGACGCCAGAGCTTCAAATGATCATCTGTTGTCACGTCCACTGGAGGCTGATTAGAGAACACACACACCCTTCTCTGGTTTTTTGTTTGTGTAGAAATTACATTTCTATTTTTAAAATGTCTATTTATTTATTCAACTGCAGTGGATGTGGCGTGTGGGATCCAGTTCCCTGACCAGGAATCGAACCCAGGCTCCCGGCATTGGAAGCTTGCAGTCCTAGCCACTGGACCATCAGGGAGTCCCTCTTCTGTTCTATCTTTATTACGATAAGCTCTTTAAACCCCCACCCCCGCCCCCAGTCACGTTTCTCGCCAGCATCCTGTGTTCTAAACCCAGTGACCATGCAGTCTCCACCACTGTCCGTGACGTCCTGTTTGCCAAATCAAGGCTCTCCTTCCCTGCTTTCTCATGCTTCCCCTCTGACATGAACCATTTTCCTCATGGAGTATTTTCCCTGGCTTCTGAGGCATTCTTTTAGTTCAACTGCTCCTCCTCAGCTTTTGGAAGGCTCTTTCCCTTTCTGCCTTGCCTTTCAAATGGTGGTTCTCCCCAGGGTTCTGTCCTCTGCCCCTTTCTCATCTCAGTCTCTGTTTTGCCACTTTATCTGCAACAGGAAGATGCAAAGCTGTCACATGCAGCTCGGAGTCCAGGACGTGGCAGCATGTAGGGGACATCAGTGGGGAGCTGCCTGAAGAAGCCACTCTCTTACAGGCAGTCAGACCCACAGGATTGCTGTGACTCCCGGCCCTCCTCCTCACACTGGCTACAGGGCTGAAGGAGGGCGGGCAGGCTCGTGGAGGCAACTGAAAGGTGGTGGAGCCAAAGACAGTACTTCAACTATTATCCATGGAGGAGAGGGCGGGGGACATGCTGACCTTTGTTTTGGTGGTCCAGGTCAGAAACAGGAGATGGATGTCAGATTCCCTGTCTCCAAATGCAGTATTAGAGCATGATCGGAAGAGCAATGTGTGAGCACGGCAAGAAGGCCAGGCTCCAGCTGTGTGGTACCTGGGTGAGAGACACAGAGGACTGGACAGATAGGAGAACATCTAGGTAGGAGGTGAGATTGTGGAGTCTAGCATACCCAGGGGAATGTTAAACATTGACCTTGAGGAAGGAAAACATTTAAGAGATGAACAGAGAAAGAAGAAAAAGCACAAGAGGCTGGGGGGAAAAAAAAAAAAACGGTATCAGATGGGAATAACTAACTCTGATGAAGGAGTTTCTCTGTGCCAGGAGCTCTGGGTAGTCCCTTTCAAGCGTTCTTTATTTAGAGAGGGAAGAGGAGGAAGAGATCACAGGGAGAAGAAAACTTCAGGTCGCTCCCTATCCTTGAAACATCTTTGCCATTTTTTCTTTCCCTTCACGTCATCCGGTTTTAGGGCCTAGCTGAGAGAGCACAACCTTTCTGGATTCTCCCAGGCAGCCAGTATCTCCTTTGGAATCACCTAACACTTTGTGCATTTTATTCAGTCAGTCAGCAAATGTTCATCCCACTATTTTAGGATTTCTGCTGTTTTAACAATATTCTTTTTGACATGAACCATTTTCCTCATGGAGTATTTTCCTGGCTTCAGGCATTCTTTAGTTCCTGCTCCTCCTCAGCTTTTGGAAGGCTCTTTCCCTTTCTGCCTTGCCTTTCAAATGGTGGTTCTCCCCAGGGTTCTGTCCTCTGCCCCTTTCTCATCTCAGTCTCTGTTTTGCCACTTTATCTGCAACAGGAAGATGCAAAGCTGTCACATGCAGCTCGGAGTCCAGGACGTGGCAGCATGTAGGGGACATCAGTGGGGAGCTGCCTGAAGAAGCCACTCTCTTACAGGCAGTCAGACCCACAGGATTGCTGTGACTCCCGGCCCTCCTCCTCACACTGGCTACAGGGCTGAAGGAGGGCGGGCAGGCTCGTGGAGGCAACTGAAAGGTGGTGGAGCCAAAGACAGTACTTCAACTATTATCCATGGAGGAGAGGGCGGGGGACATGCTGACCTTTGTTTTGGTGGTCCAGGTCAGAAACAGGAGATGGATGTCAGATTCCCTGTCTCCAAATGCAGTATTAGAGCATGATCGGAAGAGCAATGTGTGAGCACGGCAAGAAGGCCAGGCTCCAGCTGTGTGGTACCTGGGTGAGAGACACAGAGGACTGGACAGATAGGAGAACATCTAGGTAGGAGGTGAGATTGTGGAGTCTAGCATACCCAGGGGAATGTTAAACATTGACCTTGAGGAAGGAAAACATTTAAGAGATGAACAGAGAAAGAAGAAAAAGCACAAGAGGCTGGGGGGAAAAAAAAAAAAACGGTATCAGATGGGAATAACTAACTCTGATGAAGGAGTTTCTCTGTGCCAGGAGCTCTGGGTAGTCCCTTTCAAGCGTTCTTTATTTAGAGAGGGAAGAGGAGGAAGAGATCACAGGGAGAAGAAAACTTCAGGTCGCTCCCTATCCTTGAAACATCTTTGCCATTTTTTCTTTCCCTTCACGTCATCCGGTTTTAGGGCCTAGCTGAGAGAGCACAACCTTTCTGGATTCTCCCAGGCAGCCAGTATCTCCTTTGGAATCACCTAACACTTTGTGCATTTTATTCAGTCAGTCAGCAAATGTTCATCCCACTATTTTAGGATTTCTGCTGTTTTAACAATATTCTTTTATTATTACCTGCTGGACTCCATTTTTTTTCATGCTGAAGATTTAATATTGAGCATATAGAGTGATCAACAAAGAAATGTTTGTTTAATAGGCAAATGAATGATGAGTATAAAATAGGATGCTTATTCAAGATCCATTTGAACCCACTTATATAAGCAGACCTGTCACCAACCCATTTACAATATAAATTGCTTAATTTCCTAGGACAGTTGAGTTGAGGGATCCCCAGAATGGTGGTTTTCTGTGGCTTTGTTTACACTGCTCAATTGACACATTAGGTTAATGTCGGACAGCAACCAACTGTTGAAGTTCCCTGTGATGCAGGCACATTCTCTGAATACTTTCCATGCGCAATTCAATAGTGATGAACACTTGAACTGTGTCTAGGCTGAGCAAGCCACTTCAGAGCTCTTTTTTCACTAGGACTTTATAGTATCAAATATGGACTGAGTGAGTAGGTGTCAGAGAAACTGACTTTGTAAACCAAAAATCATAAACCTAGATTTACTGAAAATATGTGATGTTGAGTGCATATATGGAAATTATGAGCATTTTGATTTTTCCCTTGTAGGTAATAAAGAACATCTGTAATATTCCTCCTCACCTTTTTCTGATTAACTTTATGTCTAGCTTATTTTCCCCAGCACTCCTGTTTCATGTTGCAAGGATTTCACCAGGGAGAGACAGGATTCTAAATAAGTACTGTGGGTGTAATAGTAAACTTGCAGCAATCAGGGTTAGGTCCAGAACTAAGAGTCAGGGTGAGTTTGGTGAGGATTTTTTTTTTTTAATATTTATTTATTTGACTGTGCCAGGTCTTAGTTGCTGCATGTGGGGTCCTTGTTGCATCATTTGGGATCTTTCCTTTTGGCCCATGGGCTTAGTTGCCCTGTGGCATGTGGGATCTCAATTCCCCAGCCAGGGATCGAACGCACATCACCTGCATTGCAAGGTGGAGTCTTAACCACTGGACCACCGGGGAAGTCTCCCTGATAAGGAATATTTCATGGTGGTCAGGCCTCCCGCTTCTTCCCTTCTCTGGGTATGTACCAGCAGGGCTGCATGAGCCCCAAAGGATGGGGCAATCCTGAAGGGCAAAAGGCATGTGACCCACTGTACCCTAGATCTACATCCCCCAGTGCCAACATGGGCTCCCCAGGCCCCACCCTTAGCATCTGTGCCTATGTGGGTGAGTCCAGCAGGGTGCTCTGGGCCGCTTGTTGCCTTTTACCTTGGGAATCCATGGACAGTGAAGCCAGGTGGGGACTGGCTCTGTTTCTTGCTGTTTTGTATGATGGACTGCTCTGCAGTGTTTGTTTGGAGGGAAGAGCTATGTAAGACCATAGCAAGCATAATAGAGGCTGCTCGCTGAAAAGGGTGATTGTCAGTCACTGAAGGCTGGGCAGCCCATGCTGGCATGTTGGGCCAGGCAAGAGAGCAAGGCTGGGTTCAGGGAGCAGAGCTCAGTGCTAAGGTGACCCCAGTTATAGAACCAGAATTGGGAACCTCTGTTTTACTTCACTCTATTTTCACAATTTGGGGCAGATGTTTGGTTTAGCATATAAAATTTAGGTGATGTTGCTGCATTTTTTTACATAATTTGCATTCTTTCTTCATTCATTCTTTTACTCATTCACTTTTTTTTAAAAAACATTTATTTATTTATTTCGGCGAAGCCCTTACTCATTCACTTTTAAACCACTTTATTAAGATATGATTGAGGGCTTCCCTGGTGGTCCAGTGGGTAAGGACACCGCCTTGCAGTGCAAGGGGCACCAGTTCGATCCCTGGCCTGGGAAGATCCCACGTGCCACGGAGCAGCTGGACCGATGTGTCCAATTACCGAGCCGGAGCTCTGGAACGCATGAGCCCAGAGCCGGTGCTCTGCGACAACAGAGGCCACCGCGATGGGAGGCCCACATGGGCCAAAGAACAAAGATGGATGAAAATAGATAAATGAAAGACCAATAGAAGTGGCCCACCCCCCTCCCTCCCCAACCAACCCCCCCAAAAGAAATTAAAAAAAAAAAAAAGATGTGATTGATATACAGTAAGCTGTACGTATTTAATGTATACAACTTCTTGGGTTTTGAAACAGGTATTCATCCGTCCAACTAGTGCCACAGTCTATGCCATAGATTTCCATCCAAATGTTTCCTTCTGCCTCCTTTATGTATTATCGTTTGTATCGTTTTGTATCATTTTGTGTGAGATAAGAACACTTGACATAATAGTCCACCCTCTTAGCAAGTATGTAAGTACACAAGAGTGTTGTTAAGTGTGTACACCATGCTGTACAGTAGATCTCTAGAACTTACCTTGCCGAGCTGACATTTTGTACCCTTTGACTAATTTTTCCTCCCTCTAAGTATCTCATACCTCTGTTTCTTGCTGTTTTGTATGATGGACTGCTCTGCAGTGTTTGTTTGGAGGGAAGAGCTATGTAAGACCATAGCAAGCATAATAGAGGCTGCTCGCTGAAAAGGGTGATTGTCAGTCACTGAAGGCTGGGCAGCCCATGCTGGCATGTTGGGCCAGGCAAGAGAGCAAGGCTGGGTTCAGGGAGCAGAGCTCAGTGCTAAGGTGACCCCAGTTATAGAACCAGAATTGGGAACCTCTGTTTTACTTCACTCTATTTTCACAATTTGGGGCAGATGTTTGGTTTAGCATATAAAATTTAGGTGATGTTGCTGCATTTTTTTACATAATTTGCATTCTTTCTTCATTCATTCTTTTACTCATTCACTTTTTTTTAAAAAACATTTATTTATTTATTTCGGCGAAGCCCTTACTCATTCACTTTTAAACCACTTTATTAAGATATGATTGAGGGCTTCCCTGGTGGTCCAGTGGGTAAGGACACCGCCTTGCAGTGCAAGGGGCACCAGTTCGATCCCTGGCCTGGGAAGATCCCACGTGCCACGGAGCAGCTGGACCGATGTGTCCAATTACCGAGCCGGAGCTCTGGAGCGCATGCGCCCAGAGCCGGTGCTCTGCGACAACAGAGGCCACCGCGATGGGAGGCCCACAGGAGCCAAAGAACAAAGACGGATGAAAACCGAGAAATGAAAGACCAATAAAAGTGGCCCGCCCATCCCCCTCCCTCCCCACCGTTACCCCCAAAAGAAATTAAAAAAAAAAAAAAGATGTGATTGATATACAGTAAGCTGTACGTATTTAATGTATACAACTTCTTGGGTTTTGAAACAGGTATTCATCCGTCCAACTAGTGCCACAGTCTATGCCATAGATTTCCATCCAAATGTTTCCTTCTGCCTCCTTTATGTATTATCGTTTTGTATCGTTTTGTATCATTTTGTGTGAGATAAGAACACTTGACATAATAGTCCACCCTCTTAGCAAGTATGTAAGTACACAAGAGTGTTGTTAAGTGTGTACACCATGCTGTACAGTAGATCTCTAGAACTTACCTTGCCGAGCTGACATTTTGTACCCTTTGACTAATACCTCCTCTATTTCCCTCCCCTTTTCTCTATAATTGTCTAATCCGTCATACCTTGTTCTAGCTGGTTTAGCTCTCTCGGTCATTACAGAGTTGAGTAGTTGACCAGACCTTGCTTTTGATGGCTCTCCGTGGAAAGCCACAGGTTTGACTTGAACTGGAAGGCTTTCTCTGAGTCGGTCAGTCAGCTTTGTCTTGTACAAAGACTTGTGGCGAGTGCTGTGGGAATTTGAGAGACTTGTAGTCGGGATTTTTGTACTTATATTCACCACGGTTATGATCTCCTTTCATCCTCACAGTCATCCTGTGAGGTTGGCACTATTTTTATCCTCATTTGACATACTTGGAAACAGGAAGTCAGAGTGGTTAAATGACTTAACAAGATAATAGGAAGAGATTATTCCAAAGACCACTGAAAGGCACAGTGGTTTCTCCAAGTTCCTTTTCAGAACTACAGAGCGGTGGCACTGGGAAGGCTGCTGCATTCCTAAAAGCTCAGTCTATCCCAGTTTTCAAGCCAGGAGGGCCATCCCAGTGACTGTTAGGAGCTTTTTTTTTTCACATCTCTTAAATAAAGTGTCAGCTCAGAGTGCCCTGGTTCCAAACCAGTGTTATTCAGAAACTATTTTTAGAAAGAAGCTTCTATTTTTAGATCCAGAATGATGTTTAAAAATAAACTCGAGGGAATAATGAGCACACAGGCGTCCAGATATGTAAGTCTTCACGCAGTGAGATAGGAGGCAGCCTGAGCCCGCAGTTTTCATGACAGGTAAGATCAGGATCTGACTGGAGATTTGATATACACATGAGCCCCACGTGTCCTTCCACATGTAGCCTGAATGCACTATGATCTGGGTGGAGGTGCAGGCAGCTGGCGATGGAACTCAGACTGGTCGGCACAATAAGGATCTTAGTGATTTGCACTTTACCTTGAATTCATATTCCTTGAAATTCTCTTAGACTGAAGAGAGGGTCAGCCAATAAAATCTTTAGTGTAAATAGAACTTTAGTGTAAGAGGCTTCCCTGGTGGTCCAGTGGGTAGGGACACCGCCTTGCAGTGCAAGGGGCACCAGTTCGATCCCTGGCCTGGGAAGATCTCATGTGCCGCGGAGCAGCTGGACCGATGTATCCAATGACGAGCCAGCGCTCTGGAGCGCTTGCACCCAGACCTGGTGCTCTGCAGCAAGAGAGGCCACTGTGATGGGAGGCCCACGCAGGCCAAAGAACAAAGACAAATGAATGAAAGACCAATAGAAGTGGCCAAAAAAAAAACTTTAGTGTAATGAACTCTTTTTTCCCCAAATTTTATTTATTTATTTATTTTTGGCTATTCTGGGTTTTCACTGCTGCCACAGGCTCTTCTCTAGTTGCAGGAAGTGGGGGCTACTCTCTAGCTGAGGTGAGCAGACTTCTTGTTGTGGTGACTTCTCTTGTTGTAGAACTCGGGCTCTAGGGCACGCGCACTTCAGTAGTTGCAACAAATGGGCTCAATAGTTGTGGCTCTGAGGCTCTAGAGCACAAGCTCAATAGTTGTGGCTCACAGGCTTAGTTGCTCTACAGCATGTGGGATCTTCCCGGATCAGGGATCGAACCCATGTCTCTTGCATTGACAGGCAAACTCTTTTCCACTGAGCTACCAGGGAAGTCCGAGTGTAATAAACTCTGACATATTTGACTCATATAACAAGCCACTTCAAGAACTTTTAAGCACAAAAGGTAAAGGTGGTTGTTGCAGAGTACATCATGTGAAATGCTGGGTTGGATGAATCATAAGCTGGAATCAAGATTGGCAGGAGACATTTCAACAATCTCAGATAATGCAGATCATACCTAGTGGCAGAAAGTGAAAAGGAACTAAAGAGCCTCTTGGTGAGGGTGAAAGAGGAGAGTGAAAAAGCTGACTTAAAACTCAACATTTGAGATTGATATACACATGAGCCCCACGTGTCCTTCCACATGTAGCCTGAATGCACTATGATCTGGGTGGAGGTGCAGGCAGCTGGCGATGGAACTCAGACTGGTCGGCACAATAAGGATCTTAGTGATTTGCACTTTACCTTGAATTCATATTCCTTGAAATTCTCTTAGACTGAAGAGAGGGTCAGCCAATAAAATCTTTAGTGTAAATAGAACTTTAGTGTAAGAGGCTTCCCTGGTGGTCCAGTGGGTAGGGACACCGCCTTGCAGTGCAAGGGGCACCAGTTCGATCCCTGGCCTGGGAAGATCTCATGTGCCGCGGAGCAGCTGGACCGATGTATCCAATGACGAGCCAGCGCTCTGGAGCGCTTGCACCCAGACCTGGTGCTCTGCAGCAAGAGAGGCCACTGTGATGGGAGGCCCACGCAGGCCAAAGAACAAAGACAAATGAATGAAAGACCAATAGAAGTGGCCAAAAAAAAAAAAAAAAACTTTAGTGTAATGAACTCTTTTTTCCCCAAATTTTATTTATTTATTTATTTTTGGCTATTCTGGGTTTTCACTGCTGCCACAGGCTCTTCTCTAGTTGCAGGAAGTGGGGGCTACTCTCTAGCTGAGGTGAGCAGACTTCTTGTTGTGGTGACTTCTCTTGTTGTAGAACTCGGGCTCTAGGGCACGCGCACTTCAGTAGTTGCAACAAATGGGCTCAATAGTTGTGGCTCTGAGGCTCTAGAGCACAAGCTCAATAGTTGTGGCTCACAGGCTTAGTTGCTCTACAGCATGTGGGATCTTCCCGGATCAGGGATCGAACCCATGTCTCTTGCATTGACAGGCAAACTCTTTTCCACTGAGCTACCAGGGAAGTCCGAGTGTAATAAACTCTGACATATTTGACTCATATAACAAGCCACTTCAAGAACTTTTAAGCACAAAAGGTAAAGGTGGTTGTTGCAGAGTACATCATGTGAAATGCTGGGTTGGATGAATCATAAGCTGGAATCAAGATTGGCAGGAGACATTTCAACAATCTCAGATAATGCAGATCATACCTAGTGGCAGAAAGTGAAAAGGAACTAAAGAGCCTCTTGGTGAGGGTGAAAGAGGAGAGTGAAAAAGCTGACTTAAAACTCAACATTTAAAAAACTAAGATCATGGCATCTGGTCTCAACACCTGTGTGGCAAATAGAAGGGGGAAAAGTGGAAGTAGTGGCAGATTTTATTTTCTTGGGCTCCAAAACCACTGTGGACAGTGATTAGCCACAAAATTAAAAGACACTTGGAAGGAAAGCTATGACAAACCTAGACAGCATATTAAAAAGCAGTGCCATCACTTTGCCAACAAAGGTCCATATAATTAAAACTGTGGTTTTTCCAGTAGTCATGTATGAATGTAAGAATTGGACCATAAAGAAGACTGAGTGTTAGAGAACTGATGCTTTCAAACTGTGGTGCTGGAGAAGACTCTTGAGAGTCCCTTGGACTGCCAGGAGATCAAAGCAACCAATCCTAAAGGAAATCAACCCCGAATAGTCATTGGAAGGATGGTTGGATAGCATCACTAATTCAATGGACTTGAGTTTGAACAAATTCCTGGAGATAGTGAAGGACGGGGAAGCTTGGTGCCGTGCAGTCCATAGGGTCATGAAGAGTCAGATATGACTTAGCAACTGAACAACAAAGTCGTTGCTAATTACACTTAAATCCAACCTAGTCACTAAAAGTATACCTGAAAAGATTGCATTTTCAGAAAATAGTTTGATAACCAAATATCTGGAAAAGCTGGGGGAGTTCCCCATTAGCTCAAGTGATTAAGTTTGCTAAGTAACTATGCATTGTCATCAAAGTACGAAGATGGCATCACCCTACCATGAGGAATAAAATGGGTCATTAGACATAGAGTGAAATTTTAAACTAATCTTTGGTATCATAAAACAAGTGAAGCAAAAACGAATATAGCTCAATGGAAATGAATGGCAGGCCATGCAACAGGGCAGAAAAGTAGCTAAACCCTCAAAGTGACAAATTAATGCTTCCACCACAAATGTTTTTCTCTCCAGTCCTGTTCAAATTCTGGAACATGAATTGGGAAACAAATAAGTCTTCTCCAAACCCAGACTAGATAAATGATTAGTATTGTTGTATTTTTTGCTTTTTTTTCTGGTATAGTAATGAATTCTGTCTACTTTCCTCTTCTTTGTAAAGTCTTGAGTAGAAATAGTACATTAGAACAAAACCCTATATTAAACTGATAATAGCTAGCATTCAGTGACTTTTATTGCCAGACCTTATTACTTATTTCATAGTGTTACTGCCAGAATTAAATTAATTACTATATATAAAACACCACCATAGTTTCTGTTTTTCAGCATGTAGTGAGTGCTTATAAGTATTAGCCCTTCTTATCTTTCAATGGTGATAGCGTTGACAATATACCACATACTGTGCTAAGAACTTTGCTATTGTTCTACTAACTTCTTGTGAATAGCATGGGAAGTTAAGAAAGTTGCCCAAAAGGAATTCACTAGTAGAGATGTGAGAATTGGACCATAAAGAAGACTGAGTGTTAGAGAACTGATGCTTTCAAACTGTGGTGCTGGAGAAGACTCTTGAGAGTCCCTTGGACTGCCAGGAGATCAAAGCAACCAATCCTAAAGGAAATCAACCCCGAATAGTCATTGGAAGGATGGTTGGATAGCATCACTAATTCAATGGACTTGAGTTTGAACAAATTCCTGGAGATAGTGAAGGACGGGGAAGCTTGGTGCCGTGCAGTCCATAGGGTCATGAAGAGTCAGATATGACTTAGCAACTGAACAACAAAGTCGTTGCTAATTACACTTAAATCCAACCTAGTCACTAAAAGTATACCTGAAAAGATTGCATTTTCAGAAAATAGTTTGATAACCAAATATCTGGAAAAGCTGGGGGAGTTCCCCATTAGCTCAAGTGATTAAGTTTGCTAAGTAACTATGCATTGTCATCAAAGTACGAAGATGGCATCACCCTACCATGAGGAATAAAATGGGTCATTAGACATAGAGTGAAATTTTAAACTAATCTTTGGTATCATAAAACAAGTGAAGCAAAAACGAATATAGCTCAATGGAAATGAATGGCAGGCCATGCAACAGGGCAGAAAAGTAGCTAAACCCTCAAAGTGACAAATTAATGCTTCCACCACAAATGTTTTTCTCTCCAGTCCTGTTCAAATTCTGGAACATGAATTGGGAAACAAATAAGTCTTCTCCAAACCCAGACTAGATAAATGATTAGTATTGTTGTATTTTTTGCTTTTTTTTCTGGTATAGTAATGAATTCTGTCTACTTTCCTCTTCTTTGTAAAGTCTTGAGTAGAAATAGTACATTAGAACAAAACCCTATATTAAACTGATAATAGCTAGCATTCAGTGACTTTTATTGCCAGACCTTATTACTTATTTCATAGTGTTACTGCCAGAATTAAATTAATTACTATATATAAAACACCACCATAGTTTCTGTTTTTCAGCATGTAGTGAGTGCTTATAAGTATTAGCCCTTCTTATCTTTCAATGGTGATAGCGTTGACAATATACCACATACTGTGCTAAGAACTTTGCTATTGTTCTACTAACTTCTTTGATAGCAAACTGAGCCATGGGAAGTTAAGAAAGTTGCCCAAGATTTCACAAGTGGAAATAGTAACACTTACTGTGCACTTACTATATGCTAGACCTACTGCTAATAAACATTTCTGATGCATCATCACATATAGGCCACCCGACTGGTCTGTGAAATAAATTATATTGTCCTGATCTTACTATGAAGAAGCACCTAAGGTCGCAGAGCCAGTGAGTGATGTAGCGGATATCTGACCCCAAGCAATCTGGTTCCCAAGTGTGTGCTCTGACAGCTGTGCATCGCAACCTTCTGGGAGAGAGACCTGCCAGGACTTACTTCAATGACCAGGCCTTTCCCTTTGTCCTGTTTCCATTCCCAGCAGTGCTCTCCATCAATGTCACAGCGTTACCTCTTCCTAGGCCCTGTTCTGTAGCCACAGTCAATCCCTTCTACTCAGATGTTACAGAGAGGGAGAGACCAGACAGTCTCTCTCAGCCTTGTACTCATGTTGGGGATGCCTCACAACCTGCTCAGTTTTCCATAGGCACGGAAACTTGCTTTTTTTCTTTTTTTAAGATTTCTTTTTATGTGGACTATCCTTAAAGTGTTGATTGAATTTGTTACAACATTGCTTCTGTTTCACGGTTTGGTTTTTTGGCTCAAGTCATGTGGAATCTTGGCTCACTGACCAGGGATCGAAGCCACAGCCGCTGCATTGAAAGTCAAAGTCTTAACCACTGGACTGCCAGGGAAGTCCCAGAAACTCTTTTTCTATGAACTTTCCTCTTCTTATTTGCAAGTCAGCTAATATAACTTAATATAACATCTTATTTTAAGTCTTGTATAGTTAGAAGTCTCAAGGGCTATACACCAAAATGTTAATAGCAGCTAATAAATTTACAGATAATTTTAATGATCCTGACCTTATTACTTATTTCATAGTGTTACTGCCAGAATTAAATTAATTACTATATATAAAACACCACCATAGTTTCTGTTTTTCAGCATGTAGTGAGTGCTTATAAGTATTAGCCCTTCTTATCTTTCAATGGTGATAGCGTTGACAATATACCACATACTGTGCTAAGAACTTTGCTATTGTTCTACTAACTTCTTTGATAGCAAACTGAGCCATGGGAAGTTAAGAAAGTTGCCCAAGATTTCACAAGTGGAAATAGTAACACTTACTGTGCACTTACTATATGCTAGACCTACTGCTAATAAACATTTCTGATGCATCATCACATATAGGCCACCCGACTGGTCTGTGAAATAAATTATATTGTCCTGATCTTACTATGAAGAAGCACCTAAGGTCGCAGAGCCAGTGAGTGATGTAGCGGATATCTGACCCCAAGCAATCTGGTTCCCAAGTGTGTGCTCTGACAGCTGTGCATCGCAACCTTCTGGGAGAGAGACCTGCCAGGACTTACTTCAATGACCAGGCCTTTCCCTTTGTCCTGTTTCCATTCCCAGCAGTGCTCTCCATCAATGTCACAGCGTTACCTCTTCCTAGGCCCTGTTCTGTAGCCACAGTCAATCCCTTCTACTCAGATGTTACAGAGAGGGAGAGACCAGACAGTCTCTCTCAGCCTTGTACTCATGTTGGGGATGCCTCACAACCTGCTCAGTTTTCCATAGGCACGGAAACTTGCTTTTTTTCTTTTTTTAAGATTTCTTTTTATGTGGACTATCCTTAAAGTGTTGATTGAATTTGTTACAACATTGCTTCTGTTTCACGGTTTGGTTTTTTGGCTCAAGTCATGTGGAATCTTGGCTCACTGACCAGGGATCGAAGCCACAGCCGCTGCATTGAAAGTCAAAGTCTTAACCACTGGACTGCCAGGGAAGTCCCAGAAACTCTTTTTCTATGAACTTTCCTCTTCTTATTTGCAAGTCAGCTAATATAACTTAATATAACATCTTATTTTAAGTCTTGTATAGTTAGAAGTCTCAAGGGCTATACACCAAAATGTTAATAGCAGCTAATAAATTTACAGATAATTTTAATGATCCTGCTCATATATTTTTGTGTTTTCCAGCTTATCTAACAATAAACATATAAATTACATAGTCATAAAATTTATATTTTACAAAAATACAGTCATAGACTAGACTAGATGGTAGCTTCCCAAGAGTCAAGAGGATGGTCTATACAGCCAAGAGAGCAACGTTGCCTTTTGTGAGCATCAGATGGCATCCCCAGTGGTCCAGGCATCCCCCAGTCCCTTCCCCGTTTGGTGACTCTGTCATCTCTGATGACTAGTGTCTTTGGAATTATCTTAGCCACAGACCCTTTTGTTCAAACAAAAATATAGAGAAGCACAATATGTTTAGCAAATGTATATTATAGTTTTTTAAGGGTTGAACTGTGCTGATTGAAGTGGACATAGAACCCTGAGTCCTCACCCATTAACCCACCATCCCAAGGTGTGTCTGGAACCCCTCTGGCTCTGGAAAACACAGTTCTGCACTAAAGCTGTGGGTCTTCCTCATTCTGAAAACTTGGAACTCCTCTGGCTTTCCAGAGGCTGCTCAGATGTGGAGCTCTATCGTTTCCTCTGTTTTGTGCAAGATAGTGATTTTCTTCATGTGCGCTAAATTTTTCCACCAGTCTCCTTTTCTGCATCCAAAATCAATACACAAGATGAATCCATCTTATAACTGAGTATTCCCGTATGGCGGGAATGCTTTGTCATCTTAGAGATGGCTTTCAGCGGAAGGAAGAGAGAAAGATGTGTTTGTTTATACTTCTCTCTGAGCTCCCGCGTTTCTGCTCAGAGGTTAACCAATCCAGTGTGCTTTTCCCATCTGTCAAGCTGATGGATGGAAGAGTTGGCACTTCTGCATCACAACTGAAGCCTTTGCTCTCTTGACTTCTGCATTTTCCCATTGAACCGGTTTTCTTCCTTACATTATTTTCTTCTTCTCTGCCCCATTTGCTGACAGTTTTCTTTGGGCATTAGTTTCTGTCTGTGGGTTTCTGCTGTCCTCTTGCTTCGCTCTCCAGACAGCTACATCATTTGCAGGTTTCAGTGATCACTGCCTGGTGGATGCTGCTTAAATCATCATGTGCCTTCAGTCTCTCTTACAGGGTCCAGGGTCTGTGCTGCACATGTAGTGGATGTCTCCCTTGAGTTCATATTCATTCTTCAAAGTCAGCATGTTTTTTCAGTAGGTTTTGTTTTTGCTGTTAAATGACATAGTCATAAAATTTATATTTTACAAAAATACAGTCATAGACTAGACTAGATGGTAGCTTCCCAAGAGTCAAGAGGATGGTCTATACAGCCAAGAGAGCAACGTTGCCTTTTGTGAGCATCAGATGGCATCCCCAGTGGTCCAGGCATCCCCCAGTCCCTTCCCCGTTTGGTGACTCTGTCATCTCTGATGACTAGTGTCTTTGGAATTATCTTAGCCACAGACCCTTTTGTTCAAACAAAAATATAGAGAAGCACAATATGTTTAGCAAATGTATATTATAGTTTTTTAAGGGTTGAACTGTGCTGATTGAAGTGGACATAGAACCCTGAGTCCTCACCCATTAACCCACCATCCCAAGGTGTGTCTGGAACCCCTCTGGCTCTGGAAAACACAGTTCTGCACTAAAGCTGTGGGTCTTCCTCATTCTGAAAACTTGGAACTCCTCTGGCTTTCCAGAGGCTGCTCAGATGTGGAGCTCTATACGTTTCCTCTGTTTTGTGCAAGATAGTGATTTTCTTCATGTGCGCTAAATTTTTCCACCAGTCTCCTTTTCTGCATCCAAAATCAATACACAAGATGAATCCATCTTATAACTGAGTATTCCCGTATGGCTGGAATGCTTTGTCATCTTAGAGATGGCTTTCAGCGCGGAAGGAAGAGAGAAAGATGTGTTTGTTTATACTTCTCTCTGAGCTCCCGCGTTTCTGCTCAGAGGTTAACCAATCCAGTGTGCTTTTCCCATCTGTCAAGCTGATGGATGGAAGAGTTGGCACTTCTGCATCACAACTGAAGCCTTTGCTCTCTTGACTTCTGCATTTTCCCATTGAACCGGTTTTCTTCCTTACATTATTTTCTTCTTCTCTGCCCCATTTGCTGACAGTTTTCTTTGGGCATTAGTTTCTGTCTGTGGGTTTCTGCTGTCCTCTTGCTTCGCTCTCCAGACAGCTACATCATTTGCAGGTTTCAGTGATCACTGCCTGGTGGATGCTGCTTAAATCATCATGTGCCTTCAGTCTCTCTTACAGGGTCCAGGGTCTGTGCTGCACATGTAGTGGATGTCTCCCTTGAGTTCATATTCATTCTTCAAAGTCAGCATGTTTTTTCAGTAGGTTTTGTTTTTGCTGTTAAATGACTGAGTTAGATAAATCTGTGTACACTTATAAACCTATGTAGATAATAGGATACATTATAAAATGTACATTTGAATGGAGTCTGTCTCAAGTCTGTGACTGTATCTTTAAATGGCTAAAAGTTGCCCTGAAGTCGTGACAGCAGCTTCTGGGGGAATGGATGAAGGGACTGGGATTGAAGATAGGAAAAGGGAGACTGTCACTTCCTCTTCACTGTACTGCTTCTCTTATTAAAAGACAATGAGGGCTTCCCTGTCCAGTGTGTAAAGAGTCTGCCTTGCAGTGCAAGGGGCACCGGTTTGATCCCTGGCCTGGGAAGATTCCACATGCCGTGGTGCAGCTGGGCCAGTGTGTCCTATTATGAGCCAGTGCTCTGGAGCACATGCACCCAGATTGGTGCTCTGCAAGGAGACAGGCCACTGCCATGGGAGGCCCACATAGGCCAAAGAATAAAGATGAATGAAAATAAACAAATAAAAAACCAATAAAAGAGGCCAAAATTTTAAAAAGGCGGGGGGGGGGGAACCCTGCTGCATAAAAAAAAAAAGACAAAATGTTAACATTTATTCCTTCTGAGTGACAGTTCACAGGGCGGGTGTTAGTTGCATTATTCTTTGTACTTTGCTCTTTGCTTAATTTCTCCAAATTAAAAAAAAATAACTTAAGATAGTATCTTTCATCATTTAGTCTTAGACTTATTTATTGTTTAGGTATTTTATATTCCTGTTTGTTTTAAAAATAAATGTATATAAATATAAGTATAGCTGAGATAGCTAAATTTCCTTCCTTTGTTTATGTTCACAAAGTGTGTTCGTTTTATTTAGCATTCTTTACTAATCAAAATGTGGTCTTTATATATACAAACTTGTGAGCAGTAAATTCTGAGGACTCACACTTCTACCACAGTCTGTATATTAAGAATGTACTTCCCACTGTGTGTGTGCATGTGTGTTCAGTCAAGTCTGACTCTTTGTGACCCCTGGACTGTAGCCCGCCAGGCTTCTCTGTCCATGGAATTTGCCAGTCAAGTAGATGTCTTCATACACCTCGGTCGCTAGAAGCATCCGTTTGTATTGGAGCCAAAATTGCCACAAACAAACAGAGAAACAAGAAGTCCAAAAGATTTCCACTTGGGTGCTAATGATTTGTTGGTGCTGATTGTTAAGACTGAAGGTCTGAAGCCACTGATGTTTACTGGCTCAGTCTGCAGTCTATCTCTCCAATGTCATTCCCACAGGGCTGACAGAAGAATGGGACTCCCTGCCTTTTCCACCACTAACAGTGCTCCTCACATTAAACCACATACAGCATAGAAGCCCTGCTCTGGCAGGGTGGAGGCACTCTCCAAGTTCTTTATCACACTATGGTGATGCTGGGCAGATGGTGGTGAGGGCATTTTTACAGACACATCACCTACTGTAGCTCTTAGACATCAGACGGGGAGTCTGACAGACTGTGGAAATGCTCTCCAGGTGATTGCTGTGACCATATTTGAAAAGTAAACAGATAAATGAGATTTAAAACAGACTAATTATTACACGATTAAGCCCTAAGGTGAGGCTTTTAAACATGCAGGGAAAAGGGGGTTAAGGAATAGTGAACCCTGCTGCAAAAACAAAGACAAAATGTTAACATTTATTCCTTCTGAGTGACAGTTCACAGGGCGGGTGTTAGTTGCATTATTCTTTGTACTTTGCTCTTTGCTTAATTTCTCCAAATTAAAAAAAAATAACTTAAGATAGTATCTTTCATCATTTAGTCTTAGACTTATTTATTGTTTAGGTATTTTATATTCCTGTTTGTTTTAAAAATAAATGTATATAAATATAAGTATAGCTGAGATAGCTAAATTTCCTTCCTTTGTTTATGTTCACAAAGTGTGTTCGTTTTATTTAGCATTCTTTACTAATCAAAATGTGGTCTTTATATATACAAACTTGTGAGCAGTAAATTCTGAGGACTCACACTTCTACCACAGTCTGTATATTAAGAATGTACTTCCCACTGTGTGTGTGCATGTGTGTTCAGTCAAGTCTGACTCTTTGTGACCCCTGGACTGTAGCCCGCCAGGCTTCTCTGTCCATGGAATTTGCCAGTCAAGTAGATGTCTTCATACACCTCGGTCGCTAGAAGCATCCGTTTGTATTGGAGCCAAAATTGCCACAAACAAACAGAGAAACAAGAAGTCCAAAAGATTTCCACTTGGGTGCTAATGATTTGTTGGTGCTGATTGTTAAGACTGAAGGTCTGAAGCCACTGATGTTTACTGGCTCAGTCTGCAGTCTATCTCTCCAATGTCATTCCCACAGGGCTGACAGAAGAATGGGACTCCCTGCCTTTTCCACCACTAACAGTGCTCCTCACATTAAACCACATACAGCATAGAAGCCCTGCTCTGGCAGGGTGGAGGGCACTCTCCAAGTTCTTTATCACACTATGGTGATGCTGGGCAGATGGTGGTGAGGGCATTTTTACAGACACATCACCTACTGTAGCTCTTAGACATCAGACGGGGAGTCTGACAGACTGTGGAAATGCTCTCCAGGTGATTGCTGTGACCATATTTGAAAAGTAAACAGATAAATGAGATTTAAAACAGACTAATTATTACACGATTAAGCCCTAAGGTGAGGCTTTTAAACATGCAGAGGTAAGAATGAGGTGGGGGACCTCCATACCCTACCTTTGGGTATTCACCAGTGTCTTCAACTGGAGTAGAACTCAGGTCTCTCTCACTGCACCTTATTTGCTCCTCCCAACAAGCAGGCATTGGAGCATGCTCAATTAGACAGACCTTTTTGTCTCTTAATTTTGGAGCCAGCCTGTCCCTAGGATATATGTCAATGCCCAAGGGTCGATTATTAGCAAGGCCTCTCTGCCACATATCTGAAACTATGTTCTCTCCAATCAACTTTATCAGTAACAAAAGCAGTATGTTTAGCTCCATCAATCTTTTCCTCTTCCCTCTCAGTTGGTTCCAAACTCCAGAGGGGAAGAAGGAGCTGGTGCTATTAATTGTCCCTTCCCCCTCAAAACCTGATGATCAATTAATGTAAGACCTCAAGAAGATAAATTAATGCAATTCATGACATCAACCAATTTTATATATATATATGTATATATATATATATATATATATATCAGAATTATCTGAACAGTGAACTGAGCATTGATCAATTACTTTTAGATTTCATAAATGTGGTTAAAAAAATAAATGTACAATTTATCATTGCATGCTTGAACTCTCATAACTTGAGACAGACTCCATTCAAATGTACATTTTATAATGTATCCTATTATCTACATAGGTTTACAAATGTACACAGATTTATCTAACTCAGTCATTTAACAGCAAAAACAAAACCTACTGAAAAAAACAACCCTTCATGCTGTCACGGAACACAGTTCTGCATATGGCCATCTGTGCATTGGCAGAACATAGTGGTTTTAAGGATGAATTAGTGTTCTGATCTCTTTGGGATTTCTTTTATACTTGTGGTGGTTTATGACTGACGTTTCGTGTAACTGGAGCTCTCTGTTTATATTTAGTAGAAGATTCATTTCTATGGCAGGATACACATTTCTGCTCCAGTGTTGAATAAAAGCTACTGTTCTGCAGGAGGGATATAAAGTGTTGATTTATAACGACACATTCCAATAAGAGTTTTGGATCTAATTTCCAATATGACAGACTGTGGATGCTCTCCAGGTGATTGCTGTGACCATATTTGAAAAGTAAACAGATAAATGAGATTTAAAACAGACTAATTATTACACGATTAAGCCCTAAGGTGAGGCTTTTAAACATGCAGAGGTAAGAATGAGGTGGGGACCTCCATACCCTACCTTTGGGTATTCACCAGTGTCTTCAACTGGAGTAGAACTCAGGTCTCTCTCACTGCACCTTATTTGCTCCTCCCAACAAGCAGGCATTGGAGCATGCTCAATTAGACAGACCTTTTTGTCTCTTAATTTTGGAGCCAGCCTGTCCCTAGGATATATGTCAATGCCCAAGGGTCGATTATTAGCAAGGCCTCTCTGCCACATATCTGAAACTATGTTCTCTCCAATCAACTTTATCAGTAACAAAAGCAGTATGTTTAGCTCCATCAATCTTTTCCTCTTCCCTCTCAGTTGGTTCCAAACTCCAGAGGGGAAGAAGGAGCTGGTGCTATTAATTGTCCCTTCCCCCTCAAAACCTGATGATCAATTAATGTAAGACCTCAAGAAGATAAATTAATGCAATTCATGACATCAACCAATTTTATATATATATATGTATATATATATATATATATATATATCAGAATTATCTGAACAGTGAACTGAGCATTGATCAATTACTTTTAGATTTCATAAATGTGGTTAAAAAAATAAATGTACAATTTATCATTGCATGCTTGAACTCTCATAACTTGAGACAGACTCCATTCAAATGTACATTTTATAATGTATCCTATTATCTACATAGGTTTACAAATGTACACAGATTTATCTAACTCAGTCATTTAACAGAAAAAACAAAACCTACTGAAAAAAACAACCCTTCATGCTGTCACGGAACACAGTTCTGCATATGGCCATCTGTGCATTGGCAGAACATAGTGGTTTTAAGGATGAATTAGTGTTCTGATCTCTTTGGGATTTCTTTTATACTTGTGGTGGTTTATGACTGACGTTTCGTGTAACTGGAGCTCTCTGTTTATATTTAGTAGAAGATTCATTTCTATGGCAGGATACACATTTCTGCTCCAGTGTTGAATAAAAGCTACTGTTCTGCAGGAGGGATATAAAGTGTTGATTTATAACGACACATTCCAATAAGAGTGATCTAATTCTTCCAAACCCACTCCCCAGGTCCTGGGAACAGCATGGCTCCAGCCAAGGATGATTCTTCCCTTCAGGAATATTCAGAAGCCTTCAATACATCTATCCATGCCGCCATTAGATACCAGAACTGGAAACTCCTCACAGGCTACCCAGGTAGAAAGCTTATAGCCTCTCCCACCAGAACAGCTGGGAAGACTTTACCAAAGAATAGCTGCATTTTGCAGAACTCCGTCCCTGGGGCTGCTGAATGGGCAGTAGGGTGGGGAGTCTAGTCTCGTCCTATATTTTTTAAATTAGGAATTAGCTGTAGAGGTGGGGGCTTCCCAGGTGGCGCTAGAATTGGGTTCAATCGCTGGGTTGGGAAGATCCCCTAGAGGAGAGCATGGCAACCCACTCTAGTATTTTCGCCTGAAGAATCCCATGGACCGAGGAGCCTGGTGGGCTACAGTCCTTGGGGTCACAGAGTCAGACACGACTGAAGTGACCTAGCACACATGCACATAGAGGTGAGGGGGAGGTAAAAGGAAGGAATGCAGCTCTAGTGCTTCATGGAAAATAAGAGTTTCAGATATGCATGGCCACCAAGCACAGCACGTCTAGCTAGCAAAGGCAATCTCTGAAAGCAATACCCTCAACCAACAGTATAGCAGAAGGAAGGGGCTGCTTCCCCTGAGCACATTCTCTAGAGGTGACATCTTTTAAATATTTTTATGGTATGGTATGATGGCTAAGACTGTGATGCAGTTAAGCAATGTTTATAAGGAGAACATTCTTGTTGTTTGCAGCAAAACAATCCTTCATTGTTTGTGACTGTTCCATAGGTAGTAAGATATTTTAGCATCCCTGGCTCATGACCACTAAATGGCAGTAGCACCGCCCCCCCCCCCCCGCAAGTCACAGTGACAACTAAAAATAACCCCTCTACACACACAACATGCACAGACACACACACACACACAGAGGCACAACACACACGTGCTCTTTCCTGGAAGCACCAGGTTGTGCAGCAGTCAGACATGTTTAGTTAAAGCCAGAGTCTGAGACAAAACTAGACATAGCATTAAGGACCACTTTTTTTTTGAATATTTCCATATCCACAGCCCAGCTCAACATTATCCCCTAGACTCTTTCCTTGAAATTAAAACCTTACCGATAATGCTTCTCCAATATCCTGTTGTATTTCTTTGCCAGGCTGTGGTTACTGGTTTCCCCCACCGTCTCAGTATAATGTTTCTGTGATACCTCGTCGGACTCACCGGCCAAGACCCTCTGGCTCTTTGACATTGATCGGGACCCTGAAGAGATGCATGACCTGTCAAGAGACTATCCCCACATCGTCAAGCAGCTCCTTTCCCGCCTGCAGTTCTACCAGAAGCACTCAGTGCCGGTGTACTACCCAGCACAAGACCCCCGCTGTGATCCCAAGGCCACTGGGGCTTGGGGCCCTTGGATGTAGGATTTCAGGAAGCCTGTGGGGGGCAGCTCAAAAGCCTCTCTGTTGTAAGTTGGACCCCTGGCCTTTACTCGTGTGATTCTTGTCTCATTTGGTCTCCTAACCTGGGTTCCCCTGGCCCTTTCCTTGCTCCTAAACTGCACGGAGGTGACTAATGTTAACCCCTAGTGCATTTGAGGTGCTGATAAAATCGGAACACTTCTACTGTTGGCTGGAGTGTCTGTAAATAGTTTCAGATATGCATGGCCCCGCATAGCTAGCAAAGGCAATCTCTGAAAGCAATACCCTCAACCAACAGTATAGCAGAAGGAAGGGGCTGCTTCCCCTGAGCACATTCTCTAGAGGTGACATCTTTTAAATATTTTTATGGTATGGTATGATGGCTAAGACTGTGATGCAGTTAAGCAATGTTTATAAGGAGAACATTCTTGTTGTTTGCAGCAAAACAATCCTTCATTGTTTGTGACTGTTCCATAGGTAGTAAGATATTTTAGCATCCCTGGCTCATGACCACTAAATGGCAGTAGCACCCCCCCCCCCCCCCCGCAAGTCACAGTGACAACTAAAAATAACCCCTCTACACACACAACATGCACAGACACACACACACACACAGAGGCACAACACACACGTGCTCTTTCCTGGAAGCACCAGGTTGTGCAGCAGTCAGACATGTTTAGTTAAAGCCAGAGTCTGAGACAAAACTAGACATAGCATTAAGGACCACTTTTTTTTTTGAATATTTCCATATCCACAGCCCAGCTCAACATTATCCCCTAGACTCTTTCCTTGAAATTAAAACCTTACCGATAATGCTTCTCCAATATCCTGTTGTATTTCTTTGCCAGGCTGTGGTTACTGGTTTCCCCCACCGTCTCAGTATAATGTTTCTGTGATACCCTCGTCGGACTCACCGGCCAAGACCCTCTGGCTCTTTGACATTGATCGGGACCCTGAAGAGATGCATGACCTGTCAAGAGACTATCCCCACATCGTCAAGCAGCTCCTTTCCCGCCTGCAGTTCTACCAGAAGCACTCAGTGCCGGTGTACTACCCAGCACAAGACCCCCGCTGTGATCCCAAGGCCACTGGGGCTTGGGGCCCTTGGATGTAGGATTTCAGGAAGCCTGTGGGGGGCAGCTCAAAAGCCTCTCTGTTGTAAGTTGGACCCCTGGCCTTTACTCGTGTGATTCTTGTCTCATTTGGTCTCCTAACCTGGGTTCCCCTGGCCCTTTCCTTGCTCCTAAACTGCACGGAGGTGACTAATGTTAACCCCTAGTGCATTTGAGGTGCTGATAAAATCGGAACACTTCTACTGTTGGCTGGAGTGTCTGTCTAGAGGAGAGGGTGACTGAGTTCACACTCATTTTTCTGAGCTCTGGGGTTGCTGGGAACTCAACTTTGAAAGAGGAAGTTACTGAGTCTCAGAGGCTGGAGCAGCTGGTTCTTTTTGCCTCACAAGTCAGATGTTAGGTGTCTCTCTGCCAATAGCCAGGTTTTATTGGAGCGACTCATGTTTCTTGTAACAAATGAAAGGGTCAGACAATTGTTAATGGTTCTGTTGGCCAGGGTTCTCCTGCCTATGAGACATTGTGTTCAGGCATCCCGTGGGAATAACCCGCCTTGGTTCACCCCTCGCTCACGCATCTCATCCCTCACCTCATCACTCATGCAATCATGGAGCATAAGGCTCATTTCATCATTAAGATCAGTGTGGCAATACAGCTCCTGCTGGGCTGTGTTTTCACAATGAGGAAATGTGTTTGTATCCCCCAGTGTTTTCCCAGCCATTGCTCATCTTGTCAGGACTGCCAGCGACCCCCGCTCCCTCTGTGTTCTTTTCCCACCCTTTCCTCTGACTCAGGCACCCCCCGCCCAGGAAGGCGACCCTGCTTCCCCGCTGGAAGCACCACTGGTTTCTGGAAGGTTGCTGAGCCTTCCTTCCCTCTGCCCCGACACTGAAGCTAGAGCCCTGCCCAGAGAAGACAGCGGGTCTGCTCTGTGGGCGTGGGTGTGACGGTGCTGGGGTCCCTGTCACCTGTCTGGAGATGTGTTTCTCTAGTTGTGTGGAGTTTATTCTCATGATTGTCCGTATGTCTCATAATGTATTTAGTTGCACTGCTCTTGCCTAGCAGTGAGGAGAAGCCTTTGGAATAAACAATATTGTCCTCAGATGATGCAGGTAGGCAGTTTGGAAAAGGAAATGGCTGACATCTGGGATGCTGGAACTCAGTAACGGAAGGTGGCACGTTTCTCTTCTTCTCTTAGTTTTCCTGTTTGTATTGGGGTTCTGAGCTTGGGGAAAGAGGATGCACTGTTTGACCTGCTCCTAAACTGACGGAGGTGACTAATGTTAACCCCTAGTGCATTTGAGGTGCTGATAAAATCGGAACACTTCTACTGTTGGCTGGAGTGTCTGTCTAGAGGAGAGGGTGACTGAGTTCACACTCATTTTTCTGAGCTCTGGGGTTGCTGGGAACTCAACTTTGAAAGAGGAAGTTACTGAGTCTCAGAGGCTGGAGCAGCTGGTTCTTTTTGCCTCACAAGTCAGATGTTAGGTGTCTCTCTGCCAATAGCCAGGTTTTATTGGAGCGACTCATGTTTCTTGTAACAAATGAAAGGGTCAGACAATTGTTAATGGTTCTGTTGGCCAGGGGTTCTCCCTGCCTATGAGACATTGTGTTCAGGCATCCCGTGGGAATAACCCGCCTTGGTTCACCCCTCGCTCACGCATCTCATCCCTCACCTCATCACTCATGCAATCATGGAGCATAAGGCTCATTTCATCATTAAGATCAGTGTGGCAATACAGCTCCTGCTGGGCTGTGTTTTCACAATGAGGAAATGTGTTTGTATCCCCCAGTGTTTTCCCAGCCATTGCTCATCTTGTCAGGACTGCCAGCGACCCCCGCTCCCTCTGTGTTCTTTTCCCACCCTTTCCTCTGACTCAGGCACCCCCCGCCCAGGAAGGCGACCCTGCTTCCCCGCTGGAAGCACCACTGGTTTCTGGAAGGTTGCTGAGCCTTCCTTCCCTCTGCCCCGACACTGAAGCTAGAGCCCTGCCCAGAGAAGACAGCGGGTCTGCTCTGTGGGCGTGGGTGTGACGGTGCTGGGGTCCCTGTCACCTGTCTGGAGATGTGTTTCTCTAGTTGTGTGGAGTTTATTCTCATGATTGTCCGTATGTCTCATAATGTATTTAGTTGCACTGCTCTTGCCTAGCAGTGAGGAGAAGCCTTTGGAATAAACAATATTGTCCTCAGATGATGCAGGTAGGCAGTTTGGAAAAGGAAATGGCTGACATCTGGGATGCTGGAACTCAGTAACGCGGAAGGTGGCACGTTTCTCTTCTTCTCTTAGTTTTCCTGTTTGTATTGGGGTTCTGAGCTTGGGGAAAGAGGATGCACTGTTTGACCTGCCAGTTGTTTCTCAGCCCCACCGACGTCCTACTAACCTGGACCAGTTCAAATTAGCTTCAGAAAATGTCATATTCAGGAAAATATGGCCAGTAACTCCACTGCATTAACTCCACTGTTGCATTCATTGCGTGTCTCCAGTGCCAGGATCAGTGCCTGCTACATGGAAGACACTCAGTACACTTCTTGAAAAATAAATGAGTGAGTGAACAAATGAATAAATGAGAAAGTCTTACACTGGGGAAGTTGCTGATCCAATGAGCTGAGATCTGGGCTGAAGATAAGTATCTTCCAGCCATCGCTTTTCTCTTCTCAAGCTGCCCTCCTGGGGTAGGAGCACAGTCTGCATATCCGGGCAGCCTAGGACACATGATAATGAAGTTATGACGTCCTCCCAGGAGGAGAGGGGCAAGAAACATGCCTGTTGAAGGGGTTCTTCTGCCAATAATCCTCAGTTCTCTTTTGCAGAGGACATTGGAAAGTAAAACCACTAAATGATAAGATATAGGTCGTGGCACGGCTGTCCCACAGTTCAGTAGCAGTATCCTCTGGTGACAACTAGCTTGTATTAAAGTATGAAGATTGGAAAGAAATGGTGCTGGAACTAATGACGCCTATTATCAGCCTGCACCCCACTCCCAGGCTGGCATGCAGCTGGCCAAAATGCTTCTAACTCTCATTCCCAAGCCTGTGGCTGGAATATTATGAATAACTGAGCCCAGATGTTCCTTCTGGATTCTTCTAACCTGAGGGGTGTAGGTACCATTAATACTATAAGATTGTGTTTCCCACATACGATATGGATGTTCTTCACTCAGTGAACTTCAGAGAAATTTTAAAGACCGATTTTTGGTAAAAGTTTTACTTGAGATCTTGTGTTATTCATAATAGAGTATATGTCATTTGATTGTCTTATTCTGAACAAGAATGTAAACATTCATATGTTGTCATTAGAAGTATTTCTTTCTGATTTTGTCTACCTTTAGAGAATGGTTTTGTTTATTTAATTGTTTTTCTCTTTACCACCTGATTGTTCCAGATTTGGGACAAAAATTAAATTTATCTTTGAAAATGTGTCAGCCATGAGTGTGGAGTTTCCATATGGGAGAGGAAAATGTTCTGGACGTGGAGGGTGGCAATGGTTGCACAAGATCACGAATGCACTTACTGCCTCTGACCTGAGCTTCAGGTGGTTCCAATGATGACTTTTAAGTGGTGTAGTTTTTAACTGTAATTTCAAAATTGTGTTGGCCTGTTTTGTGGTATGTGAATTATAACTGAAGAAAGCTATTGAATAAAAAATATAACAAACATGCCTGAGCTGAAAAAAACGTGTCCCTCATTGCCCACAAAGATGCATATAGTATCCTATTTTATCCTATAAAACTGTAGAAAGGTCAAGAGAGGGTAAGAATAAATATAAAGTGATAATAAGAAAGTGTATTAGTTCTCTGTCACTGTATAATAAACTACCCCAGATTTAACACTTAAAGCAATGAAGATTTGCTGTGTCCCACATTATACGAGAGTCAAAACTTTAGGAGTGGTTTAGCTGGGTGGTTTTGGTTCAGGGTCTCTCATGAAATTATATCAAGCAATTGACCAGGGCTACAGTCCTCTGAGTGGATGACAACAAACTGTGGAGAATTCTTAGAAGACGGGAATACTAGATCACCTTACCTGCCTTCTGAGAAATTTGTATGCAGGTCAAGAAGCAACAGTTAGAACCAGACTTGGAACAACAGACTGGTTCAAAATTGGGAAGGGAGTATGTCAAAGCTATATATTGTCACCCTGCTTATTTAACTTATATGCAGAGTATATCATGTGAAATGCCACGCTGGATGAATCACAAACTGGAATCAAGATTGCTGGGAGAAACATCAACAAACTCAAATATACAGATGATATTATCCTAATGGCAGAAAGGCAAGAGGAACTGAAGAGCCTCTTGATGAGAGTGAAAGAGGAGAGTGAAAAAGCTGGCTTAAAACTCAACATTCAGAAAATGAACATCATGGCATCTGGTCCTATCACTTCATGGCAAATAGATGGGCAAACAATGGAAACAGTGACAGACTTTATTTTCTTGGGCTCCAGAATCACTGCAGACAGTGACTACAGCCATGAAATTTAAAGGTGGTTGCTCTTTAGAAGGAAAGGTATGACAAACCTAGGCAGTGTATACTACCGAGCCAGAGCTCTGGAGCAGATGCACCCAGAGCTGGTGCTTTGCGACGAGAGAGACCACTGCGATAGGAGACTGACACAGGCCAAAGAGCAAAAGATAAATAGGTGAAAGACCAATAGAAGTGGCCAAAAAAGAAAAAAAAAACATTAAAAATAATTAATTAATTATTTTTAAAAAGCAGAGACATCACTTTGCCAGCAAAGGCCTTTATAACCAAAGCTATGTTTTTTTCCCAGTGGTTATGTATGGATGGGAAAGTCAGGCCATATAGAAGGCTGAGTGCCAAAGAACTGATGCTTATGAACTGTGGTGTTGGAGAAGACTCTTGAGAGTTCCTTGGACAACAAGGAGATCAAACCAGTTAATCCTAAAGGAAATCAACCCTGAATATTCATTGGAAGGACTGATGCTGAAGCTCCAATACTCTGGCCACCTGATGCAAAGAGCCAACTCATTGGAAAAGACCCTGATGCTGGGAAAGGTTGAAAGTAGGAGAAGAAAGGGACAACAGAGGACACGATGGTTGGATGGCATCCATGGACATGAGTTTAAGCAAACTGCCAGAGATGGTGAAGGACAGGGGAGCCTGGAATGCTCCAGACCATGGGGCTGCAAAGAGTTGGACCCAACTGAGCAACTGAACAACAGTCCTCTGAAGGCATGACTGGGGTTGGAGGACCACTTCCAAAGATGACTCACTCACAAGGCTCTTGGCTGGAGTCATGAGTTCCCTGCCCTGTGGGCCTCTCCATTGGCTGTGTCATATCTTCACACATGGCACCAAGTTTCCAGCAGAGCACAAAATCCAGAGAGAGAAAGAGGGAGCTGCAGTACCTTTTATGACCTGGTCTCCAAAATCATTCACTGTCTCTTCCACCTATTTTCACTTCCTTGAAAAGGAGTCACGAAGTCCAGCCTATACACAGAGGAAGAGAATTAGGCTCCACTTCTTCAAAGAAGTGTTAGATCTGTGAGTGTATTTGACACCCACCACAGACAACAGAGGAGAATGGGCAAGTTTCCTGGGGAATAAATTGTCTAGTCAAGTCCACAGGCATTTATTGAATGCTGCTATTTGACGAGGAATAGTAGGAAGAGTGCCCAACTTTACTCTTTAGTGGTAGAAAAACCGTAGACAAATCATTGAACCTTCTGTGTGCCTCAGTTTTTTTCCTGGTGAAGTGATGGGTTGAAGCAGATAATCCCTAACTTCTCTTGTGTTTCTAGTGTCCAGCATAATGCCTGGTACAGAGGAGATGTTCAGTCAGTGTCAGCTGATTGACTCTCAACTGACTGAATTCTGATGCAAGAGTGAGAAATAATACTGTGCTGAAAATAGCCTGAAACTGTTCTGTCTTAAAAAAAAAAAAAAAAGAATTTGGTGATAGAAGTCAGCTTGATCCTTTCCTTTGGAGGGAAGGATATTGACTAGGGAAGGGAACGGTAAAACCTTTGGGAATTCAGAAAATGCTGTATATCGTGATCTAGTGGTCTTTCCATGGGTGTATCCGTATGTAAAAATTCACTGAATGCACTTCATGATTTATGTATTACACCTAATTTAAAAGCACTTTACAACAACAAAAAAAAATACATGCCCTTAGAGCATAAAGAGCACTACCTACTTACCTCCTAAGTTACAAAAATGTACCTGGAACATAGAAACATTTGTTGCAAAAAAAAAAAAAAGAATTTGAATGCTGCAAGGAAATCTATTTGAAGGCTTTTGTGAATCCTTTTGCAAACACAAATATCATTTTTTGTATTTACAAAACCTGAATACATCAGTTTAGGTTTCCTAAACTGCTATTTGCTACCCAGGTTTTCCTGACCCTCTGTATTGGTGCTGAGGGAGACTGGCAGAGACCAGGAAATGACACAAACTGAGGGCGTGGCCTCTGAACCTAAGGAGCTTATGTTTGAATTCTGTGGTACCAAGTTATTTCCAGCTCAACAGTGAATGTATTCAACCAGTAGTTATTCTTCCCAATCACCATTTAAACTTTAAAATCTGTTTTTTGTCCAAGCAGTGACGAGTCTCCACTTGTGTAGACTGGTCCATTTTAAGGCCATTGAAAGACCAGCCTGCTCACCCTGGCTTCACCCCTTACTAATCACTGGAGCAGGCAGGCTTGACTGACGGAGACATGCCTGCCATGTCCCTCTCACCTTGCCCTTTCTCACGAGAGCCACCCACCAGATGGCATAAAGCAGAGGAGGAGGCGTGAAAGGGGCATTTCCTCAGACATACTTTCAATCACCTTTAGTGGTAGAAAACCGTAGACAAATCATTGAACCTTCTGTGTGCCTCAGTTTTTTTCCTGGTGAAGTGATGGGTTGAAGCAGATAATCCCTAACTTCTCTTGTGTTTCTAGTGTCCAGCATAATGCCTGGTACAGAGGAGATGTTCAGTCAGTGTCAGCTGATTGACTCTCAACTGACTGAATTCTGATGCAAGAGTGAGAAATAATACTGTGCTGAAAATAGCCTGAAACTGTTCTGTCTTAAAAAAAAAAAAAAAAGAATTTGGTGATAGAAGTCAGCTTGATCCTTTCCTTTGGAGGGAAGGATATTGACTAGGGAAGGGAACGGTAAAACCTTTGGGAATTCAGAAAATGCTGTATATCGTGATCTAGTGGTCTTTCCATGGGTGTATCCGTATGTAAAAATTCACTGAATGCACTTCATGATTTATGTATTACACCTAATTTAAAAGCACTTTACAACAACAAAAAAAAATACATGCCCTTAGAGCATAAAGAGCACTACCTACTTACCTCCTAAGTTACAAAAATGTACCTGGAACATAGAAACATTTGTTGCAAAAAAAAAAAAAAAAAGAATTTGAATGCTGCAAGGAAATCTATTTGAAGGCTTTTGTGAATCCTTTTGCAAACACAAATATCATTTTTTGTATTTACAAAACCTGAATACATCAGTTTAGGTTTCCTAAACTGCTATTTGCTACCCAGGTTTTCCTGACCCTCTGTATTGGTGCTGAGGGAGACTGGCAGAGACCAGGAAATGACACAAACTGAGGGCGTGGCCTCTGAACCTAAGGAGCTTATGTTTGAATTCTGTGGTACCAAGTTATTTCCAGCTCAACAGTGAATGTATTCAACCAGTAGTTATTCTTCCCAATCACCATTTAAACTTTAAAATCTGTTTTTTGTCCAAGCAGTGACGAGTCTCCACTTGTGTAGACTGGTCCATTTTAAGGCCATTGAAAGACCAGCCTGCTCACCCTGGCTTCACCCCTTACTAATCACTGGAGCAGGCAGGCTTGACTGACGGAGACATGCCTGCCATGTCCCTCTCACCTTTGCCCCTTTCTCACGAGAGCCACCCACCAGATGGCATAAAGCAGAGGAGGAGAGCGTGACCAACATTGCCCTGGGCCTGATGTCAGGGCTCTGTGACCATCAGGGAACTGGAGAGACAATTACTTTCTCAAACTAATTCACTCAAGGTTCTAATCATTGAGCTTAAGATATTTAATATCCTTTATTATTTTTCTGATAATAGAGATAATTTTCATTGTAATCCCAGTAGTGAAATAAAGATGATCCCAAGACTGTTACGCTAAAGGAGCCTAACTTCCCCCTCAACCCCTCTCCCCTCCCTCCATCTCCAGGTCTCAGCACAGGAGCTGGGCACATACTGAACCATCAACCAAACCAGAAAGTAGGCTCCAGCCTCTTATTCACACCAGGGCCTTGCAGAGCAGAACAGAAGGGATAGACATAGACACACACTCTCCTTCCCTCCTGGGTGAACAGGACTCACTAGGTTTTAATTGACACTAAATGAATCTGAACTTAGATTGCCTTTACGCCAGGATTTTGTAGCTGGGCTCTTTCGAGTCCGCACTGTGATATACGCCGGAGGCCGGGACAAGGGTAGCTGATGGCAGTAGTGCAGGATGGGTGCGCTGCATCAGACCCCACTCCCAGGACGCTCCCCTTCCAGGGAGCACAGACGGATGGCCCAGTGGACAGGAGGGGCAGGTCCCGGGCAGGCAGAGGTGAGCTGGAGAGGGCTCAGAGCCAGAGGTAAGGCACCTTAGTGCCCAGCCATGGAATTCATTTTACCTGAATTTGTGCTTTTCACTTTTGTTACACTCATGTGGGGCCTCTGAACCTAAGGAGCTTATGTTTGAATTCTGTGGTACCAAGTTATTTCCAGCTCAACAGTGAATGTATTCAACCAGTAGTTATTCTTCCCAATCACCATTTAAACTTTAAAATCTGTTTTTTGTCCAAGCAGTGACGAGTCTCCACTTGTGTAGACTGGTCCATTTTAAGGCCATTGAAAGACCAGCCTGCTCACCCTGGCTTCACCCCTTACTAATCACTGGAGCAGGCAGGCTTGACTGACGGAGACATGCCTGCCATGTCCCTCTCACCTTGCCCCTTTCTCACGAGAGCCACCCACCAGATGGCATAAAGCAGAGGAGGAGAGCGTGACCAACATTGCCCTGGGCCTGATGTCAGGGCTCTGTGACCATCAGGGAACTGGAGAGACAATTACTTTCTCAAACTAATTCACTCAAGGTTCTAATCATTGAGCTTAAGATATTTAATATCCTTTATTATTTTTCTGATAATAGAGATAATTTTCATTGTAATCCCAGTAGTGAAATAAAGATGATCCCAAGACTGTTACGCTAAAGGAGCCTAACTTCCCCCTCAACCCCTCTCCCCTCCCTCCATCTCCAGGTCTCAGCACAGGAGCTGGGCACATACTGAACCATCAACCAAACCAGAAAGTAGGCTCCAGCCTCTTATTCACACCAGGGCCTTGCAGAGCAGAACAGAAGGGATAGACATAGACACACACTCTCCTTCCCTCCTGGGTGAACAGGACTCACTAGGTTTTAATTGACACTAAATGAATCTGAACTTAGATTGCCTTTACGCCAGGATTTTGTAGCTGGGCTCTTTCGAGTCCGCACTGTGATATACGCCGGAGGCCGGGACAAGGGTAGCTGATGGCAGTAGTGCAGGATGGGTGCGCTGCATCAGACCCCACTCCCAGGACGCTCCCCTTCCAGGGAGCACAGACGGATGGCCCAGTGGACAGGAGGGGCAGGTCCCGGGCAGGCAGAGGTGAGCTGGAGAGGGCTCAGAGCCAGAGGTAAGGCACCTTAGTGCCCAGCCATGGAATTCATTTTACCTGAATTTGTGCTTTTCACTTTTGTTACACTCATGGAGAGCCGTGAGTTTCTTCTGTATAAACTGTTTTTACATTTGATCAGAG
This sequence comes from Tragulus kanchil, assembly GCA_022376925.1. Taxonomy (NCBI): domain Eukaryota; kingdom Metazoa; phylum Chordata; class Mammalia; order Artiodactyla; family Tragulidae; genus Tragulus; species Tragulus kanchil. The sequence goes on along the minus strand of JAIOJX010000004.1, from coordinate 100,665,215 downwards.
GAGCCCCTGATCTGTTAGGGAGGCCGCTGGTGTGGTATGAAAACATTATTTGGGGGGCTTCACAAGAGGGCATCTGAGTTTTCTTAGTTCTTAAGCCAGGGGTTGAGTGAAAGGGTTTCGAATTTAAAGTTTGCAGGTGATGGAAATACGCAGCCCCCACATCCAGGTGGAGATGGGTCCTGCCCAGTGGGATCTTCCTGTGTTCTATCACTGAGGCTTGCAGCTACTCCTTCCCTACAAAGAAGTGGCTCGAACTCTCCAAGCAGCGGAGCCAGCAGACCACACATGGCCACCTACAGTCCCACCGAGACCTCTGTGGCTCCCATAGGCCTTTACACTGCTGGGCATCTTAAGATGGTGATGCTGCTGCTGTTACTCTGTCGTATCCGACTCTTTGTGGCCCCATGGACTGTAGCCTGCCAGGCTCCTCTGTCCACGGGATTCTCCAGGCAAGAGTACTGGAGTGGGTTGCCATTTCCTTCTCCAGGGGATCTTCTGACCCAAGGATCAAACCTGTGTCTCCTGCTTGGCAAGCAGATTCTTTACCACTGAGCCACCTGGGAAGCCACATCTTAACATGATGGTTTTCCTTAAAATTCATGCTCTTTACTAGAATAAGTAATTAAGGGGAAAACTAGTGTGACGGGTAGTCATAAAAATACAATCATGTCTTTATAAACACACACAGTAAGTATTCAATAAATAAATACATTACTCTTAAGTTGGCTCTGTGAACTGCTTCTGGCCTGGATGGAAGAGTATTGAACTCAGGACCTTCAGATTATGGGACTGACGCGCTGCCCTGGAAGAGTATTGAAGAGTTAATGATTTTTGTAGTAAATGATTCAACGTCACCAGTGCCAGGGCTGTGACTTTGACAACACTAGCTGGAGACAAGGAAATTCCCTGAGAGTGGGTCTGCCTGTTCAGTGTGTGCCCAGGCCCCACGGGGGTGCTGGGTGGGGCTCCACGTGACTGGTAACTGCTGGTGAGGTGCTCCTGTCCCCTCCGCCTGCCATTTCCTCAAGAGGAATCACAGCTGCACACTTCTCATAGTTTGTTTTGCACGTGTGCCTGGAGACCCCAAAGCAAGGGAAGCCTTCAAAATAAATGTATAAACACAAGAAGAAAGCAACGCACACATCCTCTCCAATACAGTAGGAAGATCACAGAGAATCTGACCAAAGGAAGAAGCCAGGAAAATCAATAAACAAGCTGGAGGAGATGCAGCACGCAGAGATGAAATGTTTAGAGGAAATAAACACTGACAAGAGGACCAAAGAGGCAGCATGGACTTCCTTGAGTTGAGAAGTTGAGAAGTTCCCCGAGCCTCTATTTCCATGACTATATCTGTGGTCTCAGGGATCCGTCCTCCGGGAGACTCAGCATGACAGATGCCTCGAAACGTCTGTCTCCTCTCGGCCTCACAGCCCCTAGGTGCCCACGTGGGCCTCTCCCTGGGCCGTGTAATTCGGCTCATCAGGGATGCCCATATTCTGCCAATTCTAGAGGCAAGACAGGGAATGAACCTTCCGTGGGACTTGCTACATGCCAGACACTGCTTAGACTTTTCACAATGGCTACTAAATTTCTCGCAGTAATAAGTAATCGTGAGTAAATGGTTTTACCATCTTAGAAAGTATTTTCCAGTAAAGTCACACAGCCCGTAGAGTTGGAATTGACATCCAGTTCACTCTTAAAAAGCCCCAGCTCACTACTCGGCTTCTCCACAACCTCTAGTCCCCAGCTTCCTTCCCTTCCCTCTGTCCTGTGCCTTTAAGGATCCTTTCTTGGAAGGCCTGTTCTGACTATTTAGGGCTGAGGAGCTTCAGGTGAGAGCCAGGTCAGCCGGGCAGAGCGCTGGGCTGCGTGCGTGGAGGACAGAGACGCTGGCGAAGAGGCTGGTGCGGCGGTTCAGCAAGAGGTATGAGAGTCGTGGGGTAAAAAGCTACCTGGAAGCTTAGAAAATAAAACACATTTTAAAGGAGTTAGAATTACTCAGTCTGGAGAGGAAGTTTAGTCATGTTTTTCATATATTTCATAGGAAAATCGCCTTCCCCCCACGCAGGTCTCTGAGGCTGGCCACCATCTTCCCAGTGAACGTCCAGACAAAACCGACGGCAGAGTGCTGATAGGAGGAGAGGAGATTGAGAGGTGGGTGCTCAAAACACACTGCCGCTTCTGATGAGGGTGCTGGCTGGAAGATGGAATTTAATGTCCTGTCTCATTCTTTGTCCAGCTGTTATCCACCGGTCCCTAGTTATAATCAGTTACCATCTTGCTGAATGCTGGAGAGGGGAAGTGGGTCTACCAGCAACCTGACCACTGTCTTTTATGTAATGTCAGTAGAACCCCATTCTCCTTCTGTGTTTAGGGCTCTGAGGTGATGTATAACACACTTTGGATACAGGTACTCTGTAAAGTTCTGTTTGTAATGATTTGTCTTTGGGGCTTGAGATGAAAGAAGGTAATGCAGCGATTTGCCTCTGTATGTGGACTTTCTCATAAGGGATATTGCTTTAGGAGGAAGGTCCCTTAAAAAGAGGAATGCAAGTGATCACTGTGGTTTCAATGGTATATTTTGGTTTAAATTGTTACATAGCGAGCTCCCCACTGGGCAACAGGACCTGGTTAAAGAAATGCTTTGATTTCTGTTGTTAATTAAACATTGTTGCCCTAAGTCAAAAGTTAAATGACTGAACCATAGTTACTGATGCTCACAGTTCCTTTTACGGGTTGGAAAGGAAAGATATTCATGAGAGGTAATTCCCTGTTTCTCACACAGCACTGGGGGGTGTGTGCCCCTGAAGGCAGGCTCTGGTCTGATGCTGAAGGAGGGCTGGGCTGCTGCGGGGCTTCTGCTGGCTTCTAGACTAAGTCATCCCACTGACCACCCCTGGGCACAGCCACCGGGTCACCAGGCAGAGCCAGGCCAGTGTCTGGACAGGGAGGAAGGGCAGTCTTGGGACAGGAGACAGGATAGGGCGAGCAGTGGGACTGTTACCCTCTCTTCCTTTGTCACTAATGTTTTCCACAAAACGCCAGCAGTGAATAGAACTTGACTTCTCTTAGTCCTACTATACAATTTCAAAATTCTCGCTGATTTGACATACTTTGAAGGGGTGCATATTTTGTGTTTCTTTCAGTGCCTGCAGAAAGGGCTTTTGCATATATTTACTGGCCCCTGTGGCTCTTGATTGAGTGGTCTGATTAGCCCAGCCCCCCTACCCAATTTCCCTGGGGCTAGGGGAGGAGTGAAACAGGAGCTCCAGCTGAGGATCATTCTGGGCAAAGCCTTTGTTTGGACCTGAACCATCGTCTCAGCTGCGGCTGCTAGTCCTTCCATTTCCAGGTGTTGCGTTTCAAGCAGTCTTGGCTTTATCCCTCTGTCTTTAGAACCATGTCAGGAGGCAGGTAAAAGAGGAGGGCACAAGATTCTTTTCCTTATGGTCAGAGCCACAATGAGACGAGTGAGCCCCCTAGGAAGGGTAATGTCAAAGTAATGTTCTTTTTTGGGTGGGGGGGTTGGGTGGGGAGGGAGGGGGGCCAGCGGGCCACTTCTATTGGTCTTTCATTTATCTATTTTTCATCCCTCTTTGTTCTTTGGCCCGTGTGGGCCTCCCATTGCGGTGGTCTCTGTTGTCACAGAGCACCAGCTCTGGGCGCATGCGCGCCAGAGCTCCGGCTCGGCAATTGGATACATCGGTCCAGCCGCTCCGCGGCACGTGGGATCTTCCCAGGCCAGGAATGGAACTGGCGCCCCTTGCACTGCAAGGCGGTGTCCTTACCCACTGGACCACCAGGGAAGCCCTGTTCTTTTAATATTGGGATCAGAGCACTGGGGGATGGCAAGGGGGGAGCTGGAGAGGGGAGGTCACTGGCAGCTTCCCAGTCACTCCCCTGTGACCCCAAACTCAGCAAGACTTGTCCCAGGGGCACACCCAACTTGGTAAAACCAGAGCCCTCCAGGTGACTGACTTGCCTGTCTCAGAGACAGCTAAGCAGCCCCCGGTTTTTTTTGTGGGGGGGATGAGGGGCGAGTTGGGGAGGGAGCCGGGCGGACGGGCCACTTCTATTGGTCTTTCATTTATCTATTTTCATCCATCTTTGTTCTTTGGCCCATGTGGGCCTCCCGTCGCAGTGGCGTCTGTTGTTGCAGAGCACCGGCTCTGGGCACATGCGCTCCAGAGCTCCGGCTCGGTAATTCGACACATCGGTCCAGCCGCTCTGCGGCATGTGAGATCTTCCCAGGCCAGGGATCGAACTGGTGCCCCTTGTACTGCAAGGCAGTGTCCTTACCCACTGGACCATCAGGGAAGCCCCAGCCCCTGGTTTTTTGTAGAGTGTTTCCCTTGGGGTGATCTCACCGCCTTGGGCCATAGGCCACTCAACCCCACACAGAAGCAGAGTTCTGGCAACCGCACCTATCTCTCCCTGGTAACTGCGCTTTCACCCCTTCAGGTCCTCGCCCAGGGACTGGTCCAACCCTGATTCTAGATTTACTCTGACAGGAGCCCCTTTTCTGCAAGCCAGTCTCAGCAGAGGAGGTCATTGTCCTCTGGATAAACAACTTATAACTGAAAACATTCATTCCACTTTTAGCCTCTCCTTTTCCAGTATGAATAATCCCAGTGCCTTTTATCTGACTCTGCCCTTCTGTCATCTCTTCCAACCTGCCAGCATGCCTGTGGTTCCAGGTTTGACCCGGGCTCATGTCCTGGCATGGTTCCCTCCTCTCTTTCCTCTTTGCTGGACTAGCTCATCCTTCAGGTGTAAACTTAAATGTTTCTTCTCCTTAGAAACGTTTCCTGCTAGCCCTGTTGCACTGGAACTCTGTTCGTGACTTGCCCCTCTCCTATGAAAGAGGACATCGCACTTATTGCTATTCACGTATAAATGTCTATCTTCCTCACCAGCCAAAAGTCTCATGTCTGGTTTGTTTCACGAAACAGCTTTGTCTCATCGAGCAGTGCTTGGCATTTAGACAGGACTCGTTGACTGAATGTTCTGTTAGTTGAATTCAAAGGACACACCTTCTGACTTCAGGATGACACTGCAGTCCCTGACTTCAAAGCATGGCCCCTGTCCCCACCCCTCCAATCCAACCTGCAGACCATGTTTACTCAGCCCCACCCCGCTGCCTGCTCTGGGGAAGTGTGTGTCTGCAGCCTTGGCTATCTTCAAAGGGCTTTGTTTGGATCAGCTGGAAGGCCTTCAGCGCCTTCATCAAATCAGGGTGAACATTACACTATCCAGACTCCTCAGGCAGGTTTTGTTTACCCTGGGATCTCGTCCAAGATATCAGCTGATGGCTTCAAACACTTTTCATGGTCTCACATTTGGACAGACTCAGATTTTCCTCCTTCATCTTCCAAACCTTCCCTAAGATTTTCCCCCTTCGTTTTTCAAGCCTTATTATAAATGCTTTTCCCCTGCGTGACTTTCCCTGCAGACAACTGGCTACATAGCTTCCGCCTAGTGCTGAGTAGTCCTACAAATGCCAAGGGCTAACTGCAAATGGCAGGTGGCGTGCTCTATGATGTTCTTTAGTTATCCATCCATCTGTTCTTCTTCCACAGGGTTTTTTGGTGCAGACACAACGGGCGTAAACTAATGGTTTCCTGAAGAAAAGTGGAGTGGGAAATTTGTTTCTAAGGTGGGGGTTGGGGTTTAGAGATCCAAGCCCTTAGTCAAACCAAGTGACAACATTCATTCCACTTTTAGCCTCTCCTTTTCCAGTATGAATAATCCCAGTGCCTTTTATCTGACTCTGCCCTTCTGTCATCTCTTCCAACCTGCCAGCATGCCTGTGGTTCCAGGTTTGACCCGGGCTCATGTCCTGGCATGGTTCCCTCCTCTCTTTCCTCTTTGCTGGACTAGCTCATCCTTCAGGTGTAAACTTAAATGTTTCTTCTCCTTAGAAACGTTTCCTGCTAGCCCTGTTGCACTGGAACTCTGTTCGTGACTTGCCCCTCTCCTATGAAAGAGGACATCGCACTTATTGCTATTCACGTATAAATGTCTATCTTCCTCACCAGCCAAAAGTCTCATGTCTGGTTTGTTTCACGAAACAGCTTTGTCTCATCGAGCAGTGCTTGGCATTTAGACAGGACTCGTTGACTGAATGTTCTGTTAGTTGAATTCAAAGGACACACCTTCTGACTTCAGGATGACACTGCAGTCCCTGACTTCAAAGCATGGCCCCTGTCCCCACCCCTCCAATCCAACCTGCAGACCATGTTTACTCAGCCCCACCCCGCTGCCTGCTCTGGGGAAGTGTGTGTCTGCAGCCTTGGCTATCTTCAAAGGGCTTTGTTTGGATCAGCTGGAAGGCCTTCAGCGCCTTCATCAAATCAGGGTGAACATTACACTATCCAGACTCCTCAGGCAGGTTTTGTTTACCCTGGGATCTCGTCCAAGATATCAGCTGATGGCTTCAAACACTTTTCATGGTCTCACATTTGGACAGACTCAGATTTTCCTCCTTCATCTTCCAAACCTTCCCTAAGATTTTCCCCCTTCGTTTTTCAAGCCTTATTATAAATGCTTTTCCCCTGCGTGACTTTCCCTGCAGACAACTGGCTACATAGCTTCCGCCTAGTGCTGAGTAGTCCTACAAATGCCAAGGGCTAACTGCAAATGGCAGGTGGCGTGCTCTATGATGTTCTTTAGTTATCCATCCATCTGTTCTTCTTCCACAGGGTTTTTTGGTGCAGACACAACGGGCGTAAACTAATGGTTTCCTGAAGAAAAGTGGAGTGGGAAATTTGTTTCTAAGGTGGGGGTTGGGGTTTAGAGATCCAAGCTTAGTCACCCAAGTGCAGACTAGGATAGCATGAACCTCAGTGAAAAGTGTTAAGACACAAATATACTAAGGGGACTTTCCTGGAGATCCAGTGGTTAAGACTCTGCTTCAGGGGCTTCCCTGGTTGTCCAGTGGGTAAGGACACCGCCTTGCAGTGCAAGGGGCGCCGGTTCGATCCCTGGCCTGGGAAGATCCCACGTGCCACGGAGCGGCTGGACCGATGTGTCCAGTTACCGAGCCGGAGCTCTGGGCGCATGTGCCCAGAGCCGGTGCTCTGCAACAACAGAGGCCGCCGCGATGGGAGGCCCACACAGGCCAAAGAACAAAGATGGATGAAAATAGACAAATGAAAGACCAATAGAAGTAGCCTGCCTGCTCCCCCCGCTCCCCACCCCACCCCCCAAAAAATAAATAAATAAATCTTTAAGGAAAAAAAAAAGAAAGACTCTGTGCTTCAGGAGAATGCAGGTTCAATCCCTGGCCAAGGAAGTAAGATTTTGTGTGGAACTGGAAAAAGTGCGCACACACAAATGTATTTAAAATATGCAAGTACATTTGTCAGGCACCTACTATGTCTAGCATGGCTGGTCATGAAGAATCATAAGCCGTGGTCTTCACCATCAAGGAACCTACATGGTCTATTAAGACAATGACCATACCAAATGGTGAGTGCCATATAAAGGTAGGAGAGGAGGATTCAAAGATAGGGAGAAAAGAATCACTTGGGTTGTGTGCATGTCCCCTGACCTGTGGCAATGAGTCCCAGAAAGCCATTTTTAAGAAGTCTCAAACCCCTGGGGCCCAAGGTCACAAATGTCTTCATGGTCATCAAGATTGATTGGGTAGTCTCCGATTTTCCGTCAGCTGGACTCAGAAACCAGGAAAACAACCCACACACAATACCCCTGCCTCAAGTATTGATTACCTATTTCTGTGTAACAACTTATCAGAAAATTACATCTGGAGAAAAAAATATTTTCTACCTTAATACAAAGAATGTGGCCCACCATTCACTTATATAAAGATCAAGTCATTAGTCACTCCAGTTCCTAACTGACAGCGTATACCCTGAAAGAAATGTAGAATGAGGCGCTTTGTGCTTGGAGGGGAGAAGTTCCCTTAGAATGTTAGATATATCTCAGGAAAACTTGTTTTATGAACCTATATTCTTGTATCTTCCCATACTTAGAAAAGCGCTGACATCATTAACTGAGATAGCTCCTCATAAGTAGCATCTTGTACTGAGATGTCTGCTTGACTGCTCATAATCAGCCAAAATCACAGATATACTGAACTTCCCCCTCCTCTTTTCAGAGGCATTCCTCAGAGCTTTCTGAGAGGCTTTCTCCCAGGCTATAATCCTCAGTAAGGCTCAATTCACACCTTTTCTATTTTAAAAAATTAGAAATAGTTGCTTTACAGTGTTGTATTTCTGCTGTACAACAAAGTTTATCAACCCACATGTATACATATACCCTCTTCCTTGAATTTCCTTCCCATCTAGGTCACCAAAGAGCATTGAGTAGAGTTCCCTGTGCTATACAGTTACCTATTTTAGACACAGTAGTGTATATGTGCATTCTAAGTCGCGTCAGTCATGTCCAGCTCTTTGTGATCTATGAACTACTGTAGCCCGCTAGGCTTCTCTGTCAGTGGGATTCTCTAGACAAGAATACTGGAGTGGGTTGCTATGTCCTCCTCCAGGGGATCTTCCTGACCCATGTTCTAACCCATGTCTCTTGTGTCTTCTATGTTGGCAAGCAGGCTCTTTACCACTAGTGTACCTGGAAAGCCCAGTAGGGTATACATGCTAATCCTAATCGCCCAATCCATCTCCCTCTTTGCTATCCATATCTCAGCTCTTACTTTGAGTGTTTATTTAATCAACAATTTATTCCCATTTCTGAGGGTCCAGAATCTAAGTTCACCTTGCCTGGTTCCTCCAGCTAAGGTGTCTCACTGGGTGGCCATCTCAACAGAGACGTGCTTGCGTTGAGGTCGGAGAGTGGCAGGATTCAAGAGAGAGCACAAGGACCCTTTATAGAAGCCGTAATCATTTATAACCTACTTTCTCTGAAGTGGCATCCATTACTTCTGTCATGTTCTATGTGTTAGAAGCGAATCACTGAATTCAGTCCATACTCAAAGGGAGAGGATTACTCAAGGATGTGGATACTGGGGTCAGGCATCCCTGGGAGCTATTTTAAAGACTGCCACTGTGCCCCTCCCAGCCTGGTTCTATGAACCTATATTCTTGTATCTTCCCATACTTAGAAAAGCGCTGACATCATTAACTGAGATAGCTCCTCATAAGTAGCATCTTGTACTGAGATGTCTGCTTGACTGCTCATAATCAGCCAAAATCACAGATATACTGAACTTCCCCCTCCTCTTTTCAGAGGCATTCCTCAGAGCTTTCTGAGAGGCTTTCTCCCAGGCTATAATCCTCAGTAAGGCTCAATTCACACCTTTTCTATTTTAAAAAATTAGAAATAGTTGCTTTACAGTGTTGTATTTCTGCTGTACAACAAAGTTTATCAACCCACATGTATACATATACCCTCTTCCTTGAATTTCCTTCCCATCTAGGTCACCAAAGAGCATTGAGTAGAGTTCCCTGTGCTATACAGTTACCTATTTTAGACACAGTAGTGTATATGTGCATTCTAAGTCGCGTCAGTCATGTCCAGCTCTTTGTGATCTATGAACTACTGTAGCCCGCTAGGCTTCTCTGTCAGTGGGATTCTCTAGACAAGAATACTGGAGTGGGTTGCTATGTCCTCCTCCAGGGGATCTTCCTGACCCATGTTCTAACCCATGTCTCTTGTGTCTTCTATGTTGGCAAGCAGGCTCTTTACCACTAGTGTACCTGGAAAGCCCAGTAGGGTATACATGCTAATCCTAATCGCCCAATCCATCTCCCTCTTTGCTATCCATATCTCAGCTCTTACTTTGAGTGTTTATTTAATCAACAATTTATTCCCATTTCTGAGGGTCCAGAATCTAAGTTCACCTTGCCTGGTTCCTCCAGCTAAGGTGTCTCACTGGGTGGCCATCTCAACAGAGACGTGATTGAGTTGAGGTCGGGAGAGTGGCAGGATTCAAGAGAGAGCACAAGGACCCTTTATAGAAGCCGTAATCATTTATAACCTACTTTCTCTGAAGTGGCATCCATTACTTCTGTCATGTTCTATGTGTTAGAAGCGAATCACTGAATTCAGTCCATACTCAAAGGGAGAGGATTACTCAAGGATGTGGATACTGGGGTCAGGCATCCCTGGGAGCTATTTTAAAGACTGCCACTGTGCCCCTCTCCCAGCCTGGTTCTCCTACCTTTCTCATTGCTTTCTTACCACTTCAGGTTGTGTTATGCTGGTAAAAAGGACTGGTGATTGCTTCCCTCTTTTCTCTGTGTCACCAAAAGTGGGGATGGCCTTGCATCATAACAGGATGTTGAGCTGGATGTTCCACTTGTACAGATGGGGGACCCAGAAGACTTGGCAATGCTGGCAAAGCCTCCCTCACAAGAGGCCAAGTACCAAATTGGAGGTGGTAGGTTTGGGAGGAGGTCATTTTTGAATGTGTCTGCCTAGAAGAGAGCCATTTATCAAATTTTGACTTGATGCCCTGATCTGTCCTTTGATGCTGCTAAGTCATCTTCCATCTTGTAAATATGCTTGTAGTCCCCTCAGAGGCACAGGATTGAATAGCTGGCTTACAGAAGAGTTGAGCGCCATCTCAGGGCTAAGCCTTTCCCACGTGGTCACAGAGGCCAAACTGGTCTTGGCACCTTTCCCACCTTCCCTTTAAACCTTCCCATCCCTTCCTAGCTCTGTGACTCAGCATGGTCACTTAGTATCCAGCCGTTCTTGTCTCCGTTGAGCGTTCTACCAGCTCCGGTCAGTCCTTGCCACCATCTTGGCTGAGAAGCACTCAAGTTACACCTTTGAGGGGGCAGGCAAAGGCCCTTGCTTATCCCAAGGTTCAGTGTTTAAGCCCCATAGTTATAAGGTGCCATGGGGACCAACAGTTATTATAACACAATGGTGACTGATGAACTTACCCAACATGCTTAAAAGGTGTCATGCAAATACCTCAACCCTAATTAAACCAGCCTCCTTCCTAGGCAGCCACCTCTCTTCCTAGTCAGCCTAGTCTTCCTCTCTTCCAGCTAATTTCCAGTGTCTTACAAATGCTGAATAAGATGGAAATCAAATGCACTTTCATGAAGCTGGAGGGTAAATCCACTAACAAAGGTACTGGCAGAACTGGAACCCATTAACAGAGGAGGGAAAATTGACAAGGATACTGACATAACAGACTCTTCAAAAGAAGATGATTTGAATACTGGGGTCAGGCATCCCTGGGAGCTATTTTAAAGACTGCCACTGTGCCCCTCTCCCAGCCTGGTTCTCCTACCTTTCTCATTGCTTTCTTACCACTTCAGGTTGTGTTATGCTGGTAAAAAGGACTGGTGATTGCTTCCCTCTTTTCTCTGTGTCACCAAAAGTGGGGATGGCCTTGCATCATAACAGGATGTTGAGCTGGATGTTCCACTTGTACAGATGGGGGACCCAGAAGACTTGGCAATGCTGGCAAAGCCTCCCTCACAAGAGGCCAAGTACCAAATTGGAGGTGGTAGGTTTGGGAGGAGGTCATTTTTGAATGTGTCTGCCTAGAAGAGAGCCATTTATCAAATTTTGACTTGATGCCCTGATCTGTCCTTTGATGCTGCTAAGTCATCTTCCATCTTGTAAATATGCTTGTAGTCCCCTCAGAGGCACAGGATTGAATAGCTGGCTTACAGAAGAGTTGAGCGCCATCTCAGGGCTAAGCCTTTCCCACGTGGTCACAGAGGCCAAACTGGTCTTGGCACCTTTCCCACCTTCCCTTTAAACCTTCCCATCCCTTCCTAGCTCTGTGACTCAGCATGGTCACTTAGTATCCAGCCGTTCTTGTCTCCGTTGAGCGTTCTACCAGCTCCGGTCAGTCCTTGCCACCATCTTGGCTGAGAAGCACTCAAGTTACACCTTTGAGGGGGCAGGCAAAGGCCCTTGCTTATCCCAAGGTTCAGTGTTTAAGCCCCATAGTTATAAGGTGCCATGGGGACCAACAGTTATTATAACACAATGGTGACTGATGAACTTACCCAACATGCTTAAAAGGTGTCATGCAAATACCTCAACCCTAATTAAACCAGCCTCCTTCCTAGGCAGCCACCTCTCTTCCTAGTCAGCCTAGTCTTCCTCTCTTCCAGCTAATTTCCAGTGTCTTACAAATGCTGAATAAGATGGAAATCAAATGCACTTTCATGAAGCTGGAGGGTAAATCCACTAACAAAGGTACTGGCAGAACTGGAACCCATTAACAGAGGAGGGAAAATTGACAAGGATACTGACATAACAGACTCTTCAAAAGAAGATGATTTGAATATCAAAGGTAGGAGAAAGACCCTTGGGAAACTGAGGAAGTTCTCAAATATTTTTGCAAAAATATTCCTCTTTGTCTTCCTGTCTTTGAATGTTCAATGAAGGAAGACATACTGAGTTGTCATATAATTTTATCAAACAGCTAATGCTCAAAAAAACACAACGTAGTCTTTTTGTTAGTCTAAGAAATAGTGCACAATTACACAACATACCATTTTTTTAAAAAGATTACATTTTTACAATTTTTGGTTTTGTTCAAAGATAAAGTTCTAATCAAACCCATTTCCTATTTACTGTGACATTTTTGGATAAGACTGGCGAAGGCAGTGATGTGCAGCAGAAAGCAGAGAGGAAGAAAAAAGAATATTTTAAGCAGAGGCAACAGCTAACAGGATGTGGAATTGAACTTTTCCTGTTGTCTCAGGTGTTTGCTAAAGCTTCAAAGCTAAAGTCAATGTGTGATAAGAACCCCCACACTCTAGAAAGAGGTGCTAGGAAAATCCCACAGGACTTGTAAAATGAAGGCTAGAGGTTCCTAAGGGGGAATTCTTTGTAATAGGAACAAGCTATGGTTTTTTCTTCTCTCCCCATGGGGATGGGGATCAGGTCATCCAATGCAAGCAAAGCGGAGGGTGGGGGGAGGTGGTGGTCAAGAGAACCTCAGATTTGAGGTATCTTGTAAGAAAGGGGGACAAACTTGCCTCTCATTTCATAGAAGCTTGTTGAGTGGTGAAAACACATCAGCCTGCATAGTATTAATGCTGCTACCAGAGAGGAGGGTGCAAACAGTCATGGGAGAGCTTGCCACCTGTTTCCTGGTGTTTCGGGCATGAAGACTGAAAGGGGGAGGAGCTTAGCCGAGTTCCTTTGCATCCATCGGCAGCCACCTCTTCCTAGTCAGCCTAGTCTTCCTCTCTTCCAGCTAATTTCCAGTGTCTTACAAATGCTGAATAAGATGGAAATCAAATGCACTTTCATGAAGCTGGAGGGTAAATCCACTAACAAAGGTACTGGCAGAACTGGAACCCATTAACAGAGGAGGGAAAATTGACAAGGATACTGACATAACAGACTCTTCAAAAGAAGATGATTTGAATATCAAAGGTAGGAGAAAGACCCTTGGGAAACTGAGGAAGTTCTCAAATATTTTTGCAAAAATATTCCTCTTTGTCTTCCTGTCTTTGAATGTTCAATGAAGGAAGACATACTGAGTTGTCATATAATTTTATCAAACAGCTAATGCTCAAAAAAACACAACGTAGTCTTTTTGTTAGTCTAAGAAATAGTGCACAATTACACAACATACCATTTTTTAAATAGATTACATTTTTACAATTTTTGGTTTTGTTCAAAGATAAAGTTCTAATCAAACCCATTTCCTATTTACTGTGACATTTTTGGATAAGACTGGCGAAGGCAGTGATGTGCAGCAGAAAGCAGAGAGGAAGAAAAAAGAATATTTTAAGCAGAGGCAACAGCTAACAGGATGTGGAATTGAACTTTTCCTGTTGTCTCAGGTGTTTGCTAAAGCTTCAAAGCTAAAGTCAATGTGTGATAAGAACCCCCACACTCTAGAAAGAGGTGCTAGGAAAATCCCACAGGACTTGTAAAATGAAGGCTAGAGGTTCCTAAGGGGGAATTCTTTGTAATAGGAACAAGCTATGGTTTTTTCTTCTCTCCCCATGGGGATGGGGATCAGGTCATCCAATGCAAGCAAAGCGGAGGGTGGGGGGAGGTGGTGGTCAAGAGAACCTCAGATTTGAGGTATCTTGTAAGAAAGGGGGACAAACTTGCCTCTCATTTCATAGAAGCTTGTTGAGTGGTGAAAACACATCAGCCTGCATAGTATTAATGCTGCTACCAGAGAGGAGGGTGCAAACAGTCATGGGAGAGCTTGCCACCTGTTTCCTGGTGTTTAGGGCATGAAGACTGAAAAGCAGGAGGCTAGCTGGAGCTGGGTGACAGGGTCATCCCCTCACCTTCAGGGCTATAGAAATAGCGAGGTGCGTCTTTGCCCTTTGAAAGACTAAGAGTAGAGGAATCCCATGCTTGCTTTGGTAGTTAGAGGGCTACCTTCTGGGGCAGGGGTTCCAGCAGAGAGAGACTGAAAGGTCAGCTGGAGAATGCAGTGTGGCATGTCCCCATCGTGGGAGTGGGAGAAAGTATCTCAAAAGTCCATTAATATGCCTTATGGAAGAGCTGGACTGGATATGCAGGGGACCCCAGACCCTCACACAAAAAACCACACACAGTGAATATGGTGAACATGATGGCTTCGACCCCTCCGCTCTCACTTTTACCCATCTGCTCAGCCCTAGAGGATCCTGAAGAAGGAGGGAGGAGGAGGAGAGAGAAGGATGAAGGACCCAGTCATGCCCCCATCCACACTAGCAGTCTTTTTAAAATTTTTTATTTATTTTTTTGACTGCAGTAGGTCTTCATTGTTGTGTGCAGGTTTTCTCTAGCTGTGGAGAGTCAGGGCTAGTTCCTAGGTGTGGTGCATGGGTTTCTCATTGTGGTGGTTTCTCTTGTTGCGGCTCACAGACTCCATTGCTCCAACACATGTGGAACCTTCCCAGAGCAGGGATCAAACCAGTGTCCCCTGTGTTGGCTGCTGGAGCCCCAACCAGTGGATGGACCACCAAGGATGTCCCCCGCTGCAGAGTCTTAATGCCCATGTCAGACCCTAGCCAGAGGGAGGGACGAAACGTTAAATTACAGGTGAGAATCAAGTTTGGGTTTAGATTAGAGCTTTTAAGATCCTAAAATGGAACTGTTAAGGATATCTGAAAGTGATTGAAGTTTTGAGATCTGCCTGGAAAAATCACCAAAAAACAAAAAAGGAGACACAGACAGAGCTCATTCTAAGGAAGGAAAAAAGAATTGACTCTTACCAAGTTTTACTTGCTCAATAAAAAAAAAAAAAAGAGTAATACTCCAGTTTGCAACAGGGAAGTTTTTCTATTTCACAAGTGTACATATTTCTGGAATTTCATACCCAAGACAGATCTCTTGCCATGAAAGAAATACAGTCTAGCAGGAAAGCTGGAAAGAAAACAAGTGATTACAACACAGTGTCATATGGGAGCGTACAGGGCACTGAGTGAACACATAGAGGGGCCACTCACCCAATTCTGGGGGCAAAGCAAGGCATATATGAGGTGACATCTTGGCTTTATGGGAAAGAAAGGGCTGAGCAGCAGAAATGGAGATGAGAGGTAGGGTGAAGACAGACTGGGGAGAATGGAGAGGTAGGAGGGGATTGGAGAGCGTGATGAGTTGATTTTTAGTTGTGTTGGTCATATGTCAACTGAAAAAACCACAACCTAAAAGTTGAGAATTACATTAGACAGATTTTCTGAGAATTTAAGCCTTGGAGGCAGCCTCTCAGATCTGAGAGACTCCTCTGAAGAGGTTAGGGAGCAGCCAAAATATATAGAACATTTTGCAGAAAACAAACAAAAACCAAGTAGTCAGAATCAAACATTTACTGTTAAAGAAAGAAAAATTAAATATTCCAAGTAAATTAATGTAGTGCTTTTCTATGTATGGGAAGATACAAAAGTCTGGGCTCTTTGAAATCATTCCTTTGATATGTCCTGTAACTATCTATGGCCAGTACCCTGCTTGTCTACCTCCTGAATCCCTGAAGGGTGCATAGGCAGGGGTGACTGAAGTGGCTGATGGCTGGCAGGCAACATTTTTCACCCACATGAAGGAATATGGAGTCCTGCCTGTAGACTACAAATGGTAATTTGGCAACATCACTCAAATGCTAAATCAGGAGTCCCCTGGCTGGATCACATCTCTCTGAACAAGTATGTTTAGAGAAGACAGATTTTGTGGATTCAAGTTGGTCAGATTGAGAACGCCTGCCCCCAGGGCCCCAACACCTAAATCCTATTCTAGGACCCTGGGGCAGGTAAGTATATGAAGATTGTAGCCAAACAGGGGAATCTCCCAAGGAGTGAATATTTGAGGGCTTTAGCCCAAGACCTCAAAGAGAACCCTAGCCCTAGTAACCTGGGCTTAAATAATAGCACCTCAGAGACTCTCTGGACTGTGGTAGGCAGTTCTAAGATTTAGATACAACAGACTGAGTGAGTACCACCACGCCCGTCCCCACCCCCATCTACATAAGCCCAAATGCAAGTCTTCCCTCTATCTGATCCTTTTCAGAGAGAGGCAGGTGAACCCTAGAAAAGGGGTGGCAGAAAAGATAAGGAAACAAAGAGAGGTTTGTTCTGGTGCCTGGAGCATCGCTGATGGAAATTGTACCTTTAGGAGGAGTGCTTTCCCAGCAGCAGGTGGCCCCTGGTTGACTCACTACCCCAGATATCCAGGAAGATAAGAACCCTAAGGGGAGTCCAAGAAAAAGAGAGCACCAACTCCAAAGCACGGAGCTTGAAGATAGGGTCTTGGCCATGATGTAACTATGCACCAACCAGTTTCCTCCTAAGAATTTAGTGGGGTCAGAATGCAAACATTAAAACTGTTCTGAAAAAGAGGCAGCCTCTCAGATCTGAGAGACTCCTCTGAAGAGGTTAGGGAGCAGCCAAAATATATAGAACATTTTGCAGAAAACAAACAAAAACCAAGTAGTCAGAATCAAACATTTACTGTTAAAGAAAGAAAAATTAAATATTCCAAGTAAATTAATGTAGTGCTTTTCTATGTATGGGAAGATACAAAAGTCTGGGCTCTTTGAAATCATTCCTTTGATATGTCCTGTAACTATCTATGGCCAGTACCCTGCTTGTCTACCTCCTGAATCCCTGAAGGGTGCATAGGCAGGGGTGACTGAAGTGGCTGATGGCTGGCAGGCAACATTTTTCACCCACATGAAGGAATATGGAGTCCTGCCTGTAGACTACAAATGGTAATTTGGCAACATCACTCAAATGCTAAATCAGGAGTCCCCTGGCTGGATCACATCTCTCTGAACAAGTATGTTTAGAGAAGACAGATTTTGTGGATTCAAGTTGGTCAGATTGAGAACGCCTGCCCCCAGGGCCCCAACACCTAAATCCTATTCTAGGACCCTGGGGCAGGTAAGTATATGAAGATTGTAGCCAAACAGGGGAATCTCCCAAGGAGTGAATATTTGAGGGCTTTAGCCCAAGACCTCAAAGAGAACCCTAGCCCTAGTAACCTGGGCTTAAATAATAGCACCTCAGAGACTCTCTGGACTGTGGTAGGCAGTTCTAAGATTTAGATACAACAGACTGAGTGAGTACCACCACGCCCGTCCCCACCCCCATCTACATAAGCCCAAATGCAAGTCTTCCCTCTATCTGATCCTTTTCAGAGAGAGGCAGGTGAACCCTAGAAAAGGGGTGGCAGAAAAGATAAGGAAACAAAGAGAGGTTTGTTCTGGTGCCTGGAGCATCGCTGATGGAAATTGTACCTTTAGGAGGAGTGCTTTCCCAGCAGCAGGTGGCCCCTGGTTGACTCACTACCCCAGATATCCAGGAAGATAAGAACCCTAAGGGGAGTCCAAGAAAAAGAGAGCACCAACTCCAAAGCACGGAGCTTGAAGATAGGGTCTTGGCCATGATGTAACTATGCACCAACCAGTTTCCTCCTAAGAATTTAAAAGAACTCTTGGAGGCCAAGAGGGATCCCCAGTGTCTGAGGAAAGAATAGAGGGAAAAAATGGGATGTGATGGGTGGAAAAATGAGAGAAACAATGGAGGGTGTGTTCCCATAGAAACTGAGGGAAAAGAGCTTAGAAAGTTAGTGAACAGAAGAGCAGCAAAGCACCCATTGGATTTGGTGGAGGAGTTGGGGGCGGGTGGTCAGTGGCCACTGAAACAAAACCTCATCCAGTGCAGTGATGGATTCAGGAGGCCAAATGCTCTAAGCTCAGGTCTGAATAAGATGAAGGGAACTAGAGGGATGGGGAAGCCCTCTCCTGAAGACTGCCTGGCAAGAAAGGGCACTGATGTGAGAAATCAGTACCTGTAGGAATGTAATGGCATGAGAGAGGGTTTTTTTCTTTGGGAAATCTTAGAGCCAAGGCTGATGATGGGGAAGCAGGAGGAAGAGGTTGAAGAGGTGGACAAATGAGTCCTGACTGATAAAACAAGCCTTCAGGAAGCAGGAGGGATGGATCTAGAAGAACACAGGTAATTAGCCTTAGATAACAACAGGGACAATCTCTCACTAAGCTATGGGAAGAGCAAAGGGCAGAGGAGATGGGGTGAGTATAGACAAAGGACAACAGGAGGGGCAGAAATGTTGATGTTTGTTTGCTTTCCTGGTGGGTGATAAGGGTGGTGAATAACATATCAATGAAAGCATTTAATACTTTCAAAATATATGTATAAATATTTCATCCTCCCTACAAACCAAACAGGTCTTCTGGTTGGCTCCAAATCTGGATACGCTGGGTTGGTGCTATCTCCTCCCACATGGCTAGAACTCCCTCAGACTAATCAAACAGTGTGAGCAAACTCTCACATTGACCCTCTTAGAGCTGCTGCCATTGAGGGAATCCAAACAATAACTCGTTGTTGTTTTTTTTTTTTTTTTTAAGATTTATTTATTTATTTATTTGAGGAGGGTGGGGTGGCGAGAGAGGGGAGCAGGCGGGCCACTTCTATTGGTCTTTCATTTGTCCATTTTCATTCATTTTTGCTCTTCGGCCCTTGTGGGCCTCCCATTGCGGCAGCCTCTGTTGTCGGCCTCTGTTGTCGTAGAGCACCGGCTCTGGGCGCATGCGCTCCAGAGCTCCAGCTCGGTAATTGGACACATCGGTCCAGCCGCTCCGCGGCAGGTGGGATCTTCCCAGGCCAGGGATCGAACCAGCGCCCCTTGCACTGCAAGGCAGTGTCCTTACCCACTGGACCACCAGGGAAGCCCAGTAACTGGTTCTTTTCTACCTTGCCCCAGGCCACAGATTTCTTGCCACCCAGTGGCGACCAACATGGCTGCCCAGGTGTTGCTGTTCTGATTTGTTGGGGAAAAAAACGGCCTTGACAAAATCCAGATCTGTATTAAATGCATGATGCTACCTCTTCCCTGACTTAATGGAAGTTAAGAGATGAGGTCTTTCTTTGGATATTGGGTAGAGGACACTTTTGGTCAGTTATCTGCTTCAGTTTCTTCTACCCACACAATATTCAAAGAATCTGAGTCTGTAGCCATGCTCCATAAATCTCTCAGATTTCACACTGTTGTTAGACCCGTGGTCTTTCACCTGGACCATCTAATTCTCAGGCAGCACCATTACATTGCACCATTTCTGCAATGCCCTAGATATTCATGATGGGAAAGAGGGGAGGGAAGCAAGATTAAAATTGCAAAGAATGTGAAAGGCAAAGAATTGCATTGGATCAAAAGAGCAGCCCTCTGGTTATTAAATCAGGTGAAATCTATCTGCTTTTGTGCCAGTGTCTTGAAGGCTACTCTGAAAGAGAAATTTTGAAAATGTTTTGAGCAATAGTGGCATCATTTGACTGAAGAGATGCTTTCAAGATCAACATTTGTTGAAGTACATAGACATATTTTAGGGTTGTTGTTGTTCAATTGCAAAATTGTGTCTGACTCTTTTGTGACCCCATGGACTGTAACCCGCCAGGCTTCTCTGTGCCTGGAATTTCCCAGGCAAGAATACTGGAGTGGGTTGCCATTTCCTCCTCCAGGGGATCTTCCCAACCCATGGATCGAAACTGTGAGGAGGGTGGGGTGGCGAGAGAGGGGAGCAGGCGGGCCACTTCTATTGGTCTTTCATTTGTCCATTTTCATTCATTTTTGCTCTTCGGCCCTTGTGGGCCTCCCATTGCGGCAGCCTCTGTTGTCGGCCTCTGTTGTCGTAGAGCACCGGCTCTGGGCGCATGCGCTCCAGAGCTCCAGCTCGGTAATTGGACACATCGGTCCAGCCGCTCCGCGGCAGGTGGGATCTTCCCAGGCCAGGGATCGAACCAGCGCCCCTTGCACTGCAAGGCAGTGTCCTTACCCACTGGACCACCAGGGAAGCCCAGTAACTGGTTCTTTTCTACCTTGCCCCAGGCCACAGATTTCTTGCCACCCAGTGGCGACCAACATGGCTGCCCAGGTGTTGCTGTTCTGATTTGTTGGGGAAAAAAACGGCCTTGACAAAATCCAGATCTGTATTAAATGCATGATGCTACCTCTTCCCTGACTTAATGGAAGTTAAGAGATGAGGTCTTTCTTTGGATATTGGGTAGAGGACACTTTTGGTCAGTTATCTGCTTCAGTTTCTTCTACCCACACAATATTCAAAGAATCTGAGTCTGTAGCCATGCTCCATAAATCTCTCAGATTTCACACTGTTGTTAGACCCGTGGTCTTTCACCTGGACCATCTAATTCTCAGGCAGCACCATTACATTGCACCATTTCTGCAATGCCCTAGATATTCATGATGGGAAAGAGGGGAGGGAAGCAAGATTAAAATTGCAAAGAATGTGAAAGGCAAAGAATTGCATTGGATCAAAAGAGCAGCCCTCTGGTTATTAAATCAGGTGAAATCTATCTGCTTTTGTGCCAGTGTCTTGAAGGCTACTCTGAAAGAGAAATTTTGAAAATGTTTTGAGCAATAGTGGCATCATTTGACTGAAGAGATGCTTTCAAGATCAACATTTGTTGAAGTACATAGACATATTTTAGGGTTGTTGTTGTTCAATTGCAAAATTGTGTCTGACTCTTTTGTGACCCCATGGACTGTAACCCGCCAGGCTTCTCTGTGCCTGGAATTTCCCAGGCAAGAATACTGGAGTGGGTTGCCATTTCCTCCTCCAGGGGATCTTCCCAACCCAGGGATCGAAACTGTGTCTCATCTATTGCAGGCAGATTCTTTATCACTGAGCCATCAGGGAAGCCCCACATTTGGGTTACACATTCTAATATATTTGCTAAAAGGATTCATTATTTTATGGTCACAGTCTATCAAGCAGGACTCTGACTGTTAAAATGGAGCTCTTCCAGAGGAGATGGAAAATTTTTTTTTTAGTGGATTCAGTATCCAATTCTGTGCCAAGTATCTTTAAACATTTAAGTCCAGAAGAAGATTGAGGCTTTTTGACATTGTGAATCAACAGTGTGGTTAAAGGTCATAGATGTTAAAAATCTGACACAGTTTAGCCCTGATTTGTACATTCAAGAGGCAAATCTTTTTGACCCCAGAGCAGAGGCGAAACTGCTAATGCTGATAGGCCAGCTCCAGAAAGCAAAATCACTTTGTTTTGAAGGCGACTGTTTTCCTGGGTACTGTGCTTTCATGTATACTAAACAGATTCACCATGCACTGGACAAGAAAAAAAAAAAAAACACAGACTGGGACATTACTTCTGCCCAGGGAACTGTCCTGATGACCCAGGACAATTAATACAGGAGAACTTCCTGACATCCTCCCATCTCCACCTACCCTTTCACTTTCCGTCCAGTTCAGCAGCCAAGCCAACGGTCTTTTCAGTCCATTCAGGCGCCAGGTTAAGTGCACCAGACAAACCTGAGCTTCCCAGGCTTGACCCTTAGCATGGTCTAGGCACACTCCCTCTGGCCATCTTATTCTTGGCTTTTTTTTTTGGTTTTCTTATTCTTGGTTGTTTTTTGTTGGTTTTTTTTTTTTTTTTTTGCCTCTGAGTCATCATTTATTTTTCATCCGTCTTTATTCTTTGGCACATGTGGGCCTCCCATCGCAGTGGCCTCTCTTTGTTGCAGGGCACTGGCTCTGGGCACATGCACTCCAGAGCACTGGCTCATAATTGGACACACTGGTGCAGCCACTCCTTGGCATGTGGGATCTTCCCAGGCCAGGGATCGAACCAGTGCCCCTTGCACTGCAAGGCAGACCCTCTACCCACTGGACCACCAGGGAGGCCCTCTTGGCTCTTTTAGGAACCACCTCTGGGTACCTCCACTGAACAAGACCCAGTCTCTCTGATCTCTGGAGATCACCCAGTAACTATCATAGCCTATAGCTCCTGAATGGACCCTGGGGCCATTTGCAACAGGTGGGTTGTGGCAGGGAATGAATAAAACACATTTCTCCAAAAAGGCTGACATCCTAAGTTGCTAGGTTTTTTTCAGTAGATATCTTCCTAAAGAGGCCCTTCAGAATACTGTTGTGCTGCTGGAGAGCCTTTGTAACACTGACTTTTGCAGTAAATAACCCACTTAGGCTCGTTTTACCTTTACTAAGCTCCCGCTATATAGACATTATTACAAGTATGTCAGAGACTCCTCCTCTGATTCTCTCTGCTCCCTGAAAACCCTCCCCAGCTCCAGGGCAGAGCCAGGGCTGCTCAGGCCCCATCTGCTTGATGTCAACAGCTCTTTCCTCTCATGGAAACTACACATGACCATAGGTTTGGGTGTTTTTCTTCCCCTTCATTTTGGAAGAAAAGTAAAACAAACAGGGTAAGGACACAAGTCGGGCTTCCCAGGTGGCTCAGTGTTAGAGAATCCTCCTACCAAGCAAGAGATGCAGGTTTGATCCTTGGGGCAGGAAGACTCCCTGGAGAAGGAAATGGCAACCCATTCTAGTATTCTTGGCTGGAGAAGCCCATGGACAGAGGAGCCTGGCAGGCTACAGTTCATGAGGTTGCAAGGAGCTGGACAAAACTGAGTGACTAAGCAACATGAACAACAAAGGACACAGTTGTGTTGTCAGAGAGATTATTTGGCTTCTGGCTAGCTCTTGATCTTGTGTAGGGGCAGAGAGGAGAGGGCTTGGTAAAAATTAGCTCAGTTTCTCCTTTTTGTAAAGTCAAGCTGAAAAAATATAGACCAGCTAAGTCAGCAGAGCCTTTTCCTGCCCCCAGATGGAAGCATTTACAGTATCAAAGAAAGTTTGCTTAGAGACATTTCAAGCTGGATTTTCCATAAATGAATTGGGAACCAGTGAATGGATAAGATCTAGATGGAACTGGACGTTCTTCATTCACATAGTTCATTAGAAACCAGTGTCCTCTTTTTCAGGGGGAGGTGAGGAGGGTGGGTCTGGACATTGGAAGAAGCCTAGCACTTGAAAGCCTTTTGATATGCCCTGGATTGAAATGCTGTTTCCCTTGCTTTCAGCACAGGGGTGGACACTTAAGACTGGGCTAACACTTCAGAGTAGACTCTAGGAGAGTAAGGTTTTCTCCTCCAGAATTATGATGCTAAGAATCCAAAGTAGACAGCCACTGTGGCTCACAGGCTTCCCTACCTTAACAACACAGAGTCAACAGAATCACGTTTTTATTTTTAGCCTCTCTCGGTTAATGTGTTATATTGTATGGCCATGTCCTCTGCAGAATACAGACTGAGTGAGGCACAGACTGTCCTACTCATATGCAGTTCAAAACATGCTTAAGAGACTAAAGCTTACTAAGTTGTTTGGACTCACATCAATTACATTTCTAGCAGATGTAATACCCTTGCTTTTCTCCATCTAAGTCAACCCTACACATGCATTTGGCACCTTCATGGAGGGCAGTATTTAAGGCTGGCCTATGGAAGCCTTAGATGGGCTCCTTGCTGTTGGGAAACTTCACTAAGGAACTGTGTGAAAACTAGTGATGTCAGTGACTGACTTTAAAATGCATTTTTAAAAGCAGATGAGTTGATGGGTGAGTAAGATTTTTTAAAAAATATTTAATAACACTTTTGTAACAAAATGTGAATTGTGGAATCTAGGTGATAGGTATGGGGGTGTCCACTCTTCAATTATTTGAAATTTTTTGTAATAAGACCTTGTGGAGAAAAATTTCTGTAGCTTCCGCCGTTGAGGACAGCACACGGGCTTTCAGCTCTCAGACTGGGAAGACCACAGAATATAATGCTGTACGTTTATTGAGTCCTCACTGCTCACTAAGCACTTTATGTACACTGTCTCACATACTCTCACAACCACCTATGAAGCACCATCCTCCTCACTTTCTGGATGGAACAACCAATGTTCATAAAGCATGAGATGCTGTCTAGAGTCACACAGCTCAAGTGTCAGGTTTAGGATTTGAACCCAGGTCTGACTGACTCCAGCATTCAAAGCCATGACAAATGCACCACACTTGGGCCCCAGATGTGGATGCCTGATGTGCTGCCTTGTGTTGGGAGGAAAGCATTTGATGTTTGGGGGAAAGTGGGAGGGGTGCCCTCAGGCTAGCCCTGCCTCCCCTTCTAATGGGTTTCAGATGGTTTGGTTCTTTAGTTGTCCTTTAATTAATAGACATTCAGACTGGCACCTGGGGATTTCATTCTGGTTTCATCTCTCTCACTTTTTTTCTCTCTTTAAGCAAGAAGTTGATTTAAACAACAAGCCGCTGGCTTGAAAGGAAAACTATATAGAATGCATTCCATTTAATGTAATATCCCCACATAAAGACAAGATTGTCCTTGTTACAGATTGTCCTACATATAACAGCTACAAACAAAAATGTTATCAGATTCCCTGTGGTATTACAATGATAAATGAAAAACACTAAAGTTCCACTATTGAACAAACTATGCACGGATTTTTCTGATTTGTTTGTTAAACAGTGAAAAGGCAAAATAACTTCCTGGCATATAAAGATAAGAGCTGAAGGCACATGCTAATGCGAAGGGAGAATTTCCACAAAACTAGGAAGTTTTCCCCATCCCATCTCCACTTGAAATTGATCAAAATATACCACTGTCTATGTTGCTTTTTGAAAATGCAGCATGTTTGTGTACACATCCCATTCCTGGATGTACAGTAAAAGAACAGGGAAAGGAAAATAAAGTAGAGAAAGTTGTTCTATAGTCAGGATGTGGTAGAAACAGATTGTGGTTTTAACATTGTGAACATACTCTCGGTCTGCAGGAACAAAGTTCTGGAGTCAAGTAGTAGGTTCCCTTTTTATTATTATTTTTCACTTTTGGCCATGCTGGGTCTTCACTGATGCTCAAGCTTTTCTTTAGTTGCAGTGCTCAAGCTTCTTATTACAGTGGCTTTTCTAGTTGGGGAGCACAGGCACTAGGGCACGTGGGCTTTGGTAGTTGTGGCACATCGGCTCTGTAGTTGTGGCTTCCAGGCTCTCTAGCTCAGGCTCAGTAGTTGTGGCACATGGGCTTTGTTGTTCCACAGCATGTAGAATCCTCCTGGATCAGGGATCGAACCAGTGTCTCTTGTGTTGGCTGGCGGATTCTCTATCCGTGAGTCACAGGGAAGCCCAAAGCTTGCTTTTTAGTAGACACCTTAATTGTATCTTCACCTCCATCACTGTCTGTCCAGATGGGTCTGTTTCATTGATTGGCTGCCCATCAAATCAGACCAGGTCCGGCTCACTGATAAACCCTGGTGTTGACAACAGGCTTCCCTTAGGTGGTATAAAAATGCCTCTTAACCTGTACCACAGAACCAGCCACCTTCAAGTAATGTCATCCTTATGCTCAATCTTGACTCCTTCCATGGGATTTTTGTCAGCTTTGGTGAGTAGTGGGGTCTCCTAGGCCGTTGCTTCACAAGAGGGGAGCAGAACTGCATTGAATAGACATCATCTCATTTTGCATCCTATTGTCCTCATGGAGTTGCTTCCAGCTCTTTGTTGAACAGATGAAATATGACAACACTCCCTAAATCAGATCTTTGATGTAGTTTTCAGCTGCTTGGGTGTTCTCACTTAAAAGACCGTGAATATCTCTTGATTGAGGTATGAAGTCTTTCATAGCGTCAAGGTGAGGGTAGTGCTTGGTTATCAGACCTGAATGCTACTTCTCAGAGGGTCTGGGAATTCCAGTGCAGCCCTGGGGATACAGCTCGATGGTGCTAATCATCAGGAGCAGCAAGGCGCAGGGCGCCTGGGTCAGTGCAGTCACAACAGTGTGATTGCCCTTCACGGGTTTTGCTTCTTTGGGGTTTTGGTCCTGTGTTTCCCCTCCCCTCTACCTTTTACTTTTTGTTTTTAGTGTGATTTTATTTATTTATTTATTTCTACCTATTCTGGGTTTTCACTGCTGCCATGGGCTCTTCTCTAGTTGCAGAGAGTGGGGGCTCCTCTCTAGTTGAGGTGAGCAGGTTTCTTGTTGCAGTGACTTCTCTTGTTGTGAAACTTGGGCACTAGGGCACGCGCACTTCAGTAGTTGCAACACATGGGCTCAATAGTTGCGACTCTGAGGCTCTAGGGCACAGGCTCCATAGTTGTGGCTCACAGACTTACTTACTCCGCAGTATGTGGGATCTTCCCAGATCAGGGATCGAACCCATGTCTCCTTCATTGATAGGCGAACTTTTTACCACTGAGCTACTAGGAAAGCCCTCTTTACCTTTTCAACAGAAGAAGGGAGGCTGCTTCTCAAAACCAGGGAAAAGGAATTCAAGCCCATGGATAGCTTTCCCATGTGCATGCCAACAGATCTCTGAGCCCCGCCACCACCCTGGAATAGACAGCCAGAGAAAGGGATTTAAAAACCAGAGCCAGGGAGCAAGGAAGGAATGTTTTGGGGCTGGGCATCTGGGTCTTCTCAGATAACCCAGAGGTCAGGCTGTCAGGGAGCATTGCTGGGTTTAATGCCCTCCAGGGACTCTGAGCCCAGGGTTCCAGCCAGCTCCAGTGTTCTGATTTCTCAGGGGATGTGTTTAGGCTTCACTAGACTACTCAGTTTTAAGATGATGTGAGTGAGGGGCTGTGCACTAGAGGCTGAATACCAGCCTTCCTCCTTCTGGCCTGAGAGTCTCCGTTGGCATCTTCCCACCATGCTCCATGGAAGGGTCAGATCTAAGTCTGGCCCTTGAGGCCTTCAGAGTCCAAGTAATGCGGCGTCAGATTGTAAAGGCCATACAAATGTTCAAAGACATCTTAGGTCATCCTATCGATCTGCTTTTTTTAAATTGCAGTTAAGTATGCATGACGTAAGTTATCATTCTGACCATTTTAAAGTGCACAATTCAGTCATATTAGGTACATTCACAATGTTCTGCAATCTTCACATTACTCATTTACAGAATTTGTTTATCATCCCAAATTGAAACTCTGTACCCATTCAACAATACCCTCTTTTAAAAAATTATAATGAAAAATCAACCAAAAAGTTATCAATGGGTTTTCACTGCTGCCATGGGCTCTTCTCTAGTTGCAGAGAGTGGGGCCCTCTAGTTGAGGTGAGCAGGTTTCTTGTTGCAGTGACTTCTCTTGTTGTGAAACTTGGGCACTAGGGCACGCGACTTCAGTAGTTGCAACACATGGGCTCAATAGTTGCGACTCTGAGGCTCTAGGGCACAGGCTCCATAGTTGTGGCTCACAGACTTACTTACTCCGCAGTATGTGGGATCTTCCCAGATCAGGGATCGAACCCATGTCTCCTTCATTGATAGGCGAACTTTTTACCACTGAGCTACTAGGAAAGCCCTCTTTACCTTTTCAACAGAAGAAGGGAGGCTGCTTCTCAAAACCAGGGAAAAGGAATTCAAGCCCATGGATAGCTTTCCCATGTGCATGCCAACAGATCTCTGAGCCCCGCCACCACCCTGGAATAGACAGCCAGAGAAAGGGATTTAAAAACCAGAGCCAGGGAGCAAGGAAGGAATGTTTTGGGGCTGGGCATCTGGGTCTTCTCAGATAACCCAGAGGTCAGGCTGTCAGGGGAGCATTGCTGGGTTTAATGCCCTCCAGGGACTCTGAGCCCAGGGTTCCAGCCAGCTCCAGTGTTCTGATTTCTCAGGGGATGTGTTTAGGCTTCACTAGACTACTCAGTTTTAAGATGATGTGAGTGAGGGGCTGTGCACTAGAGGCTGAATACCAGCCTTCCTCCTTCTGGCCTGAGAGTCTCCGTTGGCATCTTCCCACCATGCTCCATGGAAGGGTCAGATCTAAGTCTGGCCCTTGAGGCCTTCAGAGTCCAAGTAATGCGGCGTCAGATTGTAAAGGCCATACAAATGTTCAAAGACATCTTAGGTCATCCTATCGATCTGCTTTTTTTAAATTGCAGTTAAGTATGCATGACGTAAGTTATCATTCTGACCATTTTAAAGTGCACAATTCAGTCATATTAGGTACATTCACAATGTTCTGCAATCTTCACATTACTCATTTACAGAATTTGTTTATCATCCCAAATTGAAACTCTGTACCCATTCAACAATACCCTCTTTTAAAAAATTATAATGAAAAATCAACCAAAAAGTAAAGGGGCTGGCCAAATGTCATGCATGTAAAACAAGGGTTTATAATTATAGAATCAAAGGCTCTGACACTCCATCTGATATCAAAATAGGATTTTAAACACACACATACCTATATTCATCTAGCCCTCAATTCCTTGTTTAGGAAGCCACACTTTCAGAAGAATGTTGGCAAACAAGTGGGACATGTCCAGCAGACTGGATGATGGCAAGAGACCTAGGAATATTGTCCTTTATAGGTGGAAAGAGCTGGTGATGTGGGATTCAGAACAATAACGGGTGCTGTCTTCAAAAGGTTTAAAGTGTAGTGTGGAAAAGAGATTGAACTCACCTGGCTTCTAAGGGCAGGACCAGGATGGAGGAATGCACATGGCAGCAAAGTCATTTCTATTGAAAGCGTCAAAGATCTTTTAAATAACACAGTCAGCTAAAGCAGCAGCCAGTGAGCTCCCAGCTGCTGAACGCAGGGAGCAAAGGCTGGGTGACCACCTGTGCTGACATAATGGAGAGAGAATTTATACAGCTGAGAAAGTGTCCCTTCCAACTCGAGCTGTGTCAGGAGGGAGTAGGATGATGATGTCTGATCCCAGAACCCGCCTTGGCAGCCAGTCTAGTACAGTTCATGCTCTCCTGGGCCAAAGTCCTGAAACAAAGGGCTTCAGCAGTATTTGATAGAAGGTGTGCATAGTTTCAGCTGATGACACGCTTGGACAGAGCATAGAATTTTTGAGCTATGTAATCTTTGAATGGTATATAGCTTGTGACCTGTCATGAAATCAATATATTCAGCATTTTTTAAAAAATAAAATAAAATTGAATAGAATATATCAGAGTATAATACACAGAGTAAGGTAAATATTAGCCATTTTTCTTTAATTATATTGAAGTATAGTTGATTTATAAAGTGTTAATTTCTGGTATACAGCAAAGTGATTCAGGTGTGTGTGTATATATATATATATATGTATGTATGTATATACATATATATATATATATATATATGTATATAGGCTTCCCCCATGGCTCAGTGGGTAAAGAATCCACCTGCAATGCAGGAAACATAGTTTCCCTCCCTGAATCAGGAATATCCCCTGGAGGAGGAAATGGGATCCCATTTCAGTATCCATGCCTGAAAAATCCCAAGGCCAGAGGAGCCTGGTGGGCTATAGTCTAAAGAGTTGCAAAGCCTTGAACCCAACTGTGCACACATGCATGCACATATATATGTGCATTGCTCTCTTCTGATCTGCCTTCCTCCACTTGCTGCAGACAGATGTTCCTGTCCTGCTACCCATTCCACGTGGTTCTCCTGGGACTGCCAATCACAATGTCTTGCCCCATCCCCTCGGCTTCAATGACTGGCCCATGGAAAAAGCGACAGATCCAAGCTGGACCAGTCAGGGGTTTTCCTTATGCATTGTATTAAAGCAGTAGGCAAGAACGGTTTTTTCCTATGGGGTTGCTAATCTTGGAAGCTGTAAGTTAGGAGTTTTCTTTGGCCTCATTTTTCTCATGGAGGAAGACAACTGACAGAGTGAGAGAATAAGAAATCTGATGACACTCATGCTGCCTTGGCTAGTCCTACTGCCCACCACGCTAACCCACCCCACTTGTGTGATGTATGGGGTGTGGGGCGGGGTGTATGATGAGAGAGGTGTGTGTTTGTGGCTTAGGCTAGTGTGAGTTGTTTTTTGTAGCTTGCACTTGAGAGAGTTGCTTCAGCATACATATAATCATTCAGCTATAGTATTTTGGGCCAAAGGCCTGTGTTTGAGGCCTAGAGCTGATTCATATTAACTGTCTTCAAGATATCTAACTTGTCCAAACTTCTGTCTCGTCATCTATGCAACATACAAGGTATCCCTGAAGCTTAAATAAGCTAAATGTGTGAAAGTGCTTTGTATAACAATAAAATGCTGTCTGAATGTTAAAGTAATTACTAATCCAAGTACCTTTCTTCCACAGAATAAAGGGGGGCAGGCAGTTTCCATCATGATCCTTCCCCAACCAATCCAGTTTACTCAAAGGAACCACTATTCTGCCCTCTATAGTTAGAGATTATCAGAAAACCTGGATTTGAATACCTGTGTTGCTAATTATTAACAGTATGACAAACTAACTTCTTTGAGCTGTAGTATTATCATTAGTAAAATGGAGTTAATGTTAAAAGAAAAGGCCTTGGAGTGTTGTTGCAAAGTTTGCTAGGCTTCCTAATATAAGTTTTCTAACAAAGAGTCTTACAATGTAGTCGGCTAAGGAATAAGTGGTTTCTTTCTCTGCTATGAAGCCATCGAAGGCAAGTGCTTGGGTTGATGGGTGGCTTAGGCACCAGATCTGTATTTTAAGGCTATTACTTTTTTTTTTTTTACTTTATTTATTTATTTATTTATTTATTTATTTTTGTACATGTATGTTCCCAGATCATTCATATGCATATCCCTGACCCTCCCCCTACCCAGTTCCCCCCCTCCCATCCCTCCAGACCATCGCTCCAAGTGGTTGTAGGTACTCCTATTCCCCTAGCACAATGACAATAGCTATCTTTTCTACACATGCCAGTATAGGTTTCCATGTTACTCCCTCCCACTGTTCGGTCTCCACAATGTCTTTATGTCTATTCTCTGTTTTTTCATGAATTCACTGCGTGTGTTACCATGACCATCTTACTAGATCCCATATATATGAGTTAGTATACTATACTTGTCTTTCTCTTTTTGACTTACTTCACTATTTATGATAGGTTCTAGAGCCAGCCACCTCATTAGGACTGAGTCTTCTGCATTTCTTTTAACAGCTGAGTAGTATTCCATTGTATATATGTACCAGAGCTTCTGGATCCATTCATTTGTCGATGGACATCTAGGTTGCTTCCATGTTCTGGCTATTGTATAGAGAGCTGCAATGAACATTGGGGTACAGGTGCCTCTTTCATTTTTGATTTCATCCGGATATAGGCCTAATAGTGGGATTGCTGGGTCATAGGGTGCTTCTATTTTTAGTTTTTTAAGGAATCTCCATATTGTCTTCCATAGAGGTTGTATTAATTTACATTCCCACCAGCAATGCAAGAGGGTTCCCTTTTCTCCACACCCTCTCCAGCATTTGTTGTCTGTCGATTTGTTGATGATGGCCATTCTGACAGGTGTGAGGTGGTATCTCATTGTGGTTTTAATTTGCATTTCTCTGATAATAAGCGAGGTTGAGCATCGTTTCATGTATTTTTGGGCCATCTGTATGTCCTCTTTGGAGAGAGGCTATTACATTTTGCATCAGCTTAACCAACAGGAAAGGGCATGGAGGAGGCAGCTCTGGTTCAGTGTGGCTCACTCTTGCTCAGGATCCACTGGTTAGGGTGTAGACAACTGACCTCACATGGCTCAAGGGAAGCTGGGAATTGTAGGCCCAGGCTGTACAGCCATGTTCCAGCTACAGTGGAAAGGGGGAAAAACAGATGTCAGGGAGAGCCACTGCACAAGGAGTAGATAAGTGCATTGAAAGTGTTTAGAATATTCCGCAACACAGGGCAGGACCAAATATTAGTTGTTGAGTATTTTTAATTCTCACGTAGGAAATTAGGAAGGAAAGCTTTTCCTAGGCTACAGTATGACTCTTTCTAGGAAAAATGTTTCTCATCATATTCTGCCAGGTTCCTTTGGCAGCTCTCAGCACATCACTCAGCCCCTTTTCTCTAAGAGCCTCCATTCCTCTGCCCTGAAGAGCTCACTTGCCAGTTTTCGGTCTCCACAATGTCTTTATGTCTATTCTCTGTTTTTTCATGAATTCACTGCGTGTGTTACCATGACCATCTTACTAGATCCCATATATATGAGTTAGTATACTATACTTGTCTTTCTCTTTTTGACTTACTTCACTATTTATGATAGGTTCTAGAGCCAGCCACCTCATTAGGACTGAGTCTTCTGCATTTCTTTTAACAGCTGAGTAGTATTCCATTGTATATATGTACCAGAGCTTCTGGATCCATTCATTTGTCGATGGACATCTAGGTTGCTTCCATGTTCTGGCTATTGTATAGAGAGCTGCAATGAACATTGGGGTACAGGTGCCTCTTTCATTTTTGATTTCATCCGGATATAGGCCTAATAGTGGGATTGCTGGGTCATAGGGTGCTTCTATTTTTAGTTTTTTAAGGAATCTCCATATTGTCTTCCATAGAGGTTGTATTAATTTACATTCCCACCAGCAATGCAAGA
Organism: Tragulus kanchil; assembly: GCA_022376925.1. Classification (NCBI taxonomy): domain Eukaryota; kingdom Metazoa; phylum Chordata; class Mammalia; order Artiodactyla; family Tragulidae; genus Tragulus; species Tragulus kanchil. The sequence goes on along the minus strand of JAIOJX010000004.1, from coordinate 100,632,678 downwards.
GGGTTCCCTTTTCTCCACACCCTCTCCAGCATTTGTTGTCTGTCGATTTGTTGATGATGGCCATTCTGACAGGTGTGAGGTGGTATCTCATTGTGGTTTTAATTTGCATTTCTCTGATAATAAGCGAGGTTGAGCATCGTTTCATGTATTTTTGGGCCATCTGTATGTCCTCTTTGGAGAGAGGCTATTACATTTTGCATCAGCTTAACCAACAGGAAAGGGCATGGAGGAGGCAGCTCTGGTTCAGTGTGGCTCACTCTTGCTCAGGATCCACTGGTTAGGGTGTAGACAACTGACCTCACATGGCTCAAGGGAAGCTGGGAATTGTAGGCCCAGGCTGTACAGCCATGTTCCAGCTACAGTGGAAAGGGGAAGAACAGATGTCAGGGGAGAGCCACTGCACAAGGAGTAGATAAGTGCATTGAAAGTGTTTAGAATATTCCGCAACACAGGGCAGGACCAAATATTAGTTGTTGAGTATTTTTAATTCTCACGCAGTAGGAAATTAGGAAGGAAAGCTTTTCCTAGGCTACAGTATGACTCTTTCTAGGAAAAATGTTTCTCATCATATTCTGCCAGGTTCCTTTGGCAGCTCTCAGCACATCACTCAGCCCCTTTTCTCTAAGAGCCTCCATTCCTCTGCCCTGAAGAGCTTCTAAAATACTCCCTAGTGACAGTCTTGAAAGAGAAGCCATGGAGAAAGTCCAGCCTTGTTGGCCGGAATGCCCCATTTACTTATGGGATGAACTCAGGAAAGAAGACAATTGATGATAAATGGACATTGGACTTGTTACATTTCCCAGCCTAGTTTTAGCCAAATTATGAACTCATGCACACCAGTATGGAGACCCTGGGAATCTCTCTCGTTAACTTGGGCTCTGACCACCTCCTCTTCTGCTCCACACTTGTGGGGACGAGGGGATGTGGTGGGTACCTGGCGGTAAGATGGCCAAGATTGACTGACCATACGCTTTCTGATGCCATAAATAATGCGAGCCTTACTTCCATTAGCCATGGAAATTTGCAATAGGAAATTAATGAAGTCTTTAATTAGTAAGTCCTAACTGTTTAGTTTTCCAAGGAGTCAGAGTTCCTAATAAATACTCTGGCAAAGGCCATAAGCAGAGGGTGGGCTGTGTTGTGTAGCTGGATGTGTGAGAGACCACCCACAAGGCTGGAATGGCAGGGAGGCCGGAGTAGGGCTTGTTCATGACCTGAGCAGATGGACTGCCAACTAAACAAAGTTCCCCACTGACCTTTTCCCGGCCCCTTACCCCACCCCCTGGACCACTGAGACCTAGGGAGGAATTGGGCCTCGCCGAGGACAGCCCACCTGCACTTTGCTCATTCACAAACATTACCTAATTCCTTAGCAACCTTGAGCATCTCCATGAATCATTAATTGTGCAGCTTCACCCATCAGCTGTGACTAGGACTTGGATTCTTCCACCCTGCTTGTTATAGTTGCTAGCTGTGACCAAGTATAAGCACTGCTTGGAAAAGAAGTAGCAGTGATTGTCTCCCCTCCTGGACTGTAATGGAAGGTGGGGGTACCAGGAAGTGCTTCTTCAGTCAAGCACTCGTCTAAAAGTGCCTGCAGGCTGGATGTGTCTGGTTGGGGATGGGTGGGAGATGGAGATCATAGGATGGACTGCCTGAGACCATGTCCACACTTACAGCATGAAGTGGAGGCAATTCTCCTGATCATTTGGGCTAAAATTCTTTTACTGAAAGATCCAGAAAATGGAAGCTAGCTTGCTTATCTTTGTTAATTTCTAGCCTGACTGTCTCAGAAAATTACCTCCGTTTTCTGCTTCATTTCACTTGTCCAGTCAACTTACAGGGAGCTCAGTTAATTGCCTGGTTCCTTGTTGTTGCTGCTCAGTTGCTAAGTCATATCCTACTTTTTGTGGACCCATGGGCTGCAACACAGCAGGTTTCTCTGTCCACTATCTCCCAGAGTTTGCTCAAATTCATTTCCATTGAGTCAGTGATACCATCCAGTCATCTTACCCTCTGTTGACCCCTTCTCCTCCTGCCCTCAATCTTTCCCAGCATCAGGGTCTTTTCCGAGGTTCAAATCCCAAGTCCAAGAGGTTGTTTCTAGAGGCAGCCATGATGTTCAAGTCATCACAGTGTCACCTTCCCTATCACTGAGGGGAACAGGTGCCACCCTGGGGTAGGGCACAACAAGAATGCCATGTCATCTTAACACTCAGAGCCAGATGCAAGCCACTTACGTTTCCAAGGGAAGTACCAAAAGACAGAGGAAGCCTATACTAGAAGCTTCCAAAGTCCCTTCAGGTGGTATCCATAGAAACCGGAGGAAACAGAGGCAACAGGCAGCCGACTTAAGACTGTGGAGACAGCCTACGGTGAGTCAGACATAATAAAAGTGCTCTGTAATGTCCCTGAACTCACTATTGAGAGCTTGCAGGCCTCGGAGCATTTTCACTTTGGCCAGGAGCCCCAGAAACATTCAGCTGGTGATTAATTGCAGGAAAGATCCTGGGAAATAGATCAGGAACAGAAAGTGGTTTGCATCAGTGTGATCATTAAAGTTTGATCAAAAAGCTGGACTTGGCTAGTTCCCTTTGGATGGTGTTTTCTGAAAGGAAGTTTGAAAAAGCAGGTCCCAGCCTTCCCCACCATGATTTCTCCTTGAATTCCCAAGTCATATTTTGAGGCAGCACTACATAATGGGTTAGAAAGAAGTAGAGCAAAGCAGATGTGTGCACTGGGACCTTTTAAGGTGGCAATGTAGAAAGCAAAGCAACAGAAATAATTCGAGCATTGAGACAACTGGTAAAAATCAGAAGCTTAGCAACAATGAGTATGATTGACTATTTTTCTCTGTACTAAGAAATAGTGTAGAAGCAGTGTTAAATTTATGGATTTTCCAGGTGGCTCTGTAGTAAAGAATCCACGTACAAATGCAGGGGACGCAGGTTCGATCCCTGGGTTGGCAAGATGCCTTGGAGAAGGAAATAGCAACCCATTTCAGTATTCTTGCCTGGAAAATTCCATGGACAGAGGAGCCTGGTGGGCTACAGCCCATGGGGTCTCAAGAGTCAGACATAACTAAATGACTAAAGAACAACAATGTTAAATTTATATCCTAGTTAGGTCTTTAGTAAGCCCGAAATTTGGACTTAAAACATCTTCTCACAGTTATAGGGCCAAAGTTCCTTATGTTGTAGACATCATTACAGATGACATCCATCCATCCTTGCAGCACCTCAGTCCACCCAATTTCACTTTATGACACTGTTTTGGTTGCCTATCTATATTCGTGTCCCCTAATAGACTCCACCAAGTTCCTTTTGAGAAAACTCTGACTAGCTCAGCACTAAGTCTCTAGTTAGTGTTCTACAAATACCTGTTTAACTAATGAAAAAAATCAGAGGTCCTTAGGTTTTCAGCTCTTCCATAAAAATCCATACTTTTCAACAGGGGGAAAAACCTTAACGCTTGTTTTTATAGATGGTATCTGTCGTTCTCTTCTTCATGAGTATGCTCCAGGTGGATCATTCCTCATGATTCTATAGATTTCCACTGCTTTCATTGGAAAATGCATTTTGGCTTCTAACTAGGATCTCAGGACACCCAAAACATGTTTATCCTGCTTAAGTGTTGTTAGTGAAGACAGTTGTTTTCTGCCTTCCCACCTGCTCTGGCAGTGAGAAGGAGTTCTTTCTTCCTTCTTTTTATACACCACCCCTTCCACTTACTGCTAAAAATGAATGTCTCCTAGGGGGTGACAGCAGAAAGAAAGCCACCTACTCACATTCATAAGTGCATGTTTGTATCCTGGGGAACATTCCTCAAGCAATGGGTTTGTATCCTAGGAGCTGCTGCTTCTCTCTTTTTCTGTTTTTTTTTTTTTCTTTTCTTCCTTCTTCCGTCCTTCCCTTTTTCTTTTTCTTTTGTCTTTCTTCATATTAAAAATAAGGAAAATAAGATGGTTTTGAACTTCTACTTTTCTCCTGTTACAAAATCATTAAGAATGCTCTGTTCCCAGTCTTTTCTTACTCTGCACTCTGACAGCCAACAATAAACAGCTCTTCCCATCCACTATGAGAGCACCAACTTTTTATTTCTATTCTTTATACTATTTAATTTGTGCATTCGTGAGCTTTGCTCTCACCATCGATGGCTCAAGAGCTAAATTTGACTAAAGAACAACAATGTTAAATTTATATCCTAGTTAGGTCTTTAGTAAGCCCGAAATTTGGACTTAAAACATCTTCTCACAGTTATAGGGCCAAAGTTCCTTATGTTGTAGACATCATTACAGATGACATCCATCCATCCTTGCAGCACCTCAGTCCACCCAATTTCACTTTATGACACTGTTTTGGTTGCCTATCTATATTCGTGTCCCCTAATAGACTCCACCAAGTTCCTTTTGAGAAAACTCTGACTAGCTCAGCACTAAGTCTCTAGTTAGTGTTCTACAAATACCTGTTTAACTAATGAAAAAAATCAGAGGTCCTTAGGTTTTCAGCTCTTCCATAAAAATCCATACTTTTCAACAGGGGGAAAAACCTTAACGCTTGTTTTTATAGATGGTATCTGTCGTTTCTTCTTCATGAGTATGCTCCAGGTGGATCATTCCTCATGATTCTATAGATTTCCACTGCTTTCATTGGAAAATGCATTTTGGCTTCTAACTAGGATCTCAGGACACCCAAAACATGTTTATCCTGCTTAAGTGTTGTTAGTGAAGACAGTTGTTTTCTGCCTTCCCACCTGCTCTGGCAGTGAGAAGGAGTTCTTTCTTCCTTCTTTTATACACCACCCCTTCCACTTACTGCTAAAAATGAATGTCTCCTAGGGGGTGACAGCAGAAAGAAAGCCACCTACTCACATTCATAAGTGCATGTTTGTATCCTGGGGAACATTCCTCAAGCAATGGGTTTGTATCCTAGGAGCTGCTGCTTCTCTCTTTTTCTGTTTTTTTTTTTTTCTTTTCTTCCTTCTTCCGTCCTTCCCTTTTTCTTTTTCTTTTGTCTTTCTTCATATTAAAAATAAGGAAAATAAGATGGTTTTGAACTTCTACTTTTCTCCTGTTACAAAATCATTAAGAATGCTCTGTTCCCAGTCTTTTCTTACTCTGCACTCTGACAGCCAACAATAAACAGCTCTTCCCATCCACTATGAGAGCACCAACTTTTTATTTCTATTCTTTATACTATTTAATTTGTGCATTCGTGAGCTTTGCTCTCACCATCTTGAAATATTGCAGACACATCTCTTTTCCATCTTGAGTTGCCATTAACCATTAACTCAGGGAAGCTCCTGCTCTGGCAGTCTTGGACCTTTGGATTGTGGACATCTGTAACTACTCAACTGTTAGGGGTTGTCAGTGGCTAGCGTGAGGTCTGGAGATGGTAAAGGTATGAGAAAGTCAGTTGGGTAGATAACAGGTAAAGACTGGCTTTCTTTGAAGGCAATATCTATCGCATTCATATTTTGTGAAAAATATTTAGCCAAAATAATGTAAATAGTAAATAGTAATTTAAGCAAAATATGTTATACCTATTTGGGAAGATGGGGAGTAGAAAGAAAGGATATATTGGTAGTAGGATAGAGGAGCATAAGAAGATTTTTAGAATTAGTTCCTCTGTAATAGGAAGTCAATAGATAATGTCCAACATTTTAAAATCAAGAAATTTCCCCCTACTTTAATGCATGACATGTTCATTCATTTCAGGCAGTCCAAAAGATTTTCTAATTTTTGATGTGATTTCTTCTTGGACACAGGGTCTTGTTTAGAGGCATATTTCTAAATTTCCATACATATGGAGGTTTTATAGTCTGTTTTTGTTGCTGATTTCAGCTGCAATATGGTCAGAGAGCGTATGCTATATGACTTTAGTCCTTAAAAATTTGAGACTTGCTTTTTGACACAGTGTATGATCAGCTTCTCCATATATGCTTGAAGAGAGTATGAACCTACAGCTGTTGCATACTCCATGTGGTCTATTACATTATTTCTTTATCAGGTTGCTGAAAGTGTCTGCGTTCTTACTGATTTTCATCTGCTTTTTCTATCAGTTAAAAAGTATGTTTTTAAAACTCCCAGTAAAACAATACTTTTGACCATTCCTATTTAGTACTGTCAATTTTTACTTTATATTTAAGTCATAGGTGCATACAAATTTAGGGTTGTCATACCTTTCTAATGAAATGTACATTTTGTCCTGATTGTATGCCTCTTTGTGTAGTTTACTCTATCTGACATTAATAAAGCTATACCTACTTTCTTTTCATTGACATTTATATTTCTTTTTTAATATTTTATTTGTTTATTTATTTATTTATTTGGCTGCACCAGGGTCTTAGTTGTGGCATGCGAGATCTTACTTCCTTGACCAGGGATTGAACCCAGGTCCCCAGCATTCAGAATCCAGAGTCCCCAGCACCTAGATCACCTACATTTCTTAATTCATCTTTTTCCTTTCAACATTTCTGTATTTATGTAGATAATTCTTATAAACATAGTTTTTTAAAATATGACTTCAAGGATACTCAATCATTAATTGTCTCATTGCATTATGCACAGTTACTGCTATGTTGAGATTTGTTAACTTATTGTTACTCTTATTTGGTCTACATGCTTTTTTCTCTCTTTGTATTATTTTGAGTTTTTCCCCAAGTTTTATAGAGAAATAATTGACATTCAGCACTGTGTAAGTTTAAGGTATATGGCATGATGGTTTGATTCACGTATTTTGTGAAATGATTACAATAGATGTAGTTACCCTCCATCATCTAATATAGATACAGTAAAAGAAAAGAAAAATTTCTCCCTGTGATGAGAGCTCCTAAGACTTTGTCTCTGAACAACTTTCCTACATGTGATACAGCAGTGTTAACTATAGTTAAGTTGTACATTACATCCCTAGTACTTATGTTTCTTAAAACTGAAAGTTTATGCTTTTTGGCCACGTTCCTCTAATTCCTCCCTCTCCTCACCCAACCACAGATCTGATTCCTTTTTCTATGGGTTAGGTGTTTTACTTTTGTTTTTTAGATTTCATATAGAAGTGAAATCATGCTGTATTTGTCCTTCTCTATCAGTTAAAAAGTATGTTTTTAAAACTCCCAGTAAAACAATACTTTTGACCATTCCTATTTAGTACTGTCAATTTTTACTTTATATTTAAGTCATAGGTGCATACAAATTTAGGGTTGTCATACCTTTCTAATGAAATGTACATTTTGTCCTGATTGTATGCCTCTTTGTGTAGTTTACTCTATCTGACATTAATAAAGCTATACCTACTTTCTTTTCATTGACATTTATATTTCTTTTTTAATATTTTATTTGTTTATTTATTTATTTATTTGGCTGCACCAGGGTCTTAGTTGTGGCATGCGAGATCTTACTTCCTTGACCAGGGATTGAACCCAGGTCCCCAGCATTCAGAATCCAGAGTCCCCAGCACCTAGATCACCTACATTTCTTAATTCATCTTTTTCCTTTCAACATTTCTGTATTTATGTAGATAATTCTTATAAACATAGTTTTTTAAAATATGACTTCAAGGATACTCAATCATTAATTGTCTCATTGCATTATGCACAGTTACTGCTATGTTGAGATTTGTTAACTTATTGTTACTCTTATTTGGTCTACATGCTTTTTTCTCTCTTTGTATTATTTTGAGTTTTTCCCCAAGTTTTATAGAGAAATAATTGACATTCAGCACTGTGTAAGTTTAAGGTATATGGCATGATGGTTTGATTCACGTATTTTGTGAAATGATTACAATAGATGTAGTTACCCTCCATCATCTAATATAGATACAGTAAAAGAAAAGAAAAATTTCTCCCTGTGATGAGAGCTCCTAAGACTTTGTCTCTGAACAACTTTCCTACATGTGATACAGCAGTGTTAACTATAGTTAAGTTGTACATTACATCCCTAGTACTTATGTTTCTTAAAACTGAAAGTTTATGCTTTTTGGCCACGTTCCTCTAATTCCTCCCTCTCCTCACCCAACCACAGATCTGATTCCTTTTTCTATGGGTTAGGTGTTTTACTTTTGTTTTTTAGATTTCATATAGAAGTGAAATCATGCTGTATTTGTCCTTCTCTATCGGAATTATTTCACTTAGTATAATACCCTCAGGTCTCATCCAGGTTGTCACAAAAGGCAGCTCTTAAAAGATAGTATTTCACTGTCTTTTGTTTCAGAAAATTTTATATTGCTTCTCTTACACTCACTTGTCTGTCTCATTGTTGCTCCTTGAGGGTTGCCTGTATTATAATCAGAATCAGTTTAAGATTTTTCTCTTTGTTTTACAAGTTTTATTATAATATAGCTCAGTGTGATATTCTCTTTCATTAAAAAAAATCTATTTGAGATCAGTAAGATTTGTTTAATATATGGCTTATTATCTGTCATCAGTTTTGAACATTTCACATTATTTTCTTCAAACATGATTTTTACCTCATTTTCTCTCAATCTGTGATATCTTCTTATTGTATCTTGTATTTATCATTGCCTGTACATTGTCCATTAATTTATCTCTTCATGTTTCATTCTGAATTATTTGCTCTGACCTATCTGCCATTTGACCAATTCTCTCTTCATCCGTGTGGAAGTCTTTGTTCAGTCCATTTACTGAGTTCTTAATTTCACTTGTTACCTGTTGCAGTTCTAAGATTTTCACTTGGTTCCTTCTTACAGTTGACAGTTCTTATCAGAAATTGCCAGTCCACCTATTTGTGTCTCTGAACATGGCAAACAGTTATATGAAACTGACAATTCCTCTATCTGAAGCTCCCATGGGCGTTTCTGTGTTTCGTTGTTTAGTGCTGTCTTATCATTTACTAGGCTTTTTTTAAGCTTTTTACTCTGTATTGGGGTATAGACGATTAACAAATAATGTGTTGATTTCAGGTGAATAGCAAAGGGACCCAGCCACACACACATGTATCCATTCCCCACCAAACCCACCTCCCATGACTTTCTTTTTTTTTTTTTTTGACATTAGTTGCCCAGTGTAGTATTTGCTACATTGTCTGTAGAATCTACTTTAGGTTTAGTGTGATACTTTCCTCTAGAGAGGAGTAGCACCAGTTTGTATTAACATCAATAATGTTCAGAGATGAGCTCATTTGAAGTTGAGCTCCATTCCTTGTAAGGATTTTCTGACTCTAGTTCACCCTTATTCCTAGCGTTTTCCCTTGGGATCTCAACCCCCAGAGGTCCCCTTGGTGAACACTAGCTTGGGCCCCCTAGCCCAATATGCCTGTCAAAAGTGACCTTCAGCCTTTCAGCTAGTTCCAGCTCCATGTGCTGAGTCATTCCTTGGCCTCTCTCCTCTAGCCACGGAATTCTTTGCTATCTTGATTCCTCTCAGATGCCTTCAAGCAGACACTTAAAAATATTTTGCTCTGCTCTTCTAATTTTTGTAAGCGGGTATACTGGTTTAAGTTGGGCAGTCTATCGTTATCAAAATCTCAGCAATTTAAAAAAATGAGTATAGAATCTACTTAATGATATCCCATCATTACATCACTGCAATTAAAAATGTATATCTCTGTTCCAGGGTGATTTATTCCATTTCCATACCAACATTGGAGTATAAAAATTCTTTCTCTTATGTTAGAATCTAGAAAGAAGACTGCCAAAATTGCACTCACAATTTGGGAATTTCCAATGTGTTCCTTATGGTATGAAGTAAACGGATATAAGAAGTCTCTCTCCATCTTCAGTCTTCAACTCTAATTTTTAAAGTTATTTACTTATTTTTAAAAAATATTCTCACAGATGAAAATATGTAAATGTAGAATGACATAAATTTTGGTTTGGCCTTTACTTTTTTTTGTAATTTATTTGGCTATGTTGAGTCTTGGTTATGACTTATGGGGTCTTTTGTTGCCACATTCAAGCTCTGTAGTTACAGAATGAGAGCTTAGTTGCCTGGAGCCATTTGGGATCTTAGTTCCCCAACCATGGATTGAACCCTCATCCCCTGCCTTGGAAGGCTGACTCAACCATTGGACCACCAGGAAAGTCTCCTTGGTCTCTAGTCTTTTAGGGAAAGTCTGAAAATGTTTTGATACTAGAAAAACTCACACTGCAAATTTTTTCATATTCTATATTTCTGAGATTTTTTCTTCTTCCTACAGAGTATTTAGTGCCTTTCCCTATGATGTCTATCTTATGCCAGAATCCTGGGGAATCCTCACTTTAAAAAAACTAGCATTGTGGTCATAAGATAGCAGTAAAAGTGGAATTTTAAAAATTTAAAACAGGCAGTGGTATCTAAGATCCGAGATGGCCAGACTCCAGTAAAATCATTGAGATTAACATGTGCTGGAGCCTCTGGAATCTCTTGGGATTGAATAATTTTTATGCTCAGTATCTTGTCAAAACAGATTGAAGAATGGTTTTTGCTTGACATATTTTCTAATTAAATAGTCTTATACATTATGCTTCCTCATAACTTCACCATTATAATTGGACTAGAGCCTTTTTTTTTTTTTTAGACTTTTTTTTTTCTTTTCTTTTGGTCACTTCTATTGGTCTTTCATTTTATTTTCATCTTTGTTCTTTTTGGCCTGTGTGGGCCTCCCATCACAGTGGCCTCTCTCACTGCAGAGCACCGGCTCTGGGCACATGCACTCCAAAGCTCCGGCTCAGTAGTTGGACACATTGGTCCAGTCACTCTGCAGCACGTGGGATCTTCCCAGGTCAGGGATTGAACCAGCGCCCCTTGCACTGCAAGGCAGTGTCCTTACCCACTGGACCACCAGGGAAGCCCGGACTAGAGCTTTTAAAGTAAATTTTAAAAAGCAAATTCAGGATTTTCTTTTTTTTTAAATTAAGCAGTTTATGGTCTACCGAGATGACATAGTGGTAAAGAATACATCTGCCAATGCAGGAGACACAGGAGACACGGGTTCAGTCTCTGGGTTAATAAGATCCCCTGGAGGAGGAAATGACAGCCCACTCCAGTATTCTTGCCTGTAAATTCCGTGGACAGGGGAGCCTGGTGAGCTATAGTCCATGAGGTGTCACAAAGAGTCAGACATGACTGAACACACACACGCAAGATGTGTGAATTGATAGATTTGGACTTGACAGGTTTGCCCAGTGAGATCTTGATATGCCCTTTACTGAGGTATGTATTGACAGATTAAAAGATCCTTCCAAGTAGATGATGGTTTCCTTCCATCGTAGTAGGTACCTCTAGTTAGATAAGTGAGTAACTGACTGGAACTCCTGAATGAACTGTTACTGGAATTAGAACATAACTATCTATGCTGGAAATGCTAGCTGTTGACATACTGAGACCAAGCAATCCCAATATTGCCTATTGACTTTATTCATAAAACAACATTTATTGAGTATTTCCCATGTTACCAGCTCTGGGAACAAAGCAAAAGTCAGAAATTGCATTTGAGTTGGGAGCCTCTGGAATCTCTTGGGATTGAATAATTTTTATGCTCAGTATCTTGTCAAAACAGATTGAAGAATGGTTTTTGCTTGACATATTTTCTAATTAAATAGTCTTATACATTATGCTTCCTCATAACTTCACCATTATAATTGGACTAGAGCCTTTTTTTTTTTTTTAGACTTTTTTTTTTCTTTTCTTTTGGTCACTTCTATTGGTCTTTCATTTTATTTTCATCTTTGTTCTTTTTGGCCTGTGTGGGCCTCCCATCACAGTGGCCTCTCTCACTGCAGAGCACCGGCTCTGGGCACATGCACTCCAAAGCTCCGGCTCAGTAGTTGGACACATTGGTCCAGTCACTCTGCAGCACGTGGGATCTTCCCAGGTCAGGGATTGAACCAGCGCCCCTTGCACTGCAAGGCAGTGTCCTTACCCACTGGACCACCAGGGAAGCCCGGACTAGAGCTTTTAAAGTAAATTTTAAAAAGCAAATTCAGGATTTTCTTTTTTTTTAAATTAAGCAGTTTATGGTCTACCGAGATGACATAGTGGTAAAGAATACATCTGCCAATGCAGGAGACACAGGAGACACGGGTTCAGTCTCTGGGTTAATAAGATCCCCTGGAGGAGGAAATGACAGCCCACTCCAGTATTCTTGCCTGTAAATTCCGTGGACAGGGGAGCCTGGTGAGCTATAGTCCATGAGGTGTCACAAAGAGTCAGACATGACTGAACACACACACGCAAGATGTGTGAATTGATAGATTTGGACTTGACAGGTTTGCCCAGTGAGATCTTGATATGCCCTTTACTGAGGTATGTATTGACAGATTAAAAGATCCTTCCAAGTAGATGATGGTTTCCTTCCATCGTAGTAGGTACCTCTAGTTAGATAAGTGAGTAACTGACTGGAACTCCTGAATGAACTGTTACTGGAATTAGAACATAACTATCTATGCTGGAAATGCTAGCTGTTGACATACTGAGACCAAGCAATCCCAATATTGCCTATTGACTTTATTCATAAAACAACATTTATTGAGTATTTCCCATGTTACCAGCTCTGGGAACAAAGCAAAAAGTCAGACTTGGTCCTTGCCTAATGGGACTTATGTTCTAATAGACAAAATATGTTACTAGTACTTAACAGATAAGCAAAAGAATCGCAGGGTATGCTGTGTTATCAAAATAAGTAAGCGGGGTGATGTGACAGAGGGTATCCAGAGAGGCCAGTTTAGATAAGAGAGTAGAGGAGAGCCTAAGGAAATCAACTGTGGCCTGAGGCATGAGAGTGCATCAGCCATACAAAGATAAGGGGAGAAAGAGGTCCAGGCAGAGGGAACAACCAGTGGAAAAGGATGTGATATAGTCTAGGCCCAGAAAGGAGACCCCAGTAGAAGGAAAGAAGACGGGGAAAAAAGAGAGAGATCACTAAATTGCCTAGAGGTCTATATTCTATGGGAAAAGCACTGAATCACTAAACCTAAAGTTAGGATACCTAGAGTACTGGCTTCAGCTCTACTCTTCATAAAAGGATCATAATGATCCCTGGCTAGTCCATTTCATGAAACTTCTTGATGAACTGACTCGTATGAAAGCATTAGTTCCATGGAAAACGGCATGAATACACAGTGTTATTCTTTTGATTCCTGGCACAATCTATCACCTGTAATAATGATCCTTTCAAAAAATTTCAGAGGAATAACAGGTCATCTGGGTCTTATATCTTGGATAAAGTAGAAAAGTCAGTGCCCACCTACAGGACTGTAGGAAGGATTAAATGGAGTTGCCTGTATGTAAATACTACACCTAACACCCACCCTAGAGGCTGTGGCCTTGGCCTCCTGTCATTCTTGGTTCAGTGTCTTCTGTTCTGTTTTTATATTTACTATGTTGCTTATGGTCCTCATGTTAAAAAAGGCCCTGTCCTTCTCTGATGAGTAGTGATTTGAGCATATTTTTATAGACCATTTGTATGTCTCTTTTTATAAAGTTTCTGTTCAAATATTTTGCTTAGTTTTTTTTTTTACATTGGGTTATTTAGTTTTATTGTAGATTTGTAAGGTTTCTTTGTATATTCTTGATATGGAATTTGTTTTAATGCATGAAAAAGATAATAGATAAAAACTTAAAAGGCAAAAACAAAACAAAACTAACCTGTCCTGTGACCCATGTTTTCTTGTTTCTTCTCTGTATGGCAAAGAAAGTTTCACTTACGATATTCTCACCAAATTATACCACTTAAGTAAAATGCACTAGTTTCCAGAAGGCCTAAGCAATAACTTTAATTTGGGGAATATCAGGTACCGCAGAGGGGCTTCCCAGGTGGTGCTAATGGTAAAGAACCCACCTGCCAATGCAGGAGGCACAAGAGAAGTGAGTTTGATCCGTGGGTTGGGAAGATGCCCTGGAGGGGACCATGGCAATCACTCTTGCCTGAAGAATCCCATGGACGGAGGAACTATGGTCCATTGGGTTGCAAAGGGTCAGATGTGACTGAAACGTCTTCACACGCATACATATTGCAGCTACTGCAGAAGTCATCAGTAAGACAGAGAGAATTCTGATTTTCTGGACTCCCCAAATTACATCCAGTGCATAGTTGCTGATTCTGACCACAAGTAGTGTTGACTTTCCCCAGAATGTTAGCCAAAATTGATTTTGATTGTCTTGATTGGTTTCCTGTCCGCAACAATGAAAGCATTAGTTCCATGGAAAACGGCATGAATACACAGTGTTATTCTTTTGATTCCTGGCACAATCTATCACCTGTAATAATGATCCTTTCAAAAAATTTCAGAGGAATAACAGGTCATCTGGGTCTTATATCTTGGATAAAGTAGAAAAGTCAGTGCCCACCTACAGGACTGTAGGAAGGATTAAATGGAGTTGCCTGTATGTAAATACTACACCTAACACCCACCCTAGAGGCTGTGGCCTTGGCCTCCTGTCATTCTTGGTTCAGTGTCTTCTGTTCTGTTTTTATATTTACTATGTTGCTTATGGTCCTCATGTTAAAAAAGGCCCTGTCCTTCTCTGATGAGTAGTGATTTGAGCATATTTTTATAGACCATTTGTATGTCTCTTTTTATAAAGTTTCTGTTCAAATATTTTGCTTAGTTTTTTTTTTTACATTGGGTTATTTAGTTTTATTGTAGATTTGTAAGGTTTCTTTGTATATTCTTGATATGGAATTTGTTTTAATGCATGAAAAAGATAATAGATAAAAACTTAAAAGGCAAAAACAAAACAAAACTAACCTGTCCTGTGACCCATGTTTTCTTGTTTCTTCTCTGTATGGCAAAGAAAGTTTCACTTACGATATTCTCACCAAATTATACCACTTAAGTAAAATGCACTAGTTTCCAGAAGGCCTAAGCAATAACTTTAATTTGGGGAATATCAGGTACCGCAGAGGGGCTTCCCAGGTGGTGCTAATGGTAAAGAACCCACCTGCCAATGCAGGAGGCACAAGAGAAGTGAGTTTGATCCGTGGGTTGGGAAGATGCCCTGGAGGGGACCATGGCAATCACTCTTGCCTGAAGAATCCCATGGACGGAGGAACTATGGTCCATTGGGTTGCAAAGGGTCAGATGTGACTGAAACGTCTTCACACGCATACATATTGCAGCTACTGCAGAAGTCATCAGTAAGACAGAGAGAATTCTGATTTTCTGGACTCCCCAAATTACATCCAGTGCATAGTTGCTGATTCTGACCACAAGTAGTGTTGACTTTCCCCAGAATGTTAGCCAAAATTGATTTTGATTGTCTGTGCCTTTTCCCCCTCATTTGGGTCTTATCACCACTTCCAGGCCAGATCGCCCTGATTGATCTACTTCTTTAACACTCTCCACACCACATCCAACATTTTCAGTTTTCTCCCCACCTTTAGCTTATATCCTAGGATGATCCTGGTTTCTACCTATTTTTCTGGCATAATTATCATTATATTGATGCCTGGTTTTTTTAAATTGTGGCCTCTTTTATTGGTTTTTTATTTTTATTTTTTCATCCATCTTTATTCTTTGGCCTGTGTGGGCCTCCCATTGCAGGGATCTCTCTTGTGGCAGAGCACTGGCTCTGGACACACGGGCTCTAGAGCACTGGCTCGTAATTGGACACACCAGCTCAGCTGCTACACGGCATGTGGGATCCTCCTGGGCCAGGGATCAAACTGGTGTCCCTTGCACTGCAAGGTGGACTCTTTACCCACTGGACCACCAGGGAAGCCATGATGCCTTTTTAAAATGTGTGCTAGTTTGGAAAACAAATCACATGGTTACCCTACCTGTAGCTGAATGACTCTGAGTGAAGCCTGAAGGCAAGTCTAGCATGAGGAAAAAGAAAGGCTAGAGCTATAAGGGGACAAGTTTAGAAGGTGCCAACCCTTGTCTCCCCTGCAGCCCCACCCCCCACCCACTGGAATTTGCTGGCATCGTAGTGAGGATGAGACTGGCTCTCAGGAGAGATTTCGTAAGTAAACTAAAAGCAAGAGAGAGAAATTAGAGGTGAAAACATGCAAAAGACAATGGAGGATCGTCTTCAGGGAGAACCCACCTGCCAAAGGAGAAGGGTGAGTTTGATCCGTGGGTTGGGAAGATGCCCTGAGGGGACCATGGCAATCACTCTTGCCTGAAGAATCCCATGGACGGAGGAACTATGGTCCATTGGGTTGCAAAGGGTCAGATGTGACTGAAACGTCTTCACACGCATACATATTGCAGCTACTGCAGAAGTCATCAGTAAGACAGAGAGAATTCTGATTTTCTGGACTCCCCAAATTACATCCAGTGCATAGTTGCTGATTCTGACCACAAGTAGTGTTGACTTTCCCCAGAATGTTAGCCAAAATTGATTTTGATTGTCTGTGCCTTTTCCCCCTCATTTGGGTCTTATCACCACTTCCAGGCCAGATCGCCCTGATTGATCTACTTCTTTAACACTCTCCACACCACATCCAACATTTTCAGTTTTCTCCCCACCTTTAGCTTATATCCTAGGATGATCCTGGTTTCTACCTATTTTTCTGGCATAATTATCATTATATTGATGCCTGGTTTTTTTAAATTGTGGCCTCTTTTATTGGTTTTTTATTTTTATTTTTTCATCCATCTTTATTCTTTGGCCTGTGTGGGCCTCCCATTGCAGGGATCTCTCTTGTGGCAGAGCACTGGCTCTGGACACACGCACCCCAAAGGACTTTCTTGTAACTCAGCACACCAGCTCAGCTGCTACACGGCATGTGGGATCCTCCTGGGCCAGGGATCAAACTGGTGTCCCTTGCACTGCAAGGTGGACTCTTTACCCACTGGACCACCAGGGAAGCCATGATGCCTTTTTAAAATGTGTGCTAGTTTGGAAAACAAATCACATGGTTACCCTACCTGTAGCTGAATGACTCTGAGTGAAGCCTGAAGGCAAGTCTAGCATGAGGAAAAAGAAAGGCTAGAGCTATAAGGGGACAAGTTTAGAAGGTGCCAACCCTTGTCTCCCCTGCAGCCCCACCCCCCACCCACTGGAATTTGCTGGCATCGTAGTGAGGATGAGACTGGCTCTCAGGAGAGATTTCTCGTAAGTAAACTAAAAGCAAGAGAGAGAAATTAGAGGTGAAAACATGCAAAAGACAATGGAGGATCGTCTTCAGGGAGCATCAAAAGGTTATACACACCCCCATGAGGATGCAGGAAGACAGTTTTTCGCTGTTTGAATTTTATCTACTTTCCTGAGAGAGGCTCTTGAAGGCCTCAGCATTGGCATCCTGGTTGATTCCTTTTGCTCCTTACCACTCAGGTGCTTCTGCCAAGGACCACAGAGGAAGCAACCCTACTGGGCAGGTTTCCATGCAGGTTGCTTGGCTTAGATTTGGTTGCCTGGACCAAAAGGCAGGAGAACAGGGTCAAGTCCCATTTGTCACTTGATGGCCATGAAAGTTATTTTCACTTTGATGGGCAAACTTTTCATCTGCAAACTAAAGAGAGCTAAACCAGATGGTCTCTAAAGCAATAGCTCAAAATATTTGTATATTGCTTAAATAATTTGAAGAGCTTTCTTCCTTAAGCAGTTTTACATTAATTTAAAATGTGAGAGTGAAAAACCTGGCTTACAACTCAACATTCAAATAACTAAGATCATGGCATCTGGTCCCATCACTTCATGGCAAATAGATGAGGAAAACATGGAAACAGTGACAGACTTTGTTTCCTTGGGCTCCAAAATCACTGCAGATAGTGACTACAGCCATGAAATTAAAGGACACTCTTTGAAAGAAAAGTTATGACAAACCTAGACAGCATATTAAAAAGCAGTGATACCACTTTGCTGACAAAGGTCCATATAGTCAAAGATATGGTTTTATCAGTAGTCATATATGGATGTAAGAGTGCCAAAGAATTGATGCTTTTGAATGTGGTACTAGAGAAAACTCTTGAGAGTCCTTTGGACAGCAAGGAGATGTAACTAGTCAATCATAAAGGAAATCAACCCTAAATATTCACTGGAAGGACTAATTCAGAAGCTGAATCTCAAATACTTTGGCCACTTGATCTGAAGAGCCAACTCATTGGAAAAGACTGTGATGCTGGGAAAGATTGAGGACAGAAGGAGAGGGGAACACCAGAGGATGAGATGAATGGGTGGCATCATTGACTCAGTGGACATGAATTTGAGCAAATTCTGGTAGACAGTGAAGGAGAGGGAAGCCTGGTGTCCTGTAGTTCCTGGGGTCACAAAGAATCAGACATGACTGAGCAACTGAACAGAAACAACAAAAATGTTTCTTTAACACAAGATGTAATTTCCAACACATGATAGATATGGACATTTTAGTAATAAAAACCTTGTTATGTCAGTCTTTAAAATGTGCCCAAATACCACAACCATTTTATACCCATATCATCATGTCAAAAAAGTATTCTGTAGTGGAAATTTTCATTGTTCTCTTTTCAGTTTGAACTCATCTTTGTTTGTTGTTGTTTAGTCACTAAGTTGTGTCCAACTCTTTGCAACCTCATCGACTGTAGGCCAACAGGCTCCTCTGTCCATGGGTTTTCTTAGTCAAGAACACTAGAATGGGTTGCCATTCCCTTCTCCAGAGAGTCTTCCCGACTCAGGGATTGAATTCACATGCCCTGCATTGTAGGCGGATTCTTCCTACTGAGTCACCTTAGCATTCACTCATTTTCTTCTTTTCCCCAAAGAATTTTACCCTTGACATAGTTTATCTGTATGGTTAAAAGCCTTTTTAAAATCATAATACCATTCTTTGATGTAACAAAAGTATGTAAACACAATGAAATCTTAAAAATTTCCTGTAACTGTAAAGTTCAAAGGGCTTAAAGAAAAAGAATTCTACATAGTTATCACTACAGTTGTTTTGACCAATTGTAATTATTAAGTATGTAAGTAAAATTTTGTTGGAAATGTATCTCTTGGTAAGATGGATAGAGCTGCCTTAGTTTTTAGGCAAGTTAAGTTATTTATGGTTGAGTGTAATTTATTCAATCAATTTTATCCCCTCCCTTTTTAAGGTTAGTGCTCAGAAACATTATTTATATAAGAATGGATGGCAATGGAAGGATTTTCCTTACAGCAATATCACTCTTTGCTTTGAAGTTCTGAGTTATATGTAAAAAGTAACCCTGTGATCCATTATTAAAAATAATTTTTAATGTTCTATCAGCTAACAACTCAATAGGACCTCTTTCAATTATTTTCAAAGCAAAAACTTGGAAACTAACTTTTTGCAAGAAACTAGACTTGTGAAAGAATTTATTTCCTAATCTTTGTTCACTTTCTCAAATGCCAGTATTTTGAATTGTTCTTTTCTTTGGCCTCCCAGGGGTCTTTCCTCTCTGGCCAGCACCCAGATAAGGTGCAGAACAGGTAAGACTAACCTTTGTCAAGTAAGAAAAGGATTGGAAGGAAAGAACTGAGAAAGTAGAATCAGCCCAGCAGGGTGCGTTACTTGTTCATGTTTTTTGCAAAAGTATTCTGTAGTGGAAATTTTCATTGTTCTCTTTTCAGTTTGAACTCATCTTTGTTTGTTGTTGTTTAGTCACTAAGTTGTGTCCAACTCTTTGCAACCTCATCGACTGTAGGCCAACAGGCTCCTCTGTCCATGGGTTTTCTTAGTCAAGAACACTAGAATGGGTTGCCATTCCCTTCTCCAGAGAGTCTTCCCGACTCAGGGATTGAATTCACATGCCCTGCATTGTAGGCGGATTCTTCCTACTGAGTCACCTTAGCATTCACTCATTTTCTTCTTTTCCCCAAAGAATTTTACCCTTGACATAGTTTATCTGTATGGTTAAAAGCCTTTTTAAAATCATAATACCATTCTTTGATGTAACAAAAGTATGTAAACACAATGAAATCTTAAAAATTTCCTGTAACTGTAAAGTTCAAAGGGCTTAAAGAAAAAAAGAATTCTACATAGTTATCACTACAGTTGTTTTGACCAATTGTAATTATTAAGTATGTAAGTAAAATTTTGTTGGAAATGTATCTCTTGGTAAGATGGATAGAGCTGCCTTAGTTTTTAGGCAAGTTAAGTTATTTATGGTTGAGTGTAATTTATTCAATCAATTTTATCCCCTCCCTTTTTAAGGTTAGTGCTCAGAAACATTATTTATATAAGAATGGATGGCAATGGAAGGATTTTCCTTACAGCAATATCACTCTTTGCTTTGAAGTTCTGAGTTATATGTAAAAAGTAACCCTGTGATCCATTATTAAAAATAATTTTTAATGTTCTATCAGCTAACAACTCAATAGGACCTCTTTCAATTATTTTCAAAGCAAAAACTTGGAAACTAACTTTTTGCAAGAAACTAGACTTGTGAAAGAATTTATTTCCTAATCTTTGTTCACTTTCTCAAATGCCAGTATTTTGAATTGTTCTTTTCTTTGGCCTCCCAGGGGTCTTTCCTCTCTGGCCAGCACCCAGATAAGGTGCAGAACAGGTAAGACTAACCTTTGTCAAGTAAGAAAAGGATTGGAAGGAAAGAACTGAGAAAGTAGAATCAGCCCAGCAGGGTGCTTTCCCAGACAAATGAATTTTAGGCATGCACACTTGCATTCATTCTATATCCGGAAACTGATACCACCTTCCTAACCCATGAATATATACACTAGAGGAAAATCTTCCTGATCCTCAGGACTATATGCCCCTCAGTTTGAAGATCCAGCTCTAATATCTAAAGGTCTGGACAATGTTAAGTTAAAGCAAAACAACTGAAAAGAGAACATTTTAAAGTTCATTTTATTTAAGTTCATTTTATTTACTTATTTCTGATTAGGTAATGAGGTGTTGAAGGATATATAGTAAATCTCTGTACCCTCCCCCCACTTGTCAGTCAGTCATCCATTCTTTTCTCCAAGCAATAGATGTCAAGTTGCCTTGAGTGTAATTTGTGGACAGGACCTTGCATATGCATTCATTTATGATCAGAGAGATTTTCCTCTGCCTCTTTCACAATTGATACTGTGCTATAACATACTATCTGGTATCTTTTTTGTTGCTTTGCTTAGAAATTACATTGGAGTTTTTTTTTTTTTTAATTTTGGCCTCTTTTTATTGATTATTTTAAATTTTGGCCTCTTTTATTGGTTTTTTATTTATTTACTTTCATCCATCTTTATTCTTTGGTGTGTTTGGGCGTCCCATTGCAGTGGCCTCTCTGGTTTCAGAGCAGTGGCTCTGGGCACATGTGCTCCAGAGCACTGGCTTGTATTCGGTCCAGCCATTCCTCAACATGTGGGATCTTCCCAGGCCAGGAATCGAACCAGCGCCCCTGCACTGCAAGGCAGACTCTTTACCCACTGGACCACCAGGGAAGCCCCTACTTATTTATTTTTCATCCATCTTTATTCTTTGGCCTGTGTGGGCCTCCCATTGCAGTGGCCTCTCTCCTCATAGAGCACTGGCTCTGAGGTCATGTACTCCAGAGCACTGGCTGGTAATTGGGCACATTAGTCCAGCTGCTCCACAGCATGTGGGATTTTCCCCGACCAGGGATCAAACCAGTGCCCTTTGCACTGCAAAGCAGACTGTCTATCCATTGGACCACCAGGGAAGCCACAGAGATTTTTTTTTTATGTCATATAAAGAGTACCCGCATTCTTTGTTGATCTGAACAATATTCCATTGCATGTTATAATTCCCTTAAATTGATGTTTTTTTAGGTTGCTTCCAATTGTTTCTATTTAAACAGTATTGTGATAATATACTGTACATATATCACTTTGCAAGTATGTGAATATATTCACTGAGAAACTTCTAAAAGAATGTTTGGACCAAGGTTTGTGTATATCTTGATTTTAATTAGACATTAGTAAATTGCTTATGTCTGAGAAAGATACATCAATTTAATCTACCACCCACAAAATAGGAGTCCCTATCTTAGTTATCTATAAACTCTGTAACTGTTCCAATAAGATTCTTAATGGATTACAATATCGCTAGTCATTTCCTATCCTTCCTAGTTTCTGTGGGTCCAGATGATGCGTGATTTGGGTAGGTCATCCTGGCTTGGGATCTTTCTGATGGTTACATTCAGCTGAGGACTGGGGTCATTTCAAAGACTTCCTCAGTCAAGCCTCTGGTGCAGAACTGGGGAGAACTGAGTTCCCAGGTGATGGAATCATGGAGACCACTCATGTGTCTCCATCCCTTTGTGGTCTCTCTACATTGTCTCTCCAACCTGGTGGCATCATGTCAACCAGGCATCTTTTGGAAGTATCTGTCAATGGACAGGTTGTTTTCATGTCTTGGCCATTGTGAATAGTGCTGCGATGAACGTACTTGTGCCTATATCTTTTTGAACTATAATTTTCTCCAAATATATGCCCATGAGTGGAATTGCTAGATCATAGAGCAGCTCTATTTTTAGTTTTCTGAAGATTATTCATACCATTTTCATAGTGGCAGCACCAACTTGCACCGGTGGCCTTTCCTTGAAAAAAACTTTTTTCATGTGTATTTAATTAAATTTCACTTTTATTTTAGTTTTCTGGCTTTTTTTGGTCATATTTGGAAAGACGTTTCTTACTCTGAAATTGTCCTTCCCAAGTCTTCTTGTACTCCGTGTGTTTGGCTTGGTTTGGTTTCTACATTTTTATTTTTGATGCATTTGATATTAATTTTATTTTAAGTATGAAGGATGGATTAAATTGTCCTATTTTCCAATAGCTATCTAGTGGACTTGAAATGTTGCCAGTGTCATGTCACATTCATGACCTCTGCATGTTTCCTCCTTCTGCCCCACTTGTTCATGTGGGTCTTTATGTGGTGGTTATGCTCTAAGTATTGTAGCCACGTAATGAATTTTAGTATCTAGTATGATTACTTCCCCTTATTTGTCATTTTCCTAATTACTTAGGATATTGTTTCTAGTTTATTTTTCCGTGAAAGCAATTTCTTAATTTCCATGAAAACAATTTCTTAATTGCATGGTGTTATTACCGGCCATGGAGTGTGATTAGGCTAACATATTTGACATTTTTCCGCACATAAAAGAAGGAAATGGGAGGTAACTTGACAACCTAGGGCAAAAACAAAAACTGGCACTCAGAGGGACAAATTTCAATCTCAAATCTACCGAATAGCCTGTGGCCTTGATCTGAGCCATGATGATACTTAAATAGAAATGACCCAGCATGGTAAAGATTAATGAGGATAAAAAAATAAAAAAGAGTCATTCAGCTGAGGACTGGGGTCATTTCAAAGACTTCCTCAGTCAAGCCTCTGGTGCAGAACTGGGGAGAACTGAGTTCCCAGGTGATGGAATCATGGAGACCACTCATGTGTCTCCATCCCTTTGTGGTCTCTCTACATTGTCTCTCCAACCTGGTGGCATCATGTCAACCAGGCATCTTTTGGAAGTATCTGTCAATGGACAGGTTGTTTTCATGTCTTGGCCATTGTGAATAGTGCTGCGATGAACGATTACTTGTGCCTATATCTTTTTGAACTATAATTTTCTCCAAATATATGCCCATGAGTGGAATTGCTAGATCATAGAGCAGCTCTATTTTTAGTTTTCTGAAGATTATTCATACCATTTTCATAGTGGCAGCACCAACTTGCACCGGTGGCCTTTCCTTGAAAAAAACTTTTTTCATGTGTATTTAATTAAATTTCACTTTTATTTTAGTTTTCTGGCTTTTTTTGGTCATATTTGGAAAGACGTTTCTTACTCTGAAATTGTCCTTCCCAAGTCTTCTTGTACTCCGTGTGTTTGGCTTGGTTTGGTTTCTACATTTTTATTTTTGATGCATTTGATATTAATTTTATTTTAAGTATGAAGGATGGATTAAATTGTCCTATTTTCCAATAGCTATCTAGTGGACTTGAAATGTTGCCAGTGTCATGTCACATTCATGACCTCTGCATGTTTCCTCCTTCTGCCCCACTTGTTCATGTGGGTCTTTATGTGGTGGTTATGCTCTAAGTATTGTAGCCACGTAATGAATTTTAGTATCTAGTATGATTACTTCCCCTTATTTGTCATTTTCCTAATTACTTAGGATATTGTTTCTAGTTTATTTTTCCGTGAAAGCAATTTCTTAATTTCCATGAAAACAATTTCTTAATTGCATGGTGTTATTACCGGCCATGGAGTGTGATTAGGCTAACATATTTGACATTTTTCCGCACATAAAAGAAGGAAATGGGAGGTAACTTGACAACCTAGGGCAAAAACAAAAACTGGCACTCAGAGGGACAAATTTCAATCTCAAATCTACCGAATAGCCTGTGGCCTTGATCTGAGCCATGATGATACTTAAATAGAAATGACCCAGCATGGTAAAGATTAATGAGGATAAAAAAGAAAAAAAAATCAACTTTTTATGAGATCATTTTCCTCTCAAGAATGTCAGTGTGCCAACTCTCAGGGTAATTGAATCTCTCTTAATGATAAGGAATCATGCAGAATTTCTGATTGCTTGTCTGCGTTGCTATATGGGTATAGTTTGCCAAAAAGCAAATTATTCCTAAAAGCATGGTGAAGGGGTAGTGGATGGAATTCAGTCTTTAGAAGTTTTATTCACAAATATTGTGTTAGGTTTTTCTATATTTTTAAACAAACCAATGCATCTAATGAAAATCTCTTAGAAGTGCATTTTTGTTACTTTTTCATTTCACTTTCAAGGCTGTAAACATTCACATTTCTGTGTTCTGAGTATTGTACAACAATATTAAAAGCATAGAACTTGGCTCTTGTTCCAACTTTCCTACTAAAGAGATCAAAGGCGCTTGCTATTGTTCGTTCCTTGTTCTCCAGGAATACTGGGGAATCCTACAGAGCCTTTTGTGCTACATGTTTGTAAAATGTCTTGGACTTACAGAGGTTTTGCTATTATTATTTAATAACAGGTCTCAGGATTTCGGGATTTCTATCGGGGAAAAAAAAAACAAAGCTCAAAATTTCAAGAAAAGCATGAATAAAAAGCAGAGAGTAACTGAAGATCTGAAAACTCTGTTGTATATTGAAATTGTATTTACAAAAAATATGTTCAAGTCCTAACCGTGTATCTATGAATGTAACCTTATTTGAAAATAAGACCTTTTTAAAGTTTTTTTAATTGAGATATAATTAGCGTAGAACATGGTGTGTAAGGTGTGCAGCGTGTTGATTTGATACATTTATATATGGCAAGGGAGTGGGGGACAGACACAGAAAACTATATAGACCTCTCATCAAGAGAGGTTGAACATAAAAGCTTTCATTCTCAGAGTTCGGGAATGGAGTGAGACAGAAGAAACACTTCTCCCCAGCACCCCCACTCCCCTCAACTCCCCCAATATCCTGACTCTAAAAGCCCTGCACCCACTCTGCGGGCCTCACTCAGATTTCTCCTCTTGTGAGTCTCTCTCCTCCAAGCTCAAAAGTCTCCTCTCTCTTTTCAAATGTTCCCCTGTGCCCAGACCTCCCGCTGTGATCAGTGTCCAGCAGCTTGTGAGCTAGCTCACAGTATGGTAGAAACCAATAATGTGGGGTGTTGACCTTCTCAGGAACATTTGTATTCTTAAAACAGTTGGAAAGGGCTCCATCACAAAAGAATTCTCTCTCCTGGTGGAATGTCTGGAATCAGCGTGTGATGGGGTGGAATAATTTCGCAGAGGGTCTTTTCCTACCCTTGGTCCTCCATGCTTTCTCCCTGCCAATGCTTCCCCAGGAAACCTGGTTTCTTTGGTTTCATCAGAGAAAAGGAAGGACCCCACCACATCTAGCTGCATGGATGTTCTTTCTAGGCTTTGTTGTTGTTACTGTTGTTCGGTTGCTAAGTCGTGTCTGACTCTTTATAGCCGTATGAACTGCAGCATGCCAGGGTTCTCTGTCCATCACTATCTCCCTGAATTTACTCTAACTCATGTTCATTGAGTCAGTGATGCCATCCAACCATCTCATCCTCTGTCACCCTCTTCTCCTCATGCCCTCAATTTTTCCCCGCATCAAGGTTTTTTCCAGTGAGTCAGTTCTTTGCGTCAGAAGGCCAAAGTATTGGAGCTTCTGATTTAGCATCAGTCCTTCCAATGAATATTCAAGATTGAGCTCCTTTAGGATTGATTGGTTTGATCTTCTTGCAGTCTAAGGGACTCTCAAGAGCCTTCTCCAACACCACAGTTCAAAAGCATCAATTCTTCAATGCTCAGCCTTCTTTATGGTCCAGTTCTCACATCCATACATGACTACTAGCATCCTGCAATGAGTGGAGGCCAGGGTGGGCAAGGCAGAGTGACCCAGAGGTTAAGACTTGTGGGGGACTTTGGAGAAACCGCTTTGAAGCAGGGGAGATCTTCCACGAGGGTCATGTTCATGGGCAGAACTGGCTACATAATTTTCAGGGCCCTGTACAAATTGAAATGTAGGTCTGTGGCTCACACTCATTAAAGATGTCATGATGGTGACAGCTAAGCACTGAGCCATGACAGGGCCCTTCTAAACATGGGACCCTATGCCACCATGTGCACTGTGTGCTCACAAGGTTGGCCCTGTGTGGGAGTCACTGGTAGGTTTGAATCAGAACTGAAGGGCTGCAGTAACTTGGGTTAGTGGGTAACTATTTGTGGACTCATTCCAGGAACTGTGTAGCACAAAAAGATGCTGCCATCTGAGGCTGGAGACAAGGTCCCCTTGAGGGAAGTGTTCTGAAGGCTGCCCAGATGAATTGTATAGGTTATAGGGGAAAAAATTAAAACAAACATGATGAGATATTTAAAATTCCTCGAAAAGGAAGGCTTCCATCCTGGGGGAGATCTTGTTTCTGGACCCCAAGGTCCTCTTGCCTCTGTAGAATGCTTTTGCCTTGGTGTGAGCCAAGGGGTAGGAGGGGTTGGGATGGGGAGTTTAGGGGGAGGGGGAAGGTTAGGATGCTGATTCTGAGGGAGCTTTACAGGAAAGGGGAGAGATTTGGGAGGAAAGATACATCTTGCGGACTTTTGTAAGTGAAATTCTGTGTGGGCAATGTAAACACTCTGCCTCCATACCCCCCAACCCCACTTCCACCCCACACCCTGGAAAATCTCTAGTAAATAGACTGGCTTCTCAGTAATCTGTGGAGTGAACTTTCTTCTGAAGGATGAAGAGAAGCATTTAGCCCAGGTAAGAGTGGAGAGCTGAAGTGAGGGCTAGGATATTGTAGCCTTGCTAGCATAGAGAGGTAAGTAAGCTTCTGCAGAACTCACTGAATTGAAGGGGAGGCCTCTGAGCTGCGCAGCTTTATAAAAATCACAGTGAAAACATTTTGCATTTCTTTTTGCTCCTTGAGTTTGGAAAAATCATGAGGGGAGAAAGAAAGGCTGGAGGGGACAGTCTGGTTGGGATAGGTTCATTTACTGGGGAGAGAAAAAGGTGTACTGGGGTGACCGTTGACTTAGTTCTGAAAGCCAGGGGAGGAGTCAAGAAGAGTACTGAAGTCTCAGGCTCCCTCCTGTCTGGGGCTACAGCCAGGCAAGATCTGTTCTTCCTGCCAGACCAGCTTTGGGTTATTCCCTAACCAGATTCAAAGCTGTTTCACTGGCTCCTGGATATTTTGCTGATGTGTATAACATTATCATCTTCCTAGTCAATAAACCCTGGGAATTGATATTTTAGTCTAGAAAGTCTTATCTCTGTATAACTAGTTGTGGGTTGTGAGTACATTTGGTTGAACTCACTTGTCAAACTGATCTGAAGCCAAAGTACACATTGTGGACCGTGTCGGTTCCAGAAACAAGCTCTGAGCATATTTTCTCTCCTAAGTAGCACAAAAACTCTTTATTTGTCCAAAGTAAATGACCAACAATGTCCCACCTAAACAGGTTCTACAAGCAAAATACCTCAAGGTACAATGTGCCCCCTCAAAAACCCTGAGAATGTGTCCACCGATGTTTAATTTCTACAGACAACACTAGGGTGAACAAAGCAGGGTCTATGGGTGATGTTTGTCATTCTTGTGTTGGATGGGGCAAGGTATTTCTAGTTACCTGGTTCACCTCTGACCCACCTTCCTGAGAAACATCACCACTACATACCACTCTTCCAAACTAAAGCCTTAGCTGACCTCAGCTCTGGTAAGATTCCCAGGCACAACCTACTTGCACATGACAAAGAGAAAGAGAGAAAAAAGACACTCCTTGCTAGCAGATTTCACCTTCTGTTCTCAAGCATAGAATTAACTCAGGTATGTCATCTTCTAAAGTTATGGCTTCAAATCTACTATAGCCACATTGGTCTCTGCTTATGGAATTGCTACATATATTCATTTAAGCAGGTCAGAAAATATTATAAACTTCTAAAATGTCACATAGTAGCAAAGTTTAAAGCTATATGGTATCCTTAAGCAACAAAACTAGAGCAATAGTAATACTTACCTTTAGGATTCTATATTTTTAGTTAGAGTTGTATGTGGAGTTTGATCCCTGAAAAGGGTTTTTAGGGAGCTTAAAGTATTCTCTGCCTTCTTCATCCTTGGGGCGTGTTTCATTCTGGAGAGAAAAAGGTGTCTGGGGTGACCGTTGAGTTCTAAGCCAGGAGGAGTCAAGAAGAGTACTGAAGTCTCAGGCTCCCTCCTGTCTGGGGCTACAGCCAGGCAAGATCTGTTCTTCCTGCCAGACCAGCTTTGGGTTATTCTAACCAGATTCAAAGCTGTTTCACTGGCTCCTGGATATTTTGCTGATGTGTATAACATTATCATCTTCCTAGTCAATAAACCCTGGGAATTGATATTTTAGTCTAGAAAGTCTTATCTCTGTATAACTAGTTGTGGGTTGTGAGTACATTTGGTTGAACTCACTTGTCAAACTGATCTGAAGCCAAAGTACACATTGTGGACCGTGTCGGTTCCAGAAACAAGCTCTGAGCATATTTTCTCTCCTAAGTAGCACAAAAACTCTTTATTTGTCCAAAGTAAATGACCAACAATGTCCCACCTAAACAGGTTCTACAAGCAAAATACCTCAAGGTACAATGTGCCCCCTCAAAAACCCTGAGAATGTGTCCACCGATGTTTAATTTCTACAGACAACACTAGGGTGAACAAAGCAGGGTCTATGGGTGATGTTTGTCATTCTTGTGTTGGATGGGGCAAGGTATTTCTAGTTACCTGGTTCACCTCTGACCCACCTTCCTGAGAAACATCACCACTACATACCACTCTTCCAAACTAAAGCCTTAGCTGACCTCAGCTCTGGTAAGATTCCCAGGCACAACCTACTTGCACATGACAAAGAGAAAGAGAGAAAAAAGACACTCCTTGCTAGCAGATTTCACCTTCTGTTCTCAAGCATAGAATTAACTCAGGTATGTCATCTTCTAAAGTTATGGCTTCAAATCTACTATAGCCACATTGGTCTCTGCTTATGGAATTGCTACATATATTCATTTAAGCAGGTCAGAAAATATTATAAACTTCTAAAATGTCACATAGTAGCAAAGTTTAAAGCTATATGGTATCCTTAAGCAACAAAACTAGAGCAATAGTAATACTTACCTTTAGGATTCTATATTTTTAGTTAGAGTTGTATGTGGAGTTTGATCCCTGAAAAGGGTTTTTAGGGAGCTTAAAGTATTCTCTGCCTTCTTCATCCTTTAATACTTATCTCCCCATTCCAGCCTACCACTCCTCCCTCAACCCCAACCAAGAGAAAGCCTGCAAGAGACCAGTGGTTTTATTCCATTTTTTTAAATGACTGAGTGAAATCAACCACTTTGGGGGTTTCCATCCCTCAAGTCCAATGTCTGGGTTTATTTTGTTTGGTAGATGAAAACACCAAAATTGGCTCTTCCCCAGTCCATTCTACATACCACTGTACGAAACCCAAGACCGAGGGTCCTCCCCAAGAAACAACAGAAAGTGGGTAATTCTGTGAGCTAGGAAGCCTTCCCACCAAAGCTCATTCCAATTGCAACATGTTTGCTTGTCTGTAGTCTCTAGAAGTAGAGGGCAAAGGAGGAGCCACGACAGCCCGGTGTGTTTGTTCACTCCTTCCTTCATTCGTTCTGACAAGCATTTACTGAGCATCTGCTGTGTGCCAAACACTGTTCTGGGTCCGGTGGCTATAGACATTGATGTGGAGGAAGAAGGCTCAAGAATCCATAAATCATAGCATATGGGTATAACCCTGGAGAGAGATATAGTCTCAGTACCTTACGGCAAGGACCAGCTGTCTTTGCCTCCACTCCACATCCATCCGAACAAGTGAATATGGCCAGCAGCAGAGGACTCCTTCTTCTCATGTAAGACTGTTCTTCCCATTGGCCCCAACTTTGTCCCCTAGAACTTCACAGAACCACCCTGCTCTTTCTCCCCATGATCACCCTTCCACAGCCTGAAGGCAGCTGATATGGTTCTGGCACTCATCACATGAAATGTCGGGACAAGGGTGTGGGAGGCTGCCCAACTGAGACCAAGCCCATGTACAGAAATGCTTGGGCTTTTCTGGAAACTGCTGGGTGTCCCCACCTCAAGTGTATTTGAATGAGACTGTGATGATCCTATTAAGACTGTGATGTGTGACTAATAGGAATGAATTCACCCAAGGAGAGGAGTAAGGTTGAGGTGACCAGCTTGACTCATCACCAAGACTTGATCACTGAAGAAAGGGACAAACCTGAGCAGAGCTCTGAGCCCCAAAACAGGTTTTGAAAATACACAGGTGTGTATGTGCATAGAAAAGGAGTAAGACAAAATGGTGATTTTTTTTCCTGAGAGGTGGAGTAATTTTTAATGTTTTCTTTATGTTTAAATTATTTTATATATTTTTCTACATAAAACATATTAATAGAACAAGATTTTATTCAATAATTGCGTAGAAATTAGTTTTCCATAGTGATTGACTTATCTTCTCCTTTTCACTGTAGAATAAAGGCCCTTTAGTTTACATAATAAACACCATTCATAAAATGCTATTGATTAGCAAATATGCCTTGTAGAATTGGTCCTGTGTTATTTGTTGGTATTAGCCCTCACTCTCTCCATGTGTATGACAGAAAGCACCTGACACCAGGTCCATAAAGACACTTTAAAAGGCATTAATGGCTTTTTTAAAACAAGCAGCCTGCAAATCTTAACTAGCATCTGTATAGTTTGAAAAAATGAAAGTAACCACCAATAAAAATCTATTTCCCCTAAAAGATCACACAGGATCTCTTGGAGAAGGCTGGTGACCAACACATTAGGGCAAATTTTCTAGAGCAGTTAAGCACTACTTCTTAACACATAATCACATTCAACTAAAATTGCTTTTCAGATTTTTAAGAGACTTACAAAACTGATCAAGAACATTCGCACATGTAAAAATGACCATCTAGAGAACTTGGGTTATAGTTACAGGCTTTAAGGAAACAGTAACTTTCAATTGTGTTTTTCAACTGATTGTTGAATGCATGTGCTTTCAGTAAGCATCCTAATGCTTTCAAAACTATGAATTCCACTTTTCTTAACTCTGGTTGGGTGGTCATCAGATTTTGTTTCTTTATGTGATGGTAATCACACAAACGTGCTGTTTTATGTTCCACTGCTGGGTTTAAGGTTACAGGGTTAAAACAGTAACAGTAAGCCAGTTTTAAAGCTGGTTAACTTGAGATGCATGTTTTCAGATGGGCCCTGGGATGGAATGGGGTCACCTTGGAAACAAGGGGCATTGAGATGTTTGACACAAAGGGGTTAGGAATAAACCTGACTCATTGGCAGGTCATCAGTGGCCTTTGGGCTGGAAAATGCTCTTTAGCGTAACTGAAATAAATATTTCAAAATCAAGTAGAGTGGGAAAGACTGAAAAAGCTGAAACAGTTGCTCAAGACTTGTGATTTTATGGATAGGGTTTTTCCTTCTCCAACTCTTATTTAGTCCAAATGATTTTATTCAATAATTGAGAAATTAGTTTTCCATAGTGATTGACTTATCTTCTCCTTTTCACTGTAGAATAAAGGCCCTTTAGTTTACATAATAAACACCATTCATAAAATGCTATTGATTAGCAAATATGCCTTGTAGAATTGGTCCTGTGTTATTTGTTGGTATTAGCCCTCACTCTCTCCATGTGTATGACAGAAAGCACCTGACACCAGGTCCATAAAGACACTTTAAAAGGCATTAATGGCTTTTTTAAAACAAGCAGCCTGCAAATCTTAACTAGCATCTGTATAGTTTGAAAAAATGAAAGTAACCACCAATAAAAATCTATTTCCCCTAAAAGATCACACAGGATCTCTTGGAGAAGGCTGGTGACCAACACATTAGGGCAAATTTTCTAGAGCAGTTAAGCACTACTTCTTAACACATAATCACATTCAACTAAAATTGCTTTTCAGATTTTTAAGAGACTTACAAAACTGATCAAGAACATTCGCACATGTAAAAATGACCATCTAGAGAACTTGGGTTATAGTTACAGGCTTTAAGGAAACAGTAACTTTCAATTGTGTTTTTCAACTGATTGTTGAATGCATGTGCTTTCAGTAAGCATCCTAATGCTTTCAAAACTATGAATTCCACTTTTCTTAACTCTGGTTGGGTGGTCATCAGATTTTGTTTCTTTATGTGATGGTAATCACACAAACGTGCTGTTTTATGTTCCACTGCTGGGTTTAAGGTTACAGGGTTAAAACAGTAACAGTAAGCCAGTTTTAAAGCTGGTTAACTTGAGATGCATGTTTTCAGATGGGCCCTGGGATGGAATGGGGTCACCTTGGAAACAAGGGGCATTGAGATGTTTGACACAAAGGGGTTAGGAATAAACCTGACTCATTGGCAGGTCATCAGTGGCCTTTGGGCTGGAAAATGCTCTTTAGCGTAACTGAAATAAATATTTCAAAATCAAGTAGAGTGGGAAAGACTGAAAAAGCTGAAACAGTTGCTCAAGACTTGTGATTTTATGGATAGGGTTTTTCCTTCTCCAACTCTTATTTAGTCCATATAATGATGGCCTCTTCACAGGTGCCATAGAGGTAACTAATTTAAATGGGAAGTGTTGAAGTGACTCCTTTGTTTTTGTTGTTGTTGTTCAGTTGCTAGGTTGTGTCTGACTCTTTGTGACTCCATGAACTGCAGCATGCCAGGTTTCTCTGTCCTTCACTGTCTCTCAGAGTTTGTTCAGACTCATGTCAATTGAGTTAGTGACGCTATCTAACCATCTCCTCCTCTGCCTTTCCCCCACTGCCTTCAATCTTTCCCAGCATCGAGGTCTTTTCCAATGAGTTGGTTTTTCACACCAGGTAGCTAAAGTATTGGTGCTTCAGCTTAAGCAACAGTTTTTCCAGTGAATATTCAGGGTTGATTTCCTTTTAGAAGGAAGTATATGCATTTTAGAAGGAAGTATACAATGCACAAGGGATCTCTCTCACCCAAGAAGAAAGATGAGTTTAGGGAAAACAGAAAAGGCTGCCTTTTTTGACTTTAGGAAAAAACATTTGGGATCCTCTAAAATTAAGTTGACAGGAACTATGTTGCATCCTAGCTTGTGACCTAGTAGTTTACCCAAAGGTTCATTTAAAGTCAGTTCTCTGTTAGACACAAATTCTTCTGTGTATCTGGGGAAATCTTGCTAGAAGCACAAGTTAATGTTATTTAAAACTTGATCTCTGAAATCAGATTGGTTCAAATCCTAGCTTCATTACTTGTTGTGTGACCCTGAGCAAGTCACTTAATGTCCCTGTTCTTTGGTTTTCCACATCTGTAAACAGAAAATAGTAAAAGTAACTACCTCATACAATTAGTGTTAGGATATATAAAACTAGTAGAGCAGAATTACATAGGACAGAGAGAAGATTGCTTAGCGTATCCCACATAAAAACTTCAAAACCTCTGGGCCCTGGGATGGAATGGGGTCACCTTGGAAACAAGGGCATTGAGATGTTTGACACAACGGGGTTAGGAATAAACCTGACTCATTGGCAGGTCATCAGTGGCCTTTGGGCTGGAAAATGCTCTTTAGCGTAACTGAAATAAATATTTCAAAATCAAGTAGAGTGGGAAAGACTGAAAAAGCTGAAACAGTTGCTCAAGACTTGTGATTTTATGGATAGGGTTTTTCCTTCTCCAACTCTTATTTAGTCCATATAATGATGGCCTCTTCACAGGTGCCATAGAGGTAACTAATTTAAATGGGAAGTGTTGAAGTGACTCCTTTGTTTTTGTTGTTGTTGTTCAGTTGCTAGGTTGTGTCTGACTCTTTGTGACTCCATGAACTGCAGCATGCCAGGTTTCTCTGTCCTTCACTGTCTCTCAGAGTTTGTTCAGACTCATGTCAATTGAGTTAGTGACGCTATCTAACCATCTCCTCCTCTGCCTTTCCCCCACTGCCTTCAATCTTTCCCAGCATCGAGGTCTTTTCCAATGAGTTGGTTTTTCACACCAGGTAGCTAAAGTATTGGTGCTTCAGCTTAAGCAACAGTTTTTCCAGTGAATATTCAGGGTTGATTTCCTTTTAGAAGGAAGTATATGCATTTTAGAAGGAAGTATACAATGCACAAGGGATCTCTCTCACCCAAGAAGAAAGATGAGTTTAGGGAAAACAGAAAAGGCTGCCTTTTTTGACTTTAGGAAAAAACATTTGGGATCCTCTAAAATTAAGTTGACAGGAACTATGTTGCATCCTAGCTTGTGACCTAGTAGTTTACCCAAAGGTTCATTTAAAGTCAGTTCTCTGTTAGACACAAATTCTTCTGTGTATCTGGGGAAATCTTGCTAGAAGCACAAGTTAATGTTATTTAAAACTTGATCTCTGAAATCAGATTGGTTCAAATCCTAGCTTCATTACTTGTTGTGTGACCCTGAGCAAGTCACTTAATGTCCCTGTTCTTTGGTTTTCCACATCTGTAAACAGAAAATAGTAAAAGTAACTACCTCATACAATTAGTGTTAGGATATATAAAACTAGTAGAGCAGAATTACATAGGACAGAGAGAAGATTGCTTAGCGTATCCCACATAAAAACTTCACTCTCTGTTGTTGTTTTTAAAAGTAACTCTTTCTTTCTAATATGTATGAAGCAATAAGAGTAACCACTGTTATTGTGGTCTAAAGGAATGAATGGGCTTCCCTGGTGGCTCAGTGTTAAGGTAGCAGGAGATGCAGACTTTATCCCTGGGTCAGGAAGATCCCCTGGAGAAGGAAATGGCAGCCCACTCCAGTATTATTGTCTGGGAAATCCCATGGACAGAGGAGCCAGGAGGCCTACAGTCCATAGGGTCAAAAAAGAGTCAGACAAACTACAAAAAAAGCTGAACAGACAACCCACAGAGTGGGAGAAAATCATAGCAAACGAAACAACAGACAAAGAATTAATCTCCAAAATCTACAAGCAACTCAGACAACTCAACATTGGAAAAATGAACAACCCAATCGAACAATGGGAAAAGGACCTAAACAGACACCTCTCCAAAGAGGACGTACAGATGGCCCCAAAACACATGAAACGATGCTCAACCTCTCTTATAATTAGAGAAATACAAATCAAAACTACAGTGAGATATCACCTCACACCCGTCAGGATGGCCATCATCAATAAATCGACAGACAATAAATGCTGGAGAGGGTGCGGAGAAAAGGGAACACTCTTGCATTGCTGGTGGGAATGTCAATTGATACAGCCTTTATGGAATACAACATGAAGATTTCTTAAAAAACTAAAAATAGAAGCACCCTATGACCCAGGAATCACACTCTTAGGCTTATACCCTGATGAAATCAAAACTGAAAGAAACACCTGTACACCAATGTTCATTGCAGCTCTCTAGACAATAGCCAGAACATGGAAGCAACCTAGAAGTCCATCAATGAATAAATGGATGCAAAAGCTCTGGGACATATATACAATGGAATACTACACAGCTGTAAAGAGAAATACAGAAGAATCAGTCCTCATGAGGTGGCTGGATCTAGTGACCCTGAGCAGTAATCCCTTTTTTCCACATCTGTAAACAGAAAATAGTAAAAGTAACTACCTCATACAATTAGTGTTAGGATATATAAAACTAGTAGAGCAGAATTACATAGGACAGAGAGAAGATTGCTTAGCGTATCCCACATAAAAACTTCACTCTGTTGTTGTTTTAAAAGTAACTCTTTCTTTCTAATATGTATGAAGCAATAAGAGTAACCACTGTTATTGTGGTCTAAAGGAATGAATGGGCTTCCCTGGTGGCTCAGTGTTAAGGTAGCAGGAGATGCAGACTTTATCCCTGGGTCAGGAAGATCCCCTGGAGAAGGAAATGGCAGCCCACTCCAGTATTATTGTCTGGGAAATCCCATGGACAGAGGAGCCAGGAGGCCTACAGTCCATAGGGTCAAAAAAGAGTCAGACAAACTACAAAAAAAGCTGAACAGACAACCCACAGAGTGGGAGAAAATCAT
This sequence comes from Tragulus kanchil, assembly GCA_022376925.1. NCBI lineage: Eukaryota > Metazoa > Chordata > Mammalia > Artiodactyla > Tragulidae > Tragulus > Tragulus kanchil. Next base: position 100,596,417 of record JAIOJX010000004.1, on the reverse strand, counting down.
AGCAAACGAAACAACAGACAAAGAATTAATCTCCAAAATCTACAAGCAACTCAGACAACTCAACATTGGAAAAATGAACAACCCAATCGAACAATGGGAAAAGGACCTAAACAGACACCTCTCCAAAGAGGACGTACAGATGGCCCCAAAACACATGAAACGATGCTCAACCTCTCTTATAATTAGAGAAATACAAATCAAAACTACAGTGAGATATCACCTCACACCCGTCAGGATGGCCATCATCAATAAATCGACAGACAATAAATGCTGGAGAGGGTGCGGAGAAAAGGGAACACTCTTGCATTGCTGGTGGGAATGTCAATTGATACAGCCTTTATGGAATACAACATGAAGATTTCTTAAAAAACTAAAAATAGAAGCACCCTATGACCCAGGAATCACACTCTTAGGCTTATACCCTGATGAAATCAAAACTGAAAGAAACACCTGTACACCAATGTTCATTGCAGCTCTCTAGACAATAGCCAGAACATGGAAGCAACCTAGAAGTCCATCAATGAATAAATGGATGCAAAAGCTCTGGGACATATATACAATGGAATACTACACAGCTGTAAAAAGAAATACAGAAGAATCAGTCCTAATGAGGTGGCTGGATCTAGAACCTATCATAAAAAGTGAAGTCAGTCAAAAAGAGAAGGACAAGTACAATATACTAACACATATATATGGAATCTAGTAGGATGGTAATGATAACATATGCAGTGGAGCGATGGAAAAACAAACATGAACAGTAGACATGGACATAGTGGGAAATGAACAGTGGGTGGGAGGCGTAAAGAAAGTAGCATGAAAACCTACACCATCGTTTGTGAAAAAATAGCTATTGTCATTGCGCTGTGAGAAAAGGGGATCCTGCAAGGGTGTTGTGCGACGACCTGGAGGGGTGGGATGGGGGGTATATACATATGACTAATCTGGGAACATACATATCTGTAAACAACAAAACTCTGTAAAAGTAAAAAGTAAAATAAAAATTAAAAAAAGAGAGAGACAAGATGTAGCTACTGAACAACAACAATTAAGGAATGAATATTCTTCCTGAAGTTTCTAATTTACTGTCAAATTGAAAATTGAACATTGGAGAGAATGTAATGCCATGTTTGAAAATTGTGAAGGTATTTCTTTCTCTATAGGTATATTTTTCTCATGGTTCATTTTTAAATGTGACTTTTTAAAAACTCAAATTTTTAAAATTTTAATATTTGTTTTGATTTATTCGGCTGTGCTAGGTCTGAATTGTGGCTTGTGGGGATCTTTGGTCTTCATTGTAACATGCAGGGTCTTCTGTTGTGGCATGTGGGATCTAGCTCCCAGACCCGGACTAGAACCCAGGCCCCCTTCATAGGGCAGCAGGGAGTGGCTAAGACTCCACTGGACCACCAGGGAAATCCCAGTGTGACTCTTTTTTTAAAGGGACATTAGATGAATTCTTTACAGGGGAGAAAGGCTGGAAACCTGTCAGTGGTTTTTTTTTTTTTTTTCAAGGTAATGGAACAGTGAATCTAAATGGGATTATAATCGAACTCTTCTATAGGAGTAATAGCACTTCCTATCATATTACATCATCTTCCGGTTCACTCCAGTGTCCTATTTACCATTTTTTCCTGCAGCTGTTTATTGAGGACTAATACCACTTGTCTGCGTGAAAATCTTTCTCCTCCCCAGATGAGATGGCCTTATTTTTCTTTTGTTTGCTTTGCTTTTGTTCACATTTCCTTTTATATTTTCATTTCCTCCAAGAGTTTTAGTGCTATTCTTTTCTCTCCCATTCCCTTGAATAGTTACTTGATGTTTCCTACTTGTGGGCTACACTTTCTGCATTGTGATGCTCTGCACCTCTGTAGAAGATCTGCTTTCCTGTCGGTCATTTGTGCAAATCACTATAGTTAGAGAGTCAGTACTTACGACTGGTCCACTCTATGAATGCAGTCTCCCCTCTGTGAAAGTTTACTTTTCTGGTTCAACATCTTTTATTGCAAAGCTTGTTAAGAGCCTTTACTGCTTGAATAAGGTACCTCTTGGAACCTAAAGATTTCCTGTTTATGCACAGGGCATGGCCCAGCTGAACTCATGATGGTGCAGGCAGCTTCTGAGATTTGCCAGAGGGCATCAAGTGGAATCCAAGAGCAACCATGACAAGGACTTCAAAGCAAGTGTCTGTGGCGAGACTTAAAAGCAACTCTCTGCTAGACAGTGTGCGAAAGCACCCAACCAGAGCTGGAGAAAGACTTGGTGCAGCCAATGGGGTTGCACCAGGCTGAGTAGATCAAAACAGGGGACTGAGTTCCTACCTTTGTGGCTACCAGACAGACTTCTAGGTCTTCCCTGGTGGCTCAGATGGTAAAGACTCTGCCTGCAATGCAGGAGACCCGGGTTCAATCCCTGGGTTGGGAAGATTCCCTAGAGGAGAGAGGACATGGCAACCCGCTCCAGCATTCTTGCCTGGAGAATTTTATGGACCAGAGGAGCTCAGTGGGCTACAGTCCATGGGATCGAAAAGAGTTGGACATGACTGACCAACTGACACACCAGACACTATTGTTTTGAGCTCCTGTTCATACAAATAGTACTTAAAGAAAATTCAGACTGCCCCATATCCCTTCAGTGTCCACTAGGGTCTAGGGGAATCCTAACCTGCCTCTGCTTAAGTGTGACACTTGTCACAGATCTGAGCAGGTCTGCAGGGACTCAAAATTTTGTGTACCCCGCTGAGTTTTAAAATCCTATTCTGTATCAAATGCCCCCTCTCTAAAGCTGTCCCTATGGAATAATTGCTTGCAACACCCCAAAACTCTTGTCTCCAACCAGGAGATCCCTTCCTGAATTGGGGGTGGGGTGCTGGAGGCTGAATTAACCCTTAGAAGCTGCTTGATGAGGCAGAATCTCAGCAGGGAGTCCTGGAGAGGAGTTGAACAAACCCAGCAGGCCTGGCCCCAGGGTGTCAAGTTTCTGGGTCAGGAACAACCGGATGAGGCACTCACCCACATGGGCAGAGCCACAAAGCCTAGGAAAGAGTGTGCATTTTTCGTCCTGGGAGAGGAAGGAAAGCCATGGGCTCTGGTGGGATCTCACTCAAGTCTGCAAAAGCATATGACCCTGGAATGCCCACCCTCTGCCAAGTTCTTCCTAGAAAGGCCTAGAAAAAAGGTGGTATTCTCTTGCTTTTTTGGTTCCCTGTCTTCCTGGCTACACACGGTGCAGTCATATTGCAGGTAGTAGGCGAGATACAGTGTTGTTCTGATCTAGTCTTCCTAAGTCTGACAAGGACTTCAAAGCAAGTGTCTGTGGCGAGACTTAAAAGCAACTCTCTGCTAGACAGTGTGCGAAAGCACCCAACCAGAGCTGGAGAAAGACTTGGTGCAGCCAATGGGGTTGCACCAGGCTGAGTAGATCAAAACAGGGGACTGAGTTCCTACCTTTGTGGCTACCAGACAGACTTCTAGGTCTTCCCTGGTGGCTCAGATGGTAAAGACTCTGCCTGCAATGCAGGAGACCCGGGTTCAATCCCTGGGTTGGGAAGATTCCCTAGAGGAGAGAGGACATGGCAACCCGCTCCAGCATTCTTGCCTGGAGAATTTTATGGACCAGAGGAGCTCAGTGGGCTACAGTCCATGGGATCGAAAAGAGTTGGACATGACTGACCAACTGACACACCAGACACTATTGTTTTGAGCTCCTGTTCATACAAATAGTACTTAAAGAAAATTCAGACTGCCCCATATCCCTTCAGTGTCCACTAGGGTCTAGGGGAATCCTAACCTGCCTCTGCTTAAGTGTGACACTTGTCACAGATCTGAGCAGGTCTGCAGGGACTCAAAATTTTGTGTACCCCGCTGAGTTTTAAAATCCTATTCTGTATCAAATGCCCCCTCTCTAAAGCTGTCCCTATGGAATAATTGCTTGCAACACCCCAAAACTCTTGTCTCCAACCAGGAGATCCCTTCCTGAATTGGGGGTGGGGTGCTGGAGGCTGAATTAACCCTTAGAAGCTGCTTGATGAGGCAGAATCTCTTCAGGGAGTCCTGGAGAGGAGTTGAACAAACCCAGCAGGCCTGGCCCCAGGGTGTCAAGTTTCTGGGTCAGGAACAACCGGATGAGGCACTCACCCACATGGGCAGAGCCACAAAGCCTAGGAAAGAGTGTGCATTTTTCGTCCTGGGAGAGGAAGGAAAGCCATGGGCTCTGGTGGGATCTCACTCAAGTCTGCAAAAGCATATGACCCTGGAATGCCCACCCTCTGCCAAGTTCTTCCTAGAAAGGCCTAGAAAAAAGGTGGTATTCTCTTGCTTTTTTGGTTCCCTGTCTTCCTGGCTACACACGGTGCAGTCATATTGCAGGTAGTAGGCGAGATACAGTGTTGTTCTGATCTAGTCTTCCTAAGTCTGACACATGGGGTTGGTATGTGTTGTTATTGTTGTCATTGTTGAAGCCCACCACCAGTATTTCTTCTGTCCACTGAAACAATACGCACAACCTAAAAGCTGAGAGTTACGTTTCAATTGGTGGAAATATTTAGAACGTTAAACCCCATCTCAAGTAACCCTGAGAGAACTGCTCCACGGTGAGGTGGGGAGCCGGGTTATAGACAAGTTTTGTGCAAAGGGCAGGTAGTCTGAATATCAAAAGATTATAAATAGCAAATGAAAGAAAATCAGAAATCTTAAGTTAAGGAATTTAGCATTTTTCTATGTGTGGAAAGGTACCAGAGTCTGGGCTCCCTGAAATCATTCGTTTGACCTGTGCCTCAGCAGTCCAGGGCCAGTATCTTGTGTTTTCACATCCTGAGTTTCCTCAGGGCTCACCGTAGGGAGTGGCTGCAGTCAGATGGCTGTTAGTTGGCAGCCATCCTTTCCTTCCTGAGTTTCCTCAGAGCTCACCAGCTCACGTTGGAGGGCTGCAGTCACTGATGACAGTGACATCCTTGTTTACTGATATGGCAGAAAATGTTCCGTTTCTCACTTCTAACCAGATTCCAACTGTACAATGATAGAGAAGAGCAAAACACTCTGTGAAGTTATCATGTCTTCCTCTCATTAAAAGCCACATTCATCCTCCTTATGCTGGATGAGGCAGAATCTCAGCAGGGAGTCCTGAGAGGAGTTGAACAAACCCAGCAGGCCTGGCCCCAGGGTGTCAAGTTTCTGGGTCAGGAACAACCGGATGAGGCACTCACCCACATGGGCAGAGCCACAAAGCCTAGGAAAGAGTGTGCATTTTTCGTCCTGGGAGAGGAAGGAAAGCCATGGGCTCTGGTGGGATCTCACTCAAGTCTGCAAAAGCATATGACCCTGGAATGCCCACCCTCTGCCAAGTTCTTCCTAGAAAGGCCTAGAAAAAAGGTGGTATTCTCTTGCTTTTTTGGTTCCCTGTCTTCCTGGCTACACACGGTGCAGTCATATTGCAGGTAGTAGGCGAGATACAGTGTTGTTCTGATCTAGTCTTCCTAAGTCTGACACATGGGGTTGGTATGTGTTGTTATTGTTGTCATTGTTGAAGCCCACCACCAGTATTTCTTCTGTCCACTGAAACAATACGCACAACCTAAAAGCTGAGAGTTACGTTTCAATTGGTGGAAATATTTAGAACGTTAAACCCCATCTCAAGTAACCCTGAGAGAACTGCTCCACGGTGAGGTGGGGAGCCGGGTTATAGACAAGTTTTGTGCAAAGGGCAGGTAGTCTGAATATCAAAAGATTATAAATAGCAAATGAAAGAAAATCAGAAATCTTAAGTTAAGGAATTTAGCATTTTTCTATGTGTGGAAAGGTACCAGAGTCTGGGCTCCCTGAAATCATTCGTTTGACCTGTGCCTCAGCAGTCCAGGGCCAGTATCTTGTGTTTTCACATCCTGAGTTTCCTCAGGGCTCACCGTAGGGAGTGGCTGCAGTCAGATGGCTGTTAGTTGGCAGCCATCCTTTCCTTCCTGAGTTTCCTCAGAGCTCACCAGCTCACGTTGGAGGGCTGCAGTCACTGATGACAGTGACATCCTTGTTTACTGATATGGCAGAAAATGTTCCGTTTCTCACTTCTAACCAGATTCCAACTGTACAATGATAGAGAAGAGCAAAACACTCTGTGAAGTTATCATGTCTTCCTCTCATTAAAAGCCACATTCATCCTCCTTATGCTGGTCTCACAATATTACTTATTGCTTACCGCAGTATTTCTGCATAATGAATAACCACAAATCTCCATGACACATGATGGTAGCCAATGTTTTGCTTGAGTGTCTGGGGTGGTCAGTCAGGCAGGTCTTGGTCAGGGGTGCCTCATACTTCTAAAAGCTGTCTGGCTTCATCTGGGTGACCAAGGTGACTCAGTTCAGCAGGCTAGACCAGGCATGTTCTCATGGTGCAAGGGAGGACCATAAGGGAAAGACTGGAATTATGCAAGTCACTCTTAAGTTCTGTTTATCAGGTGTCACTAACATCCTACCAGCAAAGTCAGTCACATACTCAAGGCCAGATCAAGGAGCAGGGAAACATATTGCCTCTTTAGGAGAGAGGCCACAGAAGGACATGGTAAAGGGTGCTGGATGTAGGGAGGGTTGCAGATACCACTGCCAGGCTGGTCTCCACTGGTTTCAACTATGATTCACTCCATAAAGAAGAGAAACTCCACAACAGCAACCCAACACCGTGATGACTTACAGTCCACAAAGTCAAATCCTTGACCCCAGGAATGACCTAGAGAAAGATCGCTTTGTTAAAGTGTTAATAATAAGAAATACTTACCATAAAGTTGGTTTCTTCCTTGTTTCTTTTTGTTTTTGAGATGAGTGTCGGGGGATGATTCTCCATGGATCTGTCTCATATCTTCATGTCTTGTGTGAGCAGGGTCACTAACTGCCATTTATTCCTAGCTGTGTTTCCAAGTATGTTTCTTTAGCAAATAGCCTTGGAAGATAGAGTAGCTCCTGGGCGCAGAGAGCAGACGTTTTCCTCTAGAGCAAAAGCCAGGCAGACTTACTGCCTATTGTAAAATATTCAAGTTCCCCAAGCCCAGGATCTTCCAGTTGTGACCCAAACCGCTGTATGTGCAGCATTCACCGGCTTCCCTCAGCATTGCTTGTGTGGGCAGTCATGATGACATGACATCCTTGTTTACTGATATGGCAGAAAATGTTCCGTTTCTCACTTCTAACCAGATTCCAACTGTACAATGATAGAGAAGAGCAAAACACTCTGTGAAGTTATCATGTCTTCCTCTCATTAAAAGCCACATTCATCCTCCTTATGCTGGTCTCACAATATTACTTATTGCTTACCGCAGTATTTCTGCATAATGAATAACCACAAATCTCCATGACACATGATGGTAGCCAATGTTTTGCTTGAGTGTCTGGGGTGGTCAGTCAGGCAGGTCTTGGTCAGGGGTGCCTCATACTTCTAAAAGCTGTCTGGCTTCATCTGGGTGACCAAGGTGACTCAGTTCAGCAGGCTAGACCAGGCATGTTCTCATGGTGCAAGGGAGGACCATAAGGGAAAGACTGGAATTATGCAAGTCACTCTTAAGTTCTGTTTATCAGGTGTCACTAACATCCTACCAGCAAAGTCAGTCACATACTCAAGGCCAGATCAAGGAGCAGGGAAACATATTGCCTCTTTAGGGAGAGAGGCCACAGAAGGACATGGTAAAGGGTGCTGGATGTAGGGAGGGTTGCAGATACCACTGCCAGGCTGGTCTCCACTGGTTTCAACTATGATTCACTCCATAAAGAAGAGAAACTCCACAACAGCAACCCAACACCGTGATGACTTACAGTCCACAAAGTCAAATCCTTGACCCCAGGAATGACCTAGAGAAAGATCGCTTTGTTAAAGTGTTAATAATAAGAAATACTTACCATAAAGTTGGTTTCTTCCTTGTTTCTTTTTGTTTTTGAGATGAGTGTCGGGAGATGATTCTCCATGGATCTGTCTCATATCTTCATGTCTTGTGTGAGCAGGGTCACTAACTGCCATTTATTCCTAGCTGTGTTTCCAAGTATGTTTCTTTAGCAAATAGCCTTGGAAGATAGAGTAGCTCCCTGGGGCGCAGAGAGCAGACGTTTTCCTCTAGAGCAAAAGCCAGGCAGACTTACTGCCTATTGTAAAATATTCAAGTTCCCCAAGCCCAGGATCTTCCAGTTGTGACCCAAACCGCTGTATGTGCAGCATTCACCGGCTTCCCTCAGCATTGCTTGTGTGGGATTTGGGCGTAGGGGACAAGAGGTACCCATGTAGATGTGAAGCTCATGCTGCTTGCCATGCCATGAACCAGTAAAATTCTTTGTCTATGACTCGGGATTCTTCTGCCAGCATCCAGGAAACTATGGCAAGTTACTTTGTTAGTTTGTAATTAGGACAAAGCCCAGACCCTTCGTGACTCTTGACAAGTCAAGTAACGTCCTAGTAGGCTGTCCCCAGAACACCATGATCCAGCACCCAGTGCCATGGAGCCCTCTCTTTTGGTCAGGGCACTCTGACGACTGCGCCAGTCTTAATAATCACTAGGGCAGTTCTGACTCCTTTGCTCTGATGGTTAACTGCACCATCCCATCTGTCATTTCAGGATTCTTTCCCACTAATGTCACTTCCACTGATACGAGGGAACCTGTTTCTGTGATAGCATTTCTTACTCTCAAGCCTGGTCCCTACCAGGCAGCCCCCATCAAACTTCTCTAGGATGTCAGAGCTTCACTCATGTGGACCCTTCATTCCTTAGTGAAGGGAAAGTTCCCTCAGCTTTTCTGAGGAATAGAATATACTGGTGGTTCCTATGGTCTTGCACAATAAATCTATCCTAACATTCCCACATAACTGAACTTTCTGACCTCTTCATCAGCACAAAGCCAGGGCAGTTCAAACATTTCCATTTCATTTCCTGTGGTCATTTTTGCATCCAAACTTCATGGAGCTATCCAGTCATATATTAGGATCAGGTCTAGAGAGCCTTTCCCTGATGTTCAATCATGGAAGAGGGCTCCTATATCAATCAGTTCTCCTCTCCAGCCTCATATTCTGCTCTTGCCACCAATTCTATCTCCCCTTCCACCTCCATTTGAGTCCTTCAAGGCCCACCCCTCATGTGATCCTTGATTCCTACTGCTCCTTAATAATTGGGTTCTGCAGTGTCTTTGGTGTGTCAGATGTTTATTTCTGGAGAAGGAGCTGTGTTTCTCTGCTCAGAGTGTGCTGGGACCTAATCTTTGTTATTATCTGGGGACAATAAAAGGGGGAGGATGGTCCTGAGGCACACAGACATCACGATGTCTGCTCCCCTCTGTAGGGGGAGGGGCTTCAGAGGAGGGTGCATCTCAGACCCATCTATCCAAATATCCTTAAACCAAATCTCAGGGTCTTACCTTTTGTTTTCACCCTGACATGACACCAGTGATTTATTGAAGCCATGAATTGATTTCCTTGGCAGCTCTGCTACTCTTATAACTAAGAGCACCCAGCAACTTCTGGAGGTCTTCTGGCTTTCGTATCATACTTTCAGTTGATAGTTGGCTAACCAAAATCATTTGTTTTTAAGGCTCCAGGAAGTTAAAATCAGGCCAGCCCCTCAATCTTTCCATTTCCCTCATTCCAATCAAGTGTTAAAGCTCCCATAGAACTCCGCGTTGCACCTTTTACTTAGATCTATAAAGGTTAGTGGTTGTCAGGAGATGGGGATGGTGGTAGGCAGGGAGTGAAGGGTGTTGAGGAGCCTGGAGGGGTGCAAGGGTTGGGGATACGTGAGAATATAAAGAGGAGCATGAAAGAGTTGAAAGTTTTGTGGTGGTGGAGCAATTCTGTGCCTTGTTTATGGTGGTACTTATGCAATTCTATTCATGGGATAATATTTGCATAGAAACACACACACACGTGCAGGTAAAAAATGGTATAAACTAAGTACAGTCTGTAGTCTAGTTCAACAGTAACTTTTCGTTGTCAGTTTCCTGGTCTTACACTAAAGCTATGGAAGATGTCATCATTGGGAGAAGCTGGGTGAAAAGGACTTGACTATTTTTGCAACCTCCCATGAGTCTGTAATTATTTTTTCAAAATAAAAATCTAAAAAGGTAACACTTTAGCTGATCTGAAACTTATTTTACAAATTGTATGAGATGAGAATCTGAATTGATTTATATCCACATGGTTACCCAGGATCCCACTTTTCTATCTTGACAAATACTTCCCTGCCCCAGTAATTCACGGAAGCTCTTACAATTTTCATTAAACTCTTAAAAATACTGGGACTTCTTGCAAAGTCACCAAACTCTATTAATCTGTGTGTTCCTCATTTCATGCCAAAGTTACACTGATTTAATTGTTACGATCGTGTTTCAACAGCTAATAAAACTAGTGATCCTCTGTCTCTCTAAGCCCATTTTCTGAGTACTTACTATGATCTACATGTAGAGTTAAGATCTTCACTCAACTATCCATTAAACCAAATTCAGGTTTTTGTTTTCACCCTGACATGACACCAGTGATTTATTGAAGCCATGAATTGATTTCCTTGGCAGCTCTGCTACTCTTATAACTAAGAGCACCCAGCAACTTCTGGAGGTCTTCTGGCTTTCGTATCATACTTTCAGTTGATAGTTGGCTAACCAAAATCATTTGTTTTTAAGGCTCCAGGAAGTTAAAATCAGGCCAGCCCCTCAATCTTTCCATTTCCCTCATTCCAATCAAGTGTTAAAGCTCCCATAGAACTCCGCGTTGCACCTTTTACTTAGATCTATAAAGGTTAGTGGTTGTCAGGAGATGGGGATGGTGGTAGGCAGGGAGTGAAGGGTGTTGAGGAGCCTGGAGGGGTGCAAGGGTTGGGGATACGTGAGAATATAAAGAGGAGCATGAAAGAGTTGAAAGTTTTGTGGTGGTGGAGCAATTCTGTGCCTTGTTTATGGTGGTACTTATGCAATTCTATTCATGGGATAATATTTGCATAGAAACACACACACACGTGCAGGTAAAAAATGGTATAAACTAAGTACAGTCTGTAGTCTAGTTCAACAGTAACTTTTCGTTGTCAGTTTCCTGGTCTTACACTAAAGCTATGGAAGATGTCATCATTGGGAGAAGCTGGGTGAAAAGGACTTGACTATTTTTGCAACCTCCCATGAGTCTGTAATTATTTTTTCAAAATAAAAATCTAAAAAGGTAACACTTTAGCTGATCTGAAACTTATTTTACAAATTGTATGAGATGAGAATCTGAATTGATTTATATCCACATGGTTACCCAGGATCCCACTTTTCTATCTTGACAAATACTTCCCTGCCCCAGTAATTCACGGAAGCTCTTACAATTTTCATTAAACTCTTAAAAATACTGGGACTTCTTGCAAAGTCACCAAACTCTATTAATCTGTGTGTTCCTCATTTCATGCCAAAGTTACACTGATTTAATTGTTACGATCGTGTTTCAACAGCTAATAAAACTAGTGATCCTCTGTCTCTCTAAGCACATTTTCTGAGTACTTACTATGATCTACATGTAGAGTTAAGATCTTCACTCAAATTATAGCACTTAATCCTCCCAATACTCATATGAAGTAGGTTTTATGAGGAGTGAGAGGTTCAGAGAAATTTGGCACTTACTCAGAATCAGAAGCTAGTAAGTGACAGAGTCAGGATTCAAACCCATGCCTGTAGGATTCCAAAGACTGTTCTTTTAACTATTGTAACAGACTGTGTCCTCTTTTAGGAAAAATTATTTCATTTGTTTATTCTTCTAGCTCAGCTGAAAATAATCATACAGTCATATTCTGAATAGAAAAAAACAGTGATATTTTGGCTGTATATTCTCAAATGTCTTAATTAATTTTGAGAAGAGTTAACTATCTTGATGTTTCCTCTTCCAGTGCATGGTCATGACATTCAAATTTTCCATCATTCAAAACAGTCTGATTTCAAAATTGCTTTAAATGTTTTTGAAGAGGTAATTCATGTTCATGGTACAAATGTCAAAGGTACAGAAAGGCCTGCAGGGCAACATAGGTCTTCATTCCCTCCCCATCCCACTGTTACCAATCTTTCATTTGCCTTTCTAAGAATAAACTATGGAGTTGTAAGTGTATATGTGAATATAGTTTATACATACACACAGAATACTTTGCACCTTAATTTTTTTCATTTAAAAATCTTGGACTCTATTCCATACTAGCATATAGGGAGTTCCCTTATTCTTTCAGTGCCTACATTGTTTTCTATTAATAATTTATAATAATTTATTTCACCTGCCCTGCATTGATAGACATTAAGATTTTCAGTTTTTTCCTGTTGTAATGCTGTAAAGAACATCCTTGCACATACTTGACTTCACATATGTGCAAGAATAGCTGTATATTAAGACCCTAAGAGTGAACTTTCTGGTGCAATTATATATAATTTGAATAGTGCTTTCCAACAAGCTTTCAAAAACTTGGACAAATTTACCTTACCACCAGCTATAAGAGAGAGCCTGCTTTTCCAGAGCCCTTATTAAATTTTTCTCTCTTTACCAATCTAAGTGAAAACAGTATTTTATTATAGTTTTAATTTGCCTTTCTCATAATACCAATAAGAGTGAACCTGAGCTGTTAGTTATTTTCTTAATGATTTGTAGGAGCTTTCATACATTAGAGAATTTTACCCTTTGCCTGTAATTTTTTTTTCTTTTTTTTCACTTTTTAAGCTTGGCTTATGCAGAGGATTCAGCAGACAGAAATTATTTCTTCTCATGTACTTAAGCCTGTCAGTCTAGTTTATCATGGTTTCAAAGTCTTGTGTCATATTTAGGCCTTCTGTACTCCTAGATTATAAAACTTAAAGTCACCTATATTTCTTCTAGTAATTATGTAGTTCTTTTAAGCCTTTCATTTATCCAGAGTTTATTTTGTCTTTGTGCAGGTGACTATCTAGTTATCTCAATATCTTTTTTAAAGTGAGCTGTTTTTCTTTCCTGATTTGAAATGCCAACTGAGTCCCTTAGACTAAATTTCTGCTTGTATTTGGGTCCATTTATGGACTTTGAAGACTGTTGTATTGAACTTTATGACTATTCATAATGTCAGTACCACACAGTTTTGCTTATTATATTTTGATAACATGTTTTATTATCAGATACAACTTATGTCTTCATCACTTTTCTCTTTCAAAATAGTTACCTTATTTATTCATAATTTAACTATGATGCTGGGCCCATATCTCAGAGCTCCAGCCAGCTTATATATTCTTTCCAGGCCCAGTCCCAAGTCAGGATCGCGACACTCTTGTTCTCATGTACATCTAGAAAACTGTCTAACAGAAATGTGAGCCCTCTTTACCCATCCCCTTCTGGCAGGGACTGATTTAAAGGCCTCCTCCACATCCTAAAGGGATTCACCTCCCAGGATCAAACACAGGGTTTGAAGTACTTCTCTGGTTGACAGTCTCAGAATAAGTTCCAAAGTTTGACGTTTTTCTCCAACTAATGTCAAATAGCAGGCCTGTAATTTTCCCAAATTTAAGAGCATTTTCCCCTGGCTTCCTGATTGGCTCAGACTTGCAAAAATATTCTCAATTTCAACCTCACTTCCTCTCTCATTGTGCAAGACAGTGTGTGGCAAAGCCTCAAAATATAAAGTCTTTCTGACATTTTCACTCTGTGACTTGCCAATTTTTCATTTGATTCTTTTTGCTTTTTATAAAGACAAATTAGAAAGCAATCACTCTGTAACCTTTGGCTTTGTTATTTCTTTCTCCTTGGTGCTACCCAGTTCTGTTTCCTTGTCTATCACTCTTCTCTATTGATTTTGGATGGTTTTGTGTTTGCCTTTGCACTTTGCAAAGAGAGTCATTGATTTTGAATAGATCTACAAACTTGGGAGATTTTGGTGACATAGCCAATCTTACTTTGCTACTAAAGGCCTTAGACATTGCCTTGCAAGTGAGTTTTTTGTTTCAGTGTATGATTATGGAAATACAAACTTATGACAGCTTTTGGCAAAGACCTTGAGAGTTACCATCTGTCCATTCATGACAACGAGAGCCAGGAGGAACCTGTTGAATGTCCTACTGAACCAATGATGGCAAATATGCCTTCAGTTTCAACTCCAAAAAAATAGGATATATTATAACAGAGAGAAAATTTGGGATGGGTAACCATGAAAATATAGTCTTAATGTGCTCTAGCTAGATGGAATTCCTCACCAGCCTCTGGAACAAAAGGCTAGTGAATAACTCACAAGTAAGGGGTTGTATTATACTGACTTTTCTAGATGGTTCCTAAATCGTCAGGGCTAGGGATAGTGTGAAGACTGCCTTTCTTTTAGGGATCTCAGGTAGCTCAGTGGTAATGAATAGCCTGCCAGTGCAGGAGACTTGGGTTAAATCCCTGCATGGGGAAGATAACCTGGAGAAGGAAATGGCAACCCACTCCTTGTTTTGGGGAAAACCCATGAACAGTGTTACCTGGTGGGCTACAGTCCATGGGGTCGCAAAAGAGTTAGATAAGACTTAGTGATTAAACAACACCACATTTCTTTTACCTTTCTTCTTCACAAATTATCTCCCAGATTCTTACCCAGTCTCTTGGTTACAGCACATGAGAAATTAGAGGCCAAAGGGCTAGCAGCAGTGGAAAAAGTGAAAGAAAAATTAGATGTTTTCCAATTTACTCTGTCAAGACAGTGTGTGGCAAAGCCTCAAAATATAAAGTCTTTCTGACATTTTCACTCTGTGACTTGCCAATTTTTCATTTGATTCTTTTTGCTTTTTATAAAGACAAATTAGAAAGCAATCACTCTGTAACCTTTGGCTTTGTTATTTCTTTCTCCTTGGTGCTACCCAGTTCTGTTTCCTTGTCTATCACTCTTCTCTATTGATTTTGGATGGTTTTGTGTTTGCCTTTGCACTTTGCAAAGAGAGTCATTGATTTTGAATAGATCTACAAACTTGGGAGATTTTGGTGACATAGCCAATCTTACTTTGCTACTAAAGGCCTTAGACATTGCCTTGCAAGTGAGTTTTTTGTTTCAGTGTATGATTATGGAAATACAAACTTATGACAGCTTTTGGCAAAGACCTTGAGAGTTACCATCTGTCCATTCATGACAACGAGAGCCAGGAGGAACCTGTTGAATGTCCTACTGAACCAATGATGGCAAATATGCCTTCAGTTTCAACTCCAAAAAAATAGGATATATTATAACAGAGAGAAAATTTGGGATGGGTAACCATGAAAATATAGTCTTAATGTGCTCTAGCTAGATGGAATTCCTCACCAGCCTCTGGAACAAAAGGCTAGTGAATAACTCACAAGTAAGGGGTTGTATTATACTGACTTTTCTAGATGGTTCCTAAATCGTCAGGGCTAGGGATAGTGTGAAGACTGCCTTTCTTTTAGGGATCTCAGGTAGCTCAGTGGTAATGAATAGCCTGCCAGTGCAGGAGACTTGGGTTAAATCCCTGCATGGGGAAGATAACCTGGAGAAGGAAATGGCAACCCACTCCTTGCCTGGGAAATCCCATGAACAGTGTTACCTGGTGGGCTACAGTCCATGGGGTCGCAAAAGAGTTAGATAAGACTTAGTGATTAAACAACACCACATTTCTTTTACCTTTCTTCTTCACAAATTATCTCCCAGATTCTTACCCAGTCTCTTGGTTACAGCACATGAGAAATTAGAGGCCAAAGGGCTAGCAGCAGTGGAAAAAAGTGAAAGATAAAATTTAAAGGCATCCTCAGGCAGGAGGACTAGATGCTAAATAGTTGAAAGTGGCCTGTAATTATACACAAGGATGTTGGCGAGCCAGCTCTGCAGCCTCAGAGATGGTGCTATGAGGATGACCAGAAGAAAACCTTTTCCCAGGAGCTAAGATGCTTGTTGCTGGCGTATGTGGATTCCGCCAGACTGATGTGCCCAGTCAAGTGTCCCCTCCCAGTCGATGTTTCTGCCTCTGGAGAGGTAAAGAGCTGTTCCTTCATGTAAAGTACTTAAGGATTCATGGGCTCAAGTATGGTGATGCTCCAAGTATTTCAATTTAAGAAATGCACCTGCCCTGTGACTCAGCAATTCCTGGTTGAAAACCTCTGTTGGCATTAATTTAAAAACAAAGATTTTTCATTAATTTGAAAGAAGTAGATTTTTCAGTCCCTTGGGCTATTGTGCAAATATGCCCCCCTGAAATCATCAGTAAATGCTATGGTTCCCACGAAAGGGGTAATTTTAATGGCACCTGAAGAGAGAGCTCACATAGATGGTCACAGGTAAAGAAATGGGTGACTGCATAGTGAAAGCTGGCTGATGGCTCACTGGTTTGTGAACTGATTCAGCTGCCAGTTAAGCAAGACTGTGTCCAGGACAGACCTTTGAAAGGAGAACGAGACATGTCTCATGAACACTCACCCATTTCAGCCCAGCCTGAGTCACCCTTGGTTCTTCCGTGCCTTGGATCTTTCTGGATATTCAGGAAAGCAGGGGTCCTGTTTCCAACCAGAAGTCAGAGCAGTACCTTTTGGGTCATTTTCACATCAGTGAGCCACTGTGTCTTGGGAGTAACGAGACATGTCCAAAGTAGATTGGATTAAACAAAACTGAAAAACAACCCACTCCTTGTGGGAAATCCATGAACAGTGTTACCTGGTGGGCTACAGTCCATGGGGTCGCAAAAGAGTTAGATAAGACTTAGTGATTAAACAACACCACATTTCTTTTACCTTTCTTCTTCACAAATTATCTCCCAGATTCTTACCCAGTCTCTTGGTTACAGCACATGAGAAATTAGAGGCCAAAGGGCTAGCAGCAGTGGAAAAAAGTGAAAGATAAAATTTAAAGGCATCCTCAGGCAGGAGGACTAGATGCTAAATAGTTGAAAGTGGCCTGTAATTATACACAAGGATGTTGGCGAGCCAGCTCTGCAGCCTCAGAGATGGTGCTATGAGGATGACCAGAAGAAAACCTTTTCCCAGGAGCTAAGATGCTTGTTGCTGGCGTATGTGGATTCCGCCAGACTGATGTGCCCAGTCAAGTGTCCCCTCCCAGTCGATGTTTCTGCCTCTGGAGAGGTAAAGAGCTGTTCCTTCATGTAAAGTACTTAAGGATTCATGGGCTCAAGTATGGTGATGCTCCAAGTATTTCAATTTAAGAAATGCACCTGCCCTGTGACTCAGCAATTCCTGGTTGAAAACCTCTGTTGGCATTAATTTAAAAACAAAGATTTTCATTAATTTGAAAGAAGTAGATTTTTCAGTCCCTTGGGCTATTGTGCAAATATGCCCCTGAAATCATCAGTAAATGCTATGGTTCCCACGAAAGGGGTAATTTTAATGGCACCTGAAGAGAGAGCTCACATAGATGGTCACAGGTAAAGAAATGGGTGACTGCATAGTGAAAGCTGGCTGATGGCTCACTGGTTTGTGAACTGATTCAGCTGCCAGTTAAGCAAGACTGTGTCCAGGACAGACCTTTGAAAGGAGAACGAGACATGTCTCATGAACACTCACCCATTTCAGCCCAGCCTGAGTCACCCTTGGTTCTTCCGTGCCTTGGATCTTTCTGGATATTCAGGAAAGCAGGGGTCCTGTTTCCAACCAGAAGTCAGAAGTCTTTTTGAGGTCATCTTATTCTTGATTTACACCCAATGGGTCATTTTCACATCAGTGAGCCACTGTGTCTTGGGTCAGCTTTCTAGTCACATCTGCCCCTTCCTCGACCAGGCTAGCCCTGACTCCTCACCAGTCACAGTAATATGTGGGGCGGGGGTGGGGCAAGGTGGGGAGCAGAATGGGAATCCTTTCTTCCCTGGTTGAGAACATCTGCGGGTGGCCAAGAAGGGATCCTGCCTACAACACATCTCAGTCTTCCTTAAACAGTTCTTCCTCCTTATTGATGAAATGACTCACTCACATTTACTCTCGGTGGAGTATCTGGACTGTCATAACATTCATTCCAATGTGTTATCTTCCACAATGGTTACCTCACCCAATATTTGGAATACAAGAGCATACGTAATGTGACAACTTGATATGAACCAGTCAGGGAAAGAAACCAGTCATCTTTAATCTGATAAAAGATATCTAACAGAATCCTACTGAGATTGGGGCAGGGCATAGTAGAATATTACCCAACAATGAAAATAAATGAAGTGTGTATTTTATTATGCAATAATAAAAAAAGTCATAAAATTTTTTTAAAAAAGACATAGAAACAATGTTGAGTAAATAAAATATAATTCCTAGAAGCTACATGTATAGCAATATGGCCAATCTATAAAGATAAAATCTAGCTAAAATGAGCTAGATAAACATTTTACTAATTGTTGCTTAGTGGCTAAGTTATGCCCGACTCTCTGCAACCCCATGAACTATAGCATGCCAGGCTTCCTATCCTTCACCTTCTTGTTTAATCTTGTCCATTGAGTTGGTGATGACACCCAACCATCTCATTCTCCCCCCCCAAATGCTATGGTTCCCACGAAAGGGGTAATTTTAATGGCACCTGAGAGAGAGCTCACATAGATGGTCACAGGTAAAGAAATGGGTGACTGCATAGTGAAAGCTGGCTGATGGCTCACTGGTTTGTGAACTGATTCAGCTGCCAGTTAAGCAAGACTGTGTCCAGGACAGACCTTTGAAAGGAGAACGAGACATGTCTCATGAACACTCACCCATTTCAGCCCAGCCTGAGTCACCCTTGGTTCTTCCGTGCCTTGGATCTTTCTGGATATTCAGGAAAGCAGGGGTCCTGTTTCCAACCAGAAGTCAGAAGTCTTTTTGAGGTCATCTTATTCTTGATTTACACCCAATGGGTCATTTTCACATCAGTGAGCCACTGTGTCTTGGGTCAGCTTTCTAGTCACATCTGCCCCTTCCTCGACCAGGCTAGCCCTGACTCCTCACCAGTCACAGTAATATGTGGGCGGGGTGGGGCAAGGTGGGGAGCAGAATGGGAATCCTTTCTTCCCTGGTTGAGAACATCTGCGGGTGGCCAAGAAGGGATCCTGCCTACAACACATCTCAGTCTTCCTTAAACAGTTCTTCCTCCTTATTGATGAAATGACTCACTCACATTTACTCTCGGTGGAGTATCTGGACTGTCATAACATTCATTCCAATGTGTTATCTTCCACAATGGTTACCTCACCCAATATTTGGAATACAAGAGCATACGTAATGTGACAACTTGATATGAACCAGTCAGGGAAAGAAACCAGTCATCTTTAATCTGATAAAAGATATCTAACAGAATCCTACTGAGATTGGGGCAGGGCATAGTAGAATATTACCCAACAATGAAAATAAATGAAGTGTGTATTTTATTATGCAATAATAAAAAAAGTCATAAAATTTTTTTAAAAAAGACATAGAAACAATGTTGAGTAAATAAAATATAATTCCTAGAAGCTACATGTATAGCAATATGGCCAATCTATAAAGATAAAATCTAGCTAAAATGAGCTAGATAAACATTTTACTAATTGTTGCTTAGTGGCTAAGTTATGCCCGACTCTCTGCAACCCCATGAACTATAGCATGCCAGGCTTCCCTATCCTTCACCTTCTCCGAGAATTGTTTAATCTTGTCCATTGAGTTGGTGATGACACCCAACCATCTCATTCTCTCCACCCATCTCTCATCCCCTTCTCTTGCTTTTAATCTTTCCCAGCATCAGGGTCCTTTCCAATGAGTCAGTTCTTTACATCACATAGTTAAAGTATTGGAGATTCAGGTTCAGCATCAGTCCTTCCAGTGAATATTCAGAGTTGATTTTCTCTAGGATTAACTGTTTTGATCTCTTCACTGTCCGAGGGACTCACAAGAGTCTTCTAACCAGCACCACAGTTCAAAAGCATCAATCCTTTGGCACTCAGCCTAGTACATATGTGTAAAACACTATGAATGTGTATTCATTTTTTTTTTGGAGGGGGGTTGGGTTGGGGAGGGAGGCGCTCAGGTGAGTCACTTCTATTGGTCTTTCATTTGTCTATTTTCATCCATCTTTGTTCTTTGGCCCGTGTGGGCCTCACATCTCAGTGGTCTCTGTTGTCTCAGAGCACCGGCTCTGGGCGCATGCGCTCCAGAGCTCTGGCTTGGCAATTGGACACATCGGTCCAGTCACTCCACATTACGTGGAATCTTCCCAGGTCAGGGAAGAAACCGGCACCCCTTGCACTGCAAGGCGGTGTCCTTACCCACTGGACCACCAGGGAAGCCCCTGTGTATTCATTTTTGATAAATGTTCTAAAAATAACCACAAACTTGATGACTTACAATAACAGAGTATCATTCTCTCACAGTTTTGGAGGCCAGATTCTGAAATCAGTCTCTTTGGTCTAAAATCAAGGTATCAGCAAGGTTGTGCTTTCTCTGGTGGTCCTAGGGAAGAGATGATCCTTTGCTTCCCAGCTTCTTGTGGCTGCCAACCTTTCTTGGCCACATCACCCTAATGTCTGCTTTTTCCTCTTCTACAGTCAGAACTCTCTTCTAGAAGCTACATGTATAGCAATATGGCCAATCTATAAAGATAAAATCTAGCTAAAATGAGCTAGATAAACATTTTACTAATTGTTGCTTAGTGGCTAAGTTATGCCCGACTCTCTGCAACCCCATGAACTATAGCATGCCAGGCTTCCCTATCCTTCACCTTCTCCGAGAATTGTTTAATCTTGTCCATTGAGTTGGTGATGACACCCAACCATCTCATTCTCTCCACCCATCTCTCATCCCCTTCTCTTGCTTTTAATCTTTCCCAGCATCAGGGTCCTTTCCAATGAGTCAGTTCTTTACATCACATAGTTAAAGTATTGGAGATTCAGGTTCAGCATCAGTCCTTCCAGTGAATATTCAGAGTTGATTTTCTCTAGGATTAACTGTTTTGATCTCTTCACTGTCCGAGGGACTCACAAGAGTCTTCTAACCAGCACCACAGTTCAAAAGCATCAATCCTTTGGCACTCAGCCTAGTACATATGTGTAAAACACTATGAATGTGTATTCATTTTTTTTTTGGAGGGGGGTTGGGTTGGGGAGGGAGGGGGGCAGGTGAGTCACTTCTATTGGTCTTTCATTTGTCTATTTTCATCCATCTTTGTTCTTTGGCCCGTGTGGGCCTCACATCTCAGTGGTCTCTGTTGTCTCAGAGCACCGGCTCTGGGCGCATGCGCTCCAGAGCTCTGGCTTGGCAATTGGACACATCGGTCCAGTCACTCCACATTACGTGGAATCTTCCCAGGTCAGGGAAGAAACCGGCACCCCTTGCACTGCAAGGCGGTGTCCTTACCCACTGGACCACCAGGGAAGCCCCTGTGTATTCATTTTTGATAAATGTTCTAAAAATAACCACAAACTTGATGACTTACAATAACAGAGTATCATTCTCTCACAGTTTTGGAGGCCAGATTCTGAAATCAGTCTCTTTGGTCTAAAATCAAGGTATCAGCAAGGTTGTGCTTTCTCTGGTGGTCCTAGGGAAGAGATGATCCTTTGCTTCCCCAGCTTCTTGTGGCTGCCAACCTTTCTTGGCCACATCACCCTAATGTCTGCTTTTTCCTCTTCTACAGTCAGAACTCTCTTCTGCCTTCACTCTATAATGACACTTGTGATCATATTCAGTGTCCATCTGGATAATCCAAGCTCATCTCCCCCTCTCAATATCCTTAACTTAATCACATCTGGAAAGTTTCTACCATATAAAATAATAATCACAGGATTAGAATGTCTTGGAGCTTCATTATTCAGCCTACGACAATTTTACACACACACACACACACACACACATATATATATCAAATAATATTATATATTGTTATTGTTGTTCAGTAGCTCAATCATGTCCGACTCCTGGGGACCCCATGGACTGCAGCCCACCAGGCTTCCCTGTCCTTCCCCATCTCCCAGACTTCACTCAAACTCATGTCTGTTGGGCTTCCCTGGTGGCTCATATGGTTAAGCATCCACCTAAAGTGCAGTAGATATAGGTTCAATCCCTGGGTTGGGAAGATCCCCTGGAGGAGAAGGCATGGCAGCCCACTGCAGTATTCTTACCTGGAGAATCCCATGGACAGAGGAGCCTGGTGGGCCACAGTCCGTGGAGTCACAGAGTCAGACATGACTGAGCAACTAAGCACAGCACAGCCTGTGTCCATTGAGTCGATGGTATCATTCAGCCTTCTCATCCTCTGTCACCCTCTTGTCCTGCCTTCAGTCTTTCCCAGCATCAGAGTCTTTTCTAATATTATCTATTATATATATGTATATAGTTTTTTTCTAGAATGATAAATATTTGATATTAAATTCAGGATAAGTGGTGCTGGGACAGGGCTGTCCAATCTTGTAAGAGCTGATTCTGCACATTTCTTCCCAGCTCCACTCTGTTTCTTCAGCTTGGTACCTTGAAATCATCATGTGGAAGTATTCACATCCCAGAAATGAATGAGCACTGTAAATTAGACCTTTCCCCCTAGGGAACTGGATTATACTGTCAGGAGCATGATTACTCTCTTGGAGGCAGAAAAGGGGTGAAATGGGATATAATAATGCTCTAGTTTTTTCATTGGGTACTGTGTTAATAGATGTTTACCCTGTTACTATGTTTTAAACATACATACACACACACATATATACACACATGCCTATGTAGAACATTGAATTTGTTTAAGTGAAATTTATTTAAGTGAAAAAAAAGGAAGGTAGTAGGAAGTTTCTGATCTTTCAAAAAAAGAAAGAAACGTATACTAAAAGCTGACAAGGATGTGAAGATTAGATTTTAGTAATTCTCATTACTAGTAGGAATGTAAAATAGTACAGTCACTCTGGAAAAGAGTATGTCAGTTTCTTAGAAAACTAAACATTCTCTTATTATACAACCAGCATTCTCTTATTATACAACACAGTTTCTCTGAGAACTTATCCTAGAGAAATGCAAACTGTGTCCACATAAATCCTGGACACAATGCTCATAGCAACTTTAATGCCAAGAGCTACAAACTGCCATTTCCTACTCAAAAAAATTGGCAACAGTGGTTACCAGTTAAACATACTGTTGTGTTTAATTATTGATACATGCAAAGACGTGGTTAAGCATCCACCTAAAGTGCAGTAGATATAGGTTCAATCCCTGGGTTGGGAAGATCCCCTGGAGGAGAAGGCATGGCAGCCCACTGCAGTATTCTTACCTGGAGAATCCCATGGACAGAGGAGCCTGGTGGGCCACAGTCCGTGGAGTCACAGAGTCAGACATGACTGAGCAACTAAGCACAGCACAGCCTGTGTCCATTGAGTCGATGGTATCATTCAGCCTTCTCATCCTCTGTCACCCTCTTGTCCTGCCTTCAGTCTTTCCCAGCATCAGAGTCTTTTCTAATATTATCTATTATATATATGTATATAGTTTTTTTCTAGAATGATAAATATTTGATATTAAATTCAGGATAAGTGGTGCTGGGACAGGGCTGTCCAATCTTGTAAGAGCTGATTCTGCACATTTCTTCCCAGCTCCACTCTGTTTCTTCAGCTTGGTACCTTGAAATCATCATGTGGAAGTATTCACATCCCAGAAATGAATGAGCACTGTAAATTAGACCTTTCCCCCTAGGGAACTGGATTATACTGTCAGGAGCATGATTACTCTCTTGGAGGCAGAAAAGGGGTGAAATGGGATATAATAATGCTCTAGTTTTTACATTGGGTACTGTGTTAATAGATGTTTACCCTGTTACTATGTTTTAAACATACATACACACACACATATATACACACATGCCTATGTAGAACATTGAATTTGTTTAAGTGAAATTTATTTAAGTGAAAAAAAAGGAAGGTAGTAGGAAGTTTCTGATCTTTCAAAAAAAGAAAGAAACGTATACTAAAAGCTGACAAGGATGTGAAGATTAGATTTTAGTAATTCTCATTACTAGTAGGAATGTAAAATAGTACAGTCACTCTGGAAAAGAGTATGTCAGTTTCTTAGAAAACTAAACATTCTCTTATTATACAACCAGCATTCTCTTATTATACAACACAGTTTCTCTGAGAACTTATCCTAGAGAAATGCAAACTGTGTCCACATAAATCCTGGACACAATGCTCATAGCAACTTTAATGCCAAGAGCTACAAACTGCCATTTCCTACTCAAAAAAATTGGCAACAGTGGTTACCAGTTAAACATACTGTTGTGTTTAATTATTGATACATGCAAAGACGTGGATGGACCTCAGAGGTATTATACTGCGTCAAAAAAAAAAGCCAATCATTAAATGTCTCATGCTGTGGCAGTCTGGATGGAAGGAGTGTTTGGGGGGGAATGGATACATGTGTAAATATGGCTGAGTCCTTTCACTGTTCACCTGAAAACTATCACAACATTGTTAGTCCACTGTACCCTATACGCTATATAAAATATACACTATACCCTATATGCTATATGCTACACAAAATAAAAAGTTTTCAAAAAATATCACATATCATATGAATCTATTTATAGTCTCAAAATGACCGAAGTGTAGAGAACATATCGTGGCTGCAAGTGGCCAGGAGTCGTGGGGAAGGAAGGAGGGCAGGGGGCCGGTAACAGAGCAGGAGGAACAGAAAGGGTGTGTAGCAAGAGGGAGATCTCTGTACTGGTGTGTCACTTACTGTCCTGATCGTTGTGATTTCATAAATCCATGTATATGACAGAATTGGGCTGTATATTTGTGTGTGTGTGAACATGGTATTACCATGCTTGTCTTGGTTCTGCTGTTTGCTATAGATGCTAAGATGTAGCCATGGAGAGAACCTGGGTGACAGAGACATGGAATCTCTTTTATTCTGTCTTTGCAACTTCGCATGAACCTATCATTAAATTCATAAAACTAATTAAAGGTAAAATAAAATTACGTGTTTCAAAAGAAAAAAGTGAAAAGCTGCCATTAATTTTATACCTTCCCCTGAAAACTCAGCTCGAATCTAACTTCTGTGCTAATGTCTCTTTTGCTGCGTGCGTGCTATATCACCTCAGTCGTGTCCAATTCTTTGTGACCCTATAGACTATAGCCTGCCAGGCTTCTCTGTCCATGGGGATTCTCCAGGCAAGAATACTTGAGTGGGTTGCCAGGCCCTCCCCCCAGGGAATCTTTGGAACCCAGGGATCGAACCCATGTCTCCTGCATTGCTGGTGGATTCTTTACTGCTGAGCCGCCAGGGTTTTCCCCAAATCACCCTTCAAATTAGGGTAAATTCTAAATTGGAGCATCCACACCACATCATCACCAAGCAGCCCATCTCCCTACATGATCTGTTTCTTCTGGGAGCCATCATTTAAGAGGCCCTTCATGCGTTTCTCCCTGTCTCACTGCTGTGTTTATATAACCTGTCCCTGACTCCCTTCATCATGCCTTATCTTGAGCAAGCACCCTCTAATCTCCCTATGACAATCTGTTTATCAGTATGGCGAACAAACACAAGGGTTCTTCTTTACCCTGACCTGCTGGAAGTTTCAACCTGCAACCTGCTTTGAAATTTCTTTCCAAGTTTGCCTTGATACCCTTTATCATGCTGACCACTGGGAAGTAGGTTAAAAGTATTTTCTGACAAAAGCAGCTCACTGAGTTGTATGTTTTTCCTCTTTTTTACTATCATGTTCTCATTTTCCCTATCCAGCAGGTCAATAATATTTTTTTCCTCTTCTCTTGCAATAAATAAATTCCAGCTAGGATCAATAAGGTTCCTGAAAAGGCTAAGAAATTTCAGCTTTGATGAACCAGGTGATAGTGGAAGGACTTTCTGATCAGGTAGTTAATGGAAGAAGGACTTTCTGATCAGTTTATAACATAGAATCAGACACTTTGAGTCCTCACACATCCCAAGGGATGACACCTGGGACCAGGGCAGTTTCAGGCTGTGTTATTCCTCCTGCCTGTTCGTCCCTCAGGAATTTCCGCAGTTTACTGCTTTGACCAATGCCTATTGATGAGACTTCCACTTCCTCCCTCCCAGGGTTGCTAGCTTCTTGTAAATTTTTTTAAATTGTGGCTGCTTTTTAAAATTGGTCTTTTATTTATTTGTTTTCATCCATCTCTGTTCTTTGGCCCATGTGGGCCTGCCATTGCAGTGACCTCTCTTGTTGCAGAGCACCAGCTCTGGGCACATGCACTCCAGAGCACCAGCTCATAATTGGACATACCAGTCCAGCTGCTCCACGGGACGTGGGGTCTTCCCAGGCCAGGGATCAAACTGTTGCCCCTTGCACTGCAAGGCAGACTCTTCACCCTCTGGCCCACCAGGGTAGCCCGTAAATTGTTTTTTTTGGTCTACATGCACAAAGTTAGATTGTATCACAAGGTTTATTGGAGCATCCACACCACATCATCACCAAGCAGCCCATCTCCCTACATGATCTGTTTCTTCTGGGAGCCATCATTTAAGAGGCCCTTCATGCGTTTCTCCCTGTCTCACTGCTGTGTTTATATAACCTGTCCCTGACTCCCTTCATCATGCCTTATCTTGAGCAAGCACCCTCTAATCTCCCTATGACAATCTGTTTATCAGTATGGCGAACAAACACAAGGGTTCTTCTTTACCCTGACCTGCTGGAAGTTTCAACCTGCAACCTGCTTTGAAATTTCTTTCCAAGTTTGCCTTGATACCCTTTATCATGCTGACCACTGGGAAGTAGGTTAAAAGTATTTTCTGACAAAAGCAGCTCACTGAGTTGTATGTTTTTCCTCTTTTTTACTATCATGTTCTCATTTTCCCTATCCAGCAGGTCAATAATATTTTTTTCCTCTTCTCTTGCAATAAATAAATTCCAGCTAGGATCAATAAGGTTCCTGAAAAGGCTAAGAAATTTCAGCTTTGATGAACCAGGTGATAGTGGAAGGACTTTCTGATCAGGTAGTTAATGGAAGAAGGACTTTCTGATCAGTTTATAACATAGAATCAGACACTTTGAGTCCTCACACATCCCAAGGGATGACACCTGGGACCAGGGCAGTTTCAGGCTGTGTTATTCCTCCTGCCTGTTCGTCCCTCAGGAATTTCCGCAGTTTACTGCTTTGACCAATGCCTATTGATGAGACTTCCACTTCCTCCCTCCCAGGGTTGCTAGCTTCTTGTAAATTTTTTTAAATTGTGGCTGCTTTTTAAAATTGGTCTTTTATTTATTTGTTTTCATCCATCTCTGTTCTTTGGCCCATGTGGGCCTGCCATTGCAGTGACCTCTCTTGTTGCAGAGCACCAGCTCTGGGCACATGCACTCCAGAGCACCAGCTCATAATTGGACATACCAGTCCAGCTGCTCCACGGGACGTGGGGTCTTCCCAGGCCAGGGATCAAACTGTTGCCCCTTGCACTGCAAGGCAGACTCTTCACCCTCTGGCCCACCAGGGTAGCCCGTAAATTGTTTTTTTTGGTCTACATGCACAAAGTTAGATTGTATCACAAGGTTTATGAAGGAAAATAGCACTCTTCCGCCTTCCACTCTGGTCCCATTTCCCAGAGGCAACAATTTTGAATTCTTTCAGTGGTTTCTTCTGATATGTGGCATACCTATATGCTGTGACAGGCATGTCAGTTTTAGACATACTTACATTATCTGTTGACTTCCTAACCAGTGGTAGAATGGAGATTGAACTTTCTTTCGCTCTCATCCTTCCTTCTCGTACATTATCAAAACTTTAAAAAATGTCACTAACAGTTAAAAAAAATTTTTTAATTGGAGTATAATTGCTTTATAACATTGGGTTAGTTTCTGCTGTACAACAAGGTGAATTAGCTGTATGCGTACATATATCCCCTTCCTCTTGTGGGGAGTCTCCCCCTCACCACCTCCCTGCCCTCCAGGTCATCACAGAGCACAGAGCCGAACCCTGTGCTATACAGCAGCTTCCCACCAACTGCCTGTTTTGCACAGTGTGGATATGTTAATGCTGCGCTCTCAATTCATCCCGCCCTCTACTTCCCCCACTGTGCCCACAAGTTCATTTTCTGCATCCGTGTCTCTCTACCTGCCCTGCAGATAGGTTCATCAGTACTGTTTTTCAAGATTCCATATGCATGCATTAATATATGATACTGGTTTTTCTCTTTCTGACTTATTCACTGTGACAGACTCTCGTTTCATCCACACCAGTACAGGTGACGCAATTTTGTTCCTTGTTATGGCTGAGTAGTTTTCCATGGCGTATATGTACCACATCTTCTTTATCTATTCATCTGTTGATGGAGACATTTAGTTGTTATATGTTTATGTTCTCAGGCTATGTAGTATAAGGTAATTATACTATTTCTCTTTTATAATTTTTGTTTTATCTGTAGTTATTTGCCTTTCCTTTTTCTTAGTCTTGTAAATACTTCTCTCTTACTAGACTCTCCCACAAAATTCTAAAAAGAAAAAAAGATGACCCTCTTAAAACATTTTTCCCATACCAGTCCAGCTGCTCCACGGGACGTGGGGTCTTCCCAGGCAGGGATCAAACTGTTGCCCTTGCACTGCAAGGCAGACTCTTCACCCTCTGGCCCACCAGGGTAGCCCGTAAATTGTTTTTTTTGGTCTACATGCACAAAGTTAGATTGTATCACAAGGTTTATGAAGGAAAATAGCACTCTTCCGCCTTCCACTCTGGTCCCATTTCCCAGAGGCAACAATTTTGAATTCTTTCAGTGGTTTCTTCTGATATGTGGCATACCTATATGCTGTGACAGGCATGTCAGTTTTAGACATACTTACATTATCTGTTGACTTCCTAACCAGTGGTAGAATGGAGATTGAACTTTCTTTCGCTCTCATCCTTCCTTCTCGTACATTATCAAAACTTTAAAAAATGTCACTAACAGTTAAAAAAAATTTTTTAATTGGAGTATAATTGCTTTATAACATTGGGTTAGTTTCTGCTGTACAACAAGGTGAATTAGCTGTATGCGTACATATATCCCCTTCCTCTTGTGGGGAGTCTCCCCCTCACCACCTCCCTGCCCTCCAGGTCATCACAGAGCACAGAGCCGAACCCTGTGCTATACAGCAGCTTCCCACCAACTGCCTGTTTTGCACAGTGTGGATATGTTAATGCTGCGCTCTCAATTCATCCCGCCCTCTACTTCCCCCACTGTGCCCACAAGTTCATTTTCTGCATCCGTGTCTCTCTACCTGCCCTGCAGATAGGTTCATCAGTACTGTTTTTCAAGATTCCATATGCATGCATTAATATATGATACTGGTTTTTCTCTTTCTGACTTATTCACTGTGACAGACTCTCGTTTCATCCACACCAGTACAGGTGACGCAATTTTGTTCCTTGTTATGGCTGAGTAGTTTTCCATGGCGTATATGTACCACATCTTCTTTATCTATTCATCTGTTGATGGAGACATTTAGTTGTTATATGTTTATGTTCTCAGGCTATGTAGTATAAGGTAATTATACTATTTCTCTTTTATAATTTTTGTTTTATCTGTAGTTATTTGCCTTTCCTTTTTCTTAGTCTTGTAAATACTTCTCTCTTACTAGACTCTCCCACAAAATTCTAAAAAGAAAAAAAAAAAAGATGACCCCTCTTAAAACATTTTTTCCCATGGTAAAGGCAGATTTTCTAATTAGATTTTTTCTTTTTAATCTGGAGGTTAGCTTCTGGGAGACTGAAGAGTTTCTCCTCTAATGTGGGCTAGTTGCTTACTAAACCTGCTAAACAACCATTATTCTAGGCTTGCCCTTTACTTCTGTCCTAGTCCTGGTCCAGCTGGATGCTTTAAGGAGGAGACACTAAGACCAAACTAAGAGAGCAGGAGATTTATTGAGGAGTAGGTGGTACCTATGCAAGGAGAGGGAAGAGTAGGATTGGACAGGGAGAGCTGTCAGTCTCCGTTGCAGACCCAACAACAACTCTACCAGCCCTGTGAGGAGTGCCAGCCCCCTTGAGAGGCCCACCATAGTAGAAATGGCTAGGTCCTTTCATCATGATCTTGCTCAGTTGTTGACCAAGGGCCACCCCGAGAAGAATGTAACCTTGGCTCAAAGCTGCAGCATAACACCAAGGCTAGCAGCGAGAGCCTGTCAGTTAACCACAATCCTTTCAGTTGAACAAGTCATTTCCTGAAGAGAGTCTCAGTAGTGTATTTCCAGGTTTGAACTGATCGCATTTTCTGAACCCCATATCTTCCTCTTCCTTATTTTACTCCCTCATTCATTTTGTTGAGCACTCTCTGTAGTTTCTCAGAGCACTTAGAATGTAAAAATTTTGAAAACTAGAATGTCTAAAAATGTCATTATTCTACCCTTGTGCTTGATACATTGGTTAGGCACAGAATTCCACATCTCTTTGACTGATCATTTTGAAGTAGTTGTAAGAAGAGCATTGCCCTATTGACTTCTAGATTCTGATGTTGCTGTTGCTAAATCTGATGCCATTGTGTTTCCCACACCTCATATTCTTACTTTTTTTTACCTCTCTCTGGAAACTTTTAGGATCTTTATTCCCAGTGTAATTCTGCTGTAATTTAAAATGATATATTTTGGTGAACCTTTTTTATTCATTAGGTTGGACACATAATGGGTATATTAAATCTGGAGAATAATGCCATTACACTCTTAGAAAATTTTAAACTAATAAATAATTTTCTCTGCTTAATTTTTTCTGTTCTCTCTTCCTTGAACATCTATTGATCAGAGGTATAACTTTCTGGATTTATTCTTTTTAAAAATATTTTCTCTCATTACCTATCTTTTCTGTTTTTTAATCAAAGCTCTAAAAGAGATTTTATTTTCCAATCTATACACTCAATTTTGAATTACAGCAGTCATGGCCTTCATTTTCAAAGGACTTCTTTTTAAATTCTCTGACTATTCCTTTATAACACCCAGTTCCTGTTTCATAGACAAAACATCTTCTCACATTTCTCTGAGGAAGTTAAGAGTTCTGTTTTCTTTCTTTTTAAAATTCTCGGCACTGTCTCAATTTCCTTTAATTTCCTTTCCTTTCCCCCCTGCTTTGTATATTTTATTCTCTTTCAGGTTGAAGACTTTCCTCAAGTATGTGATGATCTTTAGTTTTCTGATCAAATTTAAGAGTGATGTGCTGTAGAAATCACTGAAACTATAAAGGTGGGTCTTGTTAAATGGTAGGTTTCACTTTAGGGAGAACAGGTGGCAAGGTGGCCTTTTAATTGAGGGTCCTAAAAAATCAAGATCTGTAGAGCTTTTCTTCAGAATCTTTAAGTTTTTCCCAAAAATGAAGATTCTAGTATTCTTTCTCTGTGCTACAATCCTGGTTGTCATTTTGAAGGCCAGGTGGGAAAGGGGCTGAGGGACTTCCCATTTAGTAAACAGATCTTTAAAATAATTATTTACTTATTTGGCTGCACTGGGTTTTAGTTGTGGAATGACTAATCTTCCAGTTGTGGCATGTGGGATCTAGCTCCCTGACCAGGGATCACACCCAGGCCCCCTGAATTGGGAGTGTGGAGTCTTAGCCACTGGGCGTCCCTGGTACATGGATTTTTATTCAGCCTCTGCTTTCAATAGTGCATCTCTCTCCCACCCTCCCCTAAGGTCTAAGATGTGCTGGTATCCCAGAATGGGGAGCTTCTTATGTTTACACTTTCCAGAGCGTAAATATCTGGTTTTTAAATTAGGCGATGGGGTAGGAGGTCGTTGCCTGCTAGGCAGGGAAGGGGAAAGGATGGGCTATAAATTCTCTTTACACAACTTTCAACTAGTCCCCTGTTTTCATTTCCATTCTTTATTGACAATCTTCCATAACATTTACCGCTCTGGTTGCTGAGACTTTCCAGGGTTCTGTGGTGTGAACTGGCCTGCTCCTCACTGTGCCTCTCTCTGCCAGCCCCTTCTGACATTTCAGCTTTCTCAGCTCTGCTGTATCAGTCATTGCTATGTCTGTTTCTTCCAAAATTGTTGTACCTTTAAGTGGCTGTCATTTTCTTCAACTTGGAATATTTATACATATTTGCTAAATGTATCTTTACTAGAGCTTTTTCAGACAGAAGGATATAAACATATTTAAATGAAAACCCCTGACATGAATTTCCAGTGGGTTTACAGGAAGATCATAGTACTTTCCCTTGAACTTTTTTCCAATTCTTGCAGATGTTTGGGTATCCCTATGACACATTTATGGGAAATTGCAGTCCCAGTGTCCCATGACTCTCTGATGATGCTGTTTCCTAATCTTCTGGATGTAGCACAGTATTCCTCATACAGTGTGCATGGCAGGCACAACTTTGCCCTGCTCTTTTGGAATGTACTTTGCCATGACCTTGTTTTGTGATTCATTTCCAAGTTTTGGTATTAAGGGTAGACTAGGAGTGAGCATTGTGTAATATCATAACTTTTCAGTAGAAATTCACATCATAACTCCCCTGATTTTTTTTTTTTTTTTTTTGGCCACTTCTATTGATCTTTCATTTATTTATCTTTGTCCTTTGGCCTGTGTGGGCCTCTCATCGCAGTGGCCTCTCTCATCGCAGAGCACTGGCTCTGGGCGCATGCGCTCCAGAGCTCCGACTCGGTAGTTGGACACATCGGTCCAGCTGCTTTGTGGCACGTGGGATCTTCCCAGGCCAGGGATCGGACTGGCGTCCCTTGCCCTGCAAGGCGGTGTCCTTACCCACTGGACCACCAGGGAAGCCCTCCCCTGAGTTTTAAACTCAAAGCCTAAGGACTGACTGCCTAGAGAGAGTAAATGTTTTTACAAGAGGAAAAGAATGATCTTTTTCCAAGCATAAAACTGTGTTCTCTACCTCTTCTAGGAGACATAAAATTGCTCAGCGTGAAAAGGACATGAAAAACTGTCCAACCCAACCACTTACACAAGGCTTAGCCCCCTTCACCCAGCTCAATCCCTGCAACCTGTAAAAGGAAGGTGGGGACTGTGCTTGAACTCCTGCCGTTTAGACCAACTGTTTTTTTTTTTTTTTTTTTTGAATAATTTTAAAAATTTTGGCCTCTTTTTATTGGTTTTTTATTTATTTATTTTCCATCCATCTTTACTCTTTGACCTGTGTGGGCCTCCCATTGCAGTGGCCTCTTTTGTTGCAGAGCACCAGCTCTGGGCGCATGCGCTCCAGAGCGCTGGCTCCTGATTGGACACACCGGTCCAGCTGCTTTGCAGCTTGTGAAATCTTCCTGGGCCAGGGATCGAACCAGTGCCACTTGCACTGCAAGGCGGACTCTTTACCCACTGGGCCACCAGGGAAGCCCCAAACTTTCTTCCTTCAGACAAACTTTCACAGCTCTAACTCTTCTGATTTTTGTTATCTACCCCTTATGGGGCACCAATTATGAGCCTAGATCTCTGCCAGGAACTGTACAAGTATCTCCTTTAATCCTTATCACAGTCCTGGAAGTGTTATCATTTCCATTTTGCAATTCACAAAACTCAGATTAACTGCTTGCCTAAGATTCCACAGCTAGTGAGTTGGTAGGTTAGCAGGAGAAGAGTGGTCTTTCTGGTTGTAACTCCTCATTTTTCCTGCTAGTTCTTCCCTTTGTCAAGCCCATACCCTCTCTCCATAGCTTTCATCCACTGGGGCTATTTCTGTTCCCTGGGCAAGCCGAGGGAAAAACCTAACCTCTCTTCCACATGAGCACTCTTCAGCTATTTCAAGATATTTATCTGATGTCCTTTCCATTCTAGGCTAAAGCTTTCTCTAAAAGAAAAAAAAGAAGAAAGAAAGATCAATATCTGCTTTAAAGATATTAAATGTATTTCTCCCTTTAGCTTCAGAGTTCTTATCTTGTTTTGTGATGCTGAAGGAATACTGATTTGACCTCTTAAGAGTGCATGCACTGGACCTCTTCAGTGTGTAGTTGGAAGTTGCTGCCCAGAAAACAGCTATGACTCTGCCCCAAACTGATGGTTGCCAAGATGGGCCTGTACAAGCTGTGTGCACAAGTGCTCAGTTGTGTCTGACTCATTTGCAACCGCCTAGACTATTACCCACCAGGCTCCTCTGTCCGTGGAATTTTCCAGACAAGAATACTGAAGTGGGTTGCCATTTCCTTCTCCAGGGGATCTTCCCAACCCAGGGATTGAATTCAGATCTCCTGCGCTGACAGCTGGATTCTTTATCACTGCACCACCTGGGAAGCCCCCCTATATAAGCTGAAAACATTGAATACATCAGCCTCTGAAGTTGCATCAATCATAATGGAATTCCCTGAGGAGAAGACCCAGATTAGTCTGGAGTAATATTAACTGCTTAATGAAAGGGTTCTTAAATGATTTTGCGGTATGCCCTAGAGTAACTTCAGATTGTAAATCGACATTGAACCTGTGTCTGTATAAATTCCACCAGATAGCCTGATTCCTTGGTTGCAAGTAGGTTTGTTGTGTGGTGCTTTTAGTCACATTTGCCTGGTCATAAGTCCCTGGGGAGCTTATTTATACTACAGAGTTGTGAGTTACACCCCAGACCTCCTGGGTCAGAATCTGCAGGGGAGGGATCTGTGGTTTTAATAGGTCTTTCTAAGGGATCCTCATCATGACTAAGTTTGGAAAATGCTGCTTTGAAGCATTCACTGCCTGAAATTCCATTCCTTGTCTTTAAAATTTGAAGAAGAAAAAGAGTTGGATGAAGATTATGAGGGTTAATTTTATGCATCAAATAGGCTGGGCCACCATGCGCAGATATGTGGTCCAGTGTTACTCTGTTTCTGTGTGGTTGTTTTGGGGACGAGATTAACAGTTAGCTCAGTGGACTTTGAGTAAAGCAGAGTGCCTTCGGTAGCATGCATGGGCTTCACCCAGTCAGTCAAAGGCCTGAGTAGAGCAAAAGCTGATCTCCCTAGCATGTCTGCTAAGTTGCTTCAGCTCTTTGACTGTAGCTCACCAGGCTTCTCTGTCCAGGCAGAAGTACTAGAGTGTTGTCATGGACTCCTCCAGGGGATCCTCCGCACGCAGGGATCAAACCTGCGCCTCTAAGTCTTCTGCACTGGCAAGTGGAAGCTTTACCACCAGCGCCACCTGGAATATCCCTAGAATGAGAGTGAATTCTGATGCAGATGGCCTTCAGACTTGAACTACTGGGAAGGCTCTTCCCTGAGGGAGGTGGCAGACTATTTGAGAAGAGAAGAAAGGGAGAGAGCTGTGGTGTTCTTTTGAAGGGGCAAGGGGAACGGAAAGGTAATTGTTGCTTTATGAGGGAACAAAAGAGCTGTAATAACTTTGCTGTGACAACAACCCATAACAAATGCTTTGGGAGAGCAGTAGGAGTTGAGACTGAGGTCTGTTTTCAATACTAGATTGAAATACTAGTTTTGACATCAAACTAATTGAGGTATAATCACCTTCACTCCTTTAAAGTAGAACATGGGGAGGATTTTGATGAATGTATAGACTCATGCAACCACTGTAAGAATCAAGATGCAGAATTTTTCCATCATATCAAGGGTTCCTTTGAACTCCTCTTTAGCTGTTCCTTCTGCCATCTCTAGTTCCTGGCATGGACTGATGTGTTTTCTGTTAGCATAGTTTTATTTCTGGAATTCCATGTATATAGAATCATATGGAATGTGGTACGCTGTGTCTGACTTCTTTTGCTTAGCAGGATGCTTTCAAGATTCATCTAATACTGCTGCATCTATCAGTAAGTTTTCCTTTCTGTTGTTGACTAGTATTCCATTGTATGGATATGCTGCGGTGTATCCAGACACCAGTTAATAGGCATTTAGGTTGTTTCCAGTTTGGGACTATTATGAATAATGCTGCTATGAATATTCCTACTCAGATCTTGGTGCAGATGCGTGTTTTCATGTATTTTGGGGTAAATAACCAGGAGTGAGAGTGTGGTGTCATAGGTTAAGTGTAGGTTTACCTTGATAGCTTACACTACTAACCTTCTACCTTAATAGAAACTGATGAATTATTTTTCAATGGCTAGAATATTTTACTTTTGCAATTGCAATATAATACTGATTTTTTTTTTTTTTTTTACAAAGACACGATGTAGACATAATATATAACAATTCACTGGAGATAGATCTACAAACACCTTTCTTTTGTGTCATCATCAGGGACAAAGAATTAGCTTTGCAGAAAGCACTGCTGAAGAGCACTGACCCTGGAATCAGGCTGAGCTGGGTCCATTACTGGATTCAACAGTATTACGTCTGTAACTCTAGAACAGACACACAATCTCCCCAAGCCTATTTCCCTCCTCTGTAACATGTAAATAATGATAGTTCCTCTTTACTAAGGCATTTAGGGGTATTAACTGAGATAAAATACACAATGTACTTAATAAAGAACCTGGTACATGATAAGTGATTAGTGCAATTTATGTTTATTGCTCTCAGTTGTTGGTTGTTCAGCTGGTCAGACATGTCCAACTCTTGGTGACCCCATAGACCGCAGCATGTCAGGCCTCCCTGTTGCTCACCATCTCCCAGAGTTTGCCCAAGCTCATGTCCATTGCATCAGTGATGTCCTCCAGCCATCTCATCCTCTGATGCCCTCTTCTCTTTTGTCCCTCAATCCTTCCTAGCCTCAGGGACTTTTCCGATGAGTTGGCTGTTTGTATTTGGTGACCAGAATATTGGAACTTCAGCTTCAGCATCAGCCCTTCCAATGAAAATTCAGGTTGATTTCCCTTACGATCGACTGGTTTAATCTCCATACTGTCCAAGGGACTTTCAGGAGTCTTCTCTAGCACCGTAGTTCTAAGGCATTAATTCTTTGGCATTCTGCTTTCCTTATGGTCCAGCCCTCACAACCATATGTGACCACTGGGAAGACCATAACCTTGACTATATGGACTTTACTCTGTGTACCTTCTTTGAAATAGTGTTTGTTGCAGCAGGGTTTGACCGTGTGAGAACATGGACTATGGACTTGACTTCTATGGAGGGTTTTTTTGAGGGGGAGAAGGTAAGAATAATAACTTAGAATTCAAGAAAACCATAGGAAGCCAAAACAGATGCTTTGTCATTGAAAGAAGGTGTTCTTCTGGAATGAAAAATTAGTCTTTTTATGTACTGTCAAAACTTTCTGACTTCAGTTTTCTAATCTGTAAAATCAGGGTAATCATTCTTGCATTGCCTTTCTCATGTGTATGATGTGGAAATCAAAGGAAAAACCGAACATTAGAAAGTGTTAAGTGTTAAAGAAATATTTGCCCACCAGTGACATTTTAGAAGAAAAACTTTCATAAGAGATGATTTAGTTAGAAACAGAGAATGATCTCCTTTAAATTTTTTTTCCTCTTTCCAATGTTACATTGGAAAAAGTAAACTGTTCATTGCGGGGGAGGGGGGGGGGGCGAATTGCAACAAAATGCTCTTAAAGTGAAATTTGTAAGAAATGGGTACAAAGATCAAACCGCTACAAAGATCCTAAGTCAGCACTAGTGTGTCTCCAAAGAAGCAAGACCGTCATATACTTGACACCTTTCCAACCTGCAGTAGGCTAAAAGGCTGAATTCAACATGGTCTTTGAGTGACTACAAGAGAATTGTCTGTCTGTGTATGCATCCAAACATCTGCTTTCCATTGCTTCCTTAGATGACACATGAGTTTGAACATGCCACTTGAAATCTTTTTCAGGAACTTCAGCCCTTTTTTGTCCCTCAATCCTTCCTAGCCTCAGGGACTTTTCCGATGAGTTGGCTGTTTGTATTTGGTGACCAGAATATTGGAACTTCAGCTTCAGCATCAGCCCTTCCAATGAAAATTCAGGTTGATTTCCCTTACGATCGACTGGTTTAATCTCCATACTGTCCAAGGGACTTTCAGGAGTCTTCTCTAGCACCGTAGTTCTAAGGCATTAATTCTTTGGCATTCTGCTTTCCTTATGGTCCAGCCCTCACAACCATATGTGACCACTGGGAAGACCATAACCTTGACTATATGGACTTTACTCTGTGTACCTTCTTTGAAATAGTGTTTGTTGCAGCAGGGTTTGACCGTGTGAGAACATGGACTATGGACTTGACTTCTATGGAGGGTTTTTTTGAGGGGGAGAAGGTAAGAATAATAACTTAGAATTCAAGAAAACCATAGGAAGCCAAAACAGATGCTTTGTCATTGAAAGAAGGTGTTCTTCTGGAATGAAAAATTAGTCTTTTTATGTACTGTCAAAACTTTCTGACTTCAGTTTTCTAATCTGTAAAATCAGGGTAATCATTCTTGCATTGCCTTTCTCATGTGTATGATGTGGAAATTAAAGGAAAAACCGAACATTAGAAAGTGTTAAGTGTTAAAGAAATATTTGCCCACCAGTGACATTTTAGAAGAAAAACTTTCATAAGAGATGATTTAGTTAGAAACAGAGAATGATCTCCTTTAAATTTTTTTTCCTCTTTCCAATGTTACATTGGAAAAAGTAAACTGTTCATTGCGGGGGAGGGGGGGGGGGCGAATTGCAACAAAATGCTCTTAAAGTGAAATTTGTAAGAAATGGGTACAAAGATCAAACCGCTACAAAGATCCTAAGTCAGCACTAGTGTGTCTCCAAAGAAGCAAGACCGTCATATACTTGACACCTTTCCAACCTGCAGTAGGCTAAAAGGCTGAATTCAACATGGTCTTTGAGTGACTACAAGAGAATTGTCTGTCTGTGTATGCATCCAAACATCTGCTTTCCATTGCTTCCTTAGATGACACATGAGTTTGAACATGCCACTTGAAATCTTTTTCAGGATCCTTTAATTGCCTAAAAAAAAGCTGTTCACGCAATGGCATTTTCTACAGTCAGAGAAGCTTTAATAGAAATATAAATTATTTAGCTTTCCATTGAAACCACTTGAGGAACAAAATAAAAAATACAAAGTTGCATTTGGAAACAGAGAGATGATGTGTTTTCAGAATGGAAAAGAATTAATTGTCCCTTCCATACTTTACCAGCCCTCCCAGGTGGTCAGCCTAAGCTCTAAGCACCCAAATCATGGTTTTCTCTCAGGATTCAGATCTCAGGGGTTGTTGGTCCTACCTGTCCTGTAGAGAAAGTCTAATTCCATCTCATCGCCCCAGCAGGGAGACAACGTAGCTGCCCCTCAGCCTTATCTAGTGGACGTAGATGGACTCTCAAATGCAGACACACAGCATTTCTTACTCAATAAGGGTTTGGGTTTTTTTTTTTTTTTTAAACTTAAGTCAGCACATTTATGCGAAGTTATTTTTAAAACTCAGAAATACATGATATTGCATTTTAATTTGCTAATGGATAAATATATTCATCTTATCTGCCATATGTTTTTAGTGTAGACATTCTGATACTTGTTATGTGGACTGAATTTATTTTGTGTGGTTAGACACACTGAATACATGGTTAGCTCAGAAATCAGTCTGTAATGCCACCATTCAGAAGCATTCACTGCGTACCTATCTACAAGAATACTTAGAATTATCATGGAAATTAATGATGATCATGCTTGTAAACATGACTAAGTATTTATATTATATAAACTTGTATGTATATATTTAAATTTTATAGATGAGGAAACCAAGACCCAGAAAAGTATCAGTAAGATAACTTATCCAGCGTTCCACATCTAGTAAGCAGGGGAGAGAGAACTGAAATTCAGGCCCTGCTATTTGAGTGCTGCCAAATAATAGATATGTCACCCAAGAATTGGAGACGTAAAAATGCTAGAAATGCCGTGTTTTGCCCTATGACTATAAGGAGAACTGCAAGAATACCTTGAGTGTTCTCCAAGGAAATCAGTCTCAAAATTGAGACAAGCATCTCAAATATCTAGTTTCCATAGTAACCTGAATACGTCTATAACCCATACATTTCTTAATATTTCCTAAATTTAGATCCTAGTTCCAACCTGGAGTGTCTCTTGAGATAAGAAGTACCTTAAGTTTACTAGCAATTGTGTTTTTCAGTTTGGCTTTTGTATAAGCCTAAAATATGTTTTCACACTTCAATGAACATTCGCCATTTCTAATGTTCCGAATTTTGAGGTACATATTCTTTCCCTATCCATTCTTTCAAAATGTTGTAAAATGTGCTAGTATCTTCCTTCCTAATGAAGTATACTTGGTTTTTGAGTCTGTCTGAATCTGTCCTTCATAAGCAAGTCTCTTCCTTGCAGAAGCTGACTCTGAACATCCTGCAGATGAAAGGCAAGGTACAACCGACCTACCTGGCCTCCTTCACAGGCCTCCCCCTGGTTGGACATGGTCTCCTTCCTTCTGTGTCCTACAGATTTGCCTTTAATACACCTGTTCCTCTCTCTTTTCACTCAAGAAATTTAAAAGCAATTAGGATTTAGATTCTTTCTTGTCTTTCAGTATTTCACACTGTTAATAGGCCAAAATATCCCCTACCTTTCTGATAAGTGCTAGCATTTTAGTTTTAGAAAGATGTTACATTTTAAAAAAATTTTTTGTTTGAGCAGAATCAAGCAGAGTTAATGGGAGAGAGAGATACTGGCCACTTTCTTTGGCAATCAAAGGTTTTGGGCTACTGTGTAGCACAGAGAATGATATCCAATATCCTATGCCAAACCATAATGGAAAAGAATATTTTAAAAGAATATATATGTTAATATGCATGTAACTTTATAGTAATAATTAGCATAACATTGTAAATCAACTACATTCAATTTTTAAAAACCTGAAAATAAATCCAGCGTCCACATAGTAAGCAGGAGAGAGAACTGAAATTCAGGCCCTGCTATTTGAGTGCTGCCAAATAATAGATATGTCACCCAAGAATTGGAGCGTAAAAATGCTAGAAATGCCGTGTTTTGCCCTATGACTATAAGGAGAACTGCAAGAATACCTTGAGTGTTCTCCAAGGAAATCAGTCTCAAAATTGAGACAAGCATCTCAAATATCTAGTTTCCATAGTAACCTGAATACGTCTATAACCCATACATTTCTTAATATTTCCTAAATTTAGATCCTAGTTCCAACCTGGAGTGTCTCTTGAGATAAGAAGTACCTTAAGTTTACTAGCAATTGTGTTTTTCAGTTTGGCTTTTGTATAAGCCTAAAATATGTTTTCACACTTCAATGAACATTCGCCATTTCTAATGTTCCGAATTTTGAGGTACATATTCTTTCCCTATCCATTCTTTCAAAATGTTGTAAAATGTGCTAGTATCTTCCTTCCTAATGAAGTATACTTGGTTTTTGAGTCTGTCTGAATCTGTCCTTCATAAGCAAGTCTCTTCCTTGCAGAAGCTGACTCTGAACATCCTGCAGATGAAAGGCAAGGTACAACCGACCTACCTGGCCTCCTTCACAGGCCTCCCCCTGGTTGGACATGGTCTCCTTCCTTCTGTGTCCTACAGATTTGCCTTTAATACACCTGTTCCTCTCTCTTTTCACTCAAGAAATTTAAAAGCAATTAGGATTTAGATTCTTTCTTGTCTTTCAGTATTTCACACTGTTAATAGGCCAAAATATCCCCTACCTTTCTGATAAGTGCTAGCATTTTAGTTTTAGAAAGATGTTACATTTTAAAAAAATTTTTTGTTTGAGCAGAATCAAGCAGAGTTAATGGGAGAGAGAGATACTGGCCACTTTCTTTGGCAATCAAAGGTTTTGGGCTACTGTGTAGCACAGAGAATGATATCCAATATCCTATGCCAAACCATAATGGAAAAGAATATTTTAAAAGAATATATATGTTAATATGCATGTAACTTTATAGTAATAATTAGCATAACATTGTAAATCAACTACATTCAATTTTTAAAAACCTGAAAATAAATAAATAGCATCAAATTAAAAATTTAAAAGAAAAACTCCTGTGGATGACTTTTTTTGTGGTCGACATCAGAAAAATCTGTAGATGCCTGGGCTCAGTCCCAGGCCTAATGAATGAAGCTCTCTAGAGTAGGGCTCAGGCATCTTCAGTTTAACTGAACTCTCCCAGGGTGAGTCTGAGACAGGTGGTCAGAAGCCCTACAGAGAGGAGATGAGCTCAGCCAAACCATTCTCTTCTGCAAAGAGGCAGTGCAGCTGATCTAAAACTAGCCCTATTCGTGCTCTCTCACTTGTGGTCAAAAATTTCACTGAAAACGATGAGCAATCTTAGAGGTTTTTATTCTTCTGAATAGTCTAAAAACAAACTGGCAAAGCAAACAAATATCTACGCACCGAATCAAATAAATGCTGCTGAAACAACAACAGTTTCTTGTCCACCCCTTGGAGAGAGTGGTTTAGGTCTTCTCCATAAAGCAGTAGAAAAAGAAGTGGTTGGAGATCTGTGGGCGTCTGCTTGATGGGCCTTTTGGAAAACCTTTGTGTTTTGCCCTGAATGAGAAATGTTTCATGTCCACATGCACAATCAGATAATTTCTAAAATGCCTTTCCCCTGGTCTAACTCAATACAGATAACTATGTTTGTCTGTGAGAAACCCTTAGGGAAAACATTCAGGCCAAATGATCTCATGCCTGGAGTTTGCAAAACAATATGTGCAAAAGAGCAGAATTTATATAATCAAATCTGTGCCATTCCCCAATCCAGTCCTGGGATATTCTTCAACAACGTGACTTCTTTGCCACATCTGGGTCATTTCTTATGCCTGGATCCGGGACAGCCTACAGACCCCTGGCCCCCATGCAGGCCGTATGAGGAAGCACTTCTGTACTATTTCTAGGAATGGCTGTTTTGCTATCCCAGGTGATTTTAAAAGGTTGTGGGGGTGGGGTTTCCTGGTGGTCCAGTGGGTAAGGACACCGCCTTGCAGTGCAAGGGACTCGGTTTGATCCCTGACCTGGGAAGGTGGGGGATTCCTGTGTAGCACAGAGAATGATATCCAATATCCTATGCCAAACCATAATGGAAAAGAATATTTTAAAAGAATATATATGTTAATATGCATGTAACTTTATAGTAATAATTAGCATAACATTGTAAATCAACTACATTCAATTTTTAAAACCTGAAAATAAATAAATAGCATCAAATTAAAAATTTAAAAGAAAAACTCCTGTGGATGACTTTTTTTGTGGTCGACATCAGAAAAATCTGTAGATGCCTGGGCTCAGTCCCAGGCCTAATGAATGAAGCTCTCTAGAGTAGGGCTCAGGCATCTTCAGTTTAACTGAACTCTCCCAGGGTGAGTCTGAGACAGGTGGTCAGAAGCCCTACAGAGAGGAGATGAGCTCAGCCAAACCATTCTCTTCTGCAAAGAGGCAGTGCAGCTGATCTAAAACTAGCCCTATTCGTGCTCTCTCACTTGTGGTCAAAAATTTCACTGAAAACGATGAGCAATCTTAGGGGTTTTTTATTCTTCTGAATAGTCTAAAAACAAACTGGCAAAGCAAACAAATATCTACGCACCGAATCAAATAAATGCTGCTGAAACAACAACAGTTTCTTGTCCACCCCTTGGAGAGAGTGGTTTAGGTCTTCTCCATAAAGCAGTAGAAAAAGAAGTGGTTGGAGATCTGTGGGCGTCTGCTTGATGGGCCTTTTGGAAAACCTTTGTGTTTTGCCCTGAATGAGAAATGTTTCATGTCCACATGCACAATCAGATAATTTCTAAAATGCCTTTCCCCTGGTCTAACTCAATACAGATAACTATGTTTGTCTGTGAGAAACCCTTAGGGAAAACATTCAGGCCAAATGATCTCATGCCTGGAGTTTGCAAAACAATATGTGCAAAAGAGC
Organism: Tragulus kanchil; assembly: GCA_022376925.1. Taxonomy (NCBI): domain Eukaryota; kingdom Metazoa; phylum Chordata; class Mammalia; order Artiodactyla; family Tragulidae; genus Tragulus; species Tragulus kanchil. The sequence goes on along the minus strand of JAIOJX010000004.1, from coordinate 100,552,898 downwards.
AGAATTTATATAATCAAATCTGTGCCATTCCCCAATCCAGTCCTGGGATATTCTTCAACAACGTGACTTCTTTGCCACATCTGGGTCATTTCTTATGCCTGGATCCGGGACAGCCTACAGACCCCTGGCCCCCATGCAGGCCGTATGAGGAAGCACTTCTGTACTATTTCTAGGAATGGCTGTTTTGCTATCCCAGGTGATTTTAAAAGGTTGTGGGGGGTGGGGGTTTCCCTGGTGGTCCAGTGGGTAAGGACACCGCCTTGCAGTGCAAGGGACTCCGGTTTGATCCCTGACCTGGGAAGATTCCATGTGCCATGGAGAGGCTGGACAGATGTGTCCAACTACCGAGCTGGAGCTCGGTGCTCTGCAGTGAGGGAGGCCACTGCAATGGGAGGCCCACACAGGTCAAAGAATAAAGATGGATGGAAATAAAAATGAAAGATCAATAGAAGTGGCAAAAAAAAAAGTTGGGGGGAGGCGGTTGATGTGACTGAACGTGGTGCTTATTTTTCCTCAAAATAATTTAAATTTTCCATTGTGTCCAACTGAGAGAAAAATCAAAAGTGTGCCATGGTGGTAATGACTATCTTTGGAGATGTTGGACTAGCCTCTTGGAGCACATTTTTTGGAGATTTGTTATTGCCCTGCGGGGGTTAACTGCCTCTGCACCCTTGTTTGGGGGGACATTTAGAATCCTTAGACTCTGCCTCTTTTCAAGGGAGATAGATGAAGCAGGAAACATTGTTCTGGATAGAACTTTTGACCACAAAAAATTGATAGGAATTCTTCATGGTGCTTGAGTTTATTGGACTGCATCTTTGTGGTTGAAAAGCTTTGACATCATTTTCCTGGTTGTTGCCTCTGGAAGGGCACGTTGGTATATGTGATCTATACATTTATTTTCCCATTGAAGATAGGAGTCAAGAAGAGTTAGCCTGTACTCTGCCTCTGCATAGGTGATGGCGGTTTTCAGATAGGCCTACCCAGGAAAGTGTCCTGGAGACTGGTCTCCATCCCTGGAAGGGGGCATGTCTAATCTGGTGACTGCAGGGTGAGACCTTTGGGCCCCCAAGCCCACGTTGGTTATGTGATCTATGAACTTATTTATTCTGCAAAAGAGCAGAATTTATATAATCAAATCTGTGCCATTCCCCAATCCAGTCCTGGGATATTCTTCAACAACGTGACTTCTTTGCCACATCTGGGTCATTTCTTATGCCTGGATCCGGGACAGCCTACAGACCCCTGGCCCCCATGCAGGCCGTATGAGGAAGCACTTCTGTACTATTTCTAGGAATGGCTGTTTTGCTATCCCAGGTGATTTTAAAAGGTTGTGGGGGTGGGGTTTCCCTGGTGGTCCAGTGGGTAAGGACACCGCCTTGCAGTGCAAGGGACTCCGGTTTGATCCCTGACCTGGGAAGATTCCATGTGCCATGGAGAGGCTGGACAGATGTGTCCAACTACCGAGCTGGAGCTCGGTGCTCTGCAGTGAGGGAGGCCACTGCAATGGGAGGCCCACACAGGTCAAAGAATAAAGATGGATGGAAATAAAAATGAAAGATCAATAGAAGTGGCAAAAAAAAAAGTTGGGGGGAGGCGGTTGATGTGACTGAACGTGGTGCTTATTTTTCCTCAAAATAATTTAAATTTTCCATTGTGTCCAACTGAGAGAAAAATCAAAAGTGTGCCATGGTGGTAATGACTATCTTTGGAGATGTTGGACTAGCCTCTTGGAGCACATTTTTTGGAGATTTGTTATTGCCCTGCGGGGATTAACTGCCTCTGCACCCTTGTTTTGGGGGACATTTAGAATCCTTAGACTCTGCCTCTTTTCAAGGGAGATAGATGAAGCAGGAAACATTGTTCTGGATAGAACTTTTGACCACAAAAAATTGATAGGAATTCTTCATGGTGCTTGAGTTTATTGGACTGCATCTTTGTGGTTGAAAAGCTTTGACATCATTTTCCTGGTTGTTGCCTCTGGAAGGGCACGTTGGTATATGTGATCTATACATTTATTTTCCCATTGAAGATAGGAGTCAAGAAGAGTTAGCCTGTACTCTGCCTCTGCATAGGTGATGGCGGTTTTCAGATAGGCCTACCCAGGAAAGTGTCCTGGAGACTGGTCTCCATCCCTGGAAGGGGGCATGTCTAATCTGGTGACTGCAGGGTGAGACCTTTGGGCCCAAACTTCCCCGCACATTGCCTTTTCCATCTCATTTGGCTTGGTTATTATAAGTTCTGCAATCTCATCATTGAAAATCCATTTGAATTGATGTATCTTCTCTTGAAGAGGTCAAATAAGAATGAGTTGGGGGCCTAGGATGTCCTTCCTGTAGCTCTTGTTACATTACCAACCTGATCCTATAATCAGGTAATAATAATCAGGTATAGTCAGGTAGCATCTCTTGCAGAATCCTCTTTGTAATCACTGACTCTTCTTTGAGACTTCATGGTGTAGGGCCATGTCGTCACTTCCTGTTTGTGATGAATGTTCTCTACTGGTTTTCCTGAAGGTAGTAGGAATTGTGTATGTTCATCAATGTGTCTTCACTGGACCTGACATGTGGTCTTCATTCTAATATCAGTTGAATGAACCCAGTCTTTTTTGTTGTAAAATGGGGTTGGTGGTGGTAATGCTGACCTTCTCAGGGTGTCTCTGAGCATGAGGTAAGATAATCTATGTCAAAATGGTGGTCAGCTATTAGGAACTGTGAAAATGGAGGTCATTATAATTTGTGAGGAGGTGGGAGAGAGGTTCCAAAGAGGGGCACACAAACCTCATCATTTTGGGTATTTTCCTGGGGCCCATTCTAAGCAGTTACATGTAGAAGTCTTTGTACACTGGACTTTGCTCTGTCTTTATACCAAGATCCTTTTCTCTGAAAGGATTAACCCCATAGATGTTATCAGCACTCATCCTTCTGTAGAATGAACACCAAAACTAGGAAAATCAGACACTAACTTAAACAGAATCTACTTGATAACTGCTTTGGTAGATAATTGCATTAATAGTTAGGGTCTAACAGCAAAAGAAACTAGAATTTGCTCGTTACTCATATGGACCACAGTGGTGTGGGAGACTCTAGTGAACTGTATAATAGAGGAGATGCCCGTCGCTAGATCCTCCCCATTCACATCCACCCAGTATAGAATGTGCCTTCCCTCCCAGCCTTGGCCAGAAAGCCAACATCCTCTGAACAATAGAAAATGGAGGTAAAAATGGACTCATGTCCAAGATTAAAGCTGAGGAGATGAAGAAAGGAGTGATGAAGGAACAGAGGAAATGGTTTTACCCAAGCTTGTCTGTGTGCGTTTGTCCACCCTCTGGAGTTGGTGGGAAGAAGGACTTTGTTGGGTGGGGGTGTCAGAGTTAGCTATGACCATGCACAGCTTTCTAATTCATATTCATAATTGAGTTGTGCCTACTTGGAGATAATATTTCTTTTTTTCTTCCACCATCACAAGTTTTTTTTTTATTTTGCTTTTTTGATTTTACAGAGTTTTGTTGTTTACAAATATGTATCATCCCAGATTAGTCATATGTATATCCCATTCCCCCCCATCCCACCCCTCTAGGCCATCACATAGCCCTCATGTATGGTCCCTTAGTCCCACAGCGCATTGACAATAGTTATCTCTTTTACATAAGATAGTATAGGGTTCCGTGTTGCTCTTTCCATATCTCTCAGCCACTTTTCCCTCTCCCCAATATCCATAAGTCTGTTCTCTATGACTGTTTTTCCATTGATGCTCTGTGTGTGTGTTTGTCAGTACAAACTTACTAGATTCCATATATATGTGTTAGTATACTGTATCTGTCCTTCTCTTTTTGACTTACTTCACTTTGTATAATAGGTTCTAAATTCATCCATCTCATTAGGACTGAATCTTCTGCATTTCTTTTAGTGGCTGAGAAATATTCCATGGTATATATGTACCAGAGTTTCTTTATCCGTTCATTTGTCGATGGACATCTAGGTTGCTTCCATGATCTCGATATTGTGTAAAGTGCTGTGATGAACATTGGGATACAGGTGTCTCTTTCAATTTTGATCTCACTACTTGGATGTAATATTTCTTAAGACAGAATGATTCCTGGGAAATTTGGAATGTAAAACACAATACACCAAGCTGTATTTATAAGACTTGTATATGGCTTCTCTTTCCATTGTAAGATTTCTTAAGACTCTTGCTCCATAGTTATGTTTTTACTATTTTTGAAGATAAACCTTCAGAGGTCCTCCTCTTTTACTTATAAGGTCTTAGAGTCTTTATTCATACTCATGCTCTCTTCTCCTTTGCTAGTCCTTAATCATTTTTTCTTTTTCCAAGTTTTATATTATTTTTTCACTTTTGCTTTTATTTCTACCAATGTTCTTTTTGCTTTTTAGAAAATTTCTTTTTGGGTTTTTTTCCATTAAAAATGAAGTGCTGGTCTTCTGCAATGTGCAGTCAGGAAGAAAGAAGGTAGACTCCCTTCCTGTGTATCAACCTTGCTTGCTTTTTCACATAATCTTCACACTATTTGGTATTTCAGGTGCACCACATATTAGAATGATAATATGAAAAGTTCAAAAGAACTGTAACCGTGAGGCCATTTGTGAAGTGTTCATTCCCTGAGTACAAAGTTTAAGTGAGTTCAAATGTCAGATTATCAAGGTTCCCATGTGTTGTTCATTTAAGCAATAAATACACTCAATTTATTGCTCTGATCTTGTGCTGACTGAACTCAGGATCTGGCTAAACATTTGTGGTCCTTTTCCAAGTCTATAGCATTTCCAGTCATTGCTTCCTTATAGCTCTTCACTGTGATCAGAGGTTCTTTACTTGTCAAACTGCATATTCTGTGGGGAGACTTGTGGTGCTGGTGGTTTTCTTTTGGGCTACTTTCTTTACTTTCATAAATAAAAAGTAAGCTATTCAATACTTTCAGATAGTAGGTAATCAAATCTTTTCTTTTTCTTTCCTCAATTGCTCTGTGAGTGCCTACTCTGAGCCAGGCTCTGTGCTTGATCCTGGGAAATTCATCCATCTCATTAGGACTGAATCTTCTGCATTTCTTTTAGTGGCTGAGAAATATTCCATGGTATATATGTACCAGAGTTTCTTTATCCGTTCATTTGTCGATGGACATCTAGGTTGCTTCCATGATCTCGATATTGTGTAAAGTGCTGTGATGAACATTGGGATACAGGTGTCTCTTTCAATTTTGATCTCACTACTTGGATGTAATATTTCTTAAGACAGAATGATTCCTGGGAAATTTGGAATGTAAAACACAATACACCAAGCTGTATTTATAAGACTTGTATATGGCTTCTCTTTCCATTGTAAGATTTCTTAAGACTCTTGCTCCATAGTTATGTTTTTACTATTTTTGAAGATAAACCTTCAGAGGTCCTCCTCTTTTACTTATAAGGTCTTAGAGTCTTTATTCATACTCATGCTCTCTTCTCCTTTGCTAGTCCTTAATCATTTTTTCTTTTTCCAAGTTTTATATTATTTTTTCACTTTTGCTTTTATTTCTACCAATGTTCTTTTTGCTTTTTAGAAAATTTCTTTTTGGATTTTTTTCCATTAAAAATGAAGTGCTGGTCTTCTGCAATGTGCAGTCAGGAAGAAAGAAGGTAGACTCCCTTCCTGTGTATCAACCTTGCTTGCTTTTTCACATAATCTTCACACTATTTGGTATTTCAGGTGCACCACATATTAGAATGATAATATGAAAAGTTCAAAAGAACTGTAACCGTGAGGCCATTTGTGAAGTGTTCATTCCCTGAGTACAAAGTTTAAGTGAGTTCAAATGTCAGATTATCAAGGTTCCCATGTGTTGTTCATTTAAGCAATAAATACACTCAATTTATTGCTCTGATCTTGTGCTGACTGAACTCAGGATCTGGCTAAACATTTGTGGTCCTTTTCCAAGTCTATAGCATTTCCAGTCATTGCTTCCTTATAGCTCTTCACTGTGATCAGAGGTTCTTTACTTGTCAAACTGCATATTCTGTGGGGAGACTTGTGGTGCTGGTGGTTTTCTTTTGGGCTACTTTCTTTACTTTCATAAATAAAAAGTAAGCTATTCAATACTTTCAGATAGTAGGTAATCAAATCTTTTCTTTTTCTTTCCTCAATTGCTCTGTGAGTGCCTACTCTGAGCCAGGCTCTGTGCTTGATCCTGGGGATGTGATGATGACAATCACAGAATCGATGACAGCAATGCACCTGTTATCACACTCACAGTCTAGCACGTGTATCATAAAGAGAACTAATAAGAGGGCAAGGTGCAATGGTTAGAGGCCCAGGTTTATACCATTCCCACAAAAGATTGCATTATTCAGAGATTTACTTAGAAAAAATATTTTATTACATCCTCCTGTGGGTCATTCTGGACATAACTATTATACTTAGGACTATTTTTTCTTATTCTGAATGGCAGTAAAGACCTTTAGTTCAGCATACTCCTAAGGGGAACTCTATATATTTTAGTAGAATGGCTATTAAGCTGCCCTTTTCTATTTTTCTATTATACCATTTATCTCTTGAAGGTCTTAATTGTCAGGCGTTCTTGCAGAGCTCATGGATTTGTCCAGCATCTATCTCACTTGTCCCACGGGGGTTTCCTTGACTCCAGAGAGAACAGAGCACTAGGATATACCCTGAATAACAGTGAAAAGCATTTTAAAAAGATATTTTTAATTTTCAAGGTGGGAAAGATGATATTCTGGAAGTATAACATGCATTTTCCTTTAGATAATGCATTTGCTAAATTGTGCCCCTATGTTTAAAGGAGGTAAGATGCCTTAAGTAATGTATTTTTCATCAGAAGTCCTACAGCTCCAAATTATGCTAGCTTTTATGTAGCATCCCAAAGAAGTTTAATGTCTGACTTTCTGTAAACCAAAGGTATCATTATTATAAGCAGGGCTGTTGTTGGCAGTTCTGTGTTACTAGTGACCTTTTGCTGAAGGTAATGACTGACTCTATGTTTAAGCACTTTACAGTACCTGGAATTTTGTTATTGTTTAGTTGCTAAGTTGTGTCCAACTCTTTTGAGACCCCATGGAGACCACAGCCCACCAGGCTCCTCTGTCCATGGGATTTCCCAGGCAAGAATACCAGAGTGAGTTGCCATTTCCTTCTCCAGGGGATCTTCCTGACCCACATCTCTGCATTGATTGGCAGGAGGATTCTTTACCACTGAGTCACCAGGGAAGCCCAGTACCTGGAATCCTACAATGTTACATCTTGGTTTCCATGACCTCTTTGTACATTCACGTTCCATTACCTCTTGAGGAAGCTTACCAATACATCCAACAAGTCTAGTGCTTCTATATGGTGAGACGCATCATGTTTTTGAAGGCAGCTTCTCTGCAAATCAAAACGCCCTATTTTCCTAAGAATTCCTTAAATACTATCCTGGTTGTCTGCTTACTGATCCAATTGGACAATGAACCCTGTATTTCTTCCTTGGCTGTATCTGTTACATTGTTCCCTTCTTTCTTTCTCTTCCAACACCTTTACTTGTTCTTCCATTAAACTTCATGACCTCTCCCTAGACATGATCAGAAAGTTGCAATTTTGGGAAACATAGCAACATCAGGCTCATTTTTATGAATGTCTTTTGGAGAACGTGGGGACAAAACAATAGGTGTCATCACTGTGCGTCATTTAGGGGCAGGATTCGACACAGCATTTCATTTTAGCTTCACCTGCAATTTGCAAAAGAGACTGGGACTACACTTGTGGACACAGGAAAGTAACATACCTTTTTCAAGTCTAATTCTGCCAATTCTAGGCAGAGCAGGCATCTCCTGTAGAAACTTTTATATTGCTTAGAACTTCTCCCCTCCTCAAAAACCACCAATGACATCCCACTGCCCATGGCATAAACTTCTAGACTATCTTTCATGCATTAATATATACAACAAAATTCATCTAAGTTATTTCTTACCTTTCCTTCCCCAGAATAAATGCCCTGTGCTTTCCTCTTTGGTTAAAGCTGTTTCCTCCATCCAAAATGTCTTCCGTCTTCGCAAAACCCAACAATTCTCAACACGGATCACCTTACTCAGTCACTTGTGCAACTTTTACAAAAAAAAAGAATTCGGCAAGTAGATCTCCACTTTAGGGGGTAGAATCTAGCACATATATTTCTTTAAAATGCACTGAGGATCAGTAGCCTGCCTAATCCATTAATATTCAGTTCAAATTCCACCTCTTCTGGGAAGACTTCCCTGACCATACCAGGGAAGAAAGGCCTTCTTGCTTGCCAGTATGAGTTCACTTGGTGGTACCTAGCACTTGTAGTCTCACATGATCCTAAGTTAGCTCAGAAGCTTGTGGACGACGATACCAAGTCTTATCACCTTCAATTCTCAGGCCACTAATGAAACCAAGCCCCCCACCCACCCATAAAAGAAAGTCAAGTTCCCTTACTGAGTTTCTGATTGATGTCTCTATCCAGAACTTTATTCCTTTTTATGTCCTACCCCGTCCCCCTTAGGACTGAGGAGTATCAAAGAGAAGGAGTGGATTGAAACCAAGCAGGACCCTTTAGGGACCCATGAGGTACAAAGGTCTCTCTGTGTCCCCGTTTCTTGTTTATAGGAAAAAAAGCCTTTAGTCTTCTAGGTCTTCCTCCAGTTCCAAACAGCAGACCCGGGCAGTTAATGATTAGAACACCAGAGTCACAGGACTCTAGTTCCTCCTGAAGGAGTGTAGATAACAATCTTTGAATTGTTCTATAGAAACTAGGACCCCACCCAAGTGGAAGATCATGACTACGTGCTGACAACAAGCACATAGATCCCAGAAGAGTTGGAACCAGAAGGTGGGATTCCCAAAATATCTCCCTGTTCCTGTAACAGAGAAGGACAAACCTGGCTCCATATTAGATCTAGTCCTTTAGCGCTAAACCCCATACTCTCTTGCCTGTACCTTAGTCATGCTTCCTCTGCACCTTTGTAAAAGAATGTTGCCTATAGCCTGAAACATACATAATAACCTATTCTCAAGGCTCTGGCCTTTAAAGGTATAACATTCCTATTCATATAGAGATAAAAAGTTGCAGAACTGAGAATGCCATTTATCTTGTTGGAGGTTTAGAGGAGCACAGTTCAGAGCTATGTGGACTGCTGCAAAAACAAAGAACTGCACCAAGAAGCTTGCACATCCAGCCACACCTCCTCCCCTTCTAGTATAAAACAAGTCAGAATTCTAACTCAGGTAAGGTGGTTCTTTGGACCATTAGTCCATCATCTTCCCAGTCTGTTGGCTGTCCAAACACAGCTGCAGCTCCTTGCCCCAGTACCTCATCTCTCCGTTTATTGGCCTGTCCTATCGCATGAGCTTGAACTCAGTCACATAACCTCATTACCAAACAATCAGAAGACTCACAGGTGATAATGTATGCTTTGTTCCTCTGCCTTACCACCACACTTAGAAACCCTCACCTCAAAGCCACCAGGGAGTTCAGTTCTTGTTGGCATGAGCTGTCAGCTCTCCTTGTTTGACACCCTGCAAAGAAACTCTTATTTTGCTGCACTCACTGACTGGCTTTAGGTACTGCAGACCCATGAGCCCTTGCTTGGTAACAGCAGCACCGAATCTCGCCAAAATAATCTTTGTCAATTGTTGCCTGTTGTTTGCCACAGGTACAGGCCAGGTGTGACCAAAAATAGATATAGAGCAAGTGAGGAAAGAAAACTAATGCTGGGGATCCAAGCCAGGATGTGGGAGCAGTGGGGAATTCTCTAACACCTTATGTCCACAAACAGAGGCAGGCTGCATGAGGGCAGGAGCTCCGTTCAGGCCAGGTGAGCCCAGAATGAGGCCCTCAGAAGTGGGATGAGGTGGAGTAAAAGTCCACCAAGAGTTCTAAATGAACTGGACTTTAGAGACTTCAGGAGAGAGCTTTCAACTGGCAAGGAGCTGCCCTCAGGCACAGGCAGATAACTTTGTTACTAAATTAAGTCCTATGGTCCTGCTCAGGCTCTAGCCTAGCTGAGGTGCTCTGCCTCCCCAGGGGAGAGTTTGTTTTCTACAGGGGTTCTAACAGCCAGTAAGGACACCGAAGCTGAGATGGACACCAAGATTTACTTACTGCGCAAAGCATGGAGAAGTGGAAACTAAGTTCACAGATCCACCTCTCACCTACCTGCTGAGAGGTGTCCTTAAAGGGTAAAGACAACGGGAGGAGGAGCGAGGCCAGTGATAGGGAGGGAAATGCGTTAGTCCATGGGGAACGGTCAGAGTTTTTCCCGAAGGAGTGGAGTGCTGCCCCCTTTTCATCTTTTTTTTGCTCCTTACTATCTGATTATGGCTGCCAATGAGTGTGTCAATAAATTTGCTAATATACTCAAATCAAGGTATAATGAGACTCAGGGTCTGCTACAGGTCATGTTTGTAATCATCTTCCTCCAGCTGGTTCCATCTGTTTTTTGTTTGTTTGTAGCTTCCTTTCTTACCTCTGGACTTAAAGATTTATGTTAACACCTGCTAAAGGTGGGGGTTGGAGGGTTTCGAGCAAAGGCTTAGAGCAGCTTTGACAACAAGTTGGATTTTTAAAGGAGAGATTCCAGACTTGGATAGGGGGCTGGAAGTAAGGAGCAATACAGAAAAGGAGTGGTTCTAAGACGGAGTTGGAGGAGGATCCTGGATTTAGGGGGAGGAGGAAGCAGGCCTGCCTCAGAGAGACAGATAAACTTGAGTCTTGTTTTAATCATTCATGAGATACTTGAAGTACTAGACTCACACATTGATTGATTCCTTTCATTCCCTTTCCTAATTCCCAGAGGAGTTAGGCACTAACTCCTCTAGGCTAAAAATGACCTAGCCTACATGTTGCAGTAAAAGAAGCAAAGAGAGGGTCCACCGCCCAGGGGTCCTGTCTGCTGAGAACCGCCTCTTCTCTAGCTGTTGTTCCACCCTCTGTGGACTGGCCTGGGGCAGGCCAGCCAGGCAGGAGCCTTTGCAAAGTCACCCAAAGAAAACTCAACAAAGAAACCTTTTGTTGGAGAATGGCCTGGGGTGCCTGTTTCATCACAAACCCTTTCCTTCCTAGGATTCCACAAGTGATAGATATTTTTTAAACAGAGAAACTAGATCTTTCCGATAACACATTCATTGAAACATTCCCACCCTACCACAGCTGGAGAAGTCCACCAGCTAGAACATTTGATTAGAAACAAATTAAGAAAACTCAGTCTCCTGGCCCAGGGATCTCTCTGCCTTCCCCGGTTGGTCTTGAGGTAGTGAGCACCCCCTGAGGCCCCTCCACTCAGCCATCCAGAAGGAAGCCACCCAAATACCAGCCACTGTGCCCCGCTTCCTGCAGAAAATCTTCTGTCTCCAATTTTCTCCACTTAGTTCCCTGAACACTTGATATGTGGTGTTGGGGCAGCGGCTTATAAAAGGAGGCTGAGACCACCGCATCCTGTGTGCCTGCTGGGAATGAGTCCTGTTGCCCCTCTGCATTGAGTTCATTTAATGTCCTTCCTCACAGCAAGCCTCAGAGATGGGTGCCACAAGACCAGTTTTAGAGAGGGAAGTACTGAGAGGTTAAACAAGATGCCCACTATTTGAGAACAAGTCCCAAATGGAGGCTTCCAGCCCAGGACTGTCTGGTTCTGATGAACAGTAATAATAGCTAAAATGTAGCCAGTATTTATTACCTGCCAAGTATTGTTACAGAACTTCCCTTGGTGGCTCAGCTGGTAAAGAATCTGCCTACTGTGCAGGAGACCCTGGTTCGATCCCTGGGTTGGGAAGATTGCCTGAAAAAGGGAAGGGCTACCCATTCCAATATTCTTATCTGGAGAATCCCATGGACAGAGGAGCCAAGCAGGCTACAGTCCATGGAGTAGCAGAGTTGGACATGACTGAAGCGACTTAACACACCCACACAGGCACACACAGGATCTCAATGATACACAAAGATGCATAAAGATGATGAAATAAAGGAACTTACAGTTTTCAATAAAGGATTTCCTGTCTGCTGAGAACCGCCTCTTCTCTAGCTGTTGTTCCACCCTCTGTGGACTGGCCTGGGGCAGGCCAGCCAGGCAGGAGCCTTTGCAAAGTCACCCAAAGAAAACTCAACAAAGAAACCTTTTGTTGGAGAATGGCCTGGGGTGCCTGTTTCATCACAAACCCTTTCCTTCCTAGGATTCCACAAGTGATAGATATTTTTTAAACAGAGAAACTAGATCTTTCCGATAACACATTCATTGAAACATTCCCACCCTACCACAGCTGGAGAAGTCCACCAGCTAGAACATTTGATTAGAAACAAATTAAGAAAACTCAGTCTCCTGGCCCAGGGATCTCTCTGCCTTCCCCGGTTGGTCTTGAGGTAGTGAGCACCCCCTGAGGCCCCTCCACTCAGCCATCCAGAAGGAAGCCACCCAAATACCAGCCACTGTGCCCCGCTTCCTGCAGAAAATCTTCTGTCTCCAATTTTCTCCACTTAGTTCCCTGAACACTTGATATGTGGTGTTGGGGCAGCGGCTTATAAAAGGAGGCTGAGACCACCGCATCCTGTGTGCCTGCTGGGAATGAGTCCTGTTGCCCCTCTGCATTGAGTTCATTTAATGTCCTTCCTCACAGCAAGCCTCAGAGATGGGTGCCACAAGACCAGTTTTAGAGAGGGAAGTACTGAGAGGTTAAACAAGATGCCCACTATTTGAGAACAAGTCCCAAATGGAGGCTTCCAGCCCAGGACTGTCTGGTTCTGATGAACAGTAATAATAGCTAAAATGTAGCCAGTATTTATTACCTGCCAAGTATTGTTACAGAACTTCCCTTGGTGGCTCAGCTGGTAAAGAATCTGCCTACTGTGCAGGAGACCCTGGTTCGATCCCTGGGTTGGGAAGATTGCCTGAAAAAGGGAAGGGCTACCCATTCCAATATTCTTATCTGGAGAATCCCATGGACAGAGGAGCCAAGCAGGCTACAGTCCATGGAGTAGCAGAGTTGGACATGACTGAAGCGACTTAACACACCCACACAGGCACACACAGGATCTCAATGATACACAAAGATGCATAAAGATGATGAAATAAAGGAACTTACAGTTTTTCAATAAAGGTTTGTTAATTTTTTAAGTTCAGCAACAAGAAAGAAAAATCTTTCTATTGGTCTCTTTTGTTGTACATCAGAATAGTTCAGCAAGGATTTCTCAGCACCTCCTGAGTCAGTGGCTCAATGACATAGGCATCTGGGCCTGGTCCTGAGAGGTCTGCAGGTTCTTGCAGGTTGGCGGGGCTGTGAAGTCTCTCCCACCAGTGCCCAATCCTGGGGAAGCAGCCTTAACCCAGCCTGGGCAGGCTTTAATAATGAGTAGAGGTTTCTGCTGTACAGTTTGTGCCAGCTCCTTTCTGCCTCCTGTTTCCATTACCCAGCCATATTTCTCACCTATGGAAGGGATTTTCATGTTTGTAAATTAAAACTACATCTCTCCCTGTCACTCAGCATGAAATATGCCTTAAAGCTGAACAATCCCCATTGCTAATCATTAACAAATACCCTTGAACAGAATTTTCATATCCAAACTAAATCAGTATCATACACATACAAAGAAAAAAGCCTTACCACCTCTCCGTCTCACCTTTATATTTTTTCCTTTTTTTCAAGATGAAACAATGGCTTTTAATATAGGAATGGGATTGTTGGGTCCTGTTTTAACGCTATGTTTAACTTTTTGAGAAACTGTTTTCCATAGAAACTACATAATACTTAAATTCCCACCAGCAATGCCTGACAGTTGTCATTTTCCCATATCATCACCAATGCTTGTTATGTTCCTTTTGTTTTTTGTTGTAGTCATCCCAGAAGGTATGAAGTGTAGTTTCATTATGGTTTTGATTTATAATTTCCTAATGATTAATGATCAATCTTGAGTAGTCTTTTATGTGCTTATTGGTCAGTTGTATATTTTCTTTGGAGAAACATTTATTCAGGTCTTTTGCCCATTTTTAATTGGACTTTTGTTTTGCTGTTGAGTTGTAAGAACTGTTTATATGTTCTGGATACTAGACCCTTTTGGTCAGAAGCTTTCATTTTTGGTGAAATGCAACTTATCTTTTTTAAGGCAAGAAGGGGAAGGGAAAACAAATTTTTAAGAGAACCATGAAGAGAGCCAAGCAGGCTACAGTCCATGGAGTAGCAGAGTTGGACATGACTGAAGCGACTTAACACACCCACACAGGCACACACAGGATCTCAATGATACACAAAGATGCATAAAGATGATGAAATAAAGGAACTTACAGTTTTTCAATAAAGGTTTGTTAATTTTTTAAGTTCAGCAACAAGAAAGAAAAATCTTTCTATTGGTCTCTTTTGTTGTACATCAGAATAGTTCAGCAAGGATTTCTCAGCACCTCCTGAGTCAGTGGCTCAATGACATAGGCATCTGGGCCTGGTCCTGAGAGGTCTGCAGGTTCTTGCAGGTTGGCGGGGCTGTGAAGTCTCTCCCACCAGTGCCCAATCCTGGGGAAGCAGCCTTAACCCAGCCTGGGCAGGCTTTAATAATGAGTAGAGGTTTCTGCTGTACAGTTTGTGCCAGCTCCTTTCTGCCTCCTGTTTCCATTACCCAGCCATATTTCTCACCTATGGAAGGGATTTTCATGTTTGTAAATTAAAACTACATCTCTCCCTGTCACTCAGCATGAAATATGCCTTAAAGCTGAACAATCCCCATTGCTAATCATTAACAAATACCCTTGAACAGAATTTTCATATCCAAACTAAATCAGTATCATACACATACAAAGAAAAAAGCCTTACCACCTCTCCGTCTCACCTTTATATTTTTTCCTTTTTTTCAAGATGAAACAATGGCTTTTAATATAGGAATGGGATTGTTGGGTCCTGTTTTAACGCTATGTTTAACTTTTTGAGAAACTGTTTTCCATAGAAACTACATAATACTTAAATTCCCACCAGCAATGCCTGACAGTTGTCATTTTCCCATATCATCACCAATGCTTGTTATGTTCCTTTTGTTTTTTGTTGTAGTCATCCCAGAAGGTATGAAGTGTAGTTTCATTATGGTTTTGATTTATAATTTCCTAATGATTAATGATCAATCTTGAGTAGTCTTTTATGTGCTTATTGGTCAGTTGTATATTTTCTTTGGAGAAACATTTATTCAGGTCTTTTGCCCATTTTTAATTGGACTTTTGTTTTGCTGTTGAGTTGTAAGAACTGTTTATATGTTCTGGATACTAGACCCTTTTGGTCAGAAGCTTTCATTTTTGGTGAAATGCAACTTATCTATCTTTCTTTCTTTATTTTGGCTGCCACATCTAAGAAGCCATTAATCCAAGCTCTGGAAGGAAGATTTACTCCAATGCTTTCTTCTAAGAATTTTATAGTTTTAGCTCTTATATTTAGGTATTTGATTTGTTTTGAATTCATTGTTTTATATGATGGTCCAACTTACCATTCTACTTTGAGAAGTTACTAGAAATTCACCATGAGACACTGAAGAGCAAGATTGGGGTCAGTAGATACTTGGTCTCTTCTGGAACTTGCCCCTCAGCTTTATAATATAATTTCTAACATAATTTCTTTCAATATGTAAATAAAATTAATACTACAAATGAATTTTTTTTGAAAGCATTTCCTCTGGGATTTTCCTGGTAGTCCAGTGGCTAAAACTTTACCTTCCAATGCATGGGGTGCACGTTTAATTCCTGGTTGGGGAACTAAGATCTCACACACCTCACAGCCAAAAAAACCAAAACATAAAACAGAAACAATGTTGTAACACATTTTAAAAAGACTTTTAAAACGTTCCACATCAAAAACTACCTTTTTAAAAAAGCATTTTCTTACAATGCCACTGCCATATAGAACGTTGGATAGGTTACTTTATTTGCAAAATGGCCTATAATTAAATCATGGTCCTGCCTACGACTTGGACAATAAATTGTGAAATAAGAAACCAATGTTTGACTCTTCCATTATGCTACTGTCTGAAATGGCTCAAGATAATAACTGGATGATCCCAGCTATATCTTGTACTTTGTAAAATGCTATAAACTATTGCTAACACTTTCCATAGAATTTTGTGAGATTTGGGATTTAAAAAAATATAATAAAATGTTGAGTTTATTAGAATTCAATGAATGCATATAAGCAAACATTATTAAATGGTTTTATTTTGCAATATTGAGAAATGAGAGACATCAATACATTTTCTCAAGGTTATTTCTGAAGTCACTTCCTGAAGCTAAATTTAGTCTTATTTTTTGGGTTTTTTTTGATTTGTTTGGGAAATTTTTCTGGATACTAGACCCTTTTGGTCAGAAGCTTTCATTTTTGGTGAAATGCAACTTATCTATCTTTCTTTCTTTATTTTGGCTGCCACATCTAAGAAGCCATTAATCCAAGCTCTGGAAGGAAGATTTACTCCAATGCTTTCTTCTAAGAATTTTATAGTTTTAGCTCTTATATTTAGGTATTTGATTTGTTTTGAATTCATTGTTTTATATGATGGTCCAACTTACCATTCTACTTTGAGAAGTTACTAGAAATTCACCATGAGACACTGAAGAGCAAGATTGGGGTCAGTAGATACTTGGTCTCTTCTGGAACTTGCCCCTCAGCTTTATAATATAATTTCTAACATAATTTCTTTCAATATGTAAATAAAATTAATACTACAAATGAATTTTTTTTGAAAGCATTTCCTCTGGGATTTTCCTGGTAGTCCAGTGGCTAAAACTTTACCTTCCAATGCATGGGGTGCACGTTTAATTCCTGGTTGGGGAACTAAGATCTCACACACCTCACAGCCAAAAAAACCAAAACATAAAACAGAAACAATGTTGTAACACTTTTTAAAAAAGACTTTTAAAACGTTCCACATCAAAAACTACCTTTTTAAAAAAGCATTTTCTTACAATGCCACTGCCATATAGAACGTTGGATAGGTTACTTTATTTGCAAAATGGCCTATAATTAAATCATGGTCCTGCCTACGACTTGGACAATAAATTGTGAAATAAGAAACCAATGTTTGACTCTTCCATTATGCTACTGTCTGAAATGGCTCAAGATAATAACTGGATGATCCCAGCTATATCTTGTACTTTGTAAAATGCTATAAACTATTGCTAACACTTTCCATAGAATTTTGTGAGATTTGGGATTTAAAAAAATATAATAAAATGTTGAGTTTATTAGAATTCAATGAATGCATATAAGCAAACATTATTAAATGGTTTTATTTTGCAATATTGAGAAATGAGAGACATCAATACATTTTCTCAAGGTTATTTCTGAAGTCACTTCCCTGAAGAGTACAGTAAACACACAATCTCTTACATTAAAATGTTAGCAGATTGCTGGCGTTGCTACCTTCAGTCATTGGCGGATTGACTTTACTTACAATGTCATGAGCCTGAAAGCTTTGGGAGGTGTTCTGAGCTGAGAGAAAGGAGAAGCCATATTTCTGGACCACAGCCAGTTTCAAACAAAGAATAAGTAAGATTTAACAATTTGTTTGCTAAGTTTGAAATATTTCTCCTGCATTCTTTTTTGTGTTATCAGTAAACATGGCAGTTTCTTTTGCTTTTGAGGTCTCTGAGGTTGAAATGCACTTTAAATAATCTTTTTTTTTTTTTTTTTGAACAGGCATATCATGCTGTTTTTCCATGCTGAAGTGGCTAGTTTCTATCAGGTCAAGGAAAGTTCAGGTTTCTGAGAAAACTTTGCACTGACAGACAAAATTCCATATTAGAAGACATAGAGATGTGTCTGATGTAGCTTTATTTTTAGGATATGTTTATCGATTATTTTTTCATGTTAATTTTGATCCCATCAGCCATCAATAAGTGCATTAGGACTTACATTGAAATTTTATTTTGACTTGAGAATCAATAATTCCATTATGATTTGAAGGCCTTATATAGGTCACAAAGTTAGGAAGGCTTCTAAAGTAGTATTTTGTATACCTGCAAAAGAAGGACTCAGAAGATGGGACATTTTCTTTTTACTTTTTATTAAGTTGTTAAACAAGCTAATGAGGTAATGCCTATCAGGAATACTGATTCAGACCACTAGTAGACTTCACATGTCCCCATAATCAATGACAGTGGTATTTGATTCCAACCTAGATAAACTTCTAAAGAGAATTCCCCAGCCTCTCCAACCCTGAATCGTAAAACCCCTGGGAGAGTTTCCCCTTCCCACTAAACTCTCCTAAGATTTATCATCACTATGTAATGTTGGTGTAGTTCAAGTTTTTGAGACAGAAGCTGGTATCTTCTCATGCCTGAAGGCTTGTTCCTGGCTTGTGTATCAAGAAAGGTATGAGTCAATTTGGAAGTTAGCTAGAATTCAATGAATGCATATAAGCAAACATTATTAAATGGTTTTATTTTGCAATATTGAGAAATGAGAGACATCAATACATTTTCTCAAGGTTACTAACATTAAACATTTAAAATGTTAGCAGATTGCTGGCGTTGCTACCTTCAGTCATTGGCGGATTGACTTTACTTACAATGTCATGAGCCTGAAAGCTTTGGGAGGTGTTCTGAGCTGAGAGAAAGGAGAAGCCATATTTCTGGACCACAGCCAGTTTCAAACAAAGAATAAGTAAGATTTAACAATTTGTTTGCTAAGTTTGAAATATTTCTCCTGCATTCTTTTTTGTGTTATCAGTAAACATGGCAGTTTCTTTTGCTTTTGAGGTCTCTGAGGTTGAAATGCACTTTAAATAATCTTTTTTTTTTTTTTTTTGAACAGGCATATCATGCTGTTTTTCCATGCTGAAGTGGCTAGTTTCTATCAGGTCAAGGAAAGTTCAGGTTTCTGAGAAAACTTTGCACTGACAGACAAAATTCCATATTAGAAGACATAGAGATGTGTCTGATGTAGCTTTATTTTTAGGATATGTTTATCGATTATTTTTTCATGTTAATTTTGATCCCATCAGCCATCAATAAGTGCATTAGGACTTACATTGAAATTTTATTTTGACTTGAGAATCAATAATTCCATTATGATTTGAAGGCCTTATATAGGTCACAAAGTTAGGAAGGCTTCTAAAGTAGTATTTTGTATACCTGCAAAAGAAGGACTCAGAAGATGGGACATTTTCTTTTTACTTTTTATTAAGTTGTTAAACAAGCTAATGAGGTAATGCCTATCAGGAATACTGATTCAGACCACTAGTAGACTTCACATGTCCCCATAATCAATGACAGTGGTATTTGATTCCAACCTAGATAAACTTCTAAAGAGAATTCCCCAGCCTCTCTCCAACCCTGAATCGTAAAACCCCCTGGGAGAGTCTTTCCCACAGCCTGTTACCTGATATTTTTCATTTGGCTGGAAAGCACTCATTACACTAAGATTTATCATCACTATGTAATGTTGGTGTAGTTCAAGTTTTTGAGACAGAAGCTGGTATCTTCTCATGCCTGAAGGCTTGTTCCTGGCTTGTGTATCAAGAAAGGTATAGCTGAGCCCAGCTCCACCATCTGTCGGCAAAGGGAACTTTAGTGACACTAGTCGTTAACGTTTCAGGAGGGAAACTCAAATCTGTGGCCTGTGGCTCCCCCACTCACAGGAAGGGTATGTCACATTCACTATGACTCCACTGTAACCTGGGTGCTCATCCCATGTTTGCTGCCCCTATGGCTGCCCCAATCTGTCATGCGTCCCCCAGCCTGGAAACCTGGAGGCCATCCTTGACTTCTTTTCCTTCACTGACCAACCCATTGGCTCTGCAAGCCCACTGCCATGTCAGATGTAGGTCTTCATGCTTTCTCTGGAAGATGGGTCTCTCCATTCCTGGTCTAGCTCTCATTCAATATCTCCTCACAGAGAAATCACAGCAATCATTCTAACCAAGACCCCCAGCATTTCTGAGATTTAAAATCTTCAATGACTTCCTGGGGACTTCAAGTCAAACTTCTTAAAGTGACTCCTAAGATGTTAGTGGTCCCACTGCCACCCACCCACTTTCCCCCATCAACTTCTTATCCCCCACTTTTCCTTTCTGAAAACCCTTGGTTGTGCACTCTCTGGTGCTCCAGGGCCTTTGTGTATGCAATATCTTTGCAGTATCTTTTTCCAGTTGATGGATATTTGGGTTTCCACATTTTGGCTGTTATGAATAGTACTGCTTGAACATTTGCATACATGTTTTTATGTAGACATGTCTTCATTTCTCTTGGGTATGTAACAAGAGGGAAATTTTTGGGTCATATGGTAATTCTATGTTTTGCCTTTTGAGAAACTATCAGTTTTTTAATGTGGCTGCACCATGACAGTCTTGCCAGCAATGTTTGAAAGTTTTAATTTCTCCAGTTCCTTTCCAACACTTGTTATTATCAGTCGTCTTTATTTCAGTTATCCTGATATATGTAGTGTGGTTTTCATTAGCATTTTCTTCATTGCTAATGACATTGAGCATCTTTTTTGGGTGCTTATTGGTCATCTGTATATATCCTTCACAAAAATATCTATTTAGATGCTATGCCTTTTTAAATTTTTATTATTGACTTATAAGCATTCTTTATATATTATAGATACACATCCTTGGTCAGATACTTTTTTGTAAATATTTTAACCTATTATATGTTCTTTTTTTTTTTTTTTACTTGTTGATGTCTTCATGTCACACAAAATTTTTTAGTTTTTACAAAGAACAATTTGTGTATTTTTCTCTCTTGTTGCTTGTGATTTTGGTGTCGTTATCTTAGAAGTTATTGTGTAACCCAAGGTCATGAAGATTTACTCCTATGTATTCTTCTTGAAGTTTTATAGGTTTATCTTTTACATTTAGGTGTATGATCCATTTTGAGCTAATTTTTGGTGTAGTGTGAGGTAGGGGTTCATATTCACTGGCTTTTTTTTGTGGCTATCCAGTTGTCCTGGCAGCATCTGTTGAAAAGACTATTATTTCCGCATAAAAATGTCTTGGTACTTGGTTGAAAATCCATTGACCGTAAATGTATTTCTGGACTTTCAATTTTACTCACTTGCTCTCATCAATATCCCTGAGAAATCACAGCAATCATTCTAACCAAGACCCCCAGCATTTCTGAGATTTAAAATCTTCAATGACTTCCTGGGGACTTCAAGTCAAACTTCTTAAAGTGACTCCTAAGATGTTAGTGGTCCCACTGCCACCCACCCACTTTCCCCCATCAACTTCTTATCCCCCACTTTTCCTTTCTGAAAACCCTTGGTTGTGCACTCTCTGGTGCTCCAGGGCCTTTGTGTATGCAATATCTTTGCAGTATCTTTTTCCAGTTGATGGATATTTGGGTTTCCACATTTTGGCTGTTATGAATAGTACTGCTTGAACATTTGCATACATGTTTTTATGTAGACATGTCTTCATTTCTCTTGGGTATGTAACAAGAGGGAAATTTTTGGGTCATATGGTAATTCTATGTTTTGCCTTTTGAGAAACTATCAGTTTTTCAATGTGGCTGCACCATGACAGTCTTGCCAGCAATGTTTGAAAGTTTTAATTTCTCCAGTTCCTTTCCAACACTTGTTATTATCAGTCGTCTTTATTTCAGTTATCCTGATATATGTAGTGTGGTTTTCATTAGCATTTTCTTCATTGCTAATGACATTGAGCATCTTTTTTGGGTGCTTATTGGTCATCTGTATATATCCTTCACAAAAATATCTATTTAGATGCTATGCCTTTTTAAATTTTTATTATTGACTTATAAGCATTCTTTATATATTATAGATACACATCCTTGGTCAGATACTTTTTTGTAAATATTTTAACCTATTATATGTTCTTTTTTTTTTTTTTTACTTGTTGATGTCTTCATGTCACACAAAATTTTTTAGTTTTTACAAAGAACAATTTGTGTATTTTTCTCTCTTGTTGCTTGTGATTTTGGTGTCGTTATCTTAGAAGTTATTGTGTAACCCAAGGTCATGAAGATTTACTCCTATGTATTCTTCTTGAAGTTTTATAGGTTTATCTTTTACATTTAGGTGTATGATCCATTTTGAGCTAATTTTTGGTGTAGTGTGAGGTAGGGGTTCATATTCACTGGCTTTTTTTTGTGGCTATCCAGTTGTCCTGGCAGCATCTGTTGAAAAGACTATTATTTCCGCATAAAAATGTCTTGGTACTTGGTTGAAAATCCATTGACCGTAAATGTATTTCTGGACTTTCAATTTTACTCACTTGCTTGTATATCTATCCTATGGCAACATCACAGTGTTTTGGTTTTCATATCATAGTTATTTTAAAGACCTTGTTCATTTTTAAAAATTTATTTATTTTTGGTTGTGTTGGGCCTTCGTTGCTGCCCAAGGGCTTTCTCTAGTTGCAGTGAGTGGGGCTACCCTTTGTTTCTCACTGTGCTGGCTTCTCTTGTTATGGAGCATGGGTCTTAGGTGCATGGGCTCAGTAGTTGTGGCACACGGGCTTAGTTGCTCCATGGCGTGTGGAATCTTCCTGGATCAGGGATTAAACCCATGTCCTCTGCATTGGCAAACAGATTCTCATGCACTGTGCCACCAGGAACATCCTCATATCCTTTTTTAAAAGGAGACTAGGAAAACTATTAATATACATTGACAAGTTGGGAAGGGTGGTATCCTTGAACTGGGAGAAGATTCTTTTTGCAGGAAAATCAGTGTCAGGGAAGAAAATAAACATCTACTGAGCACTATTATAGGTCTTAGACACCTTCACATATCTTGTGAGAACAGTCATGTAATGGTTGTCAAAGTCCCATGCAATAGCTACTTTTGTTGTTGTTCAGTTAGTGAGTCATCCCTGCTGCCATGGCTGTAGCATGCCAGGTTTCCCTGTCCTTCACCATCTGCTGGAGCTTGCTCGAACTCATGTCCATTGAGTCAATGATGCTATCTAACCATCACATCCTCTGCTTCCCTCTTCTCTTTTTGCCTTCAATTTTTCCCCAGTATCAGGATCTTTTCCAGTGAGTTGTCTCTTTGTATCAGGTGGCCAAAGTATTGGAGTTTCATTTTTAGCATCAGATCCTATTATACTCACTTAAAAGCAAGGAAACTGAAGTTTGAAGAGGTTAAGTGATTCTCTTAAAATAATTTGGTAACTCGTGGAGGAAGTGGAATTTGTACACATACTTCAAACTCATGGTCTTTTCATAACAAGGAGTTTGCTTACCAGACATCTAGTGAACACAAAGCTGCCTCTAACGGCAGAGGAGGGACTTGAATTCATTAATATCAAACATTTTTCTCATGACACTCTAGGAAATTAAAGGAGTACTTGTAACTATTTTGAGATAGTTGCTGAACAGCAAAATTTCACAGGATATTTAAAGAAATCACTCTTTGACTGTGAAAACTAGCTTTGTGGATCTTTTTATTTTCACAGCGTGTGTTATTCTCATTCATATGACCTCAAAAGTGTTGAACGTTATTTTGTATGATTAGCAGAGCACAATACCATCCTATTGGAAGAAAAGTTAGAACTAATCTCAGCTATGTGGGTGGATTAACCTTGTCCTTAATTCTTGTTTTCATTGAAAACCTTCCCAAGGTTGTTCTGAAATGAACACAGGTCAGTTGTCATATGAGTTCTGTGTGAAATGATAGAAGAGATAGAATTGAGAAAGATTTGTGAAGTCAGTGAAGAAATGGCATTATTTTTTGTATAACTCAGTTGATAGAGGCTTCTTTTCTTCTCTTTTCCTTTCTTTTCTTAAGCACAGGAGTATCCTCTGGATCCCAGAGTCTGGGTAGAAGTTAAGTTTAGATAATGCAGTTTGGACTGTGACAGAAACACAGTCTAGACTATTCTGACATCTCTTGTTAACTTTTTGCCCTCTCTACTCTGCACGGCAAGAATTCACTGCTTTCTCTCAGTGAAGATGCTGCTCCTAGATGTTTGGATTGTTCAGTGTTGCTTATGTAAGATTCCCATGACTCAATTCCTCTTAGAAGTATGTGCCAGGAAAAAGTTTGCCTAAGCTTAAGAACAGCTATGATTCTTTTACCAGACCAGGAGAACTATATTACTCATTATACATTATTCTTCTCTTGACTCTGGAAAGCCCAGAGCTAAATTTAATGCTCAACTATGGTAAATCAGGAGCAGCTTCCCTGCTAGTTCAGTGGTTTAGAATTCACCTGCCAATGAAAAAGACGGGTTTGAACCCTGGGTTGGGAACATCCCCTGGAATGGGAAATGGCAACCCACTCCAGTATGCTTGTCTGGGAAATCTCATGTACAGAGGATCCTGGTGGGCTGCAGTCTATAGCGTTGCAAGAGTCAGACACAACTTCATCACTGAACAAGGGACATCCCTGGCAGCTTAGATGGTAAAGAATCTGCCTGTAATGTAGGAGACCTGGGTTTGATCTCTGGGTCAGGAAGATTCCTTGGAGAAGGTAATGACTACCAACTCCAATATTCTCGCCTGGAAAATCCCCATAGAAAGAGGAGCCTGGTGGGCTACAGTCCATGGGGTAGCAAAGAGTCAGACACAACTGAGTGACTGAGCACAGCACAATAACAGCAACAATGGTAAACCAGAACCCTGGAAAGAGGATCTCTTATTTTCTCCTGTTTTTTTTTTTTTTTTTTTTTAAATTATTGCTTTATCTATCTTAATTTGGCTGCACTGGGTCTTAGTTGTGGTATGTGGGATCTAGTTGCCTGACCAGGGATCAAACCTGGGCCCCCTGCATTAGAAGCACAGAGTCTTAACCACTGGACCACCAGGGAAGTCCCTCTCCTATTGTTTTTAATAACAAGTTACTCCAGGGCCATTTGGAAGTAGGGCAAATACATGTTAGAACCCATAATACTAAATATTTTTATTATCAATAGAAAATAATACATATTCTAACCCTAGCACTATGTGAAAATAAGGTGTCCAACCATTGCTAGCTTTACAGATACAAGCGTTTATGTTCCTTGTTTCCAGGAAGAGGATTGTAAGAGAAAGTAAAAGAAAAGTTTCTTATAGGCCAGGTTTTCAGGTTGGGTTATTCAGTCTGGACATGAGTATTTTCTTTACAATGCAGAAAAACAGCAGTAGTTTCCTCAAATTCTCATCCTCACATAGTGTTAAGTCATGCTGAATGTTTTCCAAACTTTATTGTAGGTACTAGTGATGGTAACAGTAAAACCTTACCTCTTAGAGGTTTTGAGAGCAACACATAATTCATAATCAAAAACATAAAGCTTCTGAATGCACAAGTAGGGCACCAGATGGACAGCACTGTTGTTCTAAAGGGTGACAGCATGCTTTTTTCAGAGTGGTTTTATGCCTGTCATGAATACTGTAAGACAGCTAATCCCCCACACTTCTTTGTATTTTTGTACTTCTTCCGAGAAAGGTTTGTAATCCAAGAAAATATCTGCAGGTAAAGATTCCCAGTCAATAAAGGTTTAGTGAATTGAATTTGCCAGTTACCATGTTACTGAGAAGTTAAGAATGCTGCAGAATTTGCATGCAACTTGTAAAGTACTATTGTAATAAGAGTCTCACTGTACGGAAATTTCCACCTCACTTCAAGGGTAAGCTCAATTGGATGAGGGCCAGATGCATTTGTTTATGGCAGTGATGACATAATTGAAGGAAATAAACAAAGCACCTTCTTGGGCTGAGTTTTGTCAAAGTCACATGGAGTCTAGTTCTCAAACTAGAGGCAGAAATTTTGACTATTATGTTAGGAGAAGTCAGTGGCAAATTAAAACTATTGCTTCATTTACAGAAGAAAGGAAGGCCTGGAAGTAGATACTGTGGCTGGAAGATAAAACTGGCCGACAGCTCTTGGCTTTTTTACCAGAAGGGAGCAAAGGGCCAAAGTTCTGTGTATTTGTTTCTTTCATGCCTTCACTGTGGTGTATTTTCAGGGCCATGTTTCTCCTTAGCTTGAGTGTGGACAGTGTCCTTAACAGAACTGTGAGGGAAAAGGTTGTCTTTTCTACTCTTCATTGAGATTTTCTCAGGTGCCCAGTGGTCCTTTATATCTAACTTGATTCCACTGGGAAAGCTTGTGTGTATTCTCAGCTTATATTGTTTCATTTTAATGTGATCTTCAAAGGGCATGGGTTTCCAAGTTTATGTCTTGCACTGAAATCCTGTGATCACAGTTTTAGGAAATAACAGGCTCTCAGAAAGGGGTGGTGATGGTGGTTTTCAGGGATAGATTTTTATGAAGATGAGTAGCCAAACTTAACACTCAGTATGCTGACAATCATGAAAATATATCCAATATATCTTGTCACAAATGTATGTTTTATTTACATTATAAGCAGATTCATACTCAGAATATGGAGTATTCACACATGAAAAATATCTAGCTTTGTGGATACGTTGAAAAAAGTGTTAGTTGTTCAGTTGTGTCCAACTTTTTGGGACCTCACAAACTGTAGGGCACCAGACTCCTCTGTCGATGAAATTCTCCAGGCAAGAATACTAGAGTGGGCAGCCATTCCACTCTCCAGGGGATCTTCCTAACCTAGGGGCCAAAGCTGGGTCTCCTGCATTGCTGGTGGATTCATTATTGACTGAGCCACCAGGGACTAGGTAAAATGTCTGGAGAAATAGAAATAATCTGCACTGGCAAATAAGTTCAGAATCACAACAATTTAACCAGGCACTGAGTGGAAGTGTACCTTATGACCCAGCAGCTCATAGTTATTTTCTTCCAAGGTCTGCTTGTCATCTGACCAAACATTATAGATATTCTTTAATTTCTTATCATTGCCTGCTCACTTATATCCTAGTAAATATATCTTGCACATTTGACTGAAGCACATGATGGAAGCAACATTCACAATAACCTAGGTCCTGCTATTGTTCTTTCTCTAGTCCTGCCTTTCCAGAGAATTTATCAGGCACCCTCTTCTTCAACTATACCTTTTCTTCTCTTTCTCTTTTCCCTCCCCTGCCCATCCCTACTTTCTTGCTTCACACTAAGCATAATTTATCTACTTTTTGGATCCAAATGATTCTATCTGGGGATACTTGCTTTGATTTTAGTCCAAACAGCAACAAACGTGGTCTGAAAAACAAGTTTTAGACTTCCCAGGTGGTTTTCCTGTGAATCCAACAACACAAGGTATAAAACGGGCATAGGTGGAGGAGGGAGTGGGCCAGGGATATACATATGACTAATCCAGGATTATAAATATCTTTAAACAACAAAACTCTGTAAAAGTAAAAAGTAAAACAAAAATAATTATTAAAAAAATAAAGGGCATAAACTCCCTTATGTATATGCCCCAGTAGATATTTATTGCGTCAGACCCTGTAAAAGATACGAACATATGAGGCTCAACTCTAGCCGACAAAGGGACAAAAATGTACATAAGGCAGTAATTGAAGTTACATATATATGACACGTAATACAACTCAATAATATAGATCATCCTGTGATGTCATGTTCATGTACCCGCCATTCAAGAGAAATACGTTGAATTCACACATGAAATATCTAGCTTTGTGGATACGTTGAAAAAAGTGTTAGTTGTTCAGTTGTGTCCAACTTTTTGGGACCTCACAAACTGTAGGGCACCAGACTCCTCTGTCGATGAAATTCTCCAGGCAAGAATACTAGAGTGGGCAGCCATTCCACTCTCCAGGGGATCTTCCTAACCTAGGGGCCAAAGCTGGGTCTCCTGCATTGCTGGTGGATTCATTATTGACTGAGCCACCAGGGACTAGGTAAAATGTCTGGAGAAATAGAAATAATCTGCACTGGCAAATAAGTTCAGAATCACAACAATTTAACCAGGCACTGAGTGGAAGTGTACCTTATGACCCAGCAGCTCATAGTTATTTTCTTCCAAGGTCTGCTTGTCATCTGACCAAACATTATAGATATTCTTTAATTTCTTATCATTGCCTGCTCACTTATATCCTAGTAAATATATCTTGCACATTTGACTGAAGCACATGATGGAAGCAACATTCACAATAACCTAGGTCCTGCTATTGTTCTTTCTCTAGTCCTGCCTTTCCAGAGAATTTATCAGGCACCCTCTTCTTCAACTATACCTTTTCTTCTCTTTCTCTTTTCCCTCCCCTGCCCATCCCTACTTTCTTGCTTCACACTAAGCATAATTTATCTACTTTTTGGATCCAAATGATTCTATCTGGGGATACTTGCTTTGATTTTAGTCCAAACAGCAACAAACGTGGTCTGAAAAACAAGTTTTAGACTTCCCAGGTGGTTTTCCTGTGAATCCAACAACACAAGGTATAAAACGGGCATAGGTGGAGGAGGGAGTGGGCCAGGGATATACATATGACTAATCCAGGATTATAAATATCTTTAAACAACAAAACTCTGTAAAAGTAAAAAGTAAAACAAAAATAATTATTAAAAAAATAAAGGGCATAAACTCCCTTATGTATATGCCCCAGTAGATATTTATTGCGTCAGACCCTGTAAAAGATACGAACATATGAGGCTCAACTCTAGCCGTCAAAGGGACAAAAATGTACATAAGGCAGTAATTGAAGTTACATATATATGACACGTAATACAACTCAATAATATAGATCATCCTGTGATGTCATGTTCATGTACCCGCCATTCAAGAGAGTAAATTGTTCTGTGTTTTCCTTTGTTCATTGATTCATTCTCAATGCTTGAAACAGTCCCTGGCATATAGAAAGTGCTCAGCAGATGTGTGGAATGAAGTAGAATCTATTTTCTAAGCACATAATTAAGTACAGTACAGTCTATTCCCTAACCAGCATGTTTTTATAATGAAGACATATGTAATAGAAATTAACTCATTCATGACTGGTATGTAGGGAAAGGATATTAGTAAAATGGGGTGCTTATGTTTGTTCATTTGCAAGTGTTCCCAGCACCTTAGTATTTTGCACCATCAGGTAAAGAGCAGCTACAAACAAAACAGCGGAATTGTGGAGGACACAGTGCTATGCCCAATGTTCATTGGCACTATGTTTTTTTCTCTTGAATTGGTTTGACCATGAGCTCTAACTTGGGAGGAATGAATTCACCTCTTACTTGTAGATCCTGTGCTTACATTCCAAACTCAGCAGCCTGAAACAATTCTCCTTCCAATCTCTCCATCAGTTACCTCCATCTTTTTATAAAGTCCTACCCTGCAGGAGGGCATGGCCACCCAGTATTCTTGCCTGGAGAACTCCATGGACAGACAAGCTTGGCAGACTACAAGTTTGGATCACAAAGAGTTTGGCACGACTGAGTAACTAAGTACAGCATATATTTATCTTTACTGTAACATTTATTAGGAACGGAACATGGCTCTTGAGTTCTGCAAGTTTTGTTTTTTTTGGGGAATAGTTTATTCTTTTTGTTAGGGCTCTGGTTGTAATGCTATGTAGCTTCTGAATTTGTTTCTAGTCCTGTTGTCCTCAGAAGCCTTGTTATCTCTAGTTTCAAAAATGGGAAGAACACACACATTTTATAGAAGAAATAAACTTCATTTTCAATGAAGATAAGTGGGGTTTGGCTGTGGGAGAAGATGAAAGACAGCATTCCAGTTCTGGCAAGAGTGTCAGCAACTCCTACGTTCCCTACAGTATGGAACCTTGGGGCGTGTGGGGGAGGATCTTGCTGGTGAGAGCAACAGGCTCCAAGGAGGAGTGGGTTGGTGGATGGCTTTGAATGGAAACGCTTTTAAGTAATTCAGAATTTTCTGTGGCAGAGTGCTCCCTAGAGCTTCTGCAACAGGAAGTAGCCTGCCCAAATGTGCTGTGTGCTCAGTCATGTCTGACTCTTTGCGACCCTATGGACTGTAGCCCGCCAGGCTCCTCTGACCGTGGGATTTTCCAGGCAAGAATACTGGAGTGGGTTGCCATGCCCTCCTCCAGGGGATCTTCGTGATCTAGGGATTGAACCCACATCTCTTGAGCCTCCTGCATTGGCAAGCAGATTCTAGGGCCACCTGGGAACCCCCAGTCCTGCCGAAAGTGGCTACAACCATTAGCCTGAAGCTAGGTGTGTGCAGATGGACGCCAGTGCAAAGTGCAAGGAACTCGGGAGGAGATCACTGAAACGACGAAGCCCCAAAACAGTAAGAATTAGGAAGGTGGCAGTGGGCTTGGAAAGGACAGGACAACTGGAAGGATCTTAAAAGTGAAGAGTCAATGGGAGCGGTTGCTGGTCTTGGAGGAGAGAGGCCTGAACTGAGTTCGGGCAACTAGTGGATACAGGTGACTCAGATAAGAGGCTGAGAAGTGGGCGAAAGAACAAGTCCGCCAGGAAAAAAAAGACAAGAAGGGTTTGCTTGGCTGAATGCTATGGCTTGATGTTGAAATCACAAGGAATCTCGTCACCTTAATTTGTGACCATTTAACTCTGGGCTCTTTGCTTCCATCCTGGGAGTGGGGGAGGCCGGGGGACGGCTGTTGATGAGTCTCCTTTCTAGACCATGATGCCCTTCCAGTCTGTTAGCTAAAGTGCCTTCGAAATTCACTCTGAATCCATACTTTAAGTTCAGGGGAGGATGTTTCAGGATCTCAAGCAATCAGTATACATATATTCTTTGAGGCTGTTGGCACTGAGCTTTCTTATCTTAGAAAGTAATAGGGCAAGGAAACGTACGCCCTGGAGCCTTGACTCCAGGAGAGGAAGGCGAGGATGGGGCTCCGGGCATCCCCGGCCCACCCTCTCGCTTCAGATTCACCAGGACCAGCGAACGGACAGTCTTGCCACTCCGGAACCGCTCTGAGAGCCTCAGAGCCGGCTCTCCGCTCAAGAGTCCGGCCTCTCATCCCGGACCCCGACTTCGCTGTTCCCCGCCTCCCGGGCCGGGCGGTGCGCGCTCTCCAGACTCCTAAGACGGTGTCCCCGAAACTCTGCCCGGGGCTTCCCCGGCCCGGTCCCGCCCGGGGGAGGGTCGCTGGACTCCGGAAGGCGCCGCCGCTGCCCGTCGGGCGCATAGACCCGCTCCCAGGCCCCGGGGCCTCCGCCCCTCCTCCCGGGGATCCCCTGTCGCCCCCGCCCTCCCGGGCCCCGCGGGACACTCCCCGCGGAGGCCGGGCCTCGTCCGCCCGCCCCCGCCTCGCCCCAGGCCGCCCCGCCCCGCGCGCCGCGCAGGGAGAGCCCCAGGCCCGACTGCCCCCGCCGCCCCTGCCCCGGACGCCGGCCGAGAGCGGGGCGCGGCGGCGATGGTGACTGGGCAGCGGCGCGGGGCCGGGGCCTGGGCGGGAGGCTCGGCGGCGGGCGTCTTTCCCGCCCCGCCCCCCGGTCCCTCCCTGCCTGCTAGCCCCGGCGGCGGCCGAGGTCGGCGCTCTCGCCTCGCCTCCTCCGCTTCCTCCTCCTCCTCCCCGCCGGGACCTCTCCCCCCCTCCCTCGCCCCTCCTCTCGCCGCCGCCTCCCTCTTCCCTCCTCCTCCTCCTCCTCCCCGTGCGGCCGGCGGGGCCAGAGCGCGCGGTGGCTGCCAGGAGGCGTAACGGAAAACCGCGGCTTGGGAGGACCGCGGGCTCCGCGCCGGGGACGCCGAGCCGGGACCCGGTGAGTCGCTCCTTTCTAGACCATGATGCCCTTCCAGTCTGTTAGCTAAAGTGCCTTCGAAATTCACTCTGAATCCATACTTTAAGTTCAGGGGAGGATGTTTCAGGATCTCAAGCAATCAGTATACATATATTCTTTGAGGCTGTTGGCACTGAGCTTTCTTATCTTAGAAAGTAATAGGGCAAGGAAACGTACGCCCTGGAGCCTTGACTCCAGGAGAGGAAGGCGAGGATGGGGCTCCGGGCACCCCCGGCCCACCCTCTCGCTTCAGATTCACCAGGACCAGCGAACGGACAGTCTTGCCACTCCGGAACCGCTCTGAGAGCCTCAGAGCCGGCTCTCCGCTCAAGAGTCCGGCCTCTCATCCCGGACCCCGACTTCGCTGTTCCCCGCCTCCCGGGCCGGGCGGTGCGCGCTCTCCAGACTCCTAAGACGGTGTCCCCGAAACTCTGCCCGGGGCTTCCCCGGCCCGGTCCCGCCCGGGGGAGGGTCGCTGGACTCCGGAAGGCGCCGCCGCTGCCCGTCGGGCGCATAGACCCGCTCCCAGGCCCCGGGGCCTCCGCCCCTCCTCCTGGGATCCCTGTCGCCCCGCCCTCCCGGGCCCCGCGGGACACTCCCGCGGAGGCCGGGCCTCGTCCGCCCGCCCCGCCTCGCCCCAGGCCGCCCCGCCCCGCGCGCCGCGCAGGAGAGCCCCAGGCCCGACTGCCCCCGCCGCCCCTGCCCCGGACGCCGGCCGAGAGCGGGGCGCGGCGGCGATGGTGACTGGGCAGCGGCGCGGGGCCGGGGCCTGGGCGGGGAGGCTCGGCGGCGGGCGTCTTTCCCCGCCCCCGCCCCTCGGTCCCCTCCCTGCCTGCTAGCCCCGGCGGCGGCCGAGGTCGGCGCTCTCGCCTCGCCTCCTCCGCTTCCTCCTCCTCCTCCCCCCGCCGGGACCCTCTCCCTCCCTCCCTCGCCCCCTCCTCTCGCCGCCGCCTCCCCTCTTCCCTCCCTCCTCCTCCTCCTCCCCCGTGCGGCCGGCGGGGCCAGAGCGCGCGGTGGCTGCCAGGAGGCGTAACGGAAAACCGCGGCTTGGGGAGGACCGCGGGCTCCGCGCCGGGGACGCCGAGCCGGGACCCGGTGAGTCGCGGTCGCGGGGCCCGCCCGCCGCCTCGGCCAGGTGGGGCGCCCGGCGCGGGGCTCGCGGGGCCGTCGCGGCCGGCGGCTCCCGGGCTGCGTGCGCGGCGGGCGGCGCGGGAACTTCTCCCCGGCGCCCACGGAGCCCGCGGGGAGGGCGGAGCGGCCCGGGAAGGTGCCGGCGGGACGGGTGCTGGACGCTGGGAAAGCAGGCTCTGGCAGCCGGGATCGTCCGGAGCAGAAGTGGAAAAAAGTTGTGCCTGGAAAGACGATTTGCTGAAGGTCGGCGCGAGCCCAGCTTTCTGGTCGCCGCCGCCGCCGGCGTGCTTCGACCGGCGCGCGGGTCCCGGCTGCTGCTCGGCGCGCCTAGTCCGGCGTCCGGGGACCGCCCGTGGTCGCCCGCGCGGGCCTGGTCTGCGGTGTGTGGGTCACGCTGGCCACAGACGGCAGCTGGTTCTCGGATCTGGGCTGCATTTTTGTGGGCAGCGCAGGGATCGGGGTGCGGGACGGAGGAGGAGGGAAGGTGGGCGTGGAGTGGGGAAGACCACCTCTGGGCTGGCTGGGCTGAGCCCGTGGGATGGGGTAAAGGACTAGGGGAGACTCTTGTGGGTTTCTGGATGTTTTTAGGCACAACAGGGTGTGTGTGTGTGTGTGTGTGTGATTTTCCCCCTTTCATTCAGCAGTCTGAATGAAAGACATTGGACTCAGAAGGGAGAAAGCATTTTCTTCAATCCTGTTCACCTTTTCTCTTGTTTCAGGAGGGATGAGTTTTATGAGAATCCTTAAGCTGTTTTCTCAGTGGGTTTAAATGAAAGACAAAGTCTCATCCCTCACCCTCCCATCCTCGCTCGCACCCGGGCCATTTCCTGTACTTCGCTAATACCCTACTGTGGTCGTGTGCGTGCATCTTAGGTTGCCATTAGTGACCCACATGTAAAAGTAGATCTTCTGTCTGAAGTCTCAAAGCGGCCCCTATAGACTAGTGTGTGCTGGAGTTAGAGCAGGGGTGTTAGGGGGGAGCTGTTTGAGCCGGCCGCGGAGAGTTAAGCCAAGGCTATCGCGTTGAGAGGGACGTTTCTCATCTGCACGTTGCTTTTGCTTAACCCTTTCGCCAAAGCGCTCCACCCACCCGCGCCCGGGTTAAGCGATAATGAATGCTAATTGCTGGTCTTTCCCAGGTATTCCTGGTCCTCTTTTAAAAAACGACTTCTTCGTTACAAATATGAGATAGGAAACACATGCTGGTAGGGAGATTAAATGTTTTAAAGATAGGGAATAAGAAAGAAAACCCAAGATTCTCATTCCTTTCTTCTGTCATACTGTGAGAGACTTGTTCCTCATCTTTGCCAGAGCTCTGATTCTGATGAAATAATGCTGAGGAGTTTGAGCTGATACCAGAAAAAACCCAGGGTTATAATAGTATTTTTTCCTGAGTGGTCACACACTGAGCAGATGATGTGGATTGTTGTGATGTGTTTGCAAAGGATGCAGCAAACATTTCACTCCAGGAAAAAAGCACTGTGTGTTGCATGATGAGGGTGGAGAGGGGAAATCATTTATCTTCGGAGCAGTTCGATTAGGAAGAATAATTATCCTGCAAATGAACATTCTTGAATATAATATAATTTGAGTCGTGATACATGAGCCAGTAATTTGTCTATAGGAAGGAAAACGAATCTTTATGGAGTCGAACAAAACAGTTGCCTTGTGGAAAAAAGTAATATACGCCATTTATGCCTGTGGATGGGCTCAGATATGTGGACTGACCCATTAAAGAGATTTTACTAAATCAATGTTTGGGAAGGGCAAGGAGGGGAAAATCCAAGGTAGGAGAAAATAGAAAATATAGAAAACTACCCAATTTAATGCACAACATATATAGCTACTCAACTTCTTTTTTGGGTTTCCTGGGTTGTGCTTAGAACCCAGCTGCCAGTCTAAGAGACAGAAGAGACATGGGTTCAATCCCTGGGCTGGGAAAATACCCTGGAAGAGGAAATGGCAACCCACTCCAGTATTCTTGTCTGGAGAATCCCGTGGACAGAAGAGGCGGGTGGGCTACAGTCTGTAGGATCCCAGAGCCAGGCACACCCAAAGTGACTAACACACACCCAACTTCTTTTTTTTTTTTTTTGGCCACTTCTATTGATCTTTCATTTATTTATCTTTGTTCTTTGCCCTATGTGGGCCTCTTATCACAGTGGCCTCTCACCGCAGAGCACTGGCTCTGGGAACACACGCTCCAGAGCTCCAACTCAGTAGTTGGACACATGGGTCCAGCTGCTCTGTGGCTTGTGGGATCTTCCCAGGCCAGGGATCGAACCGGCACCCCTTGCACTGCAAGGCAGTGTCCTTACCCACTGGACCAGCAGGGAAGCCCTACCCAGCTTATTTACTGCAAAGAAAGGACAAAATAGGAGACCAAGATGTAAGAGACCCAAACTGGGACTGTTGGGTTCTCAGAGGTGTCAGTACTGGAACCTGGGACAAGTTACTTGATTTTTCTCAGCCTTGGTTTCTGTGTCTATAAAACAGCAAACCATTTCACTCAGGAAAAAGCACTTTTTTTGTGTATGCATGATGGATTGTTGTGATGTGTTTGCAAAGGATGCAGCAAACATTTCACTCAGGAAAAAGCATTTTTCATTTAAATCTTTCCGGAGCAGTTCGATTAGGAAGAATAATTATCCTGCAAATGAACATTCTTGAATATAATATAATTTGAGTCGTGATACATGAGCCAGTAATTTGTCTATAGGAAGGAAAACGAATCTTTATGGAGTCGAACAAAACAGTTGCCTTGTGGAAAAAAGTAATATACGCCATTTATGCCTGTGGATGGGCTCAGATATGTGGACTGACCCATTAAAGAGATTTTACTAAATCAATGTTTGGGAAGGGCAAGGAGGGGAAAATCCAAGGTAGGAGAAAATAGAAAATATAGAAAACTACCCAATTTAATGCACAACATATATAGCTACTCAACTTCTTTTTTGGGTTTCCTGGGTTGTGCTTAGAACCCAGCTGCCAGTCTAAGAGACAGAAGAGACATGGGTTCAATCCCTGGGCTGGGAAAATACCCTGGAAGAGGAAATGGCAACCCACTCCAGTATTCTTGTCTGGAGAATCCCGTGGACAGAAGAGGCGGGTGGGCTACAGTCTGTAGGATCCCAGAGCCAGGCACACCCAAAGTGACTAACACACACCCAACTTCTTTTTTTTTTTTTTTGGCCACTTCTATTGATCTTTCATTTATTTATCTTTGTTCTTTGCCCTATGTGGGCCTCTTATCACAGTGGCCTCTCACCGCAGAGCACTGGCTCTGGGAACACACGCTCCAGAGCTCCAACTCAGTAGTTGGACACATGGGTCCAGCTGCTCTGTGGCTTGTGGGATCTTCCCAGGCCAGGGATCGAACCGGCACCCCTTGCACTGCAAGGCAGTGTCCTTACCCACTGGACCAGCAGGGAAGCCCTACCCAGCTTATTTACTGCAAAGAAAGGACAAAATAGGAGACCAAGATGTAAGAGACCCAAACTGGGACTGTTGGGTTCTCAGAGGTGTCAGTACTGGAACCTGGGACAAGTTACTTGATTTTTCTCAGCCTTGGTTTCTGTGTCTATAAAAAGATGGTGATAAAAATTCAAGTCAAAGAATCAGCTTGAAAGTTTAGCTGTGATTATATACTTTTAATATAGAATTTAGGGCGTTGCCTCACACTGAGTAAGTGCTCAGAAAATGTTAATGATGGTTGTCTAGTACTTCAAATGCCCAAGAAAAAGCCGTGTCATTTAAACAGCCGGGCTGCGAGGATAGCTGACTTGAGAGTGACCGCTGATTTCAGGTCAGCCGATGACTGACTGTAGCTGAGGCTGCCCCTGTGCCTCCAGGGGCCCACACTCAGACACATTTGATCTTTCTAGAACTTGTAAGCTGCATCCTCTTGGCCCCTCTGCTTAGTGTTTTCTGGAACTCCAGTTGTGGGAAATGTATAGTACAGGCTCGGTTGGGTTTGGGGACCTGAGCACAGACGTGACCTGCAGTTTCAGGCCTCACTGCCCCCTTGCAAGGGTGCCGACTCAGGTTGCAAGTCCCACCAAAGCAAATATCAACGTTTTACTTGAGGAAAAGGGAAAACGTGAGTTGTGGACAGGATATCTCTCTTGGGAATTCTAAAGCAATGTTCTACTCAGTGTTCACTGCTGTTAGAAAGATACAAATAGTAAGCAAATACCTGATCTCTAGAATTCCCAAAAGAACCTTTAACGTATGTCTTGTGGTTAATAGTCCATTGTCCAGGTCTTTCTAAGGTTCTCCCTAGTGGCAGAATGAACAAAAGGCATTCTTAGCAAACCAGTAGCTTTTGGAGCTGGGGAGCTAAGCTTTTTCATTTATTTATCTTTGTTCTTTGCCCTATGTGGGCCTCTTATCACAGTGGCCTCTCACCGCAGAGCACTGGCTCTGGGAACACACGCTCCAGAGCTCCAACTCAGTAGTTGGACACATGGGTCCAGCTGCTCTGTGGCTTGTGGGATCTTCCCAGGCCAGGGATCGAACCGGCACCCCTTGCACTGCAAGGCAGTGTCCTTACCCACTGGACCAGCAGGGAAGCCCTACCCAGCTTATTTACTGCAAAGAAAGGACAAAATAGGAGACCAAGATGTAAGAGACCCAAACTGGGACTGTTGGGTTCTCAGAGGTGTCAGTACTGGAACCTGGGACAAGTTACTTGATTTTTCTCAGCCTTGGTTTCTGTGTCTATAAAAAGATGGTGATAAAAATTCAAGTCAAAGAATCAGCTTGAAAGTTTAGCTGTGATTATATACTTTTAATATAGAATTTAGGGCGTTGCCTCACACTGAGTAAGTGCTCAGAAAATGTTAATGATGGTTGTCTAGTACTTCAAATGCCCAAGAAAAAGCCGTGTCATTTAAACAGCCGGGCTGCGAGGATAGCTGACTTGAGAGTGACCGCTGATTTCAGGTCAGCCGATGACTGACTGTAGCTGAGGCTGCCCCTGTGCCTCCAGGGGCCCACACTCAGACACATTTGATCTTTCTAGAACTTGTAAGCTGCATCCTCTTGGCCCCTCTGCTTAGTGTTTTCTGGAACTCCAGTTGTGGGAAATGTATAGTACAGGCTCGGTTGGGTTTGGGGACCTGAGCACAGACGTGACCTGCAGTTTCAGGCCTCACTGCCCCCTTGCAAGGGTGCCGACTCAGGTTGCAAGTCCCACCAAAGCAAATATCAACGTTTTACTTGAGGAAAAGGGAAAACGTGAGTTGTGGACAGGATATCTCTCTTGGGAATTCTAAAGCAATGTTCTACTCAGTGTTCACTGCTGTTAGAAAGATACAAATAGTAAGCAAATACCTGATCTCTAGAATTCCCAAAAGAACCTTTAACGTATGTCTTGTGGTTAATAGTCCATTGTCCAGGTCTTTCTAAGGTTCTCCCTAGTGGCAGAATGAACAAAAGGCATTCTTAGCAAACCAGTAGCTTTTGGAGCTGGGGAGCTATATTGCTTTTCTAATTTGGTAGGCATGCCTGTTTGCTCATCCATCCACTCTTTTATCCAGTCACTCGACAAATACCCTGTAGCCTCTCTGGTAGGCCA
The DNA here is from genome assembly GCA_022376925.1 of Tragulus kanchil. Taxonomy (NCBI): domain Eukaryota; kingdom Metazoa; phylum Chordata; class Mammalia; order Artiodactyla; family Tragulidae; genus Tragulus; species Tragulus kanchil. The sequence continues at coordinate 100,514,704 of JAIOJX010000004.1, read as the reverse complement.
GGCTCTGTTCTGGCATCTGGTACCAGGGACCAAGAGCAGGCCTCTTCACTCACAGAGCACTCATTCTGGTTGGAGAGGCAGACTATGTGGGAATGAGCTCTATAAACTGGAGGCGCTCTCTTGTTGTTTAGAAGTGCCTGCACAGGGAAAGCAGCGTGCTGGGGTTGCTTCTCTTCCACAAGCCAGCCAGCTTAGGGGGAGGTGATCTGGCTGGGGATGGTGGCCATGGGCAGCTGAATCTGTGGGTCACTCACGGGCAGCAGGGAGAAAGCGGGGCCTGTTTCTTTCTGTGCTTTATAATAAAAGCTGTGTCCTGTTTGAGGAGAATCACCAGCTGATATGCCAGGAGAACAAACAGGCGTTTTTCTCAGAAGTGAGGCTTCACAGCCTTAGAAATGCAAAGAAGGAATCAAAGGTCCAATTTGATCATCAGCTTATAAAACCTAGTTTGTGTTCGAGAAGAACCCGGTCTGGTACCCAAAACACATGACTCTGTCTGCCTTCTGCATTGACAGGTGGGTTCTTTACCACTGGTGCCACCTGGGAAGCCCACAGCGGGCAGGACCAAGAGTAAAGGGAAGAGTGGATCCTTGGTCCCTCAATGTACCTTCAAGGTGGTTTGTTTTCCCATTACTTCTAAGGTTATCATAATACCTGGTACAATAAAAAAAATACATGCTTGGAGTTGAAGGCTTGAAATGGTATAAGGTCATCAGGGGACTGAGAGTAGTTGATTGGACCAGAGGCAAAGCTGTGTAGGGAGTCCGATCTGGGATGCTGAGCTGAGGAGTCTGAACTTTGTCCTGAAATCTGTATGGAAGACGGGGAATGAGCAGGTGAACTGACCTGGTCAAATTTACCTGATCTCTAGAATTCCCAAAAGAACCTTTAACGTATGTCTTGTGGTTAATAGTCCATTGTCCAGGTCTTTCTAAGGTTCTCCCTAGTGGCAGAATGAACAAAAGGCATTCTTAGCAAACCAGTAGCTTTTGGAGCTGGGGAGCTATATTGCTTTTCTAATTTGGTAGGCATGCCTGTTTGCTCATCCATCCACTCTTTTATCCAGTCACTCGACAAATACCCTGTAGCCTCTCTGGTAGGCCAGGCTCTGTTCTGGCATCTGGTACCAGGGACCAAGAGCAGGCCTCTTCACTCACAGAGCACTCATTCTGGTTGGAGGCAGACTATGTGGGAATGAGCTCTATAAACTGGAGGCGCTCTCTTGTTGTTTAGAAGTGCCTGCACAGGGAAAGCAGCGTGCTGGGGTTGCTTCTCTTCCACAAGCCAGCCAGCTTAGGGGGAGGTGATCTGGCTGGGGATGGTGGCCATGGGCAGCTGAATCTGTGGGTCACTCACGGGCAGCAGGGAGAAAGCGGGGCCTGTTTCTTTCTGTGCTTTATAATAAAAGCTGTGTCCTGTTTGAGGAGAATCACCAGCTGATATGCCAGGAGAACAAACAGGCGTTTTTCTCAGAAGTGAGGCTTCACAGCCTTAGAAATGCAAAGAAGGAATCAAAGGTCCAATTTGATCATCAGCTTATAAAACCTAGTTTGTGTTCGAGAAGAACCCGGTCTGGTACCCAAAACACATGACTCTGTCTGCCTTCTGCATTGACAGGTGGGTTCTTTACCACTGGTGCCACCTGGGAAGCCCACAGCGGGCAGGACCAAGAGTAAAGGGAAGAGTGGATCCTTGGTCCCTCAATGTACCTTCAAGGTGGTTTGTTTTCCCATTACTTCTAAGGTTATCATAATACCTGGTACAATAAAAAAAATACATGCTTGGAGTTGAAGGCTTGAAATGGTATAAGGTCATCAGGGGACTGAGAGTAGTTGATTGGACCAGAGGCAAAGCTGTGTAGGGAGTCCGATCTGGGATGCTGAGCTGAGGAGTCTGAACTTTGTCCTGAAATCTGTATGGAAGACGGGGAATGAGCAGGTGAACTGACCTGGTGAAGCAGGTGATTGACCGGATCAGACTGTGCATTAGAAGGAACTCCAGGTGGGCTCGGCGGCAAGAGGCGAGGGCAGGGAATAGCGAGTGAGCTGGTGGGCTAGTGCAGGAGTCACAGTGATTCTTGGTGAGGGAGAGTAGAGCGACCTGGAGAGGTTGACTGCATGTCCTTACTAAGGCCCGCGCTCTTAGTAAGAGGGAGCCCAGAGTGACTGGAGTGGGTCATGGCACCTTTCTCTGAGGTAAGGACCTCAGTTTGGGAAGGTGGCGAGGAGTAATGAGTTCAGTGGACTCTGCAGCTGAGTTGTGAGCCTTCCAGGGACAGATGCCCACCAGAGCAGTGGATCCACAGGCAGTAAGAGAGGTCTGGAACTGGAGATGAAAGATGGAGTTACTTTTACATTAACTGTAAGTGGTTGAATGGTCTCTTGAGGATTACTGAAAAGTGTTTGGGGGGAGAGTAATCTGTGTCCTTGTAAATGAATTTTTCTCTTCATCCTTTCAACAGGCCTAACAGGGACTAACCAAGTCCCTAACCTTAGCCTTCAGTGACCAGACTCTTACTGGTGTTATTGAGTACTTGGAGAGCTATTGTTTCCATGTCTACCAGGGACAAGGCTTATCTGCCCTTTTCTCCTGTTTTGAAGTTACCATATGGCCCTCAGGGCTTCCTAGGTGGTACTAGCAGTAAAGAACCTGCCTGTCCACGCAGGAGACTTAAAGAGACGTGGGTTCCATCCCTGGATTGGGAAGATTCCCTGGAGGAGGGCATGGCAGCCCACTCCAGTGTTCTAGCTTGGAGAATCCCATGGACAGAGGAGCCTGGCAGGCTATAGTCCATGGGGTTGCAGAGAGTTGGACATGACTTAGCACATACACAGTATGGCCCTCAAGGGGCTGTTAATTTGAATTTCATTTCATTTGTGGAATAAGCGCACGTGTGCAAAGTAGACCACAGTGAAGACCTGTTAGAGGGGAGGCTTGCTATTTGATTTGTGTATAGCTGTTACTTCTCTTTCTGTTGTGGATTTAGGGTACAGCCAGTGAAGATTATTAATCATTGTCAGTCTGTATCACCAGCAGTAATGCCTCACCTTGCTCTTGCCTGTGTAACTGGACTGCCAGGAAAAGGAAAATCGGTAGCCCAAGGAAAATCGGTAGCCCAGACAGACTGGAAGGATGTAGGCTAAAATTCTGATTATTTTGCACTTGTGGGGTTACACATGGCTATTTTCTTCATTTTTCTGTTTTTCAGATTTTTTAAAAGTAGCATGCTACCTAAAAAGCCAAAACGAAGCAGTTGTTGGTGTTTTCTTCCATTCTTTTTTTTGTACAAAAGAACCCATATCGGCAGTTTGGGCCACAGCACTGTATCTCTCCGTGCGTCTGTACTATGTCCACGGTAAAGCAGGTCGCTGTCTTTAAAAAGACTTGACATTCAGATTTGTTGTGAATGTAGTGGCGGAAGGTAACCAGGACTGAGGTCTGTGACCCAGGGCCAGAATGGGGCACCTTCCTCCCAACGGTAGGGAGGAACCCACTCCTTCCCATAGGTTCCCTTTGTATGTTTCATAAACACAGTGAAGTGTGATATAAGAGATGTTTCTTTTCTATATCTAAATGTGTCTGATAACACACCAAGTTAAACATCTACCTATATATGTGTATAAATATACTATACTGACATGTGAGTTTTTTGGTTTTTTTTTTACCTTGTTTTCAGTGTTTAGCAAAACTCAAACTGGCAGTGAGATCTTAAATATCCCCTTAGCATCAACCTCCCCACATTCCCGGAAAATTAGAGGGACTCTCTTTCCTCTGCTGATTCTATTGTTCAGCATTTTCTTTCTTTCCACACTGCGCAGTGTTGTCAAGGGCACCTGGAGTTCAAGCTTCCTTTCTCCTGGGGCGGTCTGCAGTTGGGCTGAATTTCACATGTTGTTTTCCAGTTTTGAGGCAGTTTGCCAGTTGTTTAAAGATGCCTGTAGCTGAATAGACAGCCACCTCTTTTAATCCTCAGATAAGTGCTGCATGACACACTTCTTATTCAGGACAAATTTACCTTTTTAAATTTTATAACTTTTATTTTGCCTATAGGAGTCAAATTTTCTGAAGTGAAAAATAACAGGCTGGCTGGTCTGTCAGCTACAAACTTCCGAAGAAGCAGTGTTTCTGTGTTTATACATGACTGCTATTCCTATACGAAATATATGCTTGAGGAGAACATAGCTCACAACTTGAAAAGCAATCTAAAATCACATCCCCCCTTTTAAAAAAATGGTTAACTGTCCATTCCCAGGGCTTCCCTGGTGATTCAGTCAGTGAAGAATCTCTGTGCAATGCAGGAGGCCACCTACGCCATGGGAGACCCCGGTTCAATCCCTGGGTCAGAAAGCTCCCCTGGAGAAGAAGGGCCTGACTGCCCACTCTAGTATTCTTGCCTGGAGAATCCCATGGACAGAGGAGCCTGGTGGGCTACAGCCCACAGGTTTGCAAGAGTCAGACATGACTTAGCAACTGAATTACCACACCATAGCTAGAAGACGATTCTACATAGAGCAGTATGTCTAAACAGGTATTTACTCTGTCATTTGCTGATCTGTTTAGTAGCCATTTCAGGGCTTTTTTGTACTGGAAGCTCATAATTGACCGACCTAATTACTGATTCTGCATAGATCCGTGCTTTAATGTGTAGCCTGGTGTGCCGACTTCCACTCGTGACTGACTGTCGGTCTTTTACACAGTGAAGTGTGATATAAGAGATGTTTCTTTTCTATATCTAAATGTGTCTGATAACACACCAAGTTAAACATCTACCTATATATGTGTATAAATATACTATACTGACATGTGAGTTTTTTGGTTTTTTTTTTACCTTGTTTTCAGTGTTTAGCAAAACTCAAACTGGCAGTGAGATCTTAAATATCCCCTTAGCATCAACCTCCCCACATTCCCGGAAAATTAGAGGGACTCTCTTTCCTCTGCTGATTCTATTGTTCAGCATTTTCTTTCTTTCCACACTGCGCAGTGTTGTCAAGGGCACCTGGAGTTCAAGCTTCCTTTCTCCTGGGGCGGTCTGCAGTTGGGCTGAATTTCACATGTTGTTTTCCAGTTTTGAGGCAGTTTGCCAGTTGTTTAAAGATGCCTGTAGCTGAATAGACAGCCACCTCTTTTAATCCTCAGATAAGTGCTGCATGACACACTTCTTATTCAGGACAAATTTACCTTTTTAAATTTTATAACTTTTATTTTGCCTATAGGAGTCAAATTTTCTGAAGTGAAAAATAACAGGCTGGCTGGTCTGTCAGCTACAAACTTCCGAAGAAGCAGTGTTTCTGTGTTTATACATGACTGCTATTCCTATACGAAATATATGCTTGAGGAGAACATAGCTCACAACTTGAAAAGCAATCTAAAATCACATCCCCTTTTAAAAATGGTTAACTGTCCATTCCCAGGGTTTCCCCTGGTGATTCAGTCAGTGAAGAATCTCTGTGCAATGCAGGAGGCCACCTACGCCATGGGAGACCCCGGTTCAATCCCTGGGTCAGAAAGCTCCCCTGGAGAAGAAGGGCCTGACTGCCCACTCTAGTATTCTTGCCTGGAGAATCCCATGGACAGAGGAGCCTGGTGGGCTACAGCCCACAGGTTTGCAAGAGTCAGACATGACTTAGCAACTGAATTACCACACCATAGCTAGAAGACGATTCTACATAGAGCAGTATGTCTAAACAGGTATTTACTCTGTCATTTGCTGATCTGTTTAGTAGCCATTTCAGGGCTTTTTTGTACTGGAAGCTCATAATTGACCGACCTAATTACTGATTCTGCATAGATCCGTGCTTTAATGTGTAGCCTGGTGTGCCGACTTCCACTCGTGACTGACTGTCGGTCTTTTGGATGCAAATCCTTTTGGTAAACAGGTCGCTTAGGTAGTCTTGTCCTTTTTTTTTTTTCCTTATTTGTTAATGCGCTTTTTCTAGTTTGTGCTTGGATCTGTAGTTCTTTTCTTGATCAGTGAAGAAAGGGTAGCATCAAACAGAGCTAAGCTGATATGAGGGGTGTTTGAACTATAATCCAGAGCCAAAAACAGCAGTAACCAGGTACAGAGGCCACACTGGGTAGCAGGAACCCAAGTGGCAGCAGCAGTGAAGATGTGGGACAGGTCGTATATACACCTGTGAGGACAGGTGGCGGGGAAACAGGTGAGGATAGTCCAGCAGTCGGCTATGCTACACAGAGACAACTGCTCCCTTTGATCTGGAAACTGGACTTAGGGATCCTAAGTATGTTAGCTTTCTTAGCAACTACATTTAGTCAGCAAAACTTGCATTAAAAAAAAAAAAAAAAAAAAAAACCTTTTATATATTGATTGAGCTGCATCAGGTCTTAGCTGCAGCATGTGAACTCTTAGTTGCAGTGTGTGGAATCTAGTTCCCTCAAACTTGTAATTTTTTTAAAAAAATTTAAAGATTTAAAAATCTTTGTCTAGCTTACATATGTGTGTTTGACTTTTAGGCTCTTCTTGTGAGCTTCAGCTTTCCCGGGCTCCCAGTCAGTGAAGAATCTCTGTGCAATGCAGGAGGCCACCTACGCCATGGGAGACCCCGGTTCAATCCCTGGGTCAGAAAGCTCCCCTGGAGAAGAAGGGCCTGACTGCCCACTCTAGTATTCTTGCCTGGAGAATCCCATGGACAGAGGAGCCTGGTGGGCTACAGCCCACAGGTTTGCAAGAGTCAGACATGACTTAGCAACTGAATTACCACACCATAGCTAGAAGACGATTCTACATAGAGCAGTATGTCTAAACAGGTATTTACTCTGTCATTTGCTGATCTGTTTAGTAGCCATTTCAGGGCTTTTTTGTACTGGAAGCTCATAATTGACCGACCTAATTACTGATTCTGCATAGATCCGTGCTTTAATGTGTAGCCTGGTGTGCCGACTTCCACTCGTGACTGACTGTCGGTCTTTTGGATGCAAATCCTTTTGGTAAACAGGTCGCTTAGGTAGTCTTGTCCTTTTTTTTTTCCTTATTTGTTAATGCGCTTTTTCTAGTTTGTGCTTGGATCTGTAGTTCTTTTCTTGATCAGTGAAGAAAGGGTAGCATCAAACAGAGCTAAGCTGATATGAGGGGTGTTTGAACTATAATCCAGAGCCAAAAACAGCAGTAACCAGGTACAGAGGCCACACTGGGTAGCAGGAACCCAAGTGGCAGCAGCAGTGAAGATGTGGGACAGGTCGTATATACACCTGTGAGGACAGGTGGCGGGGAAACAGGTGAGGATAGTCCAGCAGTCGGCTATGCTACACAGAGACAACTGCTCCCTTTGATCTGGAAACTGGACTTAGGGATCCTAAGTATGTTAGCTTTCTTAGCAACTACATTTAGTCAGCAAAACTTGCATTAAAAAAAAAAAAAAAAAAAAAAAAACCTTTTATATATTGATTGAGCTGCATCAGGTCTTAGCTGCAGCATGTGAACTCTTAGTTGCAGTGTGTGGAATCTAGTTCCCTCAAACTTGTAATTTTTTTAAAAAAATTTAAAGATTTAAAAATCTTTGTCTAGCTTACATATGTGTGTTTGACTTTTAGGCTCTTCTTGTGAGCTTCAGCTTTCTCATCCGGGTGTGTGTGGTTCAGCCCACTGGGTGATTCTGAGTTCTCACCGGTCACCTGTCACATCATCCACCCCTCCGGGCTGAGCGTTGTTCCTCCATTCATTCTGCTCAGCATCCATCCGAAGTCTTTGAGTCCTTTTCTGCCGCTGCTCTCTTCAGTCTCTCCTAGTCATTCTCCTCTTAGTAACCAGGGGCGTGTCAGCCTTTGTAGGCGGCCAGAGGGCAGAGGGTTGGAGTCTGTGCCAAGATACAGAGGAAGCTAATCATATTCGTGACCTCGACCTCATTAACATTGTGCTGGGACCTAGAGAGCCAGCGTTCCAGAGTATTGTTTGAGTTTGGATTGTCTCTGCTGATTTGTGGTCATGGGGTCCATGTCCCTGCCTCCTCAGGGAGGCAGACAGACAGAGGAGCCAAATGAGGATGTAAGACACGATCAGGACTTACCACCCGCTTTTAACTTCCTAAGCTTGGTCTTTGGATTGTCAGCTGTCATTGGGCCCTGCTGATGGTGATCTGGCCCTGAAACAAGAAGTCTGACAAGTAAGGATTGTGAGAGATCTGGATTGTGAGAGGTAAGGACTGTTAGGGTTTGGAGTCCAAGCAGGTGGGCTGGTGAGCTTGGGTGTTCTACGGGTGGGGTGAAAGCACCCCCATGCTTTAAAAGCAGGGCTTCTCAAATGTGAATGTACACAGGAATGGCCTGGAATCTTATTAAATCGCAGGCCCAGGTGGGGCCTGGGCTTCTGCATCTGCCCATGGCATGGCTTTATGTTTGAATGGCAGTCCAGCAGTCGGCTATGCTACACAGAGACAACTGCTCCCTTTGATCTGGAAACTGGACTTAGGGATCCTAAGTATGTTAGCTTTCTTAGCAACTACATTTAGTCAGCAAAACTTGCATTAAAAAAAAAAAAAAAAAAAAAAAACCTTTTATATATTGATTGAGCTGCATCAGGTCTTAGCTGCAGCATGTGAACTCTTAGTTGCAGTGTGTGGAATCTAGTTCCCTCAAACTTGTAATTTTTTTAAAAAAATTTAAAGATTTAAAAATCTTTGTCTAGCTTACATATGTGTGTTTGACTTTTAGGCTCTTCTTGTGAGCTTCAGCTTTCTCATCCGGGTGTGTGTGGTTCAGCCCACTGGGTGATTCTGAGTTCTCACCGGTCACCTGTCACATCATCCACCCCTCCGGGCTGAGCGTTGTTCCTCCATTCATTCTGCTCAGCATCCATCCGAAGTCTTTGAGTCCTTTTCTGCCGCTGCTCTCTTCAGTCTCTCCTAGTCATTCTCCTCTTAGTAACCAGGGGCGTGTCAGCCTTTGTAGGCGGCCAGAGGGCAGAGGGTTGGAGTCTGTGCCAAGATACAGAGGAAGCTAATCATATTCGTGACCTCGACCTCATTAACATTGTGCTGGGACCTAGAGAGCCAGCGTTCCAGAGTATTGTTTGAGTTTGGATTGTCTCTGCTGATTTGTGGTCATGGGGTCCATGTCCCTGCCTCCTCAGGGAGGCAGACAGACAGAGGAGCCAAATGAGGATGTAAGACACGATCAGGACTTACCACCCGCTTTTAACTTCCTAAGCTTGGTCTTTGGATTGTCAGCTGTCATTGGGCCCTGCTGATGGTGATCTGGCCCTGAAACAAGAAGTCTGACAAGTAAGGATTGTGAGAGATCTGGATTGTGAGAGGTAAGGACTGTTAGGGTTTGGAGTCCAAGCAGGTGGGCTGGTGAGCTTGGGTGTTCTACGGGTGGGGGTGAAAGCACTCTCCATGCTTTAAAAGCAGGGCTTCTCAAATGTGAATGTACACAGGAATGGCCTGGAATCTTATTAAATCGCAGGCCCAGGTGGGGCCTGGGCTTCTGCATTGCTGGCATGCTGCCCATGAGGCCAGTGCTGCTAGTTTTGCGGAGGATGTTTGGAATGGCAAGGCCTCACGTAAGTCAGCCGTAGGTGAGCCCTATGAAGGCCCAGACCAGGAGGGCACCTGCAGGCTCTGATTTAGAGTTTGATGCCTGTTTCCTAGGGCTGGTCTTCTCTGGGATCACACTGAGGGCCCTCAGCCCTGTGACTGCCAGTGGGGTCTCTAACAGCCCCGAGCAGCTGTGTGGGGATTTCCTTCCGCCATTAGGGTAGGGAGGGAGGTCGTGCATGGTCTTCCAGGAGAAATATGGGTAAGCTAAAGGCCGGAGTTTTGTTTTTGCTCTGTTTTACTTAAATTGATTTCCTCATTACTTGATGATGTTCCATGGTTTTAACTACATAAAGAAGTTTCTAACTTCTTCCAGTTAATCCCACTTTTCTCACATGCTCTATCACTTTGAAGTTGTATGACTGCAATGTTTTAAATAGTTACATATTGTTTCCTTTGAAACATGACTTCTGAAACTCTCCTGACACTTGACTGTGTGCTTACTGGACCTGCTTCAGACCCTACCCTGGAGCTTTGATTTCATAGGCTTGGTGTGGGTCCTGGGAATCTGAATTTTTTAAAAACAAACTAGATGGTTTTTATAATTGGGCAGGCTCTAGAAATTCCAGTTTTGAGGAACATGAGTTTGGAAGCCTGTCTATCTGAGCCTGTGCTATCAGCCATGTTTGAGGCCCACCCTTACCTGTTCTTTTCTTGGCTTCTCAGATTCTTGGTTGTGAAGGGCTGGCTTTTGTCCCATTGAACCCACTTCAGTTTTTATCTTGACACATGTTTTCATTCTTACAGTAAGGCTCTTTCTTATCTCGGATGGGACCAACTCAGAGAGTCCTTTGTCTGCAGTCTAAGAGTCAGTTCCGAAGCTGTTATTTTTAGGAAGATGTTACAGACACTGATTATTTAATGCTTTGGGACATTTCTGGAGATAGTGGGCTATGTGCCCTGGGCTTCTGCAGAGAAAGGAATGTCCTGAGGCTGACTCTCTCTCTCTCTCTCCCCCGCTTGGGTTCAGACACTGGAGATAATGTTAGTGTGTCCCCTTCCTACATAAGCACTGACCAGAAATGGGTGGAGAAGGGTCCCTCATCCTCCACAGACAGTTCGGTTCTGCCCCAGGTGAACTGACGGATTGAGGGGTGGGACTTGGCACCTCATTGTGTCAGCATTAACCTCCGTTTCTACAAGTTCAGGATCCATCTCAGCTGGGGGCAGCTCGTGAAACAATGAAGTGGGAAGCAGTCAGTGTGATGGGACAGGAGGGGTGTGGAAGGAGCTTTGTTCCCAGAAGCTGGAATTCATACACTGTTGTACCTAGAATTTTAACATTAGAGGAATGGGTGAAATGGTTCTCTTTAACCCTCTTATTCAACATGTAAGCATCTGTGGAACAGGTGCTACATTAATAACTTAGGTCTTCCTTAACAGGAATGGTTTCCTAAAATGCCAGTCTAGATCAGGGTGCGAAGAGAGGGCACTCTGATGGGGTGAAGTGTGAGCACTGTGTAGAGGGCAGGGCCATCCCAGTGACTGGAGGCAGCAGGTGCCCAGGGCAGCTCGAGTGTCCGAAGGAGCCCAGGATTCCTGGGAGGGCGCTAGGTGGGTCTCAGTCTCACTGACTCAATTTGTGTGGGGTGCGTGCGCGCGCGCGTGTGTGTGTGTGTGTGTGTGTGTGTGAATAGGGGCTTTCGTATCTTTGCATCTGGCATAGTCCTTTCTACCTAATGTGGCCATTTCACATATACCTGACCAGTTGTAATGAAAAGCCCAGGTGATCTAGATATAAAGTTAAGATTGAACACTGTAATTGTACTTGGGATTGTGTTGCTACCATTCCCCTCTCCCCGCCCACAGTCTATTTAATTTTGAGAGAGAAACTCAGGAAATGATCCAGTTTATGTACCTGCTTATCAAGAGAACTTGGCCAGCAGCAGAAACCTTCCCCCCTCCGTTGGGTCTTTTCCCGTCTTTTTTTTTTTTTTTCAATTTTGGCCTCTTTTTTTATTGGTACTTCATTTATTTATTTTCAACCATTTTAGTTCTTTGGCCTGTGTGGGCCTCCCATCGCAGTGGCCTCTCTCGTTGCAGAGCATGAGCTCTGGGCACACGCACTCCAGAGCGCTGGTTCGTAATTGAACACACTGGTCCAGCTGCTCCGCAACACGTGGGGTCTTCCTATGCCAGGGACCGAACCAGTGCTCCTTGCACTGCAAGGTGGACTCTTTACCCACTGGAACACCAGGGAAGCCCCCCAGTCAGTTTTGAGGAGGGCTCGACTCTTCTGAGACACCATGCCACCTGGAAAGTGCTTTAGGGTATGTGTTCTCTCTCATCACTGCAAATAATATTTACTGCTCCTAGCTGGCTAAAAGAAACTGACCTTGGCCATTCCGGTGCCCCACGGAGGCTTGTTTGAATGGTCCAAAGTTTTAGAACAGTGTGAGGATATTGGGGAGAATCTTTTTGCCACCTCTTGACCAACAGAGACGTTACACACAAGTGTCAGTACATCCCACGGACCAGGACTGTGGGAACTTTTACGAAGACTGACCCACTCCCCCACCCACAGCCACTTCATGACCCTGCTTCCCACCGGTGTCCCTTTCATGTCCTCAGACTGGACTTAGTGCCCAAATTTTAAGATTCAGAAGATGGTCCTCTCTGTTCTTGGGCAGGATCTCAAAAACACAAAAATGAATATTTTCAAATCACAAATAAAATGCCTTTGTTTGCAAGGGTGACGGTTTCCAGGTCCCCAACCCATGAATGTGAGAAAGCATCGAGAGCCATCTACAGCCTCTTCTGACTATTAACTTGCTCTGCTACTGTGAATAATTCATTTCACTTGTTTGGGCAAGAGGAGGTGAGGGGATGAATTGAGGCCTGAAATTAGACTGTAGTCGAGTCTGTGTGTTCATGTGTTTAGTCATTTATTTAATGTGCACTTAGTTGGCTCCTCATGGAGATTTACAGTCTGACAGGGAGATGGCGAGGCAGTCATTGTCTCCAGTGTGGCCAGCAAGGTGTAGGGGTAGGATGAGTAGGTGCATGGGACGTGTAAAAGGTCCTGACAGGCGTGGGCAGCATGTGGGGCAGGTGAGCAGGCTGGAGAGCTGGGTGTGCAGACATGGGAGCAGCACAGGGAAGGCAGGGGGGATTTCTGCAGGGTTTTGGGGTGATTGCAGTGACCTCTCTCGGCAGAGCATGAGCTCTGGGCTCATGCACTCAGCGCTGGTTCGTAATTGAACACACTGGTCCAGCTGCTCCGCAACACGTGGGGTCTTCCTATGCCAGGGACCGAACCAGTGCTCCTTGCACTGCAAGGTGGACTCTTTACCCACTGGAACACCAGGGAAGCCCCCCAGTCAGTTTTGAGGAGGGCTCGACTCTTCTGAGACACCATGCCACCTGGAAAGTGCTTTAGGGTATGTGTTCTCTCTCATCACTGCAAATAATATTTACTGCTCCTAGCTGGCTAAAAGAAACTGACCTTGGCCATTCCGGTGCCCCACGGAGGCTTGTTTGAATGGTCCAAAGTTTTAGAACAGTGTGAGGATATTGGGGAGAATCTTTTTGCCACCTCTTGACCAACAGAGACGTTACACACAAGTGTCAGTACATCCCACGGACCAGGACTGTGGGAACTTTTACGAAGACTGACCCACTCCCCCACCCACAGCCACTTCATGACCCTGCTTCCCACCGGTGTCCCTTTCATGTCCTCAGACTGGACTTAGTGCCCAAATTTTAAGATTCAGAAGATGGTCCTCTCTGTTCTTGGGCAGGATCTCAAAAACACAAAAATGAATATTTTCAAATCACAAATAAAATGCCTTTGTTTGCAAGGGTGACGGTTTCCAGGTCCCCAACCCATGAATGTGAGAAAGCATCGAGAGCCATCTACAGCCTCTTCTGACTATTAACTTGCTCTGCTACTGTGAATAATTCATTTCACTTGTTTGGGCAAGAGGAGGTGAGGGGATGAATTGAGGCCTGAAATTAGACTGTAGTCGAGTCTGTGTGTTCATGTGTTTAGTCATTTATTTAATGTGCACTTAGTTGGCTCCTCATGGAGATTTACAGTCTGACAGGGAGATGGCGAGGCAGTCATTGTCTCCAGTGTGGCCAGCAAGGTGTAGGGGTAGGATGAGTAGGTGCATGGGACGTGTAAAAGGTCCTGACAGGCGTGGGCAGCATGTGGGGCAGGTGAGCAGGCTGGAGAGCTGGGTGTGCAGACATGGGAGCAGCACAGGGAAGGCAGGGGGGATTTCTGCAGGGTTCCTTGTGTGCTGGGAGTAAGGAGTTTCACTGGCCTCTGGACCACACTCCATTCCTCGACCTGTTACAAGGCCCGTTGCCTCAGCGCCCACCCCTGTGGCCTTGGCTGGAGTGGCACACCCCGAACGAAGCTGGGTGTAATTGAAACGTGAGGTATATCATCATGATCTGGGTAGATGTAAACATTGTTTTTATGTTTGGACCCCAGTTTTGGCCTTTTATAAGGAAAAGCAAGGGCTATATAGACATAAGCAATCATGTGAGAATCTGCTTGCTCTCTGTAGAAACAAGCTTTTTGCAGGGGAAGGATAACTTTTGTCTTTCTTACAGAGAAGATAGATATTCAAAGGGAAAGGCAACGAACTGATCCCTTTTCAGCCTAGAATTGCGTTATGGCTCCTGGGCCTGGGATCTCTAACCACAGAGTTTGTTCCATACTCCAGAAAGAAACCTGACCCCTTGTTGAAGCCACGAGAGCTTTTTGGTTGGCTTTGCCATTGCTTTTCTGGAGTGGTCAGACTCTGTGTCTAGGTTGGAAGGAAGCCTGTAGCTGTAGTTTCCTTTGTCTAGCCTGAAATAAACCAAGGCAGCAGAAGAGGATGGGGCGTTTCTTAGGGAAGTGAAATTCTCCCAAAGCACCATGTCCCCACCCAGAGGTGGGTCTGTGTACTCTTCCCCATGGTCCACAGGGCTAGGAACAGTTCTAAACATTCATAAAACCCACTTGTGTGTTTGCATTGAAGCTCTGCTACTGTGAATAATTCATTTCACTTGTTTGGGCAAGAGGAGGTGAGGATGAATTGAGGCCTGAAATTAGACTGTAGTCAGTCTGTGTGTTCATGTGTTTAGTCATTTATTTAATGTGCACTTAGTTGGCTCCTCATGGAGATTTACAGTCTGACAGGGAGATGGCGAGGCAGTCATTGTCTCCAGTGTGGCCAGCAAGGTGTAGGGGTAGGATGAGTAGGTGCATGGGACGTGTAAAAGGTCCTGACAGGCGTGGGCAGCATGTGGGGCAGGTGAGCAGGCTGGAGAGCTGGGTGTGCAGACATGGGAGCAGCACAGGGAAGGCAGGGGGGATTTCTGCAGGGTTCCTTGTGTGCTGGGAGTAAGGAGTTTCACTGGCCTCTGGACCACACTCCATTCCTCGACCTGTTACAAGGCCCGTTGCCTCAGCGCCCACCCCTGTGGCCTTGGCTGGAGTGGCACACCCCGAACGAAGCTGGGTGTAATTGAAACGTGAGGTATATCATCATGATCTGGGTAGATGTAAACATTGTTTTTATGTTTGGACCCCAGTTTTGGCCTTTTATAAGGAAAAGCAAGGGCTATATAGACATAAGCAATCATGTGAGAATCTGCTTGCTCTCTGTAGAAACAAGCTTTTTGCAGGGGAAGGATAACTTTTGTCTTTCTTACAGAGAAGATAGATATTCAAAGGGAAAGGCAACGAACTGATCCCTTTTCAGCCTAGAATTGCGTTATGGCTCCTGGGCCTGGGATCTCTAACCACAGAGTTTGTTCCATACTCCAGAAAGAAACCTGACCCCTTGTTGAAGCCACGAGAGCTTTTTGGTTGGCTTTGCCATTGCTTTTCTGGAGTGGTCAGACTCTGTGTCTAGGTTGGAAGGAAGCCTGTAGCTGTAGTTTCCTTTGTCTAGCCTGAAATAAACCAAGGCAGCAGAAGAGGATGGGGCGTTTCTTAGGGAAGTGAAATTCTCCCAAAGCACCATGTCCCCACCCAGAGGTGGGTCTGTGTACTCTTCCCCATGGTCCACAGGGCTAGGAACAGCTCTAAACATTCATAAAAACCCACTTGTGTGTTTGCTTTTAAGCATAATTGGACATCGCAGGCCCCGCACTTGCAAGGCCTTGTGCATGGAGGCACTCTTGAGGTACCAAGAGTACCCTGTGCTCTGCCCCCCAGTACTGGCTCTGTTCCCCTCTTTAGTGCTTGCTGCCTTGAAGGGAGCATCAGAACCACCTGGAGACTGAAGGCTGGTTATAACGGACATGGGGCTCCTGGAGACGCTGAGTCACTAGGTCTGGGGTCGGCCGAGAATTTGTGTTTCCAACATGTACCCAGGTGATCATGACGCTGCTGCTCTAGGGAGCACATGCCGAGCACTCCTGTGTCACCAGGCACTCCTCCACCTTCTGGAGGCGGGGATGGGACAGGCAGAGTCTGCACTGGCGGGGTGCCTGCCTGGGTGGGATCACCTGACGCTGGAGAACCTGCAGTGGCTCACGAAGGGAGCCCTCGCCCTGCCCTCTTGCTCTACGACCTTCTCTCTTGGCTCTGTGGCAGCTCAGGGGTGTGGCATTTAGCGTGTCTGACGAGGGCATTCCTTGCCTCCTTCCAGTCCCTTCTCTCTGATGTTACCGAAAGCTTTCTGGACCACGTCCCCCTCTTACAGGAGACCCTTCATGGGCTGGCCATTGACCTTAAGAGAAAGTCCAAACTCCTAAAATGACTTCCAGTCTACCTCTTGGCTTTTGAAATATTCTTTTTGCTTGTCAACTCACTAGGTTCTTCTTGCTTCCTGGGCACCCATTTTGCTGTTTCCTCTTCCTGGTATGTTCGAAGTCCGGCCTTATCAAACCTCATCTTAGTCATCATCTGCTCTGGGGAATGCCCTTTGACCTCTCTGGGATCAGCAGGTGCTCTGCAAAGGCTCCACGTCATCTCGTGTTTTCCTCTATTCACGTCCTCTCAGCTATATTGAGGTCATGATTACTGCCCGTTTACTTCCCTGTCTCTGTGGACTGTCAGCTCCTTGAAAGCAGGGAAACTCATGACACGGTCATTCATATGACTCCAGGCTTGGCATGGTACCCAGGCACATTGGAGACCTTCTAGATCATTCTGTGAGATAACTCTGGCAGGAGAAGAAACCAAGATGCAAGTTGGTTAGTGCCTGGCTTATTGTTATCCTCCCACTGAGTTAAACACCAGGATTCTTACCCACTTCTGTGACCCAACCCTTGGGCCAAGTGACATTGGCCAGATTTTCTACTCTGAGACCAAGGAGCCTTAGGCACGGTCTGTGAGTCTTTACTGGAACTGTTCAAGTACTGGCTATTCCAGGTTAACAAAAATGGCCCTCTCTTGTTTTTCAGGTAATCTGGGAAGCAGACTTGAGTTCACAGCTGCCCTGTGGTTTTTGCATTTCATCCAAGAGCTCCTCCCCGAACAGGTAAGGGGTTGTTTCTTGTTCAGATGGCTTGTGGGGAAGCTTTAGTCATGCAATGCACTCTGATAACCACCTGAGTTCTCACGCGTTAAAAAGAAAACCCTTAAATACAGGGCAGCCGCTCCTCTAAGAAAGATGTGAAATGGTCAGCTCGCCCCCTTGAGTTATCTGGTGACGAAGTTTATTGACACGCCTGGCTTTCTCCTGGGTGTTGTTGACCACCCAACACTCTTTGCTGGGTACCCTTCTCCTCTCCATTTAAGTTGGTATTTTAGAATTTCTTTTTCCTTGTTTAAAACTCAGCCCACATTTCACTTGTCATTACGAACTGTCTGAAGGGGAGGCTCTATTCGGATCACAGTCCGTTCCAGTGAAATGCCTTGCCTCCTCTGCTCACACAACCCACCGCACGTGCCCGTGGGGAGCTCTGCTTTGCTTGTTTGCACACATCTTTTCTCTAGTCTGTGGGTTCTTTTTGCTACCATCTCCCATGGTTCCTGGCATGGTGGAACATTGGCATGGAACAGATGAATGGAACTCTGTGAATGAGTAAATGTTTGTCTGAGAAATAAAGAAAAAATTGCCTAGTAAACAAAACTGAGGCGCAGCCACCAAAAAATTGATAATGAACTCCTAAGCCAATCAGTTGACGTGTAGAGTGCCTTTTTGGATTAATTACATGGCTGTTGACTCACATTACCACGGCTAATTTAGAATTTGTCAAAATATGTTAAGTTGGCAGGAGTTTAGATTCTTACCCCTGTTGAAAAGGATAAGAAGCCAGGAGCTTTTGTGCCCTTGTCAGTCAGGTGCTAACAGACGGCCAGGGCCCTGAGCCGCCAGCCCCCCAACTGCCCTGGAGGAGACCCCTGTCCTATCTGCCAGCCCCTGGGAGCCCTGGGCAGCCCCCGGCCTGAACCAGTCGCTGACTGTATGGGTGGTAATGGAGCAAACAACTATTGGGTTGACCACTTTACAACCCAGAGGAAATAAAAAGATTTTTAAAGCACAGTTTAGGTTTAAATAATTTTAATAAAAACTTTAAAATTTTGCATTTCCATTTCCCCCCATAGTCTTGGTACAACCCCACATCGTCCTAATTGGAAAGTCCAAGAAGTGATCGAGTTCCTGAATTTCCTTAGAGCTTCTGAGCTTTGTGTTTTGGATTTCTAGTGTGGTGTTCTTTCATTCAGTTAAATGTTTACTGTCTGTAAAGAACAGTTTTGCTGAGGACCAGCAGCAGTGCCCCAGCAGCAGTTGAATTTGTGTCTCAGGGCTCTTGTGTGCGAGTGTGTTAGATATAGCTGTTTTGTGGCCTTGGACTCGATCCAAAGACCCTGTCCAGCATGGGCCCCTTGTATCCAGGGCAGACATCTGGGAGCAATCAGAGCAAAGGCAACGAGCGGACACAGCAGCTGATCTCTGGTCCTGGACTCCAGTGCTGTCCGCGTGCTGGTGTCTGACCAGTGCATGCCTTTGTGGCTGAAACAAGGGTGAGCCCAGACGGCAGCAGCCCACAGATGCACACATGCAGTGGCACACTCTCCCTTGGGTGTCTGGTTCTTCCAGGGGAAGCCTTTAGCTTCAGGTGCACCTTTATCTTTTTTCTAAAAGAAGCAGCAAAATCTCTAAGATGATTTTTCAAGTTTCGTTGTAAGCCTGCTCCCAATTATTGATATCTCTGTGGAAAGAGTTTGCTTTTCCCCACTTCCAGTATCTCGTCAATGCATAATTTGGGAACCACTTTTTACTTTGATCAGGTCACTTGTCGGCTGTGATTTGTTGCCTGGCTTGTCTTAATCTGCTGTGGGAGTTCTGTTATTGATGTGAAAGGAAACTTACAAGTACTTGTTTCCCAGGAAATGTTGGTTTTAAATGTTGGTTTTAAAAGGCTTGAAGGTGGTGTTTTGATCACTCGCATGTCCTCTTTCATGACTGTTTTCTGTTCCTTAGAGTCTTTTTAGAACTTTGAATATGAGTTGGAAGGAGGCTTTCGAATCACTAGGTAATAAGAGTAACCTTTGAGAGAGTAAAACAACTCCCTGCATTGTAAATAATTCCTTTTCCCTGCAGCTATCCCTGACTCTTTTTTTGACATCCGGGCACTGGTTTCATGGAAGACACTTTTTCCGTGGACTGGGGGTTGGGGAGGGGGTGATTTCAGGACGATTCAGGGGCATTACATCGTTTGTGCACTTTAGTCCAGTTGTTTCATCAGCTTCACCTCAGATCATCAGGCAGTAGCTCTCAGAGGTTGGAGACCCCTGCTATAGAGCATTTTTAGATGGAGCAGTCTAAGGCTTTTGGAATTCTCTTCTCAGATTCTTTTTTCAAGCTAGAGGAAGCTTTGCTTGGTTCCCTTTAGACTGATGCCTGATACTGTGGAAGCTGATCTTTCCTCTCCTATTTCCTGGTGGGCAAGCCCTGCTGCTCACCTCGCCTGCATTTTATCTGCCTGCCTGGGGTTGCTGCAGAGAAGTGTGTCTACCCTTTATGGCTACAGTCTGAAAAAGAAAACAAACAGCCGAAGCTTCATGAATCCCAGCAGGCTGGAGAAAATCATTCTCATCCTCCTTGTTCCTGAGTTCAAAGTGCACTTTGCATTTTATGGGGGTGATTGGCCCTCCCAAGGTGCTGGTTTGAGGGGGCCTGTGTTTGAACCCGGTGGACAATTAACCACACTGACCTCTTCCTTTCGACTTAGTCTTTCTGGTGGGTTGCCCTTCACTGCTTTGAGAAGCAACTGCTGCTCCTTCGAGTAGAGCACCAGGCAGGGGTGGGAAAACATTTGATCCTGTTCAACGGGGATGTCTCTGAAGCATGAAGATTGAACTGATTGTGACCCCACCCGAGGGGGAAAGCAGAAGTGCCCTCGAGAACCGGCTGGGAGCAGGAAGCCATCAGTTACTAATCCCGTTGGCCTGTGGGGTCTTCAGGGTCCCATATCCGTTTAAAAGAGAGAGAATGAGGATTGAAGATAATAAAATAGGCCTTAAATTAGAGGAACAGGGGGTCATTTTATCTAATTTTGTGGTTGTTACTGAGGAATAAAAGGCAGAAGAGATAATTGCATTAGCCCCTTTGAGATCTTTGTCACAGGGGCCATGGCACTTGGGGACAGAGGAGCCTCACAGGGGTGGGCCACTTCCCTGGCTCCTGGTAAGCCTAGAGCCCGATTTCCATAGCACCAGGGAGGCTTAAGCAAGCCTAGTGACCATTTAGGGCACTGTGGTCAGGAATAGAGTTTCCCCTGCTGCAAATGAGCGTTAGCAGCTTTAGCTGATAGGGCACAATGGACCACTTGGTCAGTTCCTGAAGCATGAGGCATTCACCCTGAAATTACAGACATCTGCCCAACAAGAGAACCGGTTCAGTGCTGGGATGGTGTCTTCACCTCTGAGGAAGTCTTGTCAGACATCTCTTGTCGAGGTCACTGCTTTGGAGCATGATGGCCCTGGAGTTCTCGTGAGCGGAGCAGTGTTCAGGTGCTGGGGAGTGACCAGCACGGCAAGGCTGTGCCTTCTCGCTGATGTCAGTTGCCCTGGATAGCCGTGATTCAGAGAAGTGTGTCTACCCTTTATGGCTACAGTCTGAAAAAGAAAACAAACAGCCGAAGCTTCATGAATCCCAGCAGGCTGGAGAAAATCATTCTCATCCTCCTTGTTCCTGAGTTCAAAGTGCACTTTGCATTTTATGGGGGTGATTGGCCCTCCCAAGGTGCTGGTTTGAGGGGGCCTGTGTTTGAACCCGGTGGACAATTAACCACACTGACCTCTTCCTTTCGACTTAGTCTTTCTGGTGGGTTGCCCTTCACTGCTTTGAGAAGCAACTGCTGCTCCTTCGAGTAGAGCACCAGGCAGGGGTGGGAAAACATTTGATCCTGTTCAACGGGGATGTCTCTGAAGCATGAAGATTGAACTGATTGTGACCCCACCCGAGGGGGAAAGCAGAAGTGCCCTCGAGAACCGGCTGGGAGCAGGAAGCCATCAGTTACTAATCCCGTTGGCCTGTGGGGTCTTCAGGGTCCCATATCCGTTTAAAAGAGAGAGAATGAGGATTGAAGATAATAAAATAGGCCTTAAATTAGAGGAACAGGGGGTCATTTTATCTAATTTTGTGGTTGTTACTGAGGAATAAAAGGCAGAAGAGATAATTGCATTAGCCCCTTTGAGATCTTTGTCACAGGGGCCATGGCACTTGGGGACAGAGGAGCCTCACAGGGGTGGGCCACTTCCCTGGCTCCTGGTAAGCCTAGAGCCCGATTTCCATAGCACCAGGGAGGCTTAAGCAAGCCTAGTGACCATTTAGGGCACTGTGGTCAGGAATAGAGTTTCCCCTGCTGCAAATGAGCGTTAGCAGCTTTAGCTGATAGGGCACAATGGACCACTTGGTCAGTTCCTGAAGCATGAGGCATTCACCCTGAAATTACAGACATCTGCCCAACAAGAGAACCGGTTCAGTGCTGGGATGGTGTCTTCACCTCTGAGGAAGTCTTGTCAGACATCTCTTGTCGAGGTCACTGCTTTGGAGCATGATGGCCCTGGAGTTCTCGTGAGCGGAGCAGTGTTCAGGTGCTGGGGAGTGACCAGCACGGCAAGGCTGTGCCTTCTCGCTGATGAGCCCTAGAAGCTGAAGCCCCTGTCCTTTGGCCACCTGATGAGAGCTGACTCATTGGAAAAGAACCTGATGCTGGGAAAGATTGAGGGCAGGAGAAGAAGGAGAGGGTAACAGGGTGAGATGGTTGGATAGCAGCATCACCTATTCACTGGACATGAACTTAGGCAAACTCCGGAAGACAGTCAGGGACAAGGAGGCCAGGCATGCTGCAGTCCATGGGGTTGCAAAGAACTGGACACGACTGAGCAATTGAACAACAACAACAGATTCTCTTCATGGTGCACTTAGGTTTCTGTTGCTTCATAAAGGCCCTGATGGGCAGGCATGGATTTCTGTCTGTGTCTACAGGGAAGGAAGCCAGGCAGGGAGGGGTTGTGTGATTTATCTCCATCCCATGGAAGGGAGTAGGGGTCTGGAATTCTAGCCCTAGCCTTCAGACTTAAGCTCTCTGTGATGGTAATGAGAAGAAACTGAGTGAAGAGGAGTAGTGGGTGAATTATGCATGTCTTTGACGCCAAGAGATGGGAGAGGAAAGTGTAATGATCAATAGCTAGTTCTCTGTACCAGCCACCAGCTGGCACCAGTCCCCAAGGCAGCCTGGCTTCTTTCTGAGGGGCAAGCACAGTGATCCAGGTGGGCAGGTCAGGGAGGCTGGAGAGGGCAGGATGGAAAGGGTTCTTTGTTTGCATGAAACAGCCGTAAGTAAAGTGTCCAATGTTGTCCAGAGAGCCCATGCGGGGAGTCAGAGAGGCCAGGGCAGCCGCTGTCTGCACTGTCTGCAGCATCACTTCTGGCTGGTTTATTCCTGGGGCCCAGCCTTTTCCACGTTTATCTGTATTCACACTGCTACTGTCTCGTCGCTGCTTGCTTTCCTATCTCCCACTTCCCCCTCTCTACTGTAGACCTTTCTGCTTAGTATTGAATTTAGCTCTGAATCAAAAGAAACCTTCTATGAAGTCGTGCTAATAAAAACCTTAGCCCCGCTAATAAGTACATGTAACCATATAACTTCAGATTATATAGTTCTTATAAAAATCTGGCCCCCCCCCCCCCCCATTGATTGACGAGCTGGTACTTTCCCACACAAGCTGATAATGGAGATTGTAGATGTGTTTCTTTTTCAGTGTGGTGCCCTTGGGCACTTCGGCCAACATGTTCCTGCAGTGTTATCTGAGGGGCATTTGGGAGGTGGAGAGAGGTGGGGAGGGAAGATGTTCCCTTGCTTCACTCATGCTTCTCCGTATCCTGTACAGACACCTCTGTCCTGTGGTTCTCGGAGGCAGGAGCCCTCCTGCTTTAGCCACATGCTCCTCCTCTCCGTTGTTACTGTGGCTAATCAGAAGTTGACCAGACTTCAGTGTCTCTTACGAGCCTTGCTGTCTGGCTGTGTCCAGGAAGTTGAAGTGCAGTGTCAGAAATGATGTGAGTTGATGAAGAAGAAATTAACAAACCCAGGCCACATGTGAGAGAGCCTTGGCAGCCCTGCTCCTGTTTTTCTGTAGTTTTGATCTCAAGGAAGCAGATTTTCTCCTTGTAGGAGGAGCATGGTGAGGGCCCCCATGCCGAGGAGCCTGTGCTTGTGGGTGAATTATGCATGTCTTTGACGCCAAGAGATGGGAGAGGAAAGTGTAATGATCAATAGCTAGTTCTCTGTACCAGCCACCAGCTGGCACCAGTCCCAAGGCAGCCTGGCTTCTTTCTGAGGGGCAAGCACAGTGATCCAGGTGGGCAGGTCAGGGAGGCTGGAGAGGGCAGGATGGAAAGGGTTCTTTGTTTGCATGAAACAGCCGTAAGTAAAGTGTCCAATGTTGTCCAGAGAGCCCATGCGGGGAGTCAGAGAGGCCAGGGCAGCCGCTGTCTGCACTGTCTGCAGCATCACTTCTGGCTGGTTTATTCCTGGGGCCCAGCCTTTTCCACGTTTATCTGTATTCACACTGCTACTGTCTCGTCGCTGCTTGCTTTCCTATCTCCCACTTCCCCCTCTCTACTGTAGACCTTTCTGCTTAGTATTGAATTTAGCTCTGAATCAAAAGAAACCTTCTATGAAGTCGTGCTAATAAAAACCTTAGCCCCGCTAATAAGTACATGTAACCATATAACTTCAGATTATATAGTTCTTATAAAAATCTGGCCCCCCCCCCCCCCCATTGATTGACGAGCTGGTACTTTCCCACACAAGCTGATAATGGAGATTGTAGATGTGTTTCTTTTTCAGTGTGGTGCCCTTTGGCACTTCGGCCAACATGTTCCTGCAGTGTTATCTGAGGGGCATTTGGGAGGTGGAGGGCGGTGGGGAGGGAAGATGTTCCCTTGCTTCACTCATGCTTCTCCGTATCGTGTCCAGACACCTCTGCCTGTGGTTCTCGGAGGCAGGAGCCCTCCTGCTTTAGCCACATGCTCCTCCTCTCCGTTGTTACTGTGGCTAATCAGAAGTTGACCAGACTTCAGTGTCTCTTACGAGCCTTGCTGTCTGGCTGTGTCCAGGAAGTTGAAGTGCAGTGTCAGAAATGATGTGAGTTGATGAAGAAGAAATTAACAAACCCAGGCCACATGTGAGAGAGCCTTGGCAGCCCTGCTCCTGTTTTTCTGTAGTTTTGATCTCAAGGAAGCAGATTTTCTCCTTGTAGGAGGAGCATGGTGAGGGCCCCCATGCCGAGGAGCCTGTGCTTGTGCCTGCCGGTGGGCCTTCTAGACTAGGGCTGCATTTAGGCTCCTAAACTTTGGGATGAAAATGAGTCGTTTATGCTTGGCAGGGTGCGGAGAAGTTACACATCTGCAGCCTGAGCTATATGACTAAGGAGTAAAAATAGCATCTGGTTTGGGAAGCAGAACATTCCAGAATGTTTCAGTCCCCTCTTGGCACCAAAGCAGAGAGTAGAGAATAGGAGATCAGGGAGGGACTTGAAAGAGCTTCTTGTCCACGCCATTTCATTTCACTTTGAAACACCGAATGACTTGGCCAAAGCTCTGTCCTTATCTGTGTTGTTTGACAGCTTCCTACCTGTGGCCCCTGGCATGTATTAGGTGCTTCATGTGCACTTGAGTGAATGACATTCATGAAGCTGTGACTCCCGATTCCTAGTCTAGTGCTTTTTGAGATCGTTTTATACACTGAGAAGTCTGTAAGAGGTGGTGTCAAGTAGCTTGTACACAGCTGAGACTTTCTTGAGATTAGACATAGATTAGAAAATTGAGACATAGCGAGATTAAATGGATTCCTTAACGTTGGTGGTGTAGTTGAGGGGAAGACAGGCTTTTTCAGGCTTGGGGTGGCCAGAAGGTAGGATGCCATGTGGTAGCCTCGGTGAGGGGTGCCCCATGGAGGTGGTGGCCCCAATCATTCCACCTCCCTGGAGGAGTCAGGACAACAGTGGAGGCTGGGCTTGAAGTTGCCCTTTACCCACAAACAGTGCCTGATGGCCAGGGCCCACCCGTCTTCTGTGGTATAATGCTGCCTTTTTTGAGGGATGTGTTTATCAAACTTGCAGTCTGTTGGTGGACATGTGTATGTGTGTGTCTTTGGCACCGTGGGTGTGAGCAGAAAGCCCAGATACTGTTGCGTGCAGTAGCTGTAGGAGAAGGGCTCAGTCCTCCACAGTGATTGATGCTGTTGGCCAGTAAATCAGGCTCTCCACCACTCCCAGCCGCAGTTTGAAAATTTCAGCCCTTCTGTGACAGGTCCCAGTCAAGTAAACCAAATTGTGCGTTGCCACGTGCCTAGAGACCCGCAGTGGCAAGCACACAGCTGCTTTTAGGCTGGTAAC
The DNA here is from genome assembly GCA_022376925.1 of Tragulus kanchil. Lineage (NCBI taxonomy): Eukaryota > Metazoa > Chordata > Mammalia > Artiodactyla > Tragulidae > Tragulus > Tragulus kanchil. The sequence goes on along the minus strand of JAIOJX010000004.1, from coordinate 100,489,348 downwards.
TTAAAGCATCACAATTCATTTATCTCCCTTCTTTAACCCTCCATTAGCTCACAGAAAGAGTTACCATTACAAGAGTTTTAAAATTTAGAATAGTTGTAGTTCATTGCTAAGGCTTGTCTGACTTTGTGACCCATGGACTGCAGCATGCCAGGGTCCTCTGTCCTCCACCATCTCCCAGAGTTTGCTCAAATTCATGTCCATGGAGTCAGTGTTGCCATCTAACCATCTTGTCCTCTGTTATCCTCTTCTCCTGCCGTCAATCTTTCATGGCATCAGGGTACTTTTCTAATGAGTTGGCTCTTCACATCAGGTGACCAAAGTAATAGAGGTTTAGCTTCAATATCAATCGTTTCATTGAATATTCAGGGTTGATTTCCTTTAGGATTGACTGGTTTGATCTCCTTGCTGTCCAAGGGACTCTCAAGAGTCTTCTTCAATATCACCTTTTTTTTTTTTGGCCACTCCTGTTGGTGTTTCATTTATTTATCTTTTTTCTTTGGCCTGTGTGGGCCTCCCATCGCCGTGGCCTCTCTCTTTGCAGAGTACTGGCTCTGTGCACATGCGCTTCAGAGCTCCAGCTCGGTCGTTGGACACATCAGTCTAGCCTCTCTGCGGCACGTGGGATCGTCCCAGGCCAGGGATCGAACTGGTGCCCCTTGCACTGCAAGGCAGTGTTCTTACCCACTCGATCACCAGGGAAGCCCTCAGTATCACCTTTTGAAAGCATCAATTCTTCAGTGCTCAGCCTTCTTTATGGTCCAACTCTTATGTTCATACATGACTATTGGAAAAACCATAGCTTTGACTTTATGGACCTTTGTTGGCCAAATGATGTCTCTGCTTTTTAATGTGCTGTCTTGGTTTGTCATAGATTTTCCTCCAAGGAACGAGCGTTTTTTTAATTTCATGGCTCCAGTCACCATCCTCAGTGACTTTGGTTATAGGAGATTAACTGAAGATAAAAAGCTGTCAAAGAGGATTTTTAAGGTCAAGATATTTTGTTTGAATTCATAAACCCTGAAGTGATGTTATTGTTTACTGCTTGGTAGGTTTCATCCCTGCCTTCTGGCCCAGCCTCCCAGCTTGGTTGGTTCGCATCTTTTTAAATTGACCTGTTAGCTTCGTCGTGTGGCCTTGATATCCAGTGGTGAGTGTACTTCCTCTGCAACCCTTGGCACCTGACCACTTTCATGTGATATTTCTGTGATGCCTCAGAGGGAGAGAGTACAGCTCCTTCTGAAAACCTGTTCTGCCCAAAATTCCCGTCACAGGCTCACCAGACTGGTGCTGATGTTGGCTTTGTGTGACACCTCTTTGCTTCTTTCTAGGAGATAGGCAGCAGACATCTGACCTCCTGGTGGGTCAGAAGACAAGCTGTAGCCTAACTATGATTGATGACTACAGGAAGGATCCACTGGGTTATTGGCTTCTGCTCTGTATTATAGATCACAGGACTTACTGATCTAAAGCTGGTAGGCATTATAGGATGGGTCTCACCAGATCTCCTTGCTGTCCAAGGGACTCTCAAGAGTCTTCTTCAATATCACCTTTTTTTTTTTTGGCCACTCCTGTTGGTGTTTCATTTATTTATCTTTTTTCTTTGGCCTGTGTGGGCCTCCCATCGCCGTGGCCTCTCTCTTTGCAGAGTACTGGCTCTGTGCACATGCGCTTCAGAGCTCCAGCTCGGTCGTTGGACACATCAGTCTAGCCTCTCTGCGGCACGTGGGATCGTCCCAGGCCAGGGATCGAACTGGTGCCCCTTGCACTGCAAGGCAGTGTTCTTACCCACTCGATCACCGGGGAAGCCCTCAGTATCACCTTTTGAAAGCATCAATTCTTCAGTGCTCAGCCTTCTTTATGGTCCAACTCTTATGTTCATACATGACTATTGGAAAAACCATAGCTTTGACTTTATGGACCTTTGTTGGCCAAATGATGTCTCTGCTTTTTAATGTGCTGTCTTGGTTTGTCATAGATTTTCCTCCAAGGAACGAGCGTTTTTTTAATTTCATGGCTCCAGTCACCATCCTCAGTGACTTTGGTTATAGGAGATTAACTGAAGATAAAAAGCTGTCAAAGAGGATTTTTAAGGTCAAGATATTTTGTTTGAATTCATAAACCCTGAAGTGATGTTATTGTTTACTGCTTGGTAGGTTTCATCCCTGCCTTCTGGCCCAGCCTCCCAGCTTGGTTGGTTCGCATCTTTTTAAATTGACCTGTTAGCTTCGTCGTGTGGCCTTGATATCCAGTGGTGAGTGTACTTCCTCTGCAACCCTTGGCACCTGACCACTTTCATGTGATATTTCTGTGATGCCTCAGAGGGAGAGAGTACAGCTCCTTCTGAAAACCTGTTCTGCCCAAAATTCCCGTCACAGGCTCACCAGACTGGTGCTGATGTTGGCTTTGTGTGACACCTCTTTGCTTCTTTCTAGGAGATAGGCAGCAGACATCTGACCTCCTGGTGGGTCAGAAGACAAGCTGTAGCCTAACTATGATTGATGACTACAGGAAGGATCCACTGGGTTATTGGCTTCTGCTCTGTATTATAGATCACAGGACTTACTGATCTAAAGCTGGTAGGCATTATGTAGGCCAGAGGTGGGTCTCACCAGATCTCCATAGCAGCAAGAAGTATGATGACCATTTATGATAAGTTATTAGGTCTTAAATAAAAGGAGCAAACTTAATCTTGGACAATGGCATAAATTATTTCTTTTTTTTTGGATAAAAGTCAGACTTGAGGAAGTGATTTTGTGGTTGTCCTGGCATGGTCTAGCATTTGACCTTCTCCTGGGGGCTTTTCCTTGGCACCAATATGGTTCCTTGTGATCCTGTCTTGAGTTGTCCAATGCTAGCGTAGTACTTTGCCAGTGCACAGTAAATATTACACTTGAACCCAAAACATTCTGTGTGAAAAACCATGCAAATTAGAAACAAATTCAATTTTTAAGAACACATATATGTTGATAAAAACAGTGTGTTTGGGACATCTGGTTTCTTGAATTCAGTTACATGTGGGGAAACTTGATTATCCTGTGCAGTTTTCTTAAAAGTACAAAGAAAAGTGAGACAAGAGTGCATGACTTCCCAGCTATGAGCCTTGAACTTTTATGAAGGGTAATTTACAAAGCAAACCTTTTAGTAGAAAACTGTTTGGGTATTGCCTTTTGATGAAGGCATACTTTTTGTTTGCTTATTTACTTACTTTATTGCATATGACATCATTTCAATTTGGTAGTTCTCTTTATCTTTTTTCTTTTTAAGCTGTCTATGGGGATCTGTAACCACAATGACAAGAAAAGGACTAATGGAGATCTATATAGTACCATTCGTGTTTACAAAATTAAATGCTGAAAAGTGATGGAATTTTGTATTCATAGGGTTCTGACTTGTCATAAAAATTTAATAAGTTAGAAGATCTGTGATCTTGAGGAGAGTACAGCTCCTTCTGAAAACCTGTTCTGCCCAAAATTCCCGTCACAGGCTCACCAGACTGGTGCTGATGTTGGCTTTGTGTGACACCTCTTTGCTTCTTTCTAGGAGATAGGCAGCAGACATCTGACCTCCTGGTGGGTCAGAAGACAAGCTGTAGCCTAACTATGATTGATGACTACAGGAAGGATCCACTGGGTTATTGGCTTCTGCTCTGTATTATAGATCACAGGACTTACTGATCTAAAGCTGGTAGGCATTATGTAGGCCAGAGGTGGGTCTCACCAGATCTCCATAGCAGCAAGAAGTATGATGACCATTTATGATAAGTTATTAGGTCTTAAATAAAAGGAGCAAACTTAATCTTGGACAATGGCATAAATTATTTCTTTTTTTTTGGATAAAAGTCAGACTTGAGGAAGTGATTTTGTGGTTGTCCTGGCATGGTCTAGCATTTGACCTTCTCCTGGGGGCTTTTCCTTGGCACCAATATGGTTCCTTGTGATCCTGTCTTGAGTTGTCCAATGCTAGCGTAGTACTTTGCCAGTGCACAGTAAATATTACACTTGAACCCAAAACATTCTGTGTGAAAAACCATGCAAATTAGAAACAAATTCAATTTTTAAGAACACATATATGTTGATAAAAACAGTGTGTTTGGGACATCTGGTTTCTTGAATTCAGTTACATGTGGGGAAACTTGATTATCCTGTGCAGTTTTCTTAAAAGTACAAAGAAAAGTGAGACAAGAGTGCATGACTTCCCAGCTATGAGCCTTGAACTTTTATGAAGGGTAATTTACAAAGCAAACCTTTTAGTAGAAAACTGTTTGGGTATTGCCTTTTGATGAAGGCATACTTTTTGTTTGCTTATTTACTTACTTTATTGCATATGACATCATTTCAATTTGGTAGTTCTCTTTATCTTTTTTCTTTTTAAGCTGTCTATGGGGATCTGTAACCACAATGACAAGAAAAGGACTAATGGAGATCTATATAGTACCATTCGTGTTTACAAAATTAAATGCTGAAAAGTGATGGAATTTTGTATTCATAGGGTTCTGACTTGTCATAAAAATTTAATAAGTTAGAAGATTGATTCGTATTTCTGATTTTCTTACTGTAAAGTGAAATCATAGCATATATACATTCATTAGTCACTCCTCAACTAAGGTTTACATCATGTTAAGTGCAGTTTTACAGGGAGTAGGTGTGTGAGACTCAAAGTTTGTAGTTCTGAAATTGAAAGAGGCACCTGTGCTCCAATGTGCATTGCAGCACTCTATACAATAGCTAGAACATGGAAGCAACCTAGATGTTCATTGACAAATGAATGGATAAAAAAACTCTGGTGCATATATACAATGGAGTACCACTCAGATGTAAAAGGAAATGCAGAAGAGTCAGTCCTAATGAAATGGATGGATCTAGAACCTATCAAAAAGTGAAGTAAGTCAAAAAGGGAAAGACGAGTACAGTATACGAACACATATACATGGAATCTAGTAAGATGGTAATGATAACACATGCAGTGAAGCAATGGAAAAACAGAGAACTAATGTGTGGGTATTGTGGGGAATGAACAGGGGGTGGGAGGTGTAGAGGCAGTAACATGGAAGCCTATATTATCATATGTGAAAAAGGTAGGTAGTGTCATTACGCTGTAGGAATAGGGGATCCCGCAGGGGCGCGGTGCGATGGCCTGGAGGAATGGGACGGTGGGTGGGGGGCGGGGAGGACTGCACGGAGGGTGGAGGAGGGGTGGCAGCCAGGGAGATACATGAGACTAATCCGGGATTATACATATCTGTAAGCAACAAAACACTGTAAAAGTAAAAAGTAAGATAAAGAAAAAATAATAAGAAAAAAAAGAGACACCCCCCCTCCCCGCCAAAAAAAAAAACGTTTGTAGTTCTGTTGCAAGCATCTTGCTTCTGTTTTTGTAACATAAATCGGAGAGGTCTTTCATGGTTCCATCTCTCTTTATTCCATGTATACCTTCTGTGTTTTCTGTAGCTGATTTCCTTCTCTGCCATGCTCTTTTCTCAGAACTGGGATTAAATCCCTGAGCATCATCGCAGTTTCATTAACCCCTGTTTGTAAGGTCTCAATGGTACGGTCTTCATGAGAGGACCAAGTTTTTCCTCCAGTTGGGCCTGGTCCCAGGATGTCTTGGTCCATGTCTTTGGGTCTTTTCTGGGTCCCAGTTGTACCTCCAAGCAGCCCAGCTCCCCTCGAATCTCAAGGGCATGCATTTTCTATAGACTAAACATGTTAGTGATTAAACACGAGATTAGACATTGTTTGAGGAGTGTGCAGTCTGTTTAAGGGTTTTTACCGGTTAACAAACACAAGAGAGCTATGTATCAGGCTCCTTGGATAAGCCAGTATTTGGGAGACAGCCTTTCTCAGCCCCACGTTGCCCCAGGAGGATGAGGCTCTGTGTCTGGACAGGACCTGGGGTGGGCAAAAGCAGCCCTGAGTCAGGCAGGCCTGGGTTCCAGGGCCCACCCCGACTCCTAGGATCCGTGACCCCAGGAAAGTTACCCAGCTCTCCAGGCCTTCGGTTCCTTACCTGTGAAGTGGAGATAATCATATACTCACTAGCAGCATTGTTACAATAATGAGAGAGGTAGCTCTCAGTAGGCGGATCAGGAACACAGGAAGTGGTGGGTAATCGCCACTGTCACTAATACAGCAGGAACAAATTTGACTTTAAGGAATTCAGGAACTCTGGAAGTGTCTCCTGAGATTATTGGCCTGTCAAGCCAAGGTGCTCGAAGTACTTCTGTAGCTGACGTTTTCCGCTCTGCCATGCATTTACCACTGGTGCCGCCCTTTCCACTCATCTCTGAGTTTCCTGGCGCTGCTTGCCTTGCTTGTCCAGCTTCTGTAAACAGGCCTCTCCCATGGCCTCCTTTGCTTTAAGGTTCAAAGGAGGTCTAGAGTGTTTTGACATGAAGTTAAATTAGTAGTCATTTAAAGGGCTTCCCTGGTGGTCCAGTGGGTGGAGAGTCTACCTTGCAGTGCCAGGGGCACCAGTTCGATCCTGGCCTGGGAAGATCCCACGTGCTGAGGAACTGCTGGGTTGGTGTGTCCAATTACAAGCCAGCGCTCTGGAGTGCAAGCACCCAGAGCTGGTGCTCTGCAGTGAGAGAGGCTGCTGCGATGGGAGACCCACACATGCCAAAGAGTAAAGATGGATGAAAAGTAAATGATGACTTAGAGGCAAAAAAAAAAAAAAAAGTCATTTAAAAGTTAAGTTAGTCCTGTGATCAGATATGTTGGCAGGTGTGTGTTCCTCAGGCACGAGGCCCTTGTTCGGTGTAATTGTGTGGGACGGCTAAGGGTCTGTCTCTGGCCAGGGGCGGTGGTGGATTCTTCATTATAAAGGAGGTTGCAGAATGCACAAGTTGTGTAAAAAGTGTTTATGTTTGTCCGGGGAGAAAGGCAACACATCACAGGCCATTAACAGGCCTGGCTCACACTGCCGTGCGCACCAACCCAGTGATAGAATTTATTTCACTGAGGGGATTGTGGTTTTTCATGCCATAGATGGGTGTCATTGAAGCCTTGTTTTAAGACGAAAATAGCAATTCATGCTAGAAATAAGAACTAGCCTTACAAATTTGTGGTGGAAGAGACCCAGTAAAAATGACTATCAGGAGTTTCCCAAAGGTGAACATCAGAGTTTATAAATGGTGTTTTCTCCCTGATAAGTTGACAGCTTGTGATTGGTAAGTGTAAGCCAAAGTAGGACTGCCCCAAATGGAGCAGGGCATGTGCCAGTGTTCCTGCAGGGAAGAAAGTCAGTCCGGGCAGTGGGCCAGACAGGCGGGCATCTGTGTTGGCCCAGGGACAGGTGGCAGAGGGCCGGCTGTGTTTGGTGAGATTAGGCCCTGTCTGTGTCATTGCCGCTATTGTTCCCCTGCTGAGAGGTGACAGATGGGAGAGGCTGTCCTGAAAGAGCGGCTGTTAATCTGTGACTCAGGGTTTGCTTACTCCCATGCATAAACATTTCAGCTCCTTATTTTCCGAAACAAAAGACCAGAGCTATGGGAGCCCTTGGGTTCTGATTCATTTAAAGTTTGTTGGTTTGTCTGTCTTTAGTAGTACTGATGTGACTGTGTCATCTGAATGAAAAGTGACTCTTAAGTGAAAGAATGACTTCAAGATGAGAGTAGTCATTTTCAGGCTTGGAAGAGAACTCTTTTCTTAAAATGAGATTTTCCAGTGGAGTCGTGACATCTGTACATTTGACTCATAGAAATTCGGCTGTACATGCGTGGTGCACAACTAGGGGAGGGACAAACAACAGGGAAAACGACGGGGAGTGCTAACAGTTGGCTCTTTTAGAGGATTGCTTTAGAGCAGGGGTTCCCAATCTCCAGGATCTAATGACTGATGATCTCAGATGGAGCTGATGTATACTAACAGACATAAAGTGCACAATGAATGCAATGCATTTGAATCTTCCCTGCCACGAGTCCATGTAAAAGCTTGTCTTCCATGAAACTGGTCCCTGGTGCTGAAAAGACTGAGGACTGCTGCTTTAGAGCAGGGCTTCTCAGCCTTGCTGCCGCAGGTACCTTTGTGCTGAATCCTTCCTCGCCTGGGGCTGTCTTGTGCACTGTCTGATGTTTAGCAGCATCCCTGGGCTCTACCAACTAGAGGCCATCAGAATTCACCTCTCCTAGTTGTAAAGGCCCACACCATCTCCAGACACTGCACCTTGTCCTCTGCGGGCGAGAGGCAGGAAGCGGACAGAGACAGGATCCTTTGACTGAGAGCCAAAGCCTTAGGGTAAGAGTGTTAGAGACTCTTTTCCCTCTGTTGTTACACAGGTGATCTGGGTTCCAAGTCCTTTCATGCATCATCTTGCCTTCCTGGGTATGACTGAAGTGAAAGCGTCAGTCGCTCAGTTGTGTCCAGCTCTTTGGGGCCCCATGGACTGTAGCCCACTAGGCTCCCCTACCCTTGAGATTCTTCAAGAAAGAATACTAATATGGGTAGCCATTCAGAGGATCCTTCAGAGGATCTTCCTCACCCAGGGATTGAACCTAGGTTTCCTGTACTTCTGTCAGATTTTTTACCCTCTGAGCCCCTGGTGATGATTAAGTTAAAAGAATATTAAAAGGGCTTCCCCTGGTGGTCCAGTGGGTAAGGACACTGCCTTGCAGTGCAAGGGTCGCCGGTTCGAGCCCTGGCCTGGGAAGATCCCACGTGCCGCGGAGCAGCTGGACTGATGTGTCCAGTTACCAAGCCAGAGCTCTGGAGCGCATGCGCCCAAAGCCGGCTCTCTGCGACGACAGAGGCCACTGTGATGGGAGGCCCACAGGAGCCAAAGAACAAAGACGGATGAACATGGAGAAACGAAAGACCAATAGAAGTGGCCCGCCTGCTCCCCTCCCTCCCCAACCCGACCCCTGCCCAAAATAAATAAATAAATAAATCTTTAAAAAAAAAAAAAGAATATTAAAAACTAAGGCCTAATGAATGTAAACTGCAAAGGGTAACTCAGAAAAAATGAGCTTAAAGCATTAGGGATTACGTCTCAAGGGAGAGCAACCTCTGTGAAATCTCCTAGAAGTTTCTAAAGGCCAAAACCTTATGAAGAAAACCTTAACAGAAATCCTTGTCTTGTCAGTTTAGAACCAACACTATTTCTTGGTAATAATGGGGATGGGGGTGTGGGCGGGGGGCCTCATTTCCAGATTCTAATCCAAGTCTGTTTTTTGCATCTGGATAATACCACTGGGCTTTTTCCCTGCTGTTTTTGACTAATTTTCTGAAAAGCAGTCATCCTGGTTCCTTTTTCTAAGGCTCAGCATCCCCAAACAGGCAATTCTGAAAGGATATGTTCAAGCCTCAGTGCAAACCACCTTTGTCAAAATCTTTAAATTATTTTTTATACAGTATGGGTGGGGAGGTTCTGGATTTTAAAATAAGGTTTTTCTCCTCGAGGCTGGGTGGACTTTTCATACAGTAGAACATGACAGAAAGTGTGACTTCTGAGGCTAGGTCATAAAAGGCCATGCAGTTCTGCCTTGTTGATGGGAACACTGCTATTCAGGTCCTGAGCCAGCATTTAGGAAGTCTTCCCTGTGGTCCTAATGGCAGGTGCTCCAGGACCAGTCTTATCTAAAGCCAACCTTTCAGCCAGCCCCACTGACATGTGAATGATGCCATCTTGGACCTTCCAGATTAGCACATCTGCCCACTGCCTAAGGACCCAGTGCCATGTGGAATGGAAGTATCACTCAACTGCTTCTTGCCCATATTTCTGACAAACAAAAATGTTAGAGACACTATCAGAGTTATTTTAAATGACCCCTAAAACAAATAAGTCAGGTTTCCCTGGTGGCTCAGCGGTAAAGAATCTGCCTGCAGTGCAGGTGACACAGGAGACCTAGGTCAGGAAGATTCCCTGAAGAGAAAATGGCTACACACTCCAGTATTCTTGCCTGGAGAATCTTATGAACAGAGGAGCCTGACAGGCTATGGTCCATGGGGTCAAGAAAAGTCAGACTGAGCACGTACGCACACACAAAATTAAATCAACCACTTTGTCCAGTGCTCTGTAAAACTTACTCTTTAATTTTTTTTTTTTTTTTTTGGTGGCCATTTCTATTGATCTTTCATTTCTTTATCTTTGTTCTTTGGCCTGTGTGGGCCTCCCATCACAGTGGCCTCTGTTGTCACAGAGCACCGGCTCTGGGCGCATGCGCTCCAGAACTCCGGCTCGATAATTGGACACATCGGTTCAGCTGTTCCGTGGCACGTGGGTTCTTCCCAGGCCAGGGATCAAACCAGCGCCCCTTGCACTGCAAGGCGGTGTCCTTACCCACTGGGCCACCAGGGAAGCCCTAAAGCTTACTCTTGAGAGGTGGTTTGTTGGTTGTCCTAAAGAAAATTTTAAGAGTACTCATGACTGCATATGTTTTGCCTCACCCTGCTGATAGTGATGTCTCTTTGGCATAGTCTGTTAAACTATTATAGATATTTTAATTTTAAAAAATATTTTTGAATAACAACTATTCAGCAAATAAAAGTCAAGTTGCAGGCTTCCCTGGTGGTCCAGTGGGTAGAGAGTCTGCCGTGCAGTGCAAGGGGCACTGGTTCAATCCCCAGCCTGGGAAGATCCCACATGCCACGGAGTGGCTGGACAGGTGTGTCCATTTATAAGCCAGCACTCTGGAGTGCATGTGTCCAGAACCAGTGCTCTGCAATGAGAGAGGCCACTGCAATGGGAGGCCCACACATGCCAAAGAATAAAAGATGGATGAAAATAAATATAAAAATAAAGGAAGCATTATGGGGAAAAATAAAAGGTCAAGTTGCTGTGGATTAATCTGCCTTCATCTGGTGCCCTATCCCACATTAATGCTCTCATGGTCAAGGAAACTCTTTAGACCCTCTCTGAAGTGCACAGTTTGAATGAGATTTTCAGTTATTCTTAGGAGATTAGATCAGTTTGCTCCCTAAATCCAGTCCTGGGGTTACATGCACTCTAAAAGGTGTGTCTCCTAGAGATGTACTGCATTAAAGTGTTGGTTGTAAAAACTGAACCCCAGGGCTTCCCCTGGTGGTCCAGTGGGTAAGGACACCGCCTTGCAGTGCAAGAGGCGCCGGTTCGAGCCCTGGCCTGGGAAGATCCCATGTGCCGCGGCGCGGCTGGACTGATGTGTCCAATTACCGAGCCGGAGCTCTGGCGCGCGTGCGCCCAGAGCCGGCGCTCTGTGACAACAGAGGCCACTGTGATGGGAGGCCCACAGGAGCCAAAGAACAAAGACGGATGAAAATAGAGAAATGAAAGACCAATAGAAGTGGCCCGCCCGTCCCCCTCCCTCCCCACCCCACCCCCTAAAAAAATAAATTAAAAAAAAAAAACAAAACTGAACACTTTTCAAGTATGGAAACTTCTCTGCATACTTGTAAGCAGCCAGAATGACTTTCCCTGAGGTTGGCCCAGTTAGGGAAGGAAAACATACAGTTATTTGTACTTGTCTTTTCTTACAAGAGAAAACTAACAGTGTCTTTGTAAGTGTGAAATTACTGGCACTTTTAAGAATCCTGGAAATAACACAATGACCATGGTAAGAAGACTGTGACACTTGTAAGCATGCATAATGAGTGCTGGAAGCCAGGTTTTGCTTCAGGAAAGTCAAGATCAACAATTTAGACATAGGGATCATTTCTTCTAACTTAGGGTGGGTGGGTGGTGGGAGCTGCCCATGTGCCAACAAGTCCAGGTTGTAAGGATATCACTGTTGACGCCCATGTCATTGAGGAGCATCGTACTCATCTCAGGAACTGTTGGCTCTCGTCTAGCAAGAAAAACAGTAGCTACCTTCCACAGAGGCTCAAGAGGACTGCCGGTGAAAATCAGGCTGCCTTAGGGTGAACTGAAGAGGTCCCCATATTCTGAATCCCTTGTAGCATCCTTTTCTTTCTGGGATATGTCAGTGCACAGTTTGAGGGTTAAGGGGGCTGAGCATCTGTTGGCATGGTACTCCGAAATCTGGATGTGACTACCTTGGAATTCTTGTCACAATTCTTTATAGGCTTTGTGATTTTCTGCGTAGTGTCCTCACAAGCAATGCATAATCAGGATGGCTGCAAAGAAAACCTGAGAAAGGAGATTGGCATTTGCTAAGGGAATGGGAGAGTCTAAAAGGGCAAAATAAAGGGGAGAATAGAGGAGGAGGGCTGGAGAGAGGAGTGGTGAGAGGTTGGAAGATGCTGCATGACTGTTGGTCCTAAGAACCCACACTCCAAATCCTACATCCCAACATCAGCCTGACCAAGGCGAATTCTCTATGTTGTCATCTAAGGGAGTTACCTTTGGATGGTGTTGCTGCCATGTCCCCCCATAAAGTGGCAGAAAAGAGGGCAGGCTGACGAAAGAGTTCAGTTGTTGTCTTTCTTGCATATCCATCATTATGGCCTTCTCGGTTCATTTTTGGAGCCAAGTGAGTGGTTCCCTTTGTGTCAGAATATAGGTTCTTATCAATTGTAGCAACAGGTTTTGAATTCAAATTGAAATTTTAACTTGGGGGCAATCTGAGTTCTTTTGCATAAGAATGAACAAGGGGAAGAACTTTTCATCTGAATTTACAGATTGGAGATTGTTTGGCAGGTCCTAAATTAATCTTGGGTTTAGAGTTTATGAAAGAACAGATTAAGAATGCCTACCATATATGGATTTGTTTTTAGAAAACAGTGTTCCATTAGTTGCTGAGTCCTGATGACTTTTCAAACATTTGCATTGTTTTCAGTCTAATTGCCAGTTTAACAATGCAGTGTTGCGGCTAGAGGGAGGAAGCCTGGTATGATAGTCCTGTCTCTCCTTTTTTTTCTTCATTTGCCTTTGCTTTCCAACAGATATTTTTTGTTAAATGTCTTGATATTCTTTTGATTTGCTTTTCTGTTTACTATAATGGTTCTCAACTAAGGCAAATAGGAACGCTCTCCCTACCCTCTCTACATACCAGGGCTGTTTGGATCTGTAAGGAAGATTTTAGGATCCCCAAATTTCCTTTTAGGAAATACGGACCAGGAATTCTAAATGTCTGCATTGGAATCCCTCCTGCAATGTTAATTAATACTGCCCGCAGTGTACATGGAAATCAAAGACTCTTCCACAGTTTATGGTAGAGATTGAATCTTGAACCTTGATTTATACACTGACTAGCTAAGTTAAAAAAAAAAAAAAGCTAGTGGGGTTGAGTGGTTAAAAAACCAGGCTTTGGAGCCAGACCGTGTAGGTTTTTGAAACTGGATGTTACACATTTGCCAAGTGGGTGATCTTTAGGAAGTTAAGCAGCTCTAACATTTCCCAGTTGGGTGACCTTTGAGTCACTACTTAAAGTCTCTTTGCTTCAGTCCTACATCTGTAAATATGGGTTAATAATACTTCATAGGTTTTTGTGATGATCAAACAGGTTAGAACAATACTTGGCATATTTTAAGTAATCAGTAGTTACTTCTTAAAACTCAACATTCCAAAAAATGAAGGTCGTGGCATCCGGTCTTATCACTTCATGCAAATCGGTGGGGAAAATATGGAATCAGTGACAGATTTTAGTTTCTTGGACTCCAAAGCCACTGAGGATGGTGACTGGAGCCATGAAATTAAAAGACGCTTGCTCCTTGGAAGAATAGCTATGACCAACCTAGACAGTGTATTAAAAAGCATAGACCTCACTTTGCTGACAAAGGGCTATATAGTCAAAGCTATGGCTTTTCCAGTAATCATGTACTTATGTGATAGTTGGACCATAAAGAAGGCTGAGCCAAAGAATTGATGCCTTTGAACTGTGGTGCTGAAGAAGATTCTAGAGAGTCCTTCGACAGCAAGGTCAAAAAGTATCTGATGACACTTATGTGAATTGCGGCTAGAGGAGGAAGCCTGGTATGATAGTCCTGTCTCTCTTTTTTTCTTCATTTGCCTTTGCTTTCCAACAGATATTTTTTGTTAAATGTCTTGATATTCTTTTGATTTGCTTTTCTGTTTACTATAATGGTTCTCAACTAAGGCAAATAGGAACGCTCTCCCTACCCTCTCTACATACCAGGGCTGTTTGGATCTGTAAGGAAGATTTTAGGATCCCCAAATTTCCTTTTAGGAAATACGGACCAGGAATTCTAAATGTCTGCATTGGAATCCCTCCTGCAATGTTAATTAATACTGCCCGCAGTGTACATGGAAATCAAAGACTCTTCCACAGTTTATGGTAGAGATTGAATCTTGAACCTTGATTTATACACTGACTAGCTAAGTTAAAAAAAAACAACAGCTAGTGGGGTTGAGTGGTTAAAAAACCAGGCTTTGGAGCCAGACCGTGTAGGTTTTTGAAACTGGATGTTACACATTTGCCAAGTGGGTGATCTTTAGGAAGTTAAGCAGCTCTAACATTTCCCAGTTGGGTGACCTTTGAGTCACTACTTAAAGTCTCTTTGCTTCAGTCCTACATCTGTAAATATGGGTTAATAATACTTCATAGGTTTTTGTGATGATCAAACAGGTTAGAACAATACTTGGCATATTTTAAGTAATCAGTAGTTACTTCTTAAAACTCAACATTCCAAAAAATGAAGGTCGTGGCATCCGGTCTTATCACTTCATGCAAATCGGTGGGGAAAATATGGAATCAGTGACAGATTTTAGTTTCTTGGACTCCAAAGCCACTGAGGATGGTGACTGGAGCCATGAAATTAAAAGACGCTTGCTCCTTGGAAGAATAGCTATGACCAACCTAGACAGTGTATTAAAAAGCATAGACCTCACTTTGCTGACAAAGGGCTATATAGTCAAAGCTATGGCTTTTCCAGTAATCATGTACTTATGTGAGAGTTGGACCATAAAGAAGGCTGAACGCCAAAGAATTGATGCCTTTGAACTGTGGTGCTGAAGAAGATTCTAGAGAGTCCCTTCGACAGCAAGGAGATCAAACCAGTCAATCCTAAAGGAAATCAACCTTGAATATTCATTGGAAGGATTGATACTGAAGCTGAAGCTCCAATACTTTGGCCGCCAGATGTGAAGAGTTGACTCATTAGAAAAGACCCTGATGTCCTGATGCTGGGAACGATTGAGAGCGAGAGGAAAAGGACGCAATAGAAGTTGAGATGGTTGGATGGCATCACTGACTCAATGGACATTAGTTTGAGCAAATTCTGGTGGATAGTGAAGGACAGGGAAGCCAGGCATGCTGCAGTCCATGGGGGTCACAAAGAATCAGACATAACTTAGCAAATGAACAAGAAGTTATTTCTTTCTGCAAAATACCATTCTAAATGATCTCAAGGCCTTCCCCTTATTCTTAAATCATTTCGTCTGTTGTTTTCCCTTTCTAAATATATGAGCTATATTAATGTTCACATGTTTATATTTGCAGAGCCAGTATGGGTGTCACCACAGTTTTAAGTTCAAATATAATAAAATGATTTAAGAGTATTTCTTAAAGACTTTTAATGAAATGGGTAGCGTCTGCAATAGAAACAGGGTTTGTATGCCAGAAACCATGAGAAGAACTTGTACTGGTCTAATTTAGGACTGCTTTTCTAATTCTAGAGGTGGCACTAAAAAATAGATTATTTCTCCTTGAAATGAGTGGATTTACCCAGAACTTCAGATGTACAGAGTATGGGTGATAGGAGCTTTCTTGACCTTCCCCACCCTCCAGAGACCCAGTGGAGATGAGAACGCTCGCTGGAGAAGGTAGGGTGGAGTTGTTCTGCAATGATAGCATTTGTCTGTTGAGCCTGATTCCTAGGGGTCCAGGTAGAAATGGTGTCCATGTAAACCAGGCTAATCTGCCCAGTGGCATTGAGGGAGACCAGACCAGATTCAGGGCAAGGACTTTTCAGGCTTGTTTTACGGGTGAAGGGTTTTAACACTTAGAGCTTATCATCCACCAGTGTTTCTAACATAGCATTGGGACCTAAATCATCAGCTAGCAGTCATTGTTTTTAAGTTCTTTTCTTCAGCTACTGTAGAGTGTACTTTCTGGCCATCTAGGAAAGAAAGTGTTATTAAGTGTTATTTGCTTGGGGTATACTATATCCTGGGGAGGATATTGACCCCAGGACTCTCTTACAAAGACAGCTATTGACTCCTTCCAATTATTTTCCTAGTATTTTTAAAAATTATTTATTTCTTTATTTATTTTTGCCTATTCTAGGTTTTCACTGCTGCCACAGGCTCTTATCTAGTTGCAGGGAGTGGGGACTACTCTCTAGTTGAGGTGAGCAGGTTTCTTGTTGTGGTGACTTCTCTTGTTGTAGAACTTGGGCTGTAGGGCACATGAGGCAACCTTGGAATGAATTCTCAGGAAAACCCCTTGTCTGTTTCAGGATTCTCACTGTCATAGAATCAACAGCCTTTACTTTGAATTCATTTCCCATCTATGAAACTTCCCCATGGCTAAAGAGAGAAATGGAGCTTCCCAGGTGACGCTAATGGTGAAGAACCTGCCTGCCGGTGCAGGAGATGTAAGAGATGCACATTTGATTCCTGGGTTGGAAAGATCTCTGGAGCAGGAAATGGAAACTCACTCCAGTATTCTTGCCTGGGAAGTCCCATGCACAGGGGAGTCTCATGGGCTATAGTCCATGGTGTCGCAAAGAGTCGGACACAATTGAGCGTCTGAGCACAAAGGGAGAAATAGCCCAAGGTGGGGAGATGACTGGCAAAGGAGTCATGACCTCTAAGGTGTCAATTCCAGGGACTTGGTCTGGTTCCTCTGCAGAACCTGGAAAAGAGCCAATGAGATGGGCATTCTTGGCACCAGCAAATGAATCCGCTTCGGAGCACATCTGCCTGCCCCACCGAGCCACCCCATCCTTCTGGTGCCATACTTGCCAGGAGGACCTGAGGACTGCCAGAGGTGCATGTGGTGGAGCTCACAAGGGAGGAGAAGCTGGGATGTGTCTGTCCTTGAGCAGTTAGTGGACCATCAGAGCACGTAAGGGATGGCTCTTTGCTCAGTCTGATTCATTAGGAAACCCTATCTCCCCAGCTCACGTGGTACCGGCCCTAAGGGCAGTGTCAGCAGAGGACCTGTGCTGTTGTCAGACGGAGTCCAGTGCTTTTGATTCAGCCGCTGGCACCAGGCCTCTGAGCCATCATTACAGGAGCTGGTTTCATGGAAATAATTTTGGGAACTGGAGCAAGGAAGGGTAGCCTTTGTGTCGGGGAAATGTACCATGGGTAGGTAGTTGACTGCTTATTAGTTTACTCTTTCAGCCAAATTATTTTTGTTGCTGTTAAAAATTAATTTTAATAATTACTTTTGGATGAAGCTGTTGAATAACTGAGCCAAGTTTTCATGCCCAATGAACTTTTATAGCAAACTCTCCTCTCTTTATAGGGTTATTATGAGGATGATATTTGTAAAGCACTTGAACTGCTTAACAGAAGGCTCTGGATAAATAGTGGGTCATACTTTCAGAGTTTTGGAGGACTGGGTCCAGAGTGGCATTCCAATCCTAAAAGATGCAGATCCTGCAGTCCTACTAACCATTTGCTTTAGTGACTGCTTTCCTATTCTTTTTATTTTCCTTTCTTTTCCCCATCATGCCTCTTTTTATTTATATTTATTTTCACCCATCTTTTTTATTCGTTGGCATGTGTGAGCCTTCCATTGCAGTGGCTTTTCTCACTGCAGAACGCCGGCTCTGGGCGCATCCCTGGGATCCTCCCAGGCCAGGGATTGAACCTGTGCCCCTTGCACTATAAGGCGGACTCTTTAGCCACTGGACCACAGGGAAGCCCTGTTTTCCTATTCTTAATTTCTAAAGAGCCAAAAGACTGTAGTGATTTTTATATTTTCATAACTTTATTCAGCTGGTTTAAGAGGAAATGTTTTCAGAGTATTAAAGTTTTAAAAGTAAATAGATGGAAATGCTCCATTGTCCATGAATAGCCAACTTTGCACTAGTTTGTAACAAAATGTCTAATGAAAGCAGTTTCTGTTACTATAAAATATTTTTTTTCTTACAGTTTTGCCTTTTGTCTTAGGAAAACACTGAAACGTAAAATGTGTGTGTGTTCTTTTGTGCTGTGGGTTTTCAGAGTTAAGCACGCATTGTGTGTGTGTGTGTGTATAGTGTAAAAGCTTGTCTTTACCACATGTAGGGCAAATGGAATTAGAAAAAGACTCCTCTTTGTGGCCTTAGTACCTTCTGAGTTTTAACAGCAGATTTTTGTAAACCATAAAGTTTGAGCTCCCACAAGATCCATTATACACACAGCAGTTGTCAGGATTGTAAAAACTGAACCTTAGAATATATTCATTCCCTGCTTAGAATCTTCTAGTCCTTTCCTGCTGCACATAGGATGAAGTCCAAATTCCTTGTGGTGACTCATGAAGTGGCAATGTGATGGCTTTATGGTAGCCTAGTATAAT
This sequence comes from Tragulus kanchil, assembly GCA_022376925.1. Lineage (NCBI taxonomy): Eukaryota > Metazoa > Chordata > Mammalia > Artiodactyla > Tragulidae > Tragulus > Tragulus kanchil. The sequence continues at coordinate 100,471,005 of JAIOJX010000004.1, read as the reverse complement.
AATCAATATGATTGCTTAATGGTAGCATAGCTTGTACACTAATGAATGAATCATACAATTTTTATCGCACACAGTGTTACATTCATAGTCATAATATAGTATTAGAAACATTGTTACTTGAAAAAAAAAAACCTGTGATGACAGGTTGATATGCAGTTTCTCCGGTTACAAGAAAGAGGTATATGTACTGTAATATAATTCTTTGATAGCAAAGTTATAAATCAATAAGAAAACACTTTATTAGTGTTATATTAAGTATATGTTTTATAGAATCCCCATCATGCCTCTTTTATTTATATTTATTTTCACCCATCTTTTTTATTCGTTGGCATGTGTGAGCCTTCCATTGCAGTGGCTTTTCTCACTGCAGAACGCCGGCTCTGGGGCAGCCCTGGGATCTTCCCAGGCCAGGGATTGAACCTGTGCCCCTTGCACTATAAGGCGGACTCTTTAGCCACTGGACCACAGGGAAGCCCTGTTTTCCTATTCTTAATTTCTAAAGAGCCAAAAGACTGTAGTGATTTTTATATTTTCATAACTTTATTCAGCTGGTTTAAGAGGAAATGTTTTCAGAGTATTAAAGTTTTAAAAGTAAATAGATGGAAATGCTCCATTGTCCATGAATAGCCAACTTTGCACTAGTTTGTAACAAAATGTCTAATGAAAGCAGTTTCTGTTACTATAAAATATTTTTTTTCTTACAGTTTTGCCTTTTGTCTTAGGAAAACACTGAAACGTAAAATGTGTGTGTGTTCTTTTGTGCTGTGGGTTTTCAGAGTTAAGCACGCATTGTGTGTGTGTGTGTGTATAGTGTAAAAGCTTGTCTTTACCACATGTAGGGCAAATGGAATTAGAAAAAGACTCCTCTTTGTGGCCTTAGTACCTTCTGAGTTTTAACAGCAGATTTTTGTAAACCATAAAGTTTGAGCTCCCACAAGATCCATTATACACACAGCAGTTGTCAGGATTGTAAAACCTGAACCTTAGAATATATTCATTCCCTGCTTAGAATCTTCTAGTCCTTTCCTGCTGCACATAGGATGAAGTCCAAATTCCTTGTGGTGACTCATGAAGTGGCAATGTGATGGCTTTATGGTAGCCTAGTATAATAATCAATATGATTGCTTAATGGTAGCATAGCTTGTACACTAATGAATGAATCATACAATTTTTATCGCACACAGTGTTACATTCATAGTCATAATATAGTATTAGAAACATTGTTACTTGAAAAAAAAAAACCTGTGATGACAGGTTGATATGCAGTTTCTCCGGTTACAAGAAAGAGGTATATGTACTGTAATATAATTCTTTGATAGCAAAGTTATAAATCAATAAGAAAACACTTTATTAGTGTTATATTAAGTATTATTCATTGTATGCCTATGTAAGTCTAGACTAGAATCCACTTAACATGCATTCTTGGCCTACTTCACTTTTTCTTATTTTTTTTTTTTGTATTTCTAGGCTACATCATTCATCTGTGAGTATTTTAAATTGTCACAAATCTCCATAAAAGTTTCTAGTCTATTCATTGAAAAAAAATCTGTGTGTAAGTGAAGCCATACCACTAAAACTCATGTGGTTCAAGGATCAGCTGTATTTGGTGGGTGTGCTTTAACTGAGTTTTTCCCAGTGGTCACTGGCTCTCTGCTCTCTTCTCCTTTTACCTCTTGGTAAAGTTTCATTTTAGCACCATTCCCTGCTTGAACAGGGCATATGCTGAGTACAGAGGACTCAGCTGGCATTTCTTGAACTAGAATAGAAAAGTGGGCATGTGGTGTCCAGGAAGCTGCTCTGCTGGGCTTTGGTGGGGCTGGCTGGTGGTTACTCTGCCCAGCTCCGTCCAGGCCAGTCTGGGAAGACGGTCCCAGTGTAAATGGAAGCTGCTAGTGAGCCTGGCACCTCCTTTCCTGCAGGTCAGGCTGCTTGCATTCAGGAGCTTCTGGTGTATGACAGTGAATTTCCGTCCTATAAAAAAGGATGACTGCTACCCTCTCTAAAAAAGATTCTTTTTAAAAAATTAAATATATTAATGACTTTCACCTCGCACCCCCACTTCTTCGCCCCAATGGAAGAAGCTTAATTTTCTGGTTTCTTTTCTGTTGTTGTTGTTTAAATGCTTAATGTAGAATGTTCAAACAATACATAAAAGTACAGGTAAAGGGCAAACCATGCCAGCTACTCACCTTCTAAAGACAATTATCGCCCATATTTTTGATGATTATTACACATATATGCATATAACCTTAGATATATGAAATATTAAAGCATTGTTTTATTCTTTGCTTCACAATAAATTGTGGTAGTCTTTCCATGTCAGTAAATTTCAGCACCTCCTTTTTAATATCTGGTGAATACTCCATTTAATGAATGTGCTATGGTCTACTTATTAAGTCTCCGATAGATGGACTGTTTTCCCTCTTATGAAAGTCCTTCATTAAATATCCTTGTAGTATACTTCTCTATCTCATAGGGTAAATGGATTAAAACTGCTGAGTCAGAGTATTTTGTGTTTTCATGTGAATTGACCATCAGAAAGGTTGAACCGTTCTTTATTATCCCATAATGAGGGAAAGTCCTTGCTGACTTGCATTAGTGTTGCATTCATGTATTTTAAATGACTAACATGTTTCAGTCTGGTAAGTGAAGCTCCTAAAACTCATGTGGTTCAAGGATCAGCTGTATTTGGTGGGTGTGCTTTAACTGAGTTTTTCCCAGTGGTCACTGGCTCTCTGCTCTCTTCTCCTTTTACCTCTTGGTAAAGTTTCATTTTAGCACCATTCCCTGCTTGAACAGGGCATATGCTGAGTACAGAGGACTCAGCTGGCATTTCTTGAACTAGAATAGAAAAGTGGGCATGTGGTGTCCAGGAAGCTGCTCTGCTGGGCTTTGGTGGGGCTGGCTGGTGGTTACTCTGCCCAGCTCCGTCCAGGCCAGTCTGGGAAGACGGTCCCAGTGTAAATGGAAGCTGCTAGTGAGCCTGGCACCTCCTTTCCTGCAGGTCAGGCTGCTTGCATTCAGGAGCTTCTGGTGTATGACAGTGAATTTCCGTCCTATAAAAAAGGATGACTGCTACCCTCTCTAAAAAAGATTCTTTTTTTAAAAAAAATTAAATATATTAATGACTTTCACCTCGCACCCCCACTTCTTCGCCCCAATGGAAGAAGCTTAATTTTCTGGTTTCTTTTCTGTTGTTGTTGTTTAAATGCTTAATGTAGAATGTTCAAACAATACATAAAAGTACAGGTAAAGGGCAAACCATGCCAGCTACTCACCTTCTAAAGACAATTATCGCCCATATTTTTGATGATTATTACACATATATGCATATAACCTTAGATATATGAAATATTAAAGCATTGTTTTATTCTTTGCTTCACAATAAATTGTGGTAGTCTTTCCATGTCAGTAAATTTCAGCACCTCCTTTTTAATATCTGGTGAATACTCCATTTAATGAATGTGCTATGGTCTACTTATTAAGTCTCCGATAGATGGACTGTTTTCCCTCTTATGAAAGTCCTTCATTAAATATCCTTGTAGTATACTTCTCTATCTCATAGGGTAAATGGATTAAAACTGCTGAGTCAGAGTATTTTGTGTTTTCATGTGAATTGACCATCAGAAAGGTTGAACCGTTCTTTATTATCCCATAATGAGGGAAAGTCCTTGCTGACTTGCATTAGTGTTGTACATTCATGTATTTTAAATGACTACATTTCACAAACTTTTTAGCTGCTTTGTTTTTTCTTGACAAATGTATTCGGGATAACTACTTAAGGAGAGATTGAATGGTTAATTTTGTAACCTCAGTGGTTAAAAACCAAAAATGAACATCCAGTGTACATTTTCCTCACATTATTTTAGTATGCAGCTTTGTCTTTGTCTTTCATATTATGCAGTCGCTACACTGCAGGTTATGCAATTAAAACAGTGCCCCTTTTCAGTCTTTATTTTGGACAGTCTGTCATGCTCCATATATTCATGTTACTCCCAGAACTTTGACAGTAAAAATAGCAAATACTATTTTGTAATTTGATAGGGATTTTATAAAAGAACTCCTGAGGTCTTATTTGGAGGTATAATCTTCAGGTGAGCATTCTAGAATTTCTGCTAAGGAAGCATTGCTTTCATGATTGTCTTTGGTTTCTTCTAGTACGCTTTCTCCATTCCTTTCGGTCTGTGAGAGTTTTCCCAGATCCATGTGATTCATGACCTGTTGTTCCACCTCTTTGAACTTTATCTCCTTGATCTCATTTGTCCATCCCCTGGTGTCACCTGAAACTTCTTACCAGTTCACTAGTTAATTGCTTATCTTTCTTTTACACTTTCTTGAGTTCATCTAATGATAGGGATATCATGTATCTTCTTAAAAAGCTTTTTTGGTGTGTGTTCTTTTACTGCCCAGAGTGATTTAACATTTTAAGTTCATCACGTGCTCGCATATAACCTTAGATATATGAAATATTAAAGCATTGTTTTATTCTTTGCTTCACAATAAATTGTGGTAGTCTTTCCATGTCAGTAAATTTCAGCACCTCCTTTTTAATATCTGGTGAATACTCCATTTAATGAATGTGCTATGGTCTACTTATTAAGTCTCCGATAGATGGACTGTTTTCCCTCTTATGAAAGTCCTTCATTAAATATCCTTGTAGTATACTTCTCTATCTCATAGGGTAAATGGATTAAAACTGCTGAGTCAGAGTATTTTGTGTTTTCATGTGAATTGACCATCAGAAAGGTTGAACCGTTCTTTATTATCCCATAATGAGGGAAAGTCCTTGCTGACTTGCATTAGTGTTGTACATTCATGTATTTTAAATGACTACATTTCACAAACTTTTTAGCTGCTTTGTTTTTTCTTGACAAATGTATTCGGGATAACTACTTAAGGAGAGATTGAATGGTTAATTTTGTAACCTCAGTGGTTAAAAACCAAAAATGAACATCCAGTGTACATTTTCCTCACATTATTTTAGTATGCAGCTTTGTCTTTGTCTTTCATATTATGCAGTCGCTACACTGCAGGTTATGCAATTAAAACAGTGCCCCTTTTCAGTCTTTATTTTGGACAGTCTGTCATGCTCCATATATTCATGTTACTCCCAGAACTTTGACAGTAAAAATAGCAAATACTATTTTGTAATTTGATAGGGATTTTATAAAAGAACTCCTGAGGTCTTATTTGGAGGTATAATCTTCAGGTGAGCATTCTAGAATTTCTGCTAAGGAAGCATTGCTTTCATGATTGTCTTTGGTTTCTTCTAGTACGCTTTCTCCATTCCTTTCGGTCTGTGAGAGTTTTCCCAGATCCATGTGATTCATGACCTGTTGTTCCACCTCTTTGAACTTTATCTCCTTGATCTCATTTGTCCATCCCCTGGTGTCACCTGAAACTTCTTACCAGTTCACTAGTTAATTGCTTATCTTTCTTTTACACTTTCTTGAGTTCATCTAATGATAGGGATATCATGTATCTTCTTAAAAAGCTTTTTTGGTGTGTGTTCTTTTACTGCCCAGAGTGATTTAACATTTGAAGTTCATCACGTGCTCCCTCTGTGGGGGCCTTACACAAGTCCACAAACCGCAGACTTTGGCTGTTGAGATTTTTGCAATACCAAGGTGTAGGCATCTTTAACTTAAGGGAGAAAACAATACCAACTTTGTTTGTTTGGACCCTTATTTGGAAATTGAAGGGATGAGTTTTAAAGTAGCTCAAGGGAGTTTTTTCTTAATGTCTTGTCTCCTCATTAGGTAAAGCCTTTCAAAGGAGCTAGACTTTTCATATTGCATTTTGACTTAACCAAAAGACTGGAATCACTAACTGGAAGGCAGCAATGGCTAGTGAAGAGGCTAGTCTAGAATAAAGTGGGAGTGAGAGGTGGGGAAACAAGAGGAAGGAGTACGTTGGATACACAAAAATACATTTTGGAGAAGGTGGTTGGCGCAAATATGGCAAATTTTATCTGTAATTTGATGATCACCTATTTTTAAAGGTCCTTTTCATCAGAGTGGCAAAATGTAAACCTATGGAAGGAGATGCCCAACAACTTTCAGTGTATTTATAAAACATATGGGTCTGTGATAGACTCAGTGAGGCTGCTGTCTTTTCACACCCAGTACTCAGACTGCAGGGCAAATCAGAATGCAGGGGACTTTCACTGGGTATGTTGAATAAAGTACTTGTTCATCCATCTAGCTAAAGGCCAGGGGTCCAGGCTAGAGCTGACTCTGTGACAGCTTACGTTGTTTTCCGGCAAACAGCTAGATTGCTGCAGTGTCTAAGCCTGCTCGTGGTAAGTTGTATGAAAATGACTCTTCAGGACACTAAGGTTCCTTTAGTGCTGTTTAATAACTCACGGTTTTGGTGCAGTTAAGTGATAGTTAATTACTGACTCTTTGAGCCACTGGGGAACCATTGGGTAATTACTACTTCATCATTATTTAATAAATTTTTGTCTTGTGATTCAATAGCCCTGTGCAGTAATTCACGGCCTAGTCCCTAGTGGCAGAAGGAAGTTAATACTGCCTCTAGAGATGCTCATCTGAAACCAGATGGTCACTTAGGCATAAAGCAAGTAAAGGTGCAATAGAATCTTTTCATCAGTGGTATCAGACTTTTGGATTTCATAGACTAGGTTTCTTTGAAACTGTTTCTTTGTTGTTGACTCTCAGTGTTTAGAGATATACTTAAGGTTGTTAAATTTCTGATTTTGTCATTTTTTTTTATGTCCCCTAAACAAGCCTGACTTGAGAGCTCATTGCCTAGGGCATCATGGGCACTTGGTAAATACCTGTTGAGTGGAATGGACTTACATGCATTTTAGGACTGATGTTTTCCTCATTAGGTAAAGCCTTTCAAAGGAGCTAGACTTTTCATATTGCATTTTGACTTAACCAAAAGACTGGAATCACTAACTGGAAGGCAGCAATGGCTAGTGAAGAGGCTAGTCTAGAATAAAGTGGGAGTGAGAGGTGGGGAAACAAGAGGAAGGAGTACGTTGGATACACAAAATACATTTTGGAGAAGGTGGTTGGCGCAAATATGGCAAATTTTATCTGTAATTTGATGATCACCTATTTTTAAAGGTCCTTTTCATCAGAGTGGCAAAATGTAAACCTATGGAAGGAGATGCCCAACAACTTTCAGTGTATTTATAAAACATATGGGTCTGTGATAGACTCAGTGAGGCTGCTGTCTTTTCACACCCAGTACTCAGACTGCAGGGCAAATCAGAATGCAGGGGACTTTCACTGGGTATGTTGAATAAAGTACTTGTTCATCCATCTAGCTAAAGGCCAGGGGTCCAGGCTAGAGCTGACTCTGTGACAGCTTACGTTGTTTTCCGGCAAACAGCTAGATTGCTGCAGTGTCTAAGCCTGCTCGTGGTAAGTTGTATGAAAATGACTCTTCAGGACACTAAGGTTCCTTTAGTGCTGTTTAATAACTCACGGTTTTGGTGCAGTTAAGTGATAGTTAATTACTGACTCTTTGAGCCACTGGGGAACCATTGGGTAATTACTACTTCATCATTATTTAATAAATTTTTGTCTTGTGATTCAATAGCCCTGTGCAGTAATTCACGGCCTAGTCCCTAGTGGCAGAAGGAAGTTAATACTGCCTCTAGAGATGCTCATCTGAAACCAGATGGTCACTTAGGCATAAAGCAAGTAAAGGTGCAATAGAATCTTTTCATCAGTGGTATCAGACTTTTGGATTTCATAGACTAGGTTTCTTTGAAACTGTTTCTTTGTTGTTGACTCTCAGTGTTTAGAGATATACTTAAGGTTGTTAAATTTCTGATTTTGTCATTTTTTTTTATGTCCCCTAAACAAGCCTGACTTGAGAGCTCATTGCCTAGGGCATCATGGGCACTTGGTAAATACCTGTTGAGTGGAATGGACTTACATGCATTTTAGGACTGATGTTTTGCTGTTTACTTTTCCCCCTCTTTCATCAGAGCTCACACTGTTAATTTTGTAAAATGTGGTCTTGAATGCAGTTGACTAGAGAAATTTCACTTTATGTAGTGATTTTGACGGTAAAATAGCACACAGGAAAGCTTTGGAAGGGCCTCGAACCAGATTGTAAATGTAATTAATGTTGTCTACTGACAATACTACATAGAAATGATTGATCTTGGATTATATTAAGTTCTGGGGAATTCTAAATTGTAGAATGAATTAAATATAACTCATCTGCCAGTTGTTGTGTCTTGATTCCTGAGTAAAAATTATGATGGGTCAGAGGAGAAAGTCTTGAAATGGATTTAAGTAAAATTGGTACTTTCACAAAAGCTGCCTTTTCTAGTGATTTTGCTGATCATGGAAGCCAGATATGCCATAAGATGACCTGTCGGAGTTCTGTCCACTTTAGGTGGTATTGGGGTCATGAGGGTGGGTGACTTAAAGATCCTCCAGATGCTGATGTGTACTTTGAAGGGGTGGAGGGAACGATTGACAGATGATGGCATAGAGAACTGGTCCATGAAAGAGGTTCCTAGCTCGGCTGATGCCCAGGATGGTGCCATCTGCTTCCCAGATAGATGTCATCCTGTTTGAATTCCGAGTGATGGATCAGTGCATGTGTTGCTCCTATTGGCCGCCAGCTTTCAAAGTTGCATTGATTGCCTGGATGTCCTGTAGAACGTCTCATTTTGTCAGCTAATCACCAGTTAATTGAAACACTTTTCATAAAACTCCTCTTTTAATAATGTTTAAAACATATTTTAACCCCTAGGCACACCAGTGCATCTGTCAACTGGCTTCAGAAGCCCATGAACACAGGCAGAGCCTGCAGCGGGGCTGGCAAGCCTTTTCTCACCCTGATGGTAATGGAAACTTCCCATCCCATTTTCTGATAAAACACATTTAAAGAGATGAGTTTTATTATTTTGTATGGTTCGTTCAGCAAACTACTAATGTATGAAAGTGTAAACACATTGATCAGACAGAAAGTTAAGGACATTCTTGAGAAAATTCACCGCGTCTTTAACCCTGGTGGTTTAGTGCTATGGTTTAAGTAGAAGGGAGATCTGCGGCAGATTGAATTCTCACGTATCTGTCTGTCTGATTTTGGTTCTGAGGCACTTGGTAAATACCTGTTGAGTGGAATGGACTTACATGCATTTTAGGACTGATGTTTTGCTGTTTACTTTTCCCCCTCTTTCATCAGAGCTCACACTGTTAATTTTGTAAAATGTGGTCTTGAATGCAGTTGACTAGAGAAATTTCACTTTATGTAGTGATTTTGACGGTAAAATAGCACACAGGAAAGCTTTGGAAGGGCCTCGAACCAGATTGTAAATGTAATTAATGTTGTCTACTGACAATACTACATAGAAATGATTGATCTTGGATTATATTAAGTTCTGGGGAATTCTAAATTGTAGAATGAATTAAATATAACTCATCTGCCAGTTGTTGTGTCTTGATTCCTGAGTAAAAATTATGATGGGTCAGAGGAGAAAGTCTTGAAATGGATTTAAGTAAAATTGGTACTTTCACAAAAGCTGCCTTTTCTAGTGATTTTGCTGATCATGGAAGCCAGATATGCCATAAGATGACCTGTCGGAGTTCTGTCCACTTTAGGTGGTATTGGGGTCATGAGGGTGGGTGACTTAAAGATCCTCCAGATGCTGATGTGTACTTTGAAGGGGTGGAGGGAACGATTGACAGATGATGGCATAGAGAACTGGTCCATGAAAGAGGTTCCTAGCTCGGCTGATGCCCAGGATGGTGCCATCTGCTTCCCAGATAGATGTCATCCTGTTTGAATTCCGAGTGATGGATCAGTGCATGTGTTGCTCCTATTGGCCGCCAGCTTTCAAAGTTGCATTGATTGCCTGGATGTCCTGTAGAACGTCTCATTTTGTCAGCTAATCACCAGTTAATTGAAACACTTTTCATAAAACTCCTCTTTTAATAATGTTTAAAACATATTTTAACCCCTAGGCACACCAGTGCATCTGTCAACTGGCTTCAGAAGCCCATGAACACAGGCAGAGCCTGCAGCGGGGCTGGCAAGCCTTTTCTCACCCTGATGGTAATGGAAACTTCCCATCCCATTTTCTGATAAAACACATTTAAAGAGATGAGTTTTATTATTTTGTATGGTTCGTTCAGCAAACTACTAATGTATGAAAGTGTAAACACATTGATCAGACAGAAAGTTAAGGACATTCTTGAGAAAATTCACCGCGTCTTTAACCCTGGTGGTTTAGTGCTATGGTTTAAGTAGAAGGGAGATCTGCGGCAGATTGAATTCTCACGTATCTGTCTGTCTGATTTTGGTTCTGAGGTTTTATTCATGTGAGATCATTCTGTGGTTTGAAGTAGTGAGCAGGTATTACTGTATTTTAAATATTTAGCATTATTGTAATTTACATTCTGTATAGCTGCATGAGCCTCATTCAGCTTACTTTGAATAGCTCTTTTAAAAAATTGACCCTTGAACAACAAAGCGGGTTGGGGCACCAGTCCTCCATGCAGTTGGAAATTTGAATATAATTTATAGTCAGCCTTCTGTGTCTCTGGTTCCTCCATATCTGCAGATTCAACCAACCAGAGATCGTGTAGCACGGTAGTGTTTACTATTGAAAAATATTCCCCTGTACCCACACAGTTCAAACCCGAGTTGTTCAAGGTTCAACTGTATTTCATCCTGCTGTGTCATAGTGTGCTCCGCTAGTCCCATATTAGGGCATTGGAGCTCTTTTCAGTTTGAGACTGGCATAAATAATCCTGCTGCAAACATTTTTAAGCAGATTGCCTTTCCCACTGGCGTCTGTTCTTGGGGATGTATTTCCCCAGGAGAAATGCCCCCTGGTAAAGGGTGTGGAGTCTTGGAGCTCTCACTCCTTGTGCCATTTCCCATTTGCTTTAAACGCCCTCTGAGGAGATGCAATGAGAATGAAAGAGATGACTGGAGGGAAAAGGAGTTGCCTCTGAGGTTTGACACCTTCTTATTGGTAAGAGAATGAGAGTTTTCAGATCTCTAAATGGAGACTTTGCCTACTGCCAAGTAACTGATGAATTCGTTAGAGGTAGTGATTTAGAGTATAGGCTGTGGGGCTATCCAGGTTTGGGTTCACCTGTTACCTTGCCCTTGGAGCCTCAAGCTTCCTTTTCATAAGATACACATATTAACACCTGCCTCCTTGCGGGTGGTAGTGAGGTTTAGATGAAGTTGAAAGTCCCTGCTTGGGATTCGAACCCACGCGGCTGGAACTTAAACCCAGCCAAAACCCTATTTGGGACTCGAACCCACGTGACTGGGGCTTGAACCTAGCCAAAACCGGTTTGGGACACGTGGCTAAGGCTTAACCCCAGCCAAAACCCTGCTTGGGACTTGAACCCACATAGTCAGGACTCAATCCCAGCCAAAACCCTGTCTGGGACTTGAACCCACGCAGCCAGGACTTAATCCAGCACTCACCCAACGTCTGGACCCACAGAGGCTCAGGTTCTACGTGCCTCAACGCAGAAGGAGTTCAGTGAGAGGCAGAGTGATAGACAAGAAAAGGATTTATTAGGATAAGGTACTTGTAAGAGGTGCAAGCAGGCAGGCAGGAAAGCTCTGCTCTGCTCTTTCTCAATTGAGTGGGCAGCAATATATACAGGATGGTAGAAGACCGCCCCCCTCAAGTAGACACAGATACAGGACATATGTTATTGGTTGCTTCTTCGCCAGCTCCTCCTTCATCAGCTGTTTATACCCAGTCAAGCCTGCTTTATTGAACAAGGAGCAACTCTCCTGAGTTATCGTCAACTCACTGGCCTCCCAACCTTTCTCAGGTTTCTCCCTTCTACCTACCACCCCCTACCAGGACTCTATAAACACCTACCTATTCTACTCTGTCCCTATCAAAGTGATGTGCTGTAAGGTGACTCATTGGCGGAGATCTGGCTGGTATTCAGTGCTGAGTGAGAGCTTCTGTGATGTTCTACCTGGGGGGCCAAGGGCTGCAGACCTCTGAGGTGGGCTTCAGGCAGCATAGGCGGGTTGGTCCCCAAGTCCTTGGACTGTGGGGGTCTTCTTAGGTGTGCTCACTCTAGGTCAGCTGCCTGGGCATAGTCCTCACAGTGTGGTTCATTCTCAGGTTTGAATGAGTATCAGCATCTCGTTGTTGCAGACTTTTTACCATTTTTTCTGGTACCATCCTTTTTTGTTTGGTGAAAACAATGGAGAATTTGAGAACGGTGGCTTACTTTTAATCCTGTATGCTCTTAGCTTGAAAAAAGTGCCTTTAGAGAATCTGGCAGGTAAAAATTTTACGTTGTAAAACCCCACCTTTCACTGCCCTGACATGAAAAGGATTCTTTCTACCTTAAAATCACCGAATTTTAACAAGTGTCAGTATCATTTGGGCCTTAATTTTTTCCCCTATTTTCCTTCCTCATTGCCTTCAACATCCCCTTAAACCATAGGTGGTTTTTTTTTTTTTTTTTTTTTTTTTTTGCCTTCATGGAAGGGTTGTATTTTGGGATCAGTGATTTGTCCTTCTTTCTGCAGAGTTTATATCAGATATGCCTTTCTTTTCTGGATGTCAGTGGAAGGTCTTTTAAATATGGTACCTTATTTCATTAGTATTTTGAGGGAAAGAGTCTAAACTACTGTGTTTTCTGCATAAATACATTCTTTAGAAGCAGTTTTCAATTTTTTTGATTTCAGAGACTTAAGCTTTCCCACCCATATCCTCCCTCATATCAAGAATCCAGCCACAACCTTTTCACTCATTCAGAGCTATTTAACTAGGGCTGTGTGTCTCTACACCTGTGTTTCCACTGATGGAGAAACTGAGGCTCTGAGGAAAATAGCTTTAGCATCAGCAGACTGAAAGACTGGAGAAGTGACTCCTGCCCCCTCCTCCATGATGGCTTCTCTGCTTTCTCTAGCATGTTAACAAGTGGCCTGGGCAGAACACCGTCAGCATGGGGCATTTCATCTCATCCTGTGTTGGCCCTAGCTCTGAGGAATGAGCGGTTAGAAGGTTTTTATTCTTTCCTTCTAATAGCGAGAGCGAGATGGTTAGATAGTATCACCAAATCAATGGACATGAGTTTTTAAAAACCAAACTCCCCGAGCAACTGAGCAATGGCTGGTATTCAGTGCTGAGTGAGAGCTTCTGTGATGTTCTACCTGGGGCCAAGGGCTGCAGACCTCTGAGGTGGGCTTCAGGCAGCATAGGCGGGTTGGTCCCCAAGTCCTTGGACTGTGGGGTCTTCTTAGGTGTGCTCACTCTAGGTCAGCTGCCTGGGCATAGTCCTCACAGTGTGGTTCATTCTCAGGTTTGAATGAGTATCAGCATCTCGTTGTTGCAGACTTTTTACCATTTTTTCTGGTACCATCCTTTTTTGTTTGGTGAAAACAATGGAGAATTTGAGAACGGTGGCTTACTTTTAATCCTGTATGCTCTTAGCTTGAAAAAAGTGCCTTTAGAGAATCTGGCAGGTAAAAATTTTACGTTGTAAAAAAAAAACACCACCTTTCACTGCCCTGACATGAAAAGGATTCTTTCTACCTTAAAATCACCGAATTTTAACAAGTGTCAGTATCATTTGGGCCTTAATTTTTTCCCCTATTTTCCTTCCTCATTGCCTTCAACATCCCCTTAAACCATAGGTGGTTTTTTTTTCCTTTTTCTTTTTTTTTTTTTTTTGCCTTCATGGAAGGGTTGTATTTTGGGATCAGTGATTTGTCCTTCTTTCTGCAGAGTTTATATCAGATATGCCTTTCTTTTCTGGATGTCAGTGGAAGGTCTTTTAAATATGGTACCTTATTTCATTAGTATTTTGAGGGAAAGAGTCTAAACTACTGTGTTTTCTGCATAAATACATTCTTTAGAAGCAGTTTTCAATTTTTTTGATTTCAGAGACTTAAGCTTTCCCACCCATATCCTCCCTCATATCAAGAATCCAGCCACAACCTTTTCACTCATTCAGAGCTATTTAACTAGGGCTGTGTGTCTCTACACCTGTGTTTCCACTGATGGAGAAACTGAGGCTCTGAGGAAAATAGCTTTAGCATCAGCAGACTGAAAGACTGGAGAAGTGACTCCTGCCCCCTCCTCCATGATGGCTTCTCTGCTTTCTCTAGCATGTTAACAAGTGGCCTGGGCAGAACACCGTCAGCATGGGGCATTTCATCTCATCCTGTGTTGGCCCTAGCTCTGAGGAATGAGCGGTTAGAAGGTTTTTATTCTTTCCTTCTAATAGCGAGAGCGAGATGGTTAGATAGTATCACCAAATCAATGGACATGAGTTTAACCAAACTCTAGAGGGTAGTGAAGGACAGGGAAGCCTAGTGTGCTGCAGTCTGTGGGGTCACAAAGAGTCAGACACAACTGAGCAACTGAGCAATGTGACTGAATAACAATAATGCTGTTGAATTCTTCAGTGGTGTATGTTTGCTGCATAGAGATGTTGATACTCTAATTAGATTTAGTCATTCTTTTTTTTTTTTTGGCTGTGCCGGGTCTTCATTGCTGCATGGGCTTTTCTCTAGTTGCTGGACACAGGCTTCTCATTGCTTTGACTTCTCTTGTTGCTGAGCAGGGCCTATTCGGCACACAGGCTTCAGAAGTTGTGGTGAGAGGGCTCAGTAGTTGCAGTTCCCAAGCTCTACAACACAGGCTCAGTAGTTGTGGTGCATGGGGCTAAGTTGCTTCAAGGAAATGGGATCTTCCCCAGAAGTGAGGAACTGAACCCATGTTTCCTGCATTGTCAGGCAGATTCTTTACCACTGAGCCTCCAGGGAAGCCCTTCTCTGTGGGTTCTTAAAGAACTAACATCTTTGTGTTGGGGTTCTGCCCCACTCACAGGGCCCTTCACTGTGAGTCTTAATTCCTGTACAAACCTGAGCAAAGGAATTCAGTGGATGATCCAGGACACTGTACTCCTGGGGCTGTCTGCTCCGGGACCTGTCTTCTCAGCGGTTGTTTGGTAACCATGGTAGACTCATCTCAGCTTAGTACCTCTCAGGATAAACCACATCACCCCTTCAAGAGAAGCAGACTGAAAAAGCCCCCTTTTGGAAACTGGGCTGTGTGTCTCTACACCTGTGTTTCCACTGATGGAGAAACTGAGGCTCTGAGGAAAATAGCTTTAGCATCAGCAGACTGAAAGACTGGAGAAGTGACTCCTGCCCCCTCCTCCATGATGGCTTCTCTGCTTTCTCTAGCATGTTAACAAGTGGCCTGGGCAGAACACCGTCAGCATGGGGCATTTCATCTCATCCTGTGTTGGCCCTAGCTCTGAGGAATGAGCGGTTAGAAGGTTTTTATTCTTTCCTTCTAATAGCGAGAGCGAGATGGTTAGATAGTATCACCAAATCAATGGACATGAGTTTAACCAAACTCTAGAGGGTAGTGAAGGACAGGGAAGCCTAGTGTGCTGCAGTCTGTGGGGTCACAAAGAGTCAGACACAACTGAGCAACTGAGCAATGTGACTGAATAACAATAATGCTGTTGAATTCTTCAGTGGTGTATGTTTGCTGCATAGAGATGTTGATACTCTAATTAGATTTAGTCATTCTTTTTTTTTTTTTGGCTGTGCCGGGTCTTCATTGCTGCATGGGCTTTTCTCTAGTTGCTGGACACAGGCTTCTCATTGCTTTGACTTCTCTTGTTGCTGAGCAGGGCCTATTCGGCACACAGGCTTCAGAAGTTGTGGTGAGAGGGCTCAGTAGTTGCAGTTCCCAAGCTCTACAACACAGGCTCAGTAGTTGTGGTGCATGGGGCTAAGTTGCTTCAAGGAAATGGGATCTTCCCCAGAAGTGAGGAACTGAACCCATGTTTCCTGCATTGTCAGGCAGATTCTTTACCACTGAGCCTCCAGGGAAGCCCTTCTCTGTGGGTTCTTAAAGAACTAACATCTTTGTGTTGGGGTTCTGCCCCACTCACAGGGCCCTTCACTGTGAGTCTTAATTCCTGTACAAACCTGAGCAAAGGAATTCAGTGGATGATCCAGGACACTGTACTCCTGGGGCTGTCTGCTCCGGGACCTGTCTTCTCAGCGGTTGTTTGGTAACCATGGTAGACTCATCTCAGCTTAGTACCTCTCAGGATAAACCACATCACCCCTTCAAGAGAAGGCATTTTGTTCTGTTGGCTCGCCCTCACAAAGAAGTCAAGGGTCCAAATATTTATCATCCTCACGGACACCATGTCTCTCCTTTCATCACAGGACCAAATGGTAGGAGTTGTTCTACTTAATTGTGTTTTCACAGTTCTTCCTCTGAGGCTTCCCCACTGCTGTTACTTGATCTCTCAGACTTGATGCCCTCCTGGCCTGCGGAGTCGGGCAAATGGCAGACATGCTGGTCAAGTGTTCAGCAGATTTAGATGGGATTCCCTTTTACTTTTTTAGTATTTGGGGCGTTTTGGTTAATTTTTTTTTTTAACAGCTAATTTTAAGTTCAGACACTGGCCAAAATAGAATGCTTTCTGGTTACTGTCTGCTGCTGATGTTGCATGGTGGGAAGTGTGTCCTCAGAACGTTGACTTTAGGTACCGACTTCATAGTATTTTGTCAGTGATCGCTCTCTGAGGGAGTAAGTGTATTATGTGCTTGCATTCAGTAGTTATTGTTCTCCATGAAATCTTTATGGGTTGGTTTTTGAAACTCCTAGTAGAGAAATTATTCTTTCACTGAAGTTATAATTTTAGCTCCTCCCAGTGCTTTCAACCTGAGTCTTTCAGAATAACTTTCACACATGGGAAAGGCTGCCTGTATTTGAACTCCTATGTTTCCCTAGGACACATCTCTTCCTGAAGAGTGTACTGCTTGTTCATTATTAACCTAAGTGAGATTAATTGATAAAAGTCACTATAAGACTTGCTTGATCACGTAAAGTTTTCTTTTGTCAGCAGATTCTTTACCACTGAGCCTCCAGGGAAGCCCTCCTCTGTGGGTTCTTAAAGAACTAACATCTTTGTGTTGGGGTTCTGCCCCACTCACAGGGCCCTTCACTGTGAGTCTTAATTCCTGTACAAACCTGAGCAAAGGAATTCAGTGGATGATCCAGGACACTGTACTCCTGGGGCTGTCTGCTCCGGGACCTGTCTTCTCAGCGGTTGTTTGGTAACCATGGTAGACTCATCTCAGCTTAGTACCTCTCAGGATAAACCACATCACCCCTTCAAGAGAAGGCATTTTGTTCTGTTGGCTCGCCCTCACAAAGAAGTCAAGGGTCCAAATATTTATCATCCTCACGGACACCATGTCTCTCCTTTCATCACAGGACCAAATGGTAGGAGTTGTTCTACTTAATTGTGTTTTCACAGTTCTTCCTCTGAGGCTTCCCCACTGCTGTTACTTGATCTCTCAGACTTGATGCCCTCCTGGCCTGCGGAGTCGGGCAAATGGCAGACATGCTGGTCAAGTGTTCAGCAGATTTAGATGGGATTCCCTTTTACTTTTTTAGTATTTGGGGCGTTTTGGTTAATTTTTTTTTTTAACAGCTAATTTTAAGTTCAGACACTGGCCAAAATAGAATGCTTTCTGGTTACTGTCTGCTGCTGATGTTGCATGGTGGGAAGTGTGTCCTCAGAACGTTGACTTTAGGTACCGACTTCATAGTATTTTGTCAGTGATCGCTCTCTGAGGGAGTAAGTGTATTATGTGCTTGCATTCAGTAGTTATTGTTCTCCATGAAATCTTTATGGGTTGGTTTTTGAAACTCCTAGTAGAGAAATTATTCTTTCACTGAAGTTATAATTTTAGCTCCTCCCAGTGCTTTCAACCTGAGTCTTTCAGAATAACTTTCACACATGGGAAAGGCTGCCTGTATTTGAACTCCTATGTTTCCCTAGGACACATCTCTTCCTGAAGAGTGTACTGCTTGTTCATTATTAACCTAAGTGAGATTAATTGATAAAAGTCACTATAAGACTTGCTTGATCACGTAAAGTTTTCTTTTTGTCAGAGATTTGACTTTTGATCAGTCACTTCAAAAATGCTGCCTTTTCAGGCATTTTGTAAAGAGAACTGCCAATAATTTGGGGGACAATTGGAAAAATCCCAGATTTAAGGACTAAGAAGTATTCAGAAGGGCTGAGACAGTCACACATACAGAAAAACATCTCATTTTTTGTGCCAAGTCACAAGCAGACAAGATTTCCAAGGTTAGGCAGTAAACCTTGATGATTCTTATTTGTGTCACTGTTGGATTGGCAAGCAGAGCCTGTGTTTAGACATATGGCTGCTTCTTAGTAAGTTCTCCCTGCTAGGTGGAGGGTTTCCCTTGGCCATTTCATCTTGGGAGATTTTTATCTCTAGGAATCATGGAAGTCTCAATAAAATCCATTTCTCAAATTAGTTGAGAAAATAACACTGTACCTATAACCTTCGGAGGACAGAGGAATGATGCAACCAAACAGAGTATGACCGTCAGAAACAGGCTCAAGATCAGGCTGCCGGGTGACAGACTCAGCACCAGTCAGGTGCAGTGTTTCCTGTGACTTGCTGCTTGAAAAGCTAGGGACAGCTGGACTTGGATTAGGAGACTGTCACTGAATGAGACTGTTACTGAAATGACTGTATGTTCAAACTTTGTGAAATAAATGAGATTATGTTTGAGGGCTTTGCACAAATGTAATAATACTAATCATGAAAACAAGATTTTTTTTTAAACTTTGGACTGTTCCTTGACATATAGCATGAGATCAAATAATTCATGAGGTTATTGGTTAATTAGTGGATAGACATTCATGATTATCTTGTATTCTTACTTGAGAATACTCAGGAGAGCACAATTCTGGAACTCCACTAGAGTGCTTTCTCTACCAGAATGCAACGTTATATTGATCTGTTTTGATCAAGTGACTTAAATTGTCGTTCTGTGAAAAGAATCTCAGCGTGAGGTTGCCTTCACCCAGAAGTTCCTAAATTGTCTCTGTTCATGGAGCTGTAAATGTCTTAATAATGTTTTCAAAAGAAAAACCTAACTTTATTAAGTAAATAAGTTACTAACTGCCTAATAAGTATTTATATCCTGACAACTTGGTTTCCATTTGAAAAAATAATACATAAAAATTGGAAAAAATGTCTGTGTTTTTCTCTTGATAAAATTAAAAAATTTATTTCATTCTTAAATACCCACCATCATTTGCTAGCTGAATGTGTCACCAATTGGGCACTAAACCTTGGGATTAGCGACACCTCCTACCTTCAAGTTTTGCTCACATTGATTTTTAGATACACTGGCTTGTTATCATAGTGATTTAAAATAAAAAAACAGAGCCCAATTTCACAAAGATAGGATGTCATCAAAAAAAAAAATACAGTATAGTCTGTGACTTTACTTGAACTAGTCATTTCTGCAGTGTCCAACATCTCACTGTGTTTTCTTTGAAAAATTGAACTACCCCTTTGTCCTCCTGTGAATTCATTGTGGGACACCAGGGCACCTTGGCATGTACTGTGGGAAACCTGGTATTAACCTGTTTGTTCTCTATACGTAAGTTGGAATTACCTGAAAGTCCCTGTGTATTTAACTGCATCCTCCAAAAGTTGCCTTCCATTGTTATTTAGTTTGCTGTTGTCAATTTTTGGTGAGTAACAAAATCATTTCTAGACTTTGCCTCCTAGAAATGCTGATTCAGTGTGTTTGGGATAAGTGGGTAGAACCCAGGTATCTGTATTTTTAACAAGCTTGCCTGGTAATACTGATGCACATGAAGTTTGGCCACCACTGAATTCCATCACAAGCTCTGTAAGTTCAGGGGCCATGTTGCTTTTCACTTAAACTTCTTCTTATGCCTACAATAGAGCATAATTTACATCTGACAGATGACCATGGGATGTATTTACTGTCCACTACTTCAGTCCTCCCTCCTTCCCAACTTCTTTTGTGCCATCCCTTAAAAGGCTTGGGGGGTAGGAAAGATTGGGTGGGAGAGTTTTGTAACTTTGCAAGCCTCCTGTCCTCAGCTTTCCCTGTCTCCCCTGCCAGGTCCTCACTCTCCCACACTGCTTGGGCTTCACCCAGAAGTTCCTAAATTGTCTCTGTTCATGGAGCTGTAAATGTCTTAATAATGTTTTCAAAAGAAAAACCTAACTTTATTAAGTAAATAAGTTACTAACTGCCTAATAAGTATTTATATCCTGACAACTTGGTTTCCATTTGAAAAATAATACATAAAAATTGGAAAAAATGTCTGTGTTTTTCTCTTGATAAAATTAAAAAATTTATTTCATTCTTAAATACCCACCATCATTTGCTAGCTGAATGTGTCACCAATTGGGCACTAAACCTTGGGATTAGCGACACCTCCTACCTTCAAGTTTTGCTCACATTGATTTTTAGATACACTGGCTTGTTATCATAGTGATTTAAAATAAAAAAACAGAGCCCAATTTCACAAAGATAGGATGTCATCAAAAAAAAAAATACAGTATAGTCTGTGACTTTACTTGAACTAGTCATTTCTGCAGTGTCCAACATCTCACTGTGTTTTCTTTGAAAAATTGAACTACCCCTTTGTCCTCCTGTGAATTCATTGTGGGACACCAGGGCACCTTGGCATGTACTGTGGGAAACCTGGTATTAACCTGTTTGTTCTCTATACGTAAGTTGGAATTACCTGAAAGTCCCTGTGTATTTAACTGCATCCTCCAAAAGTTGCCTTCCATTGTTATTTAGTTTGCTGTTGTCAATTTTTGGTGAGTAACAAAATCATTTCTAGACTTTGCCTCCTAGAAATGCTGATTCAGTGTGTTTGGGATAAGTGGGTAGAACCCAGGTATCTGTATTTTTAACAAGCTTGCCTGGTAATACTGATGCACATGAAGTTTGGCCACCACTGAATTCCATCACAAGCTCTGTAAGTTCAGGGGCCATGTTGCTTTTCACTTAAACTTCTTCTTATGCCTACAATAGAGCATAATTTACATCTGACAGATGACCATGGGATGTATTTACTGTCCACTACTTCAGTCCTCCCTCCTTCCCAACTTCTTTTGTGCCATCCCTTAAAAGGCTTGGGGGGTAGGAAAGATTGGGTGGGAGAGTTTTGTAACTTTGCAAGCCTCCTGTCCTCAGCTTTCCCTGTCTCCCCTGCCAGGTCCTCACTCTCCCACACTCATCCTTTCATCTTGTTGAGTCAGTTGCCTGTATCCCCTGAGATATAATTAGTGTATTTGTCTCTATCCTTCCTTCCTTCCCTGGAGGCTCAGTGGTAAAGGATCCACCTGTCAGTGAAGAAGACAGGTTTGATCCCTGGGTCGGGAAGTTAGCCTGGAGAAAGAAATGGCAACCCACTCCAGTGTTCTTGCCTGGAGAATCCCACGGAGAGAGAAGCCTGGTGGGCTGCAGACACGACTGAGCAACTAATACTTTCCTACCTCTTAAGAGATTTATGTTTCCTAAAGTGTGAAAAACTCTGGGTTTGGGAGAAAATTGAAAAATGTATCTGTGTTGGGCTGGAAGAGACTTAGGGTTATGATTTGCTGCAGTGCCACCCTTTCAGAATTGAGGGAACACAGGGGAGAGACGTGAGGTCCCAAGGTCACTCAGAGAGTGAAAAGCCAGGCGTGGAAAGGACATCTCCTGACTCCACACCAGGCTCACTCATTTCTGGGGCTGCTGCAGGAGCATCTGTGAGTTCTCCAAGTCCCACGTAATTCTGAGAACTGGGCTTGGCAGTTCGCTTTGTTCACACAGTTATCATGTGTAGTTTGTTAAATACTACCTGTGATTTATTTATTTCAGTACTTACAAATTGAGTTTTCTTTTAAATGTTTGAATTTTGATTTCATATGAATTTATAGACTGTAGAATATGAACAACTTAGAGTCAGTTTTTGTGTATTCATGGGAAGAAGGCAAAAGCTTGAATAGAAGAAACTTATCTGCATTATCAGAAAAGGACTTTGTCTTTTCTCAATGCTTATTTATAAATTATAGTCTGCCAGCATGCGAGTATGGTTTGTTGACCAGCTGAGCATTTCCCTGCTCACAGACTCTTTCTTCTTTGGATTGCTAGCTGGGGTCTGAATAGTCAGGCTCCAGGCCTGACTCTTTGGATACATCTGACAGATGACCATGGGATGTATTTACTGTCCACTACTTCAGTCCTCCCTCCTTCCCAACTTCTTTTGTGCCATCCCTTAAAAGGCTTGGGGGGTAGGAAAGATTGGGTGGGAGAGTTTTGTAACTTTGCAAGCCTCCTGTCCTCAGCTTTCCCTGTCTCCCCTGCCAGGTCCTCACTCTCCCACACTCATCCTTTCATCTTGTTGAGTCAGTTGCCTGTATCCCCTGAGATATAATTAGTGTATTTGTCTCTATCCTTCCTTCCTTCCCTGGAGGCTCAGTGGTAAAGGATCCACCTGTCAGTGAAGAAGACAGGTTTGATCCCTGGGTCGGGAAGTTAGCCTGGAGAAAGAAATGGCAACCCACTCCAGTGTTCTTGCCTGGAGAATCCCACGGAGAGAGAAGCCTGGTGGGCTGCAGACACGACTGAGCAACTAATACTTTCCTACCTCTTAAGAGATTTATGTTTCCTAAAGTGTGAAAAACTCTGGGTTTGGGAGAAAATTGAAAAATGTATCTGTGTTGGGCTGGAAGAGACTTAGGGTTATGATTTGCTGCAGTGCCACCCTTTCAGAATTGAGGGAACACAGGGGAGGCGTGAGGTCCCAAGGTCACTCAGAGAGTGAAAAGCCAGGCGTGGAAAGGACATCTCCTGACTCCACACCAGGCTCACTCATTTCTGGGGCTGCTGCAGGAGCATCTGTGAGTTCTCCAAGTCCCACGTAATTCTGAGAACTGGGCTTGGCAGTTCGCTTTGTTCACACAGTTATCATGTGTAGTTTGTTAAATACTACCTGTGATTTATTTATTTCAGTACTTACAAATTGAGTTTTCTTTTAAATGTTTGAATTTTGATTTCATATGAATTTATAGACTGTAGAATATGAACAACTTAGAGTCAGTTTTTGTGTATTCATGGGAAGAAGGCAAAAGCTTGAATAGAAGAAACTTATCTGCATTATCAGAAAAAGGACTTTGTCTTTTCTCAATGCTTATTTATAAATTATAGTCTGCCAGCATGCGAGTATGGTTTGTTGACCAGCTGAGCATTTCCCTGCTCACAGACTCTTTCTCCTTTGGATTGCTAGCTGGGGTCTGAATAGTCAGGCTCCAGGGGCCTGACTCTTTGGATAGCTTAGGACATGGTTATAGTGGACATTTCATGTAGCTGAGTGAGGGCTTCACCCCTAGGCAGAGTTAGAGTAATTAAGACTCAAGGATTGCCCAAGGAAGAGCAGTGAGTTTACTGTGTTTCTCTATTTAACATTTCTCTTTATTACATTTATTACATTTCTGGTTTAAAAAGAGGTGCGACCAACTCATGTTAAAGGAAAACTGGGCACTGTGAGACTCCTGAACAAGTACTCTTGGAACTTCTCAATTCCAGGGTTACTTCATTCAGATGTTAATCGCTCATTCCGTTTGTGCCTGCAGGCTCCACTCTTACTTAGCAAAGTCTCTCTGAGAGGTCTTCCGGTGCTTCATGCTTCCCACTTCCGGGGCGTTGATGCCAGCTAGGTGATCTTTGTTTATTTCACAATCCCAAGTTTTTTTATTTTGCTTTTTTGATTTTACAGAGTTTGTTGTTAACACATATGTATAATTCCAAATTAATCATATGTATATCTCAATTTCCCCCATCCCATCCCTCCAGGCTGTCACATAGCCCATGTATCCCTTAGACCCACAGTGCATCGACAATGATTATCTCTTCTACATAAGATAGTATAGGATTCTGTGTTGCTTTTTCCATATCTCTCACCCACTTTTCTCTCTCCCCAGTGTCCATAAGTCTGTTCCCTATGATTGTTTTTACACTGATGCTCTGCATGTGTATTTATCAGTACGAACTTACTAGATTCCGTATATATGTGTTAGTATACTGTATTTGTCTTAGGTGGATATTTGGTCCTGGAAGTTCAACCTTCTCTCTTAGGAAGTAATCTTGTAGCTGTGCATCTTTTCAATTCATTTTCGAATAATACTTGCCTGCCCTTAAATGTAGACGTTATAATGATAGCGAAGTGAAAAGCAGTGTATAATTTGGATGTCATATGAAGTTGCTTGTAATTTATTATAACACTTGTGACCTAGTTCTTCAGTCCAGAATAGCTGGAGAATTGAGAATGCCACTTTAAAAAAAAGAAAAAAGCTGATGAAAGAATGTGTCACCTTTATTATCTAATATAATCAAGAATAAATTCAACTTAAATCCACAAATCAGAGGGCTATTCATACCATTATTGGTGATTTAAACCCCCCTTTCCTTCAGGCTACCTTTTCCCACAGGTGCCTATAAGGAAAAAAAAATGCTCCCCCCCCTCAGGTTTTTCCCTTGTCTGGGCTCTCCTCTAAGGAAAGAGGGACAGTTTCAGAGAGAAGGAATGCTGTGGATTCTCCTGATGCCATCCTAAATGGCCGGGACTGCTCATCGTGCCTCTTGTTACTGAGACATCATCCATCATGATAAAAGAGCGTGCAGGTTCTGGGCGGCAAAATCCGTCCACTCCTGCACTCGAGTGGCTTCAAGCATTACTTCATTCAGATGTTAATCGCTCATTCCGTTTGTGCCTGCAGGCTCCACTCTTACTTAGCAAAGTCTCTCTGAGAGGTCTTCCGGTGCTTCATGCTTCCCACTTCCGGGGCGTTGATGCCAGCTAGGTGATCTTTGTTTATTTCACAATCCCAAGTTTTTTTATTTTGCTTTTTTGATTTTACAGAGTTTGTTGTTAACACATATGTATAATTCCAAATTAATCATATGTATATCTCAATTTCCCCCATCCCATCCCTCCAGGCTGTCACATAGCCCATGTATCCCTTAGACCCACAGTGCATCGACAATGATTATCTCTTCTACATAAGATAGTATAGGATTCTGTGTTGCTTTTTCCATATCTCTCACCCACTTTTCTCTCTCCCCAGTGTCCATAAGTCTGTTCCCTATGATTGTTTTTACACTGATGCTCTGCATGTGCCATCATCACCATCCTACTAGATTCCGTATATATGTGTTAGTATACTGTATTTGTCTTAGGTGGATATTTGGTCCTGGAAGTTCAACCTTCTCTCTTAGGAAGTAATCTTGTAGCTGTGCATCTTTTCAATTCATTTTCGAATAATACTTGCCTGCCCTTAAATGTAGACGTTATAATGATAGCGAAGTGAAAAGCAGTGTATAATTTGGATGTCATATGAAGTTGCTTGTAATTTATTATAACACTTGTGACCTAGTTCTTCAGTCCAGAATAGCTGGAGAATTGAGAATGCCACTTTAAAAAAAAGAAAAAAGCTGATGAAAGAATGTGTCACCTTTATTATCTAATATAATCAAGAATAAATTCAACTTAAATCCACAAATCAGAGGGCTATTCATACCATTATTGGTGATTTAAACCCCCCTTTCCTTCAGGCTACCTTTTCCCACAGGTGCCTATAAGGAAAAAAAAATGCTCCCCCCCCTCAGGTTTTTCCCTTGTCTGGGCTCTCCTCTAAGGAAAGAGGGACAGTTTCAGAGAGAAGGAATGCTGTGGATTCTCCTGATGCCATCCTAAATGGCCGGGACTGCTCATCGTGCCTCTTGTTACTGAGACATCATCCATCATGATAAAAAGAGCGTGCAGGTTCTGGGCGGCAAAAATCCGTCCACTCCCTGCACTCGAGTGGCTTCAAGCACTGATGTGGCTTAAACTGCATTTGACCTGGTGCTTCGGATTCAAGCCAGTAGGTGACTCATTATTTCAGATGTTTGGTTTGTGTTCTTAGAGCTGAAGTAATCTGAAAGGAAAATAGAAAAGCCTGTTGTAAAAATATGGTCTGTCTCCAGGAAGGAGAATCCCTGCGTCCTGACCGGGGGTGGGGAGTCTGCGTGGGACTCATCTGACTTGTTGTTTTACCTTCGATCCTGGATTGAAGTGGTCTCGGCAGCTGTCCCTCAGTGTGTTGGTGGTGTGACCGGCTGTGGTTGCACTCTTTTTAAAAAAATTCATTTATTTTTATTTTTGGCTGTGCTGGGTCTTCGTTACTGTGCGCAGGCTTCTCCTTGCAGTGGCTTCTCTTGTTGTGGCACGTAGGCTCTAGGCAAGCAGGCTTCAGTAGTTGTGGTGCATGGGCATAGTTGCCCTGGGGCATGTGGAATCTTCCTGCACCAGGGGTCAAACCTATGTTCCGGCATGGGCAGACAGAGTCAACCACTGGACCACCGGCAAAGTCCTGTGATTGCATTCTTGATTGTGAGTTCAGGGCATGCTGGGTACAAAGGTTACTACCTGGTGACTAAGGCAGAGCTGTTCACTCTGAGGATAGGCCAGCCCGGTGCTGGTCACCAGGCTCCATTCTGAGGGAGAGCAGGGACCGCAACACTCACACCTATTCCAAAGGTTGACCTCATCAGCTGGGTTTCTCTCTGCACTTTGGGATGTGATGTGCAATTACATTCTTTCTTTGTCCGTTTTCTGTAGGTGATTTAGTAATTGTTGAATGTTGAGCTTTCTAGAATCAAACTAAGACTGTTGTAAAATGTGGCTTTAAAAATTATCATCAACTGTTGCCTTATGTTCTTAAGTAAGACAGTCTGCTAAACTTGTTAATTTGTCTCTTTTTTCTGATGTCTTGGTTCTTAACTGTCCCAGGGGAACACTTAGGAGGAGTGATCCTATCTCTCCCCAAGCAGGGTGGTGCAGGAGCTGTTGAAGATTTGTAGTGCTGTGGCTATGAACTCCATGCCTTTCGAGACTTCAAGGCCAGTTCTGGGCGGCAAAATCCGTCCACTCTGCACTCGAGTGGCTTCAAGCACTGATGTGGCTTAAACTGCATTTGACCTGGTGCTTCGGATTCAAGCCAGTAGGTGACTCATTATTTCAGATGTTTGGTTTGTGTTCTTAGAGCTGAAGTAATCTGAAAGGAAAATAGAAAAGCCTGTTGTAAAAATATGGTCTGTCTCCAGGAAGGAGAATCCCTGCGTCCTGACCGGGGGTGGGGAGTCTGCGTGGGACTCATCTGACTTGTTGTTTTACCTTCGATCCTGGATTGAAGTGGTCTCGGCAGCTGTCCCTCAGTGTGTTGGTGGTGTGACCGGCTGTGGTTGCACTCTTTTTAAAAAAATTCATTTATTTTTATTTTTGGCTGTGCTGGGTCTTCGTTACTGTGCGCAGGCTTCTCCTTGCAGTGGCTTCTCTTGTTGTGGCACGTAGGCTCTAGGCAAGCAGGCTTCAGTAGTTGTGGTGCATGGGCATAGTTGCCCTGGGGCATGTGGAATCTTCCTGCACCAGGGGTCAAACCTATGTTCCGGCATGGGCAGACAGAGTCAACCACTGGACCACCGGCAAAGTCCTGTGATTGCATTCTTGATTGTGAGTTCAGGGCATGCTGGGTACAAAGGTTACTACCTGGTGACTAAGGCAGAGCTGTTCACTCTGAGGATAGGCCAGCCCGGTGCTGGTCACCAGGCTCCATTCTGAGGGAGAGCAGGGACCGCAACACTCACACCTATTCCAAAGGTTGACCTCATCAGCTGGGTTTCTCTCTGCACTTTGGGATGTGATGTGCAATTACATTCTTTCTTTGTCCGTTTTCTGTAGGTGATTTAGTAATTGTTGAATGTTGAGCTTTCTAGAATCAAACTAAGACTGTTGTAAAATGTGGCTTTAAAAATTATCATCAACTGTTGCCTTATGTTCTTAAGTAAGACAGTCTGCTAAACTTGTTAATTTGTCTCTTTTTTCTGATGTCTTGGTTCTTAACTGTCCCAGGGGAACACTTAGGAGGAGTGATCCTATCTCTCCCCAAGCAGGGTGGTGCAGGAGCTGTTGAAGATTTGTAGTGCTGTGGCTATGAACTCACCACTGCATACCATTGTAGACTTAGAACCTTTATTACTTTGTTACAATATTTTGATTAATTTACTAGATGGTGACTGTGTGCCAGATGCTTATTTTGAGAGCTTTCAGCTGATCAAATAATAACTTTATCTATTGGGTATGTGCCAGG
The DNA here is from genome assembly GCA_022376925.1 of Tragulus kanchil. Classification (NCBI taxonomy): domain Eukaryota; kingdom Metazoa; phylum Chordata; class Mammalia; order Artiodactyla; family Tragulidae; genus Tragulus; species Tragulus kanchil. The sequence goes on along the minus strand of JAIOJX010000004.1, from coordinate 100,442,979 downwards.
AGCCTCATTTAATCCTCACAGATACACTAGACAGCATAAATTACAAGTACAGTGAATAGCTACTTCTCAGAGAGGCTCATTAACATGCCCAAGGCCACACACTAGTAGGTAAGAGCTCTAAGAGTTGACATCTCACCCACACTGTTGTGACTGGGAGGATCTCTCAGCCAAAAGCTCTGTTACTTCTCTCTCTAAAAATGAGGGGGCAGAGCTACCACCCTACCTCGTGCTGTCTTTCAGCCTCTCTACTTGTCTTCTGGCACAGGAGCAGGACAGCATAATGATTAGGAGCAAAGATGATGCTGTAATGCCACACTCTGTAGTTCTCAAACCTTGGGCAAGCTGCTTAGCCTTTTTATGGCTTCCTTTCTCTATCAATGGATAAGAGTGCCAGTGGTTATGAGGCTCAAATAAGTCAGTATCTCTAAAATGTTAGAGGAACAGCTCATAGTAAACAGTATGAGAGTGTTTGCCATTTTTAGATATTATCTTGAGGTTCAGATAGAATGAGAAGTTGTTTCCATCTCTCTTTCTCGCCTTATCAAACATGGAGCCCTGGGCCAGTTTGTGAGAATGCTTCAGAGAGGGGAGGATCATGAACTGCCAGTTGGTGAGGGATCCCTCCCCTTGACTCCAGTCCAGTCTTGACCCACTGGGCCGTGGGTTGCACCCAGGTTCTTCCTCCGATCCTTGGTCTGTCTGGTCTCTGGCTTGGTTACCCATTCTTCCGAAAATGTGTGTGTCCTCTGCCTCTACCACACGTGCTGTCAGTACACCATTGTCATCACACTGGTTGAGTGTCCCAGTCTGTCATCCATACGTTTCAGCTAGTGTGGACATGATGGTGTGTCATAAACTATGACCTCCTGGAGGTGAGGACCAAGTCTATGAGAACCTTATGGAGCATTTTTTTAAAAAGTGTTTAATCATGAAAGTGTTATTGTTATGGGAGCTCAGGTGTGAAGGGAGAGGCACCTGGGGCAGGCAGTGTGTGCCTTTACGTCCCCAGGCCCCGTCTTCCTCAGCCATGAAACTACAGCTGAGGCTGGCATGTCACCAGGGATCCTAGGGCCCTGGGCTCTTGACTTCAGCTCTTCCCTCTTCCTTATTCCCTACAGATACCGACAGCATAAATTACAAGTACAGTGAATAGCTACTTCTCAGAGGCTCATTAACATGCCCAAGGCCACACACTAGTAGGTAAGAGCTCTAAGAGTTGACATCTCACCCACACTGTTGTGACTGGGAGGATCTCTCAGCCAAAAGCTCTGTTACTTCTCTCTCTAAAAATGAGGGGGCAGAGCTACCACCCTACCTCGTGCTGTCTTTCAGCCTCTCTACTTGTCTTCTGGCACAGGAGCAGGACAGCATAATGATTAGGAGCAAAGATGATGCTGTAATGCCACACTCTGTAGTTCTCAAACCTTGGGCAAGCTGCTTAGCCTTTTTATGGCTTCCTTTCTCTATCAATGGATAAGAGTGCCAGTGGTTATGAGGCTCAAATAAGTCAGTATCTCTAAAATGTTAGAGGAACAGCTCATAGTAAACAGTATGAGAGTGTTTGCCATTTTTAGATATTATCTTGAGGTTCAGATAGAATGAGAAGTTGTTTCCATCTCTCTTTCTCGCCTTATCAAACATGGAGCCCTGGGCCAGTTTGTGAGAATGCTTCAGAGAGGGGAGGATCATGAACTGCCAGTTGGTGAGGGATCCCTCCCCTTGACTCCAGTCCAGTCTTGACCCACTGGGCCGTGGGTTGCACCCAGGTTCTTCCTCCGATCCTTGGTCTGTCTGGTCTCTGGCTTGGTTACCCATTCTTCCGAAAATGTGTGTGTCCTCTGCCTCTACCACACGTGCTGTCAGTACACCATTGTCATCACACTGGTTGAGTGTCCCAGTCTGTCATCCATACGTTTCAGCTAGTGTGGACATGATGGTGTGTCATAAACTATGACCTCCTGGAGGTGAGGACCAAGTCTATGAGAACCTTATGGAGCATTTTTTTAAAAAGTGTTTAATCATGAAAGTGTTATTGTTATGGGAGCTCAGGTGTGAAGGGAGAGGCACCTGGGGCAGGCAGTGTGTGCCTTTACGTCCCCAGGCCCCGTCTTCCTCAGCCATGAAACTACAGCTGAGGCTGGCATGTCACCAGGGATCCTAGGGCCCTGGGCTCTTGACTTCAGCTCTTCCCTCTTCCTTATTCCGGGAACCTGAAGGTCTTACTACCCACCCCCTTCAGGGCAGTGAAAGACTTCTCTTCCGATTGCCTTGAGGCAGGGAAGTGCGTCAGGCGTTCCTGCTGCAGAAACTGGTCCCGGGAAAGGACTCCCTGGGAGGAGCAGTGGCCCAGCCCATTGGGCAGCTCCTTTTGCCCCACATAACTGCCAGAAGCTGGTGGAGACCCCGCACTGCTGCAGAATGCCCCTTCCAACCGGAAACCTTCTGTGATGGAGTTTATACACAGAATGCCAAAACCAGGTGTGGAAACCGCTTGTTTTTTGTTTTGTTTTGTTTTATGGTAAAACACCCACACGTACACAACGTAAAATTAACCATCTTAACATTTTTAAGTGGGCAGTCCAGTGGCATCACGTCCATTCATGTCTCTTTGTTCAATAATCATCACCACCAATCTCCAGAACTCTTTCATCTTGTGAAACGGTCGCTCTGTACCCTTAAACGGCAGCTTCCGCATTCTCTGTTCCCCCATCCCGAGCCAGCCACCCTCCTACTTTCTGTCTGTATGATTGGACTATTCTAGAGACCTTGTATAGAAGGAATCATGCGGTGTTCTTTTGTGACTGGCTTATTTCACTGCACATAATGTCCTCATGGTTCACCCATATTGTATCGTATATCAGAATTTCCTTCCTTTTCAAAGCTGAACAATATTCCACTGGGTGTATGATGTATATAGGCCAGATTTTATTTATTCATCCATCTTTCAATGGACTGTTGGGTTGCCTGCGCCTTTTGGCTATTGTGATTACTGTTGCTGTGAACACTGGTTCTTGTTCTGATGGGACATTAAGGACCCAGGAGTAGATTCTATTCTGACTGGCTGTGTAAAGGAACCTCCGTTTGTGCACCTTTGAATCTCTTGAAATTCAGAAAGAATAGGCACCTGATTGTCAGAAGTGTACTGACAAGTGTGTGTGTGTTTCTGTGTACTTGGATTTTTTGCTAAGTTGAGGAGCTTAATGTAGATAAATTAGAAGGGACGAAGTGAAAGACATTTAAAAAAAGTGGAGGCGGGGGGAGGTCTCTTTGGCACATAATTTTGGTAGAGAAAAAGAAAAAAAAAAAAATCTCACTCTATCCACAAAGCAGAGAATTTATGGAGTTTACCTGGAGAACTATCTAAGCCACCCAGGAGATAACACCAGGGTTAACTTTTTTTTTTTCTTTTGGCTACTTTTATTGGTCTTTCATTTATTTCCATCTTTGTTCTTTGGCCTGTGTGGGCCTCCCATCACAGTGGCCTCTCTTGTCCCAGAGCGCCGGATCCGGGTGCATGCACTCCAGAGCTCCAGCTGGGTGGTTGGACACATTGGTCCAGCTGCTCTGCGACACATGGGATCTTCCCAGGCCAGGGATTGAACTGGTGCCCCTTGCACTGTAAGACTGTGTCCTTACCCACTGGACCCTCAGGGATGCCCCAGGTTGATTCTTAATATGCAGAATTACCAATGTCTCTTAGAGTGAGTAATCCCCTCCACTTGACTGGCTGCACCTTGCAGAGGCTTCTTTCAGCCGAGTTGAGGCATTCCTCCTCCCTCTCTTTTGCTGGAGGTACCCCCTGTCCCTCCTGAGCTACTGGGAACTGACCCGCCTCAGCCATATCTTTACTTGCTATGATTGGACTATTCTAGAGACCTTGTATAGAAGGAATCATGCGGTGTTCTTTTGTGACTGGCTTATTTCACTGCACATAATGTCCTCATGGTTCACCCATATTGTATCGTATATCAGAATTTCCTTCCTTTTCAAAGCTGAACAATATTCCACTGGGTGTATGATGTATATAGGCCAGATTTTATTTATTCATCCATCTTTCAATGGACTGTTGGGTTGCCTGCGCCTTTTGGCTATTGTGATTACTGTTGCTGTGAACACTGGTTCTTGTTCTGATGGGACATTAAGGACCCAGGAGTAGATTCTATTCTGACTGGCTGTGTAAAGGAACCTCCGTTTGTGCACCTTTGAATCTCTTGAAATTCAGAAAGAATAGGCACCTGATTGTCAGAAGTGTACTGACAAGTGTGTGTGTGTTTCTGTGTACTTGGATTTTTTGCTAAGTTGAGGAGCTTAATGTAGATAAATTAGAAGGGACGAAGTGAAAGACATTTAAAAAAAGTGGAGGCGGGGGGAGGTCTCTTTGGCACATAATTTTGGTAGAGAAAAAGAAAAAAAAAATCTCACTCTATCCACAAAGCAGAGAATTTATGGAGTTTACCTGGAGAACTATCTAAGCCACCCAGGAGATAACACCAGGGTTAACTTTTTTTTTTTCTTTTGGCTACTTTTATTGGTCTTTCATTTATTTCCATCTTTGTTCTTTGGCCTGTGTGGGCCTCCCATCACAGTGGCCTCTCTTGTCCCAGAGCGCCGGATCCGGGTGCATGCACTCCAGAGCTCCAGCTGGGTGGTTGGACACATTGGTCCAGCTGCTCTGCGACACATGGGATCTTCCCAGGCCAGGGATTGAACTGGTGCCCCTTGCACTGTAAGACTGTGTCCTTACCCACTGGACCCTCAGGGATGCCCCAGGTTGATTCTTAATATGCAGAATTACCAATGTCTCTTAGAGTGAGTAATCCCCTCCACTTGACTGGCTGCACCTTGCAGAGGCTTCTTTCAGCCGAGTTGAGGCATTCCTCCTCCCTCTCTTTTGCTGGAGGTACCCCCTGTCCCTCCTGAGCTACTGGGACTGACTGCCTCACCATATCTGAGTCCTTCTAGTCTCTTCCAGAGTTCCCTGGCTGTAATCTACTACCATATCAGTATCTTCCCTTTGATCTCTAACTGTAGGTCTATATTGCTTGTTAAAAAAGAACATTGTACTATTTGCTAATTCATTAATATGTGTTCTTGATCATTGAAAAGATCACCAAATTGGAAATGATTTGAAAGGAACTATTTCTTTCCAGAAAAACTTTCCAGATGTAGTGTTGGCACATCCTTCCCAGCCTCACCCTGCTGGCTCCCAGTCTTGCATTCAAATGGGAATCAGTCTCAACTCAAATCAGTAACCGTGTTCATGCAAGTTACGTGTGCCCAGCTAGAACCATAAGAAAATTTGATGAATGTATGCCTGTTTTCTTTCTATTCATGTTTTCAAAATATGCCTAGTTTTTTGTTTTTGGTTGCTTCAAACAACCAGTTTTCCTTTGGTTCCTTTGTTGTTGTTACTCAGTTGCTAAGATGTGTTCAACTCTTTGCGACCCCAGGGTTGCAGCAAATTGGGCTTCCCTGTCCTCCACTATCTCCTAGAGTTTGCTCAAACTCGTGTCCATTGAGTCGGTGATGCCATCCAACCATCTCATCCTCTGTTGTCCTCTTCCTGTCCTCAGTGTTTCCCAGAATCAGGGTCTTTTCCAATGAGTCAGCTATTCACGTCAGGTGGTCCAAATATTGGAGCTTCAGCATCAGTTCTTCCAATGAACATTCAGGGTTGATTTCCTTTAGGATTGACCAGTTTGATCTCCTTGCTGTCCAAGTAACTCTCAAGAGCCTTCTCCAGCACCACAGTTACAAAGCATCAAGTTTTGGGCCTTCAGCCTTCTTAATAGTCTAACTCTCACATCCATACAGTGTGTTAGTCGCTCTGTTGTGTCTGACTCTTTGTGACCCCAAGGACTGTAGCCTGCCAGGCTCCTCTGTCCATAGAATTCTTCAGGCAAGAACACTGGAATGGGTTACCATTCCTTTCTCCAGGGATCTTCCTAACCCAGGATCGAACCCTGGTTCTCTTACAACGCAACATTCCTCCTGCCTCTCTTTTGCTGGAGGTACCCCCTGTCCCTCCTGAGCTACTGGGACTGACTGCCTCACCATATCTGAGTCCTTCTAGTCTCTTCCAGAGTTCCCTGGCTGTAATCTACTACCATATCAGTATCTTCCCTTTGATCTCTAACTGTAGGTCTATATTGCTTGTTAAAAAAGAACATTGTACTATTTGCTAATTCATTAATATGTGTTCTTGATCATTGAAAAGATCACCAAATTGGAAATGATTTGAAAGGAACTATTTCTTTCCAGAAAAACTTTCCAGATGTAGTGTTGGCACATCCTTCCCAGCCTCACCCTGCTGGCTCCCAGTCTTGCATTCAAATGGGAATCAGTCTCAACTCAAATCAGTAACCGTGTTCATGCAAGTTACGTGTGCCCAGCTAGAACCATAAGAAAATTTGATGAATGTATGCCTGTTTTTTTTTTTCTATTCATGTTTTCAAAATATGCCTAGTTTTTTGTTTTTGGTTGCTTCAAACAACCAGTTTTCCTTTGGTTCCTTTGTTGTTGTTACTCAGTTGCTAAGATGTGTTCAACTCTTTGCGACCCCAGGGTTGCAGCAAATTGGGCTTCCCTGTCCTCCACTATCTCCTAGAGTTTGCTCAAACTCGTGTCCATTGAGTCGGTGATGCCATCCAACCATCTCATCCTCTGTTGTCCTCTTCCTGTCCTCAGTGTTTCCCAGAATCAGGGTCTTTTCCAATGAGTCAGCTATTCACGTCAGGTGGTCCAAATATTGGAGCTTCAGCATCAGTTCTTCCAATGAACATTCAGGGTTGATTTCCTTTAGGATTGACCAGTTTGATCTCCTTGCTGTCCAAGTAACTCTCAAGAGCCTTCTCCAGCACCACAGTTACAAAGCATCAAGTTTTGGGCCTTCAGCCTTCTTAATAGTCTAACTCTCACATCCATACAGTGTGTTAGTCGCTCTGTTGTGTCTGACTCTTTGTGACCCCAAGGACTGTAGCCTGCCAGGCTCCTCTGTCCATAGAATTCTTCAGGCAAGAACACTGGAATGGGTTACCATTCCTTTCTCCAGGGGATCTTCCTAACCCAGGGATCGAACCCTGGTTCTCTTACAACGCAACCAGATTCTTTGCTGTCTGAGCCATCAGAGAAGCCACAGCCATTTAGGACTGCTGGAAAAACCATAGCTTTCACTGTATGGACCTTTGCTGGTAAAGTGATGTCTATGCTTTTTAATATTCTGTCTAGGTTTTTCATAGCTTTTCTTCCAAGGAGCAAGTGTATTTTTATTTCATGGCTACAGTCACAGTCTGCAGTGATTTTGGAGCCTAACAAACTAAAATCTGTGATGGTTCCATTGTTTGCCCGTCAATTTGCCATGATGTGATGGGACCAGATGCCATGATCTTAGTTTTTTGAATGTTGAGGGTTTTTTTTTTATTAAACATATATACATATATATATATATATATATATATATGTATGTATGTATTTGCCTCTAAGTCATCATTTATTTTTCATCCATCTTGACTTATTATTTTTTATCCATTTTTCTTGACTTACTTATTTTTTTTTTTTTTTCTTTTTTTTTTGAGGAGGGAGGGAGGGGAGCAGGCGGGCCACTTCTATTGGTCTTTCGTTTCTCTCTGTTCATCCGTCTTTGTTCTTTGGCTCTTGTGGGCCTCCCATCGCGGTGGCGTCTGTCGTTGCAGAGCACAGGCTCTGAGCGCATGCGCTCCACAGCTCCGGCTCAGTAATTGGACACATCAGTCCAGCCGCTCCGCGGCATGTGGGATCTTCCCAGGCCAGGGCTCGAACCGGCGCCCCTTGCACTGCAAGTGGTGTCCTTACCCACTGGACCACCAGGGGAAGCCCGACTTACTTATTTTTTATCCATCTTATTCTTTGGCGTATGTGGTTCTCCCATCACAGTGGCCTGTCTTGTTTCAGAGCACTGGCTCTGGGTGCTTGTGCTCCAGAGTACCGGCTCATAATTGGACACACTGACCCAGCCACTCCTTGGCATGTGGGATCTTCCTGAGCCAGGGATCGAACCGATGCCCCTTACACTGCAAGGTGGACTCTTTACCCACTGGACCACCAGGAAAGCCCTTGAATGTTAAGTTTTAAGCCAACTTTTTCACTCTCCTTTTCACCCTCATCAAGAGGTTTTCTAGTTCCTCTTTGCTTTCTTCCTTTAGTGTGGTATCATCTGTATATCTGAGATTGTTGATATGTCTCCCGGCAGTCTTAATTCCAGCTTGTGCTTCATCCAGCCTGGCATTTCTCATAATGTACTCTCCATATAAGTTAAATAAGCAGGGTGACAATATACAGCTTTGATCTGTTCCTTTCCCAATTTTGAACCAGTCTGTTTTTCCACGACTGTTTCTGACTATTGTTTCTTGACCTGCATACAGCTGTCTCAGGAGACAGATATGGTGGTATGGTATTCCCATCTCTGAGAATTTTCCACAGTTTCTTATGGTCCACACAGTGAAAGGCTTTAGCATAGTCAGCAAAACACAGCTAGATGATTTTTTGGGAATTCCCTTACTTTTTCTATGTATGATGTAGTGAATGTTGGCAGTTTGATCTCTGGTTCCTCTGCCTTTTCTAAATCCAGCTTGTACATCTGGAAATACTTAGTTCACATACTGCTAAAGTCTAGCTTGAAGGATTTTGAGCACTACCTTGCTAGCATGTGAAATGAATGCAATTATATGGTAGTTTGAAGATTGTTTGGCATTGCCTTTCTTTGGGATTGGAATGAAAACTGACCTTTTTCAGTCCTGTGTTCACTGCTGAGTTTTCCAAAATTGCTGGCGTATTGAGTACAATACTTCAACAACATTATCTTTGAGGGTTTGAAATAGTTCAGCTGAAATTCCATCACCTCCATTAGCATTGTAGTAATGCTTCCTAAGGCCCACTTGGCTTCACACTCCAGGATATCTGGCCCTAGATGAGTGACCACTCCATTGTGATTATCCCAGTTGTTAAAACTTTTTTGTACCATTCTTCTGTGTGTTCTTACCACTTCTTCTTAATCTCTTCTGCTGCTATTAGGTCCTTGCCCTTTCTCTCTTTTATTGCGCCCATCTTTGCATGAAATGTTCCCTTGGTATCTCTAGTTTTCTTGAAGAGACGTTTGGTCTTTCCCGTTCTATTGTTTTCCTCTATTTCTTTGCATTGTTCACTTAAGAAGGCTTTCTTATTCTCTCCTTGCTATTCTCTGGAACTCTTGGGTAAATCTTTCCGTTTTTCCTTTGCCTTTCACTTTTCTTCTTCTTTTAATTTAATTTTTTTCTTTTCCCCATCATGCCTCTTTTATTTATATTTATTTTCATCCATCTTTTTATTCTTTGGCATGTGTGAGCCTCCTATTGCAGTGGCCTCTCTCACTGCAGAGCACCGGCTCTGGGCGCATGCTCTCCAGAGTGTTGGCTTGTAATTGGACACACCAGTCCAGCCGCTCCGCGGCATGTGGGATCTTCCCAGGCCAGGGATCGAACCAGTGCCCCTTGCACTGCAAGGCGGACTCTTTACCCACTGGACCTCCAGGGAAGCCCCTCACTTTTATTCTTTTTTCAGCTATTTGTAAGGCCTCCTCAGACAGCTGTGTTTGCCTTCTTGCATTTATTGTTTCTTGGGAATGGTTTTGGTCACCACCTCCTATACAGTGTCACAAACCTCCATCCATAGTTCTTCAGGCACTCTCTCTACCAGGTCTAACACCTTGAATCTATTGGTCACCTCCACTGTAATTGTTCCTTTGAGTTCTCACAAGACGAAGTCTACACTATCTTTTTTTTCTCTCTCTCTCTTTTTTTTCCCCAAAGTCTACACTATCTTAAACACGCTTCACTTACCTTCCAAAGGACTTGGTTTTAAAAAATGCTGATTGTTCTAAAAGAATGTCTGTATTTGATAGTTGTCAGAAAGACAGAGCCTCGTATAGGTGGGAGGGTGGAGTGATGATGAAGGATTACTGGGCCAAAAGGATTGCAGGCCTTTTCTTCGCCTTGGTCTCAGGATTTACTCTGAATTGCATGTCGTCATCCCATCTTTCTATCCCAACTCTTCAGCCTTGCTTTTCCCAGATGATTTCATTGAAAAGCAATGATGAATTATGACTTGTCTTTTCTGCTGGAGCCCTAACAGATAGTTTTTTTTCCCACTGTAAACATTTTAGTAAGCCTTTTGTTTAGTGACTCATTAATTTGATGAGGAAAATATCCTAATAAAGATAAAGAAACTGTAAACTTTTTCAAAAGCTGCAGAGGGAAAAATGTTCAGGCCCTTGTAGGTCAATTGCTTCCTCTTGTTCCTTGCATTTCATCTGTTGCTTGGTCATGGGAACAGACAGGGTCATCATTTTAGGGGTTATGTCCTTATCTGAATTCCCTTCTGTGAAGAATTTAAAATATACATACCAGATGTGAATGTCTGACTTCTGTGGAGTCTTCTTGCGTATGAACTGAGACTATATATGCAGTGGTTTTATGAAAAATTGTTGTTATTGTTTAGTTGCTATGTTGTGCCTGACTCTCTGGGATCCCATGGACTGTAGCTCCTCTGTCCATGGGATGTCCCAGGCAAGAATACTAGAGTGGGTTGCCATTTCCTTTTCCAAGGGATCTTCCCAATCCAGGGATCAAACCCACGTCTTCTGCATTAGCAGGTGGATTCTTTACAGCTGAGCCATCAGGGAAGCCCCTTTATGCAAAATAGTCAATGAGATTTCCCCCGCCACCACAAACTAGTATACTGAATGTATCACTAGGTTGACATACTGAGACATAATTGGTTAGCTTTTACTAGTATGCAGAAATGTCATTAACTCCCCAGAAAAAAAGGGTCAGGGATCCTAAAATAGATCAAAGGCTTCAGAGACTTGGAAACCTCCTTAGCTATAAACCTGTGGCAACATGAGGCAGAATCTGCATTCTCCATCTATATAAAATTTTTCTGAAATTACTATAACCTTACGTTCTTCATAATTTGGGGAAGACTTTCCCAATAAATTTTTGTCTGTATTTGAATTGTCAGAAAGACAGAGCCTCGTATAGGTGGGAGGGTGGAGTGATGATGAAGGATTACTGGGCCAAAAGGATTGCAGGCCTTTTCTTCGCCTTGGTCTCAGGATTTACTCTGAATTGCATGTCGTCATCCCATCTTTCTATCCCAACTCTTCAGCCTTGCTTTTCCCAGATGATTTCATTGAAAAGCAATGATGAATTATGACTTGTCTTTTCTGCTGGAGCCCTAACAGATAGTTTTTTTCCCACTGTAAACATTTTAGTAAGCCTTTTGTTTAGTGACTCATTAATTTGATGAGGAAAATATCCTAATAAAGATAAAGAAACTGTAAACTTTTTCAAAAGCTGCAGAGGGAAAAATGTTCAGGCCCTTGTAGGTCAATTGCTTCCTCTTGTTCCTTGCATTTCATCTGTTGCTTGGTCATGGGAACAGACAGGGTCATCATTTTAGGGGTTATGTCCTTATCTGAATTCCCTTCTGTGAAGAATTTAAAATATACATACCAGATGTGAATGTCTGACTTCTGTGGAGTCTTCTTGCGTATGAACTGAGACTATATATGCAGTGGTTTTATGAAAAATTGTTGTTATTGTTTAGTTGCTATGTTGTGCCTGACTCTCTGGGATCCCATGGACTGTAGCTCCTCTGTCCATGGGATGTCCCAGGCAAGAATACTAGAGTGGGTTGCCATTTCCTTTTCCAAGGGATCTTCCCAATCCAGGGATCAAACCCACGTCTTCTGCATTAGCAGGTGGATTCTTTACAGCTGAGCCATCAGGGAAGCCCCTTTATGCAAAATAGTCAATGAGATTTCCCCCGCCACCACAAACTAGTATACTGAATGTATCACTAGGTTGACATACTGAGACATAATTGGTTAGCTTTTACTAGTATGCAGAAATGTCATTAACTCCCCAGAAAAAAAGGGTCAGGGATCCTAAAATAGATCAAAGGCTTCAGAGACTTGGAAACCTCCTTAGCTATAAACCTGTGGCAACATGAGGCAGAATCTGCATTCTCCATCTATATAAAATTTTTCTGAAATTACTATAACCTTACGTTCTTCATAATTTGGGGAAGACTCAGTGTTTCCGCATGGATATAACTATTTCATGGTTTTGTTTGAATGTGTGATAAAGTGTAAACTTACTTCATGTAAAGTATTTTTTTGACAAAAAGTATATTGATCTTTATTAAATCCAAGAGTAAGCATTATAGATGTTTTAAAAACAATGCTTCACTTAAATGTCAAGAGGCAGTTGTATGCGTCTGTGATTCTCAGCTTCTTAGGAGGAAGACCCCAGTGAAAACTGGAAAAAAAATTAAATAACACTCTCCAAACTTTCTTTGATAGAAACTTTGCCTGCAGTGTTCATTAGATATAAAAATGTATGAAGTGAGAGGGAAAAATGAGTTCTGTATAGTTAGTAAAAATGAAAAATCAAGAGGCAAAGTAAATTGAGAAGCTAAGTACATTAGAAAAAACTTGGGTTCTGTTTTACTTATATAATCAGTTAGTGCCTTTTTGAAAGTTTGTATTTACTCTCTTGCTAGGTACTTGTTAAGGGAAAATGATCAAAAGAACCTTTTATGACATCCTCCCTTTAAAAGTATTGCACAGTGTTTTGTTATTACTGACTGGGTCTTCCTGACCTATCCCGTTGCCCCTTGCCCCCCACCCCCGAAAAAAAAGTAGTACGAGGTATAATACGAACATATGTGTGAAGTGTGTGCATTTGTTTTAGGTTGGTGCAAACATAATTGTGGTTTTGGACAGTGAACCTTAAATCACTATAACTAGACTCAAGCACATGCTTTATTAATCAAAATAGGAACCACTATGCTCAATACATTTTTTTTTAAATTTGGCCTCTTTTGTTGGTCCTTTATGTATTTTCATCCATCTTAATTCTTCAGCCTGTGTGGGCCTTCCATCCCAGTGGCCTCCCTCGCTGTAGAGCTCTGGCTCTGGGTGCATGCGCTCCAGAGTGTCGGCTTGCAATTGGACACATGGGTTCAGCCATTCTGTGGCATGTGGGATCTTCCTGGGCCAGGGATCGAACTGGTGCCCCTTGCACTGCAAGGCAGACTCTTTACCCACTGGACCACCAAGGAAGCCCCTCAATACATTTTTTTTTTAGCCAACAAGGAATAAGTTTATTTCTGTAGTGTAAAAAATCTGTGCTTTGGGATTCAATAGACTTTTGGAAAGCATATTCTACCTCCTGCTGATTCTGGAAGTGTTTTCCATGTAAAAAGTTGTCAAGGTGCTTGACCAAAGTGGTAATTGGTTGGAGAAAGGTCACGTGAATATGGAGGATGAGGCAAAACTTTGTAGCCCAATTCGTTCAACTTTTGAAGCATTTCTTAGGAGGAAGACCCCAGTGAAAACTGGAAAAAAAATTAAATAACACTCTCCAAACTTTCTTTGATAGAAACTTTGCCTGCAGTGTTCATTAGATATAAAAATGTATGAAGTGAGAGGGAAAAATGAGTTCTGTATAGTTAGTAAAAATGAAAAATCAAGAGGCAAAGTAAATTGAGAAGCTAAGTACATTAGAAAAAACTTGGGTTCTGTTTTACTTATATAATCAGTTAGTGCCTTTTTGAAAGTTTGTATTTACTCTCTTGCTAGGTACTTGTTAAGGGAAAATGATCAAAAGAACCTTTTATGACATCCTCCCTTTAAAAGTATTGCACAGTGTTTTGTTATTACTGACTGGGTCTTCCTGACCTATCCCGTTGCCCCTTGCCCCCCACCCCCGAAAAAAAAAAGTAGTACTAGGTATAATACGAACATATGTGTGAAGTGTGTGCATTTGTTTTAGGTTGGTGCAAACATAATTGTGGTTTTGGACAGTGAACCTTAAATCACTATAACTAGACTCAAGCACATGCTTTATTAATCAAAATAGGAACCACTATGCTCAATACATTTTTTTTTAAATTTGGCCTCTTTTGTTGGTCCTTTATGTATTTTCATCCATCTTAATTCTTCAGCCTGTGTGGGCCTTCCATCCCAGTGGCCTCCCTCGCTGTAGAGCTCTGGCTCTGGGTGCATGCGCTCCAGAGTGTCGGCTTGCAATTGGACACATGGGTTCAGCCATTCTGTGGCATGTGGGATCTTCCTGGGCCAGGGATCGAACTGGTGCCCCTTGCACTGCAAGGCAGACTCTTTACCCACTGGACCACCAAGGAAGCCCCTCAATACATTTTTTTTTTAGCCAACAAGGAATAAGTTTATTTCTGTAGTGTAAAAAATCTGTGCTTTGGGATTCAATAGACTTTTGGAAAGCATATTCTACCTCCTGCTGATTCTGGAAGTGTTTTCCATGTAAAAAGTTGTCAAGGTGCTTGACCAAAGTGGTAATTGGTTGGAGAAAGGTCACGTGAATATGGAGGATGAGGCAAAACTTTGTAGCCCAATTCGTTCAACTTTTGAAGCATTGGTTTGCAGTGTGCAGTGGGGGATTGTCTTGGAGAAGAATTGGGCCTTGTCTCTTGATCAGTGCTGATGGCAAGTATTGCAGTTTTCCATGAGTGATTGAAAATCGCTCAATTGTATCTGACCCTTTGCGATCCATGCACTGTGGCCCTGCCAGGCTGCTCTGCCCATGGAATTCTCTAGGCAAGAGTACTGGAGTGGGTAGCCATTCCCTTATCCATGCATCTCATCAGCAATGCCATGGAAAACATAGTCTGGGTCATTCAGGCCTGACTTGGCATCCTGGCTCCTACCGAATAGCCACTTGACCTTTCTGGACCTCAGATGAAAGGGAATAGTGAAATATGCAGTGTGTGTTGGCTCATAGCATTAAAAGAGGTGGCCTATGTAACAATCATTATTAGTTTCTCTTAGCACACCAAAGCTGAATGCCTTGAAAAAGGCTGTATTTTGAAAGGTGCCTGATGAAATCAAGAAGGAAGGCGAGGCTGACAGTATAACGAGAGTGATTCATGTTAGGCATCGTTTATTGTTCCCGGCACTAAGTGCTTTCTTGACATTTCCTCATCTGATTCAGTGATTCATGATTAGGTGCTGTTGTTTCGCCCCCATTTTACAGATGAGAAAAGTGAGGTTAGAGCAGTTACATAAATTGAGTTAACCTTCTGGTCTGCCTCCAGAGCTCTTAGCTGTTAGCATGGAACTTCCTAAGAGGATAATGAGACTGACAGTAATCATAGCGCCTCGTCTTTTAAGGAGCCACTTCTGTGTACCTTGTTATGTTTGTTCCTCATAAGGTAAAATAGGAGACAGCTAGAAATGGAATGATAGAAGACTGAGGTTCCCGGATGGGAGGTGACTTGCCCAGTGCTACTGAATCCATCTGTGACTGAATTGGTGGAACAACTCTTCCCACTTGATTCTTGTGTTTGTAGGATACATCAGTGCAGAAATCCTTTTAATAAGTGTCGGCTGTTAAATATTACAGATACGGAACAGACTCAGGGAGGCTCCGTGCATTGTTCAAGTGTCACATGTCGCTGGCACATCTTCAGTGGCCAGTGTAATTAGAAAGGCCCATCGGCCTCAGAACCACACAGCTTCTGAGCACCCCAAGTGAAAGAATTGGGAAGGACCAATTGGGATCCCAATTGGGATCTGTCTTCTGTTCCTCCTACCGCCAGGGTGCCTTCTCAGGCTGCCTCCTGTATTCCGAAGCCTCTGGGGAGAAGCAGCAGGGGTGCAGGGACCCTCACTTGCTGTTAGCCCAGGTTGCCTCCCGCTACAGCCTGAAGGGAGATGGTAAGGGTGTGCTGGGGCCTGTCATGGGGAGGATGACATGGGCCTCCTTCTTCCCATGCTCATCATGCTCTTTGCAAAGTGAAGACTCAGCATAATTTTAAAGAAAGCAAGAGAGACAAGAAACCAAATATGGCTGGGCCAAAAGCCTCTTGGAATTATGTGGTGTTTTGCCCTGTAGCTGGAGATCCAGTTACAGATGCCTGTGATTATGGCCTTTGCAAACAGTTGTCAGAGAAATTCGTAGGACTTCCAAAGGCTGCAGAAGAGCAGATGTGGAATTAAATTTCAAGCACAGTTACTCCTAATGGCTTACATGTGGACATGGAGTGTTCAGGATCCAAGGCTGCGTCCCTGTTCCAGGAGGTGTGGGATGCAGAGACTGGAGTTGTCAGCGTTTTCTGGTGGTCTTTTCCTGTTGTGTTTATTTATTCTCGGCCCATGAGCCCTTACCAGTGGTAAATTCTTACATAGCAGCTAACTCACAGTGCCTAACACTGTCATCCCTTTGTCTTATTTAGTGAGAAGCTCTACTTGGCTTATTTGCCAACAGGCATCAACCATGCCAGCAGATAGGCTGTGAAAAGTGTGAGTCTCTATGTGCTCAGTCATGTCTAACTCTTTGCGACCTCGAGGACTGGAGCCCACCAGGCTCCTCTGCTCATGGAATTCTCCAGGCAAGAATACTGGTGTGGGGAGCTGTTTCCTATTCCAAGGGGTCTTCCCAGCCCAGGGATAGAATCTGCAGATTGGAAGGTGGATTCTTTACCACTAGTGCCATCTGAGTCTCTATGCCTAACTTTAATTGGCTGTGCAACAGACAGTATCACATTGTTAGGAAATTTCCAAGTATTCAGCCTTGTCTTGCTTAATATCTGTTTGTCACAGTTCAGAGGGCAAGGACTTAATGACCTTAGAAATACCTTTATTGTTAAATAATCAAGATCTAGGAAATTTAATAAGCCAGGGTGCCTTCTCAGGCTGCCTCCTGTATTCCGAAGCCTCTGGGGAGAAGCAGCAGGGGTGCAGGGACCCTCACTTGCTGTTAGCCCAGGTTGCCTCCCGCTACAGCCTGAAGGGAGATGGTAAGGGTGTGCTGGGGCCTGTCATGGGGAGGATGACATGGGCCTCCTTCTTCCCATGCTCATCATGCTCTTTGCAAAGTGAAGACTCAGCATAATTTTAAAGAAAGCAAGAGAGACAAGAAACCAAATATGGCTGGGCCAAAAGCCTCTTGGAATTATGTGGTGTTTTGCCCTGTAGCTGGAGATCCAGTTACAGATGCCTGTGATTATGGCCTTTGCAAACAGTTGTCAGAGAAATTCGTAGGACTTCCAAAGGCTGCAGAAGAGCAGATGTGGAATTAAATTTCAAGCACAGTTACTCCTAATGGCTTACATGTGGACATGGAGTGTTCAGGATCCAAGGCTGCGTCCCTGTTCCAGGAGGTGTGGGATGCAGAGACTGGAGTTGTCAGCGTTTTCTGGTGGTCTTTTCCTGTTGTGTTTATTTATTCTCGGCCCATGAGCCCTTACCAGTGGTAAATTCTTACATAGCAGCTAACTCACAGTGCCTAACACTGTCATCCCTTTGTCTTATTTAGTGAGAAGCTCTACTTGGCTTATTTGCCAACAGGCATCAACCATGCCAGCAGATAGGCTGTGAAAAGTGTGAGTCTCTATGTGCTCAGTCATGTCTAACTCTTTGCGACCTCGAGGACTGGAGCCCACCAGGCTCCTCTGTCCATAGGATTCTCCAGGCAAGAAGACTGGTGGGGGGAGCTGTTTCCTATTCCAAGGGGTCTTCCCAGCCCAGGGATAGAATCTGCAGATTGGAAGGTGGATTCTTTACCACTAGTGCCATCTGAGTCTCTATGCCTAACTTTAATTGGCTGTGCAACAGACAGTATCACATTGTTAGGAAATTTCCAAGTATTCAGCCTTGTCTTGCTTAATATCTGTTTGTCACAGTTCAGAGGGCAAGGACTTTAATGACCTTAGAAATACCTTTATTGTTAATAATCAAGATCAAGATCAAAAAGATAAGGTATAATTATAATAATCTAACAGTTCTTTTCTTGAAGCAGAAGCCCCTAGGTTTCTCCTTATTTCAAAGAAAGAGGAAAACTTACTGAGTGAAAAAATTTTAAGTGTTCATTAGGCAACAAAAACAACATGAATGTTCTAAGTCTTAGTCTATATAAAAAGAATATTCTCATTCTTATTATATTGAAATGCCCTTTTCTAGAGCTTTTCAAATAATAACTGCTAGAAAACACAGCTTATCCTATATTAATAAGTAGAGAACCCTAAATTGAGTGGTTGAATAGAATTTAAGGATCAACTTGTTTTTTTCCCTATAAAATTACTTTGTTGAATGTGTGCACCTGCTCTGTAAGGGAGAGGAGCCAGAGAGGGCAGGGTGCTTGCATGGGGTCATGCCTGGAACACTAACACACGCCAAGTGGGAGTCTCTTTGCAGATTTGACTTGAGAGGAAGAATGGAGGCAGGAGCAGAGGCTGAAGAGCCTTGGGCTCTGTGCACTGGGCTGCAGTTACGGCCCATTCTTGCGTACAAGCACATGGTTCCTCTATTACAGTCAGGGCTTCTGCAAAACCAGATGGGTCAGCACTCTTCTGCAAATGAGGCAACATGAGACTCAAGAGGACAACATGGAATCACAACCACCAGTTCTTGCCTACTGCTTCGTCTTTATGAAACCGTCTCACTTAATCCTCATAGCTGCCCAGTGTGGTGGCATGTTGCCGAGCCCCTGTTGCAGAAGAGGAAAGCTCTCATAGGTTTGAGTCACTTGCCTCAGGGAAAGGAGACTGAAAAGGACAGTTTTTGACCACGCACGGTAATTATGTTCCCACACTGCAAATAGGCTCCATCTGTAATATGGAATTAATAGCCTGTCTTAGTGTAATTGTTCTAAGTGATCCATGGAGATAAATGCAAGGGCTGGGTCCATATATGAAGATGACGGGGAGGATTGTTGTTATTGCTAAGATTCTCAGTACTCTTGAGGTTTTTAGTTCTGGAAGATTCTGTCTCCCTTGATGCATGGCTGGGATGTTTCTGTGCTGAACATTTATTCACTCCTGACCCTCCTGTACTACACCACCCCACAATAGCTTCCTGGGGGCTAATTTCCAGGGACAACCGCCTTTGAACCTCTCTCATCATCTGTTTCCTATTCATTTCACATACCCTTGTTCAAACTTTCAAGATTCTTCTACTTCATCACACTGTGGAGACATATGGGCTTCTGGTTCTTGCTGACCTTCATGCCTTCCTAAGCCCAGTGATACTCATGGTTTCTGTCCAGAGCTAATCTTTTAATTCATCCTTTAAAGGTTTATGAAACATTTTTATCCCAAGCAGAACCAAATGCTTTATATCCCTGTGGATCAGTTAACTGGCAGTGAACATGGATCATTTCCTAGAAACAGGTAGAGACAGGCCCATAGGAGGACTTAAAACCTAATGTCACACGGCTTCCCTCTGCATTGTCAGTGAGAGGTACTTCCCAGCAAATGCTATTTTTCTGTACCTTTCTTGAGAAGTTTTTCATTCTGATTGTCTTTTCTTTCTCATTTACTTATGGGAAATGGAAAGAATATAGGACTCTGTTCCTACTTTTTCAGTATCATCTAAATTTTATGAAAATCCTACACTGATCAGCTCTGCCCCTCCCCGACTGAAATCTCCTTGAGCTTAAAATGCCATCTGCATTTCCAAATCCCTTCTTGGTAGCTGCTTGCCAAGAGTTCAGAATCATTTGGGTTGGATTATTTCAATATAAACTAAGACTAATGATCCCTTATTTGTCATCTAGAAGAAAAGCCATTTTTAAAACTGTCATTCCTTTCCGAAAAAAAGAACGAAAAACTAAGCCATTGATATTAAACTGAATGAATGAAAATTTGGATGGAATGGGGACTGTGTCTCCATCACTGACTAAATAGGGCTCATCTGTAATATGGAATTAATAGCCTGTCTTAGTGTAATTGTTCTAAGTGATCCATGGAGATAAATGCAAGGGCTGGGTCCATATATGAAGATGACGGGGAGGATTGTTGTTATTGCTAAGATTCTCAGTACTCTTGAGGTTTTTAGTTCTGGAAGATTCTGTCTCCCTTGATGCATGGCTGGGATGTTTCTGTGCTGAACATTTATTCACTCCTGACCCTCCTGTACTACACCACCCCACAATAGCTTCCTGGGGGCTAATTTCCAGGGACAACCGCCTTTGAACCTCTCTCATCATCTGTTTCCTATTCATTTCACATACCCTTGTTCAAACTTTCAAGATTCTTCTACTTCATCACACTGTGGAGACATATGGGCTTCTGGTTCTTGCTGACCTTCATGCCTTCCTAAGCCCAGTGATACTCATGGTTTCTGTCCAGAGCTAATCTTTTAATTCATCCTTTAAAGGTTTATGAAACATTTTTATCCCAAGCAGAACCAAATGCTTTATATCCCTGTGGATCAGTTAACTGGCAGTGAACATGGATCATTTCCTAGAAACAGGTAGAGACAGGCCCATAGGAGGACTTAAAACCTAATGTCACACGGCTTCCCTCTGCATTGTCAGTGAGAGGTACTTCCCAGCAAATGCTATTTTTCTGTACCTTTCTTGAGAAGTTTTTCATTCTGATTGTCTTTTCTTTCTCATTTACTTATGGGAAATGGAAAGAATATAGGACTCTGTTCCTACTTTTTCAGTATCATCTAAATTTTATGAAAATCCTACACTGATCAGCTCTGCCCCTCCCCGACTGAAATCTCCTTGAGCTTAAAATGCCATCTGCATTTCCAAATCCCTTCTTGGTAGCTGCTTGCCAAGAGTTCAGAATCATTTGGGTTGGATTATTTCAATATAAACTAAGACTAATGATCCCTTATTTGTCATCTAGAAGAAAAGCCATTTTTAAAACTGTCATTCCTTTCCGAAAAAAAGAACGAAAAACTAAGCCATTGATATTAAACTGAATGAATGAAAATTTGGATGGAATGGGGACAAAATAAGTTCCCTTTTTTTTTTTAAATTTACTTTTTCTTTTTACAGAGTTTTGTTGTTAGTTCCCTTATTTTTAATTGTAGGGCTCCTGTTCTTGCAAAGTCGCCCAGGGATAAAAAAGTAGCCAGTTTGAGCTGAGCTAGATAAAGATGAACAAAACGGTTGGAAACTATTATTGAGTTTATTTGCTTACTCATTTCCTGTTACTGCTAATGGAATGAATTTCTCTACCAGCATCGTCCTTCTGATTATTACAGATGAGGAAACTCTTGGGATTGCCTGATCTATTCCTTCACCTGAAGATCCCTGTTACAATCCTTGATTAGATATCCTAAACTGGAATCTAATTGAAAAGTGTTAAGTGAGATTCCAAGAGCAGCTTTTTAAGAACCCTACGGATCAGTCAGTCCACTCAGTCAGCCAGTATTACAGTACAGTGGGCATCTTGACTTGGCGCAATCCTGAAATCTGAGACTATTTCAACCATGACTGTAGTAGGAGCTCAGCTTTGACCCATGCTGCAGGGTAATGGCCAGATAGTAACAGATGTGAAAATCCCTCAACTTGTAGCCTTTTTGCTTTGTTCAGGGGCAGTTTTCATTTTTTTCTTTTTAGACTCAGATTCAAAAAGGTAGAGGAAATACAGTTTGATACTGAGGTTTGAGTTCGTCTTCAGTAGAATGCCAAATGTACCTTCTTCAGAAACAAACTTTTCAAACGACAGGGCCCCATTGATAGAGGTACTCTGTTTTTTTCTTTATTTTCTATTTACTTATGGGAAATGGAAAGAATATAGGACTCTGTTCCTACTTTTTCAGTATCATCTAAATTTTATGAAAATCCTACACTGATCAGCTCTGCCCCTCCCCGACTGAAATCTCCTTGAGCTTAAAATGCCATCTGCATTTCCAAATCCCTTCTTGGTAGCTGCTTGCCAAGAGTTCAGAATCATTTGGGTTGGATTATTTCAATATAAACTAAGACTAATGATCCCTTATTTGTCATCTAGAAGAAAAGCCATTTTTAAAACTGTCATTCCTTTCCGAAAAAAAGAACGAAAAACTAAGCCATTGATATTAAACTGAATGAATGAAAATTTGGATGGAATGGGGACAAAATAATTTCCCCTTTTTTTCAATTTACTTTTTCTTTTTACAGAGTTTTGTTGTTAGTTCCCTTATTTTTAATTGTAGGGCTCCTGTTCTTGCAAAGTCGCCCAGGGATAAAAAAGTAGCCAGTTTGAGCTGAGCTAGATAAAGATGAACAAAACGGTTGGAAACTATTATTGAGTTTATTTGCTTACTCATTTCCTGTTACTGCTAATGGAATGAATTTCTCTACCAGCATCGTCCTTCTGATTATTACAGATGAGGAAACTCTTGGGATTGCCTGATCTATTCCTTCACCTGAAGATCCCTGTTACAATCCTTGATTAGATATCCTAAACTGGAATCTAATTGAAAAGTGTTAAGTGAGATTCCAAGAGCAGCTTTTTAAGAACCCTACGGATCAGTCAGTCCACTCAGTCAGCCAGTATTACAGTACAGTGGGCATCTTGACTTGGCGCAATCCTGAAATCTGAGACTATTTCAACCATGACTGTAGTAGGAGCTCAGCTTTGACCCATGCTGCAGGGTAATGGCCAGATAGTAACAGATGTGAAAATCCCTCAACTTGTAGCCTTTTTGCTTTGTTCAGGGGCAGTTTTCATTTTTTTCTTTTTAGACTCAGATTCAAAAAGGTAGAGGAAATACAGTTTGATACTGAGGTTTGAGTTCGTCTTCAGTAGAATGCCAAATGTACCTTCTTCAGAACAGTCTGTTCGAAACACAGCTTTTATGAGTAAGCACTCTCCCGAATTGTAGCTTCTAGACAGCAGAGAGCTGGACTTGGAGTCTCTGAGCCTACACAGTGCTAGTGTATGCTAATGATGCATCACATGGTAGTTTTGCCTTGTTATAGGACATGTTGCTAAGAAAAAGCATGCTACTGGGAACCTAGCATATGTAATGATGTCGGAAGCCTTGTACTAAATGATTCCTGGAAGGTGGTTCCCAGAGGAAGTTGACGCTAAAGTGAAGCTATTCATGTCACCCCAGGTGGAGGAAGAAGCCTCTGAAATATGTATGACCCAAGCCATTCCCAGATGGGGGTAAATGTTTCTTCTTGAAGTGGAACTGCCAAAAACTCCATATCAGAAATCCTCTTTCTTGCAAGAAAATGAAATTATCAACCACAACCTGGTTATGGGTACTCAGTTCCAAACCCTATTAGAGAGAGTCTGAACGCAGCCTCATTTGGACTAATTGACAAAAAAAGAAAAAGAAGAAGTTTACTCCTTTCTGCCTGTTAGGTCATAGATTTTTCCTGCTGTCTCTTTGCTTTTGAAAAGCTCAGTAACACTCCTTTTATTCTTTCTGTGATTGACATCTTGGCTTTGTCACAAAGCTGATGTGCTGGGCATTTCCTGTCTTTACATTGATTCTATATAAAGGTGAAGTGCAAACGACCATGCCAGAGAAGGAACATAACGAATATCTCTGTGATGCTGTCCAAGTTTTTGAGAAATTATCACAACTGGATTATCTTGGTGTTTGCCAGTTGAGGTCAAGCCAACAATTGTACTTGTCTTTCTTTCCCAGAGGGCATGATGAGAAAAGACAGAGAGGAAAGTTCAAGGAATTAAAAACAGAGCTTGTAGCTAGGAGCTCAGCTTTGACCCATGCTGCAGGGTAATGGCCAGATAGTAACAGATGTGAAAATCCCTCAACTTGTAGCCTTTTTGCTTTGTTCAGGGGCAGTTTTCATTTTTTTCTTTTTAGACTCAGATTCAAAAAGGTAGAGGAAATACAGTTTGATACTGAGGTTTGAGTTCGTCTTCAGTAGAATGCCAAATGTACCTTCTTCAGAACAGTCTGTTCGAAACACAGCTTTTATGAGTAAGCACTCTCCCGAATTGTAGCTTCTAGACAGCAGAGAGCTGGACTTGGAGTCTCTGAGCCTACACAGTGCTAGTGTATGCTAATGATGCATCACATGGTAGTTTTGCCTTGTTATAGGACATGTTGCTAAGAAAAAGCATGCTACTGGGAACCTAGCATATGTAATGATGTCGGAAGCCTTGTACTAAATGATTCCTGGAAGGTGGTTCCCAGAGGAAGTTGACGCTAAAGTGAAGCTATTCATGTCACCCCAGGTGGAGGAAGAAGCCTCTGAAATATGTATGACCCAAGCCATTCCCAGATGGGGGTAAATGTTTCTTCTTGAAGTGGAACTGCCAAAAACTCCATATCAGAAATCCTCTTTCTTGCAAGAAAATGAAATTATCAACCACAACCTGGTTATGGGTACTCAGTTCCAAACCCTATTAGAGAGAGTCTGAACGCAGCCTCATTTGGACTAATTGACAAAAAAAGAAAAAGAAGAAGTTTACTCCTTTCTGCCTGTTAGGTCATAGATTTTTCCTGCTGTCTCTTTGCTTTTGAAAAGCTCAGTAACACTCCTTTTATTCTTTCTGTGATTGACATCTTGGCTTTGTCACAAAGCTGATGTGCTGGGCATTTCCTGTCTTTACATTGATTCTATATAAAGGTGAAGTGCAAACGACCATGCCAGAGAAGGAACATAACGAATATCTCTGTGATGCTGTCCAAGTTTTTGAGAAATTATCACAACTGGATTATCTTGGTGTTTGCCAGTTGAGGTCAAGCCAACAATTGTACTTGTCTTTCTTTCCCAGAGGGCATGATGAGAAAAGACAGAGAGGAAAGTTCAAGGAATTAAAAACAGAGCTTCCATTAGGATAACATTTGAGGTCAGGTAAACATCTCTTTCGAGTTTCATTGAAAAATTCCAGGAGGCCAAGGGCAAAATATCCAGAAGACTTGGTTCAAGGAGTATAGCTCAGTGGAAGCTTCACCTTTACAAAAAAAAAAAAAGAAAAGTAGGAAACCTGAGTATGATACTGCTTAGGGGACATTTAGAAAAGCAGAAAAGGAAAAAGATACCAGAACCCAAAATTTCTTCTCATTTGGAGTGTGTGGAAGGCCTGGGAATGATTTTCCACACTGACTAGGAGAGACCTCTTCACTGCATATGAGTTACTTTCTTTTCCAGAGCCCACACAGTGTTTATGTATATTATTGATGGATCATGTGACAGGTTTACCTTGTTGTAGGACATGTAGCTAAGAAAAACCATACTACCAGGAACCTAGCACATGAGATGGAAATTGAGTGTAGTCATGAATGGTTCCTGGAAGGAGTGTCTTAAACTTGTGAATTTGAATTATGAATGCAGACACCATGGTGCACATCGGATCAACTGGGCAGAGAGAATGGCATAACCATCCTTGTAAGTCAGGCGAATTTCCGATGTCTGTGGTTTAGCTTATGGCACAGTTCTTGGTTATTTACTTTTGTGTTGTTCCAGTTAGTAATTTCAGGGTTCAGATGACATCTTTAACAAGAGCTAAGCTCTTGCTTGACTTTTTTTTAGAAAAGTTGAAAGAAGCAGTCCCTTTGACTCTGAAGGAAAAAATTGGAGATTGTGGAATTTCTCCAGGGGCAAGTCATAGATTTTTCCTGCTGTCTCTTTGCTTTTGAAAAGCTCAGTAACACTCCTTTTATTCTTTCTGTGATTGACATCTTGGCTTTGTCACAAAGCTGATGTGCTGGGCATTTCCTGTCTTTACATTGATTCTATATAAAGGTGAAGTGCAAACGACCATGCCAGAGAAGGAACATAACGAATATCTCTGTGATGCTGTCCAAGTTTTTGAGAAATTATCACAACTGGATTATCTTGGTGTTTGCCAGTTGAGGTCAAGCCAACAATTGTACTTGTCTTTCTTTCCCAGAGGGCATGATGAGAAAAGACAGAGAGGAAAGTTCAAGGAATTAAAAACAGAGCTTCCATTAGGATAACATTTGAGGTCAGGTAAACATCTCTTTCGAGTTTCATTGAAAAATTCCAGGAGGCCAAGGGCAAAATATCCAGAAGACTTGGTTCAAGGAGTATAGCTCAGTGGAAGCTTCACCTTTACAAAAAAAAAAAAAGAAAAGTAGGAAACCTGAGTATGATACTGCTTAGGGGACATTTAGAAAAGCAGAAAAGGAAAAAGATACCAGAACCCAAAATTTCTTCTCATTTGGAGTGTGTGGAAGGCCTGGGAATGATTTTCCACACTGACTAGGAGAGACCTCTTCACTGCATATGAGTTACTTTCTTTTCCAGAGCCCACACAGTGTTTATGTATATTATTGATGGATCATGTGACAGGTTTACCTTGTTGTAGGACATGTAGCTAAGAAAAACCATACTACCAGGAACCTAGCACATGAGATGGAAATTGAGTGTAGTCATGAATGGTTCCTGGAAGGAGTGTCTTAAACTTGTGAATTTGAATTATGAATGCAGACACCATGGTGCACATCGGATCAACTGGGCAGAGAGAATGGCATAACCATCCTTGTAAGTCAGGCGAATTTCCGATGTCTGTGGTTTAGCTTATGGCACAGTTCTTGGTTATTTACTTTTGTGTTGTTCCAGTTAGTAATTTCAGGGTTCAGATGACATCTTTAACAAGAGCTAAGCTCTTGCTTGACTTTTTTTTAGAAAAGTTGAAAGAAGCAGTCCCCTTTGACTCTGAAGGAAATTAAACCACAAGTCAGGTTACCAGTGGAGATTGTGGAATTTCTGTCACAGGGGTCTTCAGAAGTAGAACATGAAAATTAGGTCACTTAAGTACATCCTTTTGGAGGCCAGTCAAGATGACACTTTGCGGTTCCAAGTTCATAGAACAATTCATGTTAATATTCATGTATCTTTAGATGATAAGGAAATCAGTACTTTGTTCCATTGTCTTTTTTAAAAATTTTTGTTGGAGAACAGTTGATTTACAACATTGTGTTAGTTTCAGGAGTACAGCAGAGTAACTAAGTTATGCCTGTATGTATATCCACTCATTTTTTCTTGTAGATTCTTTGCCCATATAGGCCATTACAGAGTATTGAGAAGAGTTCTGTGTACTATACAACAGGTTCTTAGTAGTTATCTATTTTATTTTATAGTAGTGTGTATGTCAGTTTCAGTCTCCCAGTTTATCCCTCTGTTCCATTATCTTTTGGCTTTTTAAAAAATGTATTGACTTTTCCATGCCCTGAAATGACTGTGTCTCTCATTTGTGTTGAATGCTTGTGTTACTTGTGGAAATTTGGGAGTGAGTAGGAGGGAGGAAGGAGGAAGTTGTTTTAGAAGATGACATTCGATCTTTTTAGAGGATGGCACTGGGAGGTCACTTTGCTTCCACAGAGCTGGCTTGACTGAGCATATATTAACACACTCCCCAAGAACAGTGTTTACCTTAGGGGCACTTCCTGTAACGAACTGTTGCTTTACTAAACGATCAAGCTTGCTGGCTTTAAATGGTCTATAAAAGGCAAAGCGTTTGGTTGTTTCATTGTCTTTGGAAGCTGTAAACTTTAAAATGTTAAGAAGATTGTCTCAAGATTTTTAAATCATCTGGCTCCAGTATGAGTCAATAATGACAAAAATGGAAAAGAAAAGTTCTTCTGTGGCATGCCAAACCAAAGTGAACATAGTTCTTGGTGACTCGATGAGTTCCCAGTGTCCCCAGGGTCCTCAGCTTTCTGGCAGCCGACTCTAGCCTACCACATGATGACAAATCAGCCCCTCTCCCACCTACTCACCTTAAAGAGACACTGTTCATTGGCTTGTGAGCATCTGTAAAAAAAAAAAAAAAAAAATTGGTTTCTTTAGAAATGGAAGAAGTTACAAGCTATTAAAGATAACTGAGCAGACAGGAAAACGAAAGGTAACATTGGGAGATTTTTTGAGTGTGTGTATATATACCAGTAACTTGTAAAAACCTTTCTTCCATTCTTTTTAGTGAAGACCTATCTTAACAATTTCAGTTAGGGTTAATGTCCTGTGTGACTGTATTTCTTGAAATTGTCCAGTCAGGTTAAATATGGATTTAAGACATTTCCAGGGACCCAGAAACGAAAATACACTACCTTCTCTTTGTTTTTCTTCTCTTTGTCGTTTTTGTTTGTTTGTCTTACTTACATGGACAGGCAAAAATAAAAGAGACAATGCTAAGCTATAACATTTGGTTTTAGCACTGCTTTCTTTCCTTGTTCCATTTAAAAAAAGAACACATTCATTAAAGTAATACCCTATGTTTTTAGTTCTTTCTTTTAACGTTCCATTTATTTGAAGTTGGTTCTGCCATGTGGTGGTTTTCAAGATGTTTGTTTATTTACAGTGAAACCCTTTCTTTCAAATGAAATCTTGTGTATAACTTTAATATGTGAAACAGATAAACTACAGCTGTTTTGGGGGTCACCCGTCTGCCTCCTCCTGTCTCCTGGTTTCTGAGGCACCACTGAGCACTCCAGGCCCCAAGGTACCTGTTTGTTTTTTTAATATATTTTTTATAATATGTATTTTTTCTTTTCCCCATCATGCCTCTTTTATTTATATTTATTTATAGCCATCTTTGTTCTTTGGCCCGTGTGGGCCTCCCATTGCAGTGGCCTCTCTCACTGCAGAGCACCGGCTCTGGGCTCCTGTGCTCCAGAGTGTCGGCTTGTAATTGGACACACCGGTCTAGCTGCTCCGCTGCACTTGGGATCTTCCTGGACCAGGGATCGAACCAGTGCCCTTGCATAAGGATTGTCAAAAAGTAAATGCAGAAGAATTTTACCAAAAGTGAACATAGTTCTTGGTGACTCGATGAGTTCCCAGTGTCCCCAGGGTCCTCAGCTTTCTGGCAGCCGACTCTAGCCTACCACATGATGACAAATCAGCCCCTCTCCCACCTACTCACCTTAAAGAGACACTGTTCATTGGCTTGTGAGCATCTGTAAAAAAAAAAAAAAAAAAATTGGTTTCTTTAGAAATGGAAGAAGTTACAAGCTATTAAAGATAACTGAGCAGACAGGAAAACGAAAGGTAACATTGGGAGATTTTTTGAGTGTGTGTATATATACCAGTAACTTGTAAAAACCTTTCTTCCATTCTTTTTAGTGAAGACCTATCTTAACAATTTCAGTTAGGGTTAATGTCCTGTGTGACTGTATTTCTTGAAATTGTCCAGTCAGGTTAAATATGGATTTAAGACATTTCCAGGGACCCAGAAACGAAAATACACTACCTTCTCTTTGTTTTTCTTCTCTTTGTCGTTTTTGTTTGTTTGTCTTACTTACATGGACAGGCAAAAATAAAAGAGACAATGCTAAGCTATAACATTTGGTTTTAGCACTGCTTTCTTTCCTTGTTCCATTTAAAAAAAGAACACATTCATTAAAGTAATACCCTATGTTTTTAGTTCTTTCTTTTAACGTTCCATTTATTTGAAGTTGGTTCTGCCATGTGGTGGTTTTCAAGATGTTTGTTTATTTACAGTGAAACCCTTTCTTTCAAATGAAATCTTGTGTATAACTTTAATATGTGAAACAGATAAACTACAGCTGTTTTGGGGGTCACCCGTCTGCCTCCTCCTGTCTCCTGGTTTCTGAGGCACCACTGAGCACTCCAGGCCCCAAGGTACCTGTTTGTTTTTTTAATATATTTTTTATAATATGTATTTTTTCTTTTCCCCATCATGCCTCTTTTATTTATATTTATTTATAGCCATCTTTTTTATTCTTTGGCGTGTGTGGGCCTCCCATTGCAGTGGCCTCTCTCACTGCAGAGCACCGGCTCTGGGCTCCTGTGCTCCAGAGTGTCGGCTTGTAATTGGACACACCGGTCTAGCTGCTCCGCTGCACTTGGGATCTTCCTGGACCAGGGATCGAACCAGTGCCCCTTGCACTGCAAGGTGACCTCCTCACCTACTGGACCACCAGGGAAGCCCAGAACCTGGTTTTTAATATCCTGGCATGAACACGGGATTAGTAGGGCAGTGTCCGGTTTGCTGTGCCCCCAGCTTTGACAGCCAGACTTTTTTTCCTCACTTCACTTCTCTGGCCTTGAGTCCCCTGTTTGAAAAAATGATGACTTTGTATCAGAGCATCTCTGAGGTTCTTCCTTCCCTCCTAACAGTCAGCAGTTCTTAACTATACACAGAGCTCTGAGGCAGTGAAATGTTTGGTGACTGAGGAGTACAGACACCAAGAGTGGGAGGCCTGGCTCAAGGAAGAATTATCCTGTGCTCACGTGAAGGGTTCATGTACACGAGTGCCCAGGAGCAAAAAGTAAGGCAGCAGCAGAGTTGTCTCTGGAGAGAGTGTTTCCTGGAGGTTGCGTGAAGCGTCCTCTAACACACAGTCTTGCAGTGGGAGGGATTTAAACCAATTTTAAGTTGGTGTTTAGCCGTTAATTGCAGTCAAATTTGCCTGTAAGTACTTGGCTATTAGGGCTTCCCAAGTGGCTCAGTGGTAAAGAATCCACCTCTAATGCAGGAGACAGGAAGACCGGGCTTGATCCTTGCGTCGGGAAGATCCCCTAGAGGAGGAAATGGCAACCCGTTCCAGTATTTTTGCCTGGAAAAATCCCATGGACAGAGAAGCCTGGTGGGCTACAGTCCATGGGATCAAAAAGAGTTGGACAAAAACGGAACAACTAAGTGCATATGCATGCATGCTTGACTATAACAAATAAAATAATATTCCCTTACTACAGAAAACTATGTCCTAATGACAGTGTGTGTGTGTGTGTGTTGGAAAATACACTGAGGCCTAGTTCAAGAATCTGCAGTCAGTTAACACGTTTGGTTACAGAATGGGGATGCTGAGGCCAAGGTCAGGGTTCAGTTGCTTTGTGGGCTAGTTAACTGGGCAGGGCTCTGGGGCCAGACTATGCTTTTAACCCTGACCAGCTGCTTCTCACCTGAGTGCCAGGAGTCACAGGGAGAGTCAGAGAGCATGAAAGGCTCTTTCTCCCAGGACTTTGCAGGCAGGCAGGTCCTGGGTCTCGGAGGGTTTGACATCTCGTCTTGGTGAAGGGAGGTGCATTCTGCCTACATCTTAAACAGCCTTGAGGTGAATGTAAAGTACTCCCTGTGATCCAGGGTCTCGGTGCCTGCTGGCTGTGGGTCTTTCCAGTTTGAAGACAAAACCTTCAAGGCCAAGTTGCAGCAGAGCTTACTGAAATAATGTCTAATTCTTGCCGTGAATGCTGCCCCCATCCCTGCTCCTATTTTGGAAATTGAGAGAAGGTCTGGCATTAGAAGAGAAATCTGTTTATATTTTAACTCCTTAAAGCCCATTGTTCTCTGTAGCTGTTCTCATGTCTTCAGTGAAACATCATTTTGTAATTAAAATTGTAAAACACTTGGTTTTCATCTGGAAAAGAATAGCGTACAGGAATCTTATGAAAGTTGTTTGGAAAAATGTGATTCCAGTGCGCACATTTCCCCCAGAGAATGGTTCTGTAAGAATAGATTTTTTACTACTAATTAAACACAGAACAGTTTTTCTTGTTTCTTAGCATAAATACAGTCATGTAGGAGGCCTTAGGAGTATTTCATCTTTCCCAGGGAAATGGTTAGATTCAGCTGTCATTGGTCTTCTGTGAAAGGTAGGAAGAACAAGTCATCTGAACGGAAGTATCTCTGACACTTTTTTGATGAAAGAAATATTCATTTTCTTTGTTAAAAATGACAGATGTATAAAACTTATGTGCTTCTTGATCTCTGCGCCAACCAACCCCCAGAGCGATCATCCTAGTCTCGAGCCAATTGTGAAAATGGTATAAAAATTAGAATTTTAAAACGTCTATTGGTTTGTATCCCCAGGGGTAATTTGCTCCAGGTCAGTGGCTGCCAAAGTATTTGTTTTAACTTTCATCAAACAAAATTTTCAGTGGAATTTTAATAAAGGAAAAAAGATAATAGCAGAAACACTGAAGGCATGGCTGGGGAAGCGCTCTGCTGGCTTCCTCCTTCACCCCAGCAGCGACACCCCGGGGCCCTGCGCGGGAGGACCCTCTGCACCAGCACGTGGGAAGGGCCCTGCCCCAGCTGCTTCATGGCTGTGTGTGTTGGTGTTGGCCTCCCTTCGCCTCCTTGACTGATTCTTCTGAATGGGGGACTCCTGGTGACGTCTGTTCCCCCCTTCCCATTGCTGACTCTGGGTGCTTATTTTTAGTTAAGCGACAGTTAGTCAAAAACTTCAAAGCAAACCACCTAAGCCAACCCATGATTTTTTTCATTCTGTCCTGAAATTGGACCTTTCCATTTGAGTCATTTTTTGAGTTTAGCTCAAATGCCACATTTGTCACTACTTTTGTATTGTGTACTGGGAAGTTTTTCTCCTAGTGGATTTACATTCCAACCCGTAATGACAGTGCTTGCGCCATGTTAGACACTCATGTTCACCGACCTGGTAGGAATGAGCTTTTTGCTTTTATGCTGCATTCCAAGTAATTGTGTTTCTGACTGCCTTCTTTCTATCACTGGACAATAATGTAATAATACAGCATTATTTCACACTGGGGGTAATGCTGGAACATCTCTTAATCTTTGATCAGATGAGAGTAACTTAGAATTCTACACAAGAAAAAGAACTTTCCGTAAATACACAATTCTTAAATCTATGCTTTCAGTGTAAGGAACACTAAGGATCATTGGTCTTGATCTTAAAAGGTGTTCACATATTCAGAAGCAGTTTTCAGGCACCTGCTGTCTAGACTAATTTGGCTAAGCTGTGAGGAGACAAACCAGATATTTCACATGCATTCAGTCCTTTAGTATGCATTCCCTATAAGGTTAATTCTTTTTTAAACTATGCAATAGTTAGCTCTTCCCTTACTCTCTGGGATAATTTCACTCTTAACTATGGCTTCAGTGACCTTCTAGTAATCTCTCAAGTTCTGTGGTCTGCTCTAAACTCTTCTCTTCAGTTCCTGCACTTTGCCTACTAAAATCCCCCCTTCCGGTCACCTAAGCAGTTTTGGTTGACCCTCCATATTTGTTTTAACTTTCATCAAACAAAATTTTCAGTGGAATTTTAATAAAGGAAAAAAGATAATAGCAGAAACACTGAAGGCATGGCTGGGAAGCGCTCTGCTGGCTTCCTCCTTCACCCCAGCAGCGACACCCCGGGGCCCTGCGCGGGAGGACCCTCTGCACCAGCACGTGGGAAGGGCCCTGCCCCAGCTGCTTCATGGCTGTGTGTGTTGGTGTTGGCCTCCCTTCGCCTCCTTGACTGATTCTTCTGAATGGGGGACTCCTGGTGACGTCTGTTCCCCCCTTCCCATTGCTGACTCTGGGTGCTTATTTTTAGTTAAGCGACAGTTAGTCAAAAACTTCAAAGCAAACCACCTAAGCCAACCCATGATTTTTTTCATTCTGTCCTGAAATTGGACCTTTCCATTTGAGTCATTTTTTGAGTTTAGCTCAAATGCCACATTTGTCACTACTTTTGTATTGTGTACTGGGAAGTTTTTCTCCTAGTGGATTTACATTCCAACCCGTAATGACAGTGCTTGCGCCATGTTAGACACTCATGTTCACCGACCTGGTAGGAATGAGCTTTTTGCTTTTATGCTGCATTCCAAGTAATTGTGTTTCTGACTGCCTTCTTTCTATCACTGGACAATAATGTAATAATACAGCATTATTTCACACTGGGGGTAATGCTGGAACATCTCTTAATCTTTGATCAGATGAGAGTAACTTAGAATTCTACACAAGAAAAAGAACTTTCCGTAAATACACAATTCTTAAATCTATGCTTTCAGTGTAAGGAACACTAAGGATCATTGGTCTTGATCTTAAAAGGTGTTCACATATTCAGAAGCAGTTTTCAGGCACCTGCTGTCTAGACTAATTTGGCTAAGCTGTGAGGAGACAAACCAGATATTTCACATGCATTCAGTCCTTTAGTATGCATTCCCTATAAGGTTAATTCTTTTTTAAACTATGCAATAGTTAGCTCTTCCCTTACTCTCTGGGATAATTTCACTCTTAACTATGGCTTCAGTGACCTTCTAGTAATCTCTCAAGTTCTGTGGTCTGCTCTAAACTCTTCTCTTCAGTTCCTGCACTTTGCCTACTAAAATCCCCCCTTCCGGTCACCTAAGCAGTTTTGGTTGACCCTCCATATCTGTGTGTTTTGCATCCTCAGATTCAATCAGCCTTGGGTTAAAACCTACCAATACAAAGAGCCAACTGTACTTCCAACTTGAAGAGTCCCAATGAGCAAGAGATTTCTCTCACCTGATCTCCACCCCCCCGCCCCCCGAATTTCTTACTTTGGTCAAGACATCACCATCTTCCTCTACTTATGTTCATCAACTGATGCTGAGAACTCACTCAGTCTCAAGTGCTCGTTCAGGTATTGGGGGCCCATACAGCACAGACTCAAGCATATTCAAGGCCTTGATTTAAGGGAGCTTGCACTTTAGTGGATAAACCACTAACTTTCAAAAACATGTATTTATACGTGTCTATCTGGATATGTCTTTGTCTACCCATTCATCCC
The DNA here is from genome assembly GCA_022376925.1 of Tragulus kanchil. Classification (NCBI taxonomy): domain Eukaryota; kingdom Metazoa; phylum Chordata; class Mammalia; order Artiodactyla; family Tragulidae; genus Tragulus; species Tragulus kanchil. Next base: position 100,408,733 of record JAIOJX010000004.1, on the reverse strand, counting down.
TTTGTGTGAATGGCCGTCAGGTGGTGGTGAGAGATATGGAGAAAAATATACCCGGATGAGGGTACTGGAGACCACCTGGATGTGTGCTTTACTCTTCAACTAGGGCCGTCAGAGAAGGATGTGACATTTGTACAGAGACTTGAATGAAGTGAGGGATAAGTCAAATGTATATCTGTGATCTGGAAAAGGGCCTGCCTCACCCTCTGTTAATCCTTCCTAGTCAAGGACTGAGTCATGGCCATTATTGTAATATTGCCCAAGCTTTAGCTTATAACTGTTAATCAGCAGATGGATGGATATACTTGGACCTGGGAATCAGATAAGCAAATAGTTATTACTCAGTGTGCTGGTGTGACAGAGCCATGTCTGGAAGTCCCATTTGTCCCCAGGCAAGGGTAAAGGCAAGAGTATGTTTAGAGATTGCCAAGCTCTTAGTAATTTGGCTAAGCTGTGAGGAGACAAACCAGATATTTCACATGCATTCAGTCCTTTAGTATGCATTCCCTATAAGGTTAATTCTTTTTTAAACTATGCAATAGTTAGCTCTTCCCTTACTCTCTGGGATAATTTCACTCTTAACTATGGCTTCAGTGACCTTCTAGTAATCTCTCAAGTTCTGTGGTCTGCTCTAAACTCTTCTCTTCAGTTCCTGCACTTTGCCTACTAAAATCCCCCCTTCCGGTCACCTAAGCAGTTTTGGTTGACCCTCCATATCTGTGTGTTTTGCATCCTCAGATTCAATCAGCCTTGGGTTAAAACCTACCAATACAAAGAGCCAACTGTACTTCCAACTTGAAGAGTCCCAATGAGCAAGAGATTTCTCTCACCTGATCTCCACCCCCCCGCCCCCCGAATTTCTTACTTTGGTCAAGACATCACCATCTTCCTCTACTTATGTTCATCAACTGATGCTGAGAACTCACTCAGTCTCAAGTGCTCGTTCAGGTATTGGGGGCCCATACAGCACAGACTCAAGCATATTCAAGGCCTTGATTTAAGGGAGCTTGCACTTTAGTGGATAAACCACTAACTTTCAAAAACATGTATTTATACGTGTCTATCTGGATATGTCTTTGTCTACCCATTCATCCCTTTGTGTGAATGGCCGTCAGGTGGTGGTGAGAGATATGGAGAAAAATATACCCGGATGAGGGTACTGGAGACCACCTGGATGTGTGCTTTACTCTTCAACTAGGGCCGTCAGAGAAGGATGTGACATTTGTACAGAGACTTGAATGAAGTGAGGGGATAAGTCAAATGTATATCTGTGATCTGGAAAAGGGCCTGCCTCACCCTCTGTTAATCCTTCCTAGTCAAGGACTGAGTCATGGCCATTATTGTAATATTGCCCAAGCTTTAGCTTATAACTGTTAATCAGCAGATGGATGGATATACTTGGACCTGGGAATCAGATAAGCAAATAGTTATTACTCAGTGTGCTGGGTGTGACAGAGCCATGTCTGGAAGTCCCATTTGTCCCCAGGCAAGGGTAAAGGCAAGAGTATGTTTAGAGATTGTCTCGCAGAAGGTGACATGAGGTGCGTCTTGAGCAGTGTTCCAGGTATGGCGTTGGGGGGAATATAGAGGCAAAAGGGGGCAGATTTGGAGGACATGGCATCAGATTTGGGGTCAAACCAACCCACCAATAAGGGGAGCCTAGCATCGCGACTTGTAATGAGGAGTGGTCAGCAAACCCAGGACTGGTAGCCTAGAGACAGGTATGTGTTCTAAGAGACTAAATCCATTCATCTGACCTTGAATGCTGTCCTTGGGAAAGAAAAAAATGGGAGGAAGAATCTTGGGTTTTCCTCTTATATTCCCTTCCCAGATGCGCCCCATGTTCCTTCCCCACACCCCCCTTAGCCTGTGTCCTTCTCTGCTTTTAAGGCAGCTTCAGGGGCTTCCCTGGCAGCCCAGTGGTAAAGAGTTCACCTGCCAATGAAGGAGACACAGGTTCAATCCCTGATCCGGGAAGATCCCACATGCTGCAGAACAGCAAAGCCCGTGAGCCACAGCTATGGAGCCTGTGCTCTAGAGCCTCGGAGCCGCAACTATGGAGCCCATGTGCTGCAACTACTGAAGCCCGTGTGCCCTGGAGCCTGAGCTCCACAACAAGAGATGTCACTGCAACAGGAAACCTGCTCACCTCAACTAGAGGGTAGCCCCCACTCTCTGCAACTAGAGAAGAGCCTGTGGCAGCAGTGAAAACCCAAAATAGTTGAAAATAGATAAATAATTCGTTAGGGCGGCTTCAGCCAGGTTCCTGCTCTGAGACTGTTGCGGAAGCTTATGCTACCTTGGCTGGAAGATCAGTCATGTGCTTTGTGAATGGACTCCTCTGGGTCGTGCCCCTGGGAAGGGACCTGGCCGCAATGCCTGAAAGCTTGAGGGAGGGGAGGTGAGCCCTCACCCTTTGCTTCTGACCCGGGTGAGGCTTTCTGCGGGGAAGGACAGGCAGTGGCTCTCCTGAATGAAGGGATGTGGGCTCTGGGGTCAGCCTTGTTCTGGACACTCATTGGGAATAGGACGAGGGTGCAGCAGGAACTGTGCTGGAAGGCTCTGGCCTCCTCCACACACAGCTTTGGCATTGTTTTGGTTTTAGTGTGTTTGCCTTCAGTTTTCTCATTTGTCAGGACAGGTTTCCCCCACCTCCTACTTTAAGTTTTGTTTGGAAGACCTTATAAATACAGTGATGCCGCAACAAGATTTCTGTTGTATATACCAGTTTTCATTCTTTAAAATTCAGTTGTCGTATTTCCTTGAGACATGTAGGTTCGTCTGCTCAGATAAGCAGAGCTGGTTGAGGAGATGTCAGATCATCTCAGCACCTGCCTCATTCTCTCCCTCCCTGGAACGCAACTGCTGGACTTCCTTCTTCCTGGTGGGCTGGTGGTTGTAGTAAGCAGGCCTTGTTGGAGAATTCCACTGTCGAGGAGGATTAGGATTTATTGTTATTATGAATTATACTATATGTTGCTATGTGAGATCTAGTGCCATCATAAGCTTTCAAGGAATGTTTTTTTAAAGGTTCATGTACCCTTTGTTTTGTCGTGATGTGAATTTTTACCAAGTTCATGAAGTGTTTGTCCCTGAAAGTGATGAAAGCTTATGGTTCTCGTGCAGTGACTGTGTGAAGTGACCGTCCTTGCCAGCCTTCATTCGGAGAGGTCCTCACGCTTGCACTGCAGCCACTGGCCTCCAGGGCTCTATCTGGTTTTGTAAACCAAGATCCTCTTCATTGTCTCCATGCCTCCAAAATACTGCTCACTAATGTCCAGGTTTAGCAGAGCTCAAAGCCTTTGTTTATGAAGACTGAAGCTTCAGGCACTAATGGCAGTTGTGACCCACAAGGGTTGCAGTGTAAGTTACAGTCCCCAGCCCCTCCTGCAGTCGGGTCATGGGGGCGCAGTGTGCGGTCATCCAGGCAGCAGCGCAGAAGAGGGACTCCTTTCCTGGAAAGTAGCAGACAATGCCTATTTTAGTCTCCTCGGTGCCCAGTAGATGCCTCCCCGGGTGCACAGTAGGTATTTTTGGACTGTGGTTGTCGTTCCGTCCCTCAGTCATATCCGACTCTTTGTGACCCATGAACTAGAGCCAGCCAGGCTTCCTGTCCTTCACGGCCTCCCGGAGTCTGCTCAGACTCATTCCCATTGAGTTGATGATGCTATCCAGCCGTCTCGTCCTCTGCTGCCCCCTTCTCTTCTTGCTCTCAGTCTTTCCCAGCCTCAGGGTCTGGACTGGGAATAGATAAAATAATGGACAGTTAAAAGCTTCTATGCATAGGAAAGATAATGAAAAGGGTAAATATTTAAGCTGGGCTTCCAAAAGCAAACGATCAGTGGAACTGCCTTGCATTAGAGACAGTCTCCTTTTCTTTGATTTCACTCCTATTTTGGGTAATTGCAAATCCTTTAAAGGAAAGGCATTTCCAAAATGGTGAGTTGGCCTGTTCTGATGTTGTAACAGCCCTGCCTCTCACTTCTGTGAACAGTGCCATGTGAGCGTCTTCGAGAAGCATTCCGCAGGTCAAACAGACTCATTCCTGGACTTCACGGGGCTTATCGTTGATGGCTACCTTAGGAACAGTTTCTTTCCTTGCTGTACGTATGTCTTGGCCTGTGTGAGTCCTTTCCGTACCCTGTTTGGAAACCTTTTTAATGAGTAGATTGTATTTCAGGTTTTAATCTTGGCATCTGTTGTTCAGAACACCAGTCTGTTATTACTTAAGGCTTATGCCCAGACTTGGAATGCAGGCTGCTAAGAAACGTCACACAGTGAGGGCTTGTCAGCACTTACCGTACAGGTTCCTCACGGGGCTGCCTGTCTGTCTGGCCCGTGCCCGGGGTGTCTGCGCTCTCCTGAGGTGACCTGGATCCGTCAGTCGGTAATAATCTGCTTCTGAACAAGTGGTGGTGGAGGGATTTGATGAGGTGTGCTCGTTGCCAGTGCCTGACGGTATTCACTACTGTCCCTGTCTTGCAAAATGATCATTTCCCTGTATTCAAACAAGAATATTAGGAGTAGTTGTCACTCGACTTTTCAGAATTACTTAAAGAGCTTGTGAGTTATGCACACTCACTCCACCACCCTCTTCTACCACCTATATTCTAAGGCTATTCTAGAACAGAAGACGTTCACAGAGGTTGGCCCAGACACTGGTATGTTTCTTAAAACTTTTTTATTTTTAATCGAAGGATAATTGCTTGCAATATTATGTTGGCTGCTGCCAAATATCGACATGAATAAGCCATGTATACGTATGTCCCCTCCCGCTTGAGCCTCCTTCCCACCTCCCACCCATCCCAGCCCCTGGGCTGTCACAGAGCCCCAGGTTTGAGCTCCCTGCATCATAGAGCAGATTTCCACTGGCTCTCTGATTTTATATTAATGTATATGTTTTGATCTATTTTCTCAATCCGTCCCACCCTCTCCTTCCCTTCCTATGTCCACAAGTCTGTTCTCTATGTCTGCATCTCCATTGCTGCTCTGAACAGTCTCCTTTTCTTTGATTTCACTCCTATTTTGGGTAATTGCAAATCCTTTAAAGGAAAGGCATTTCCAAAATGGTGAGTTGGCCTGTTCTGATGTTGTAACAGCCCTGCCTCTCACTTCTGTGAACAGTGCCATGTGAGCGTCTTCGAGAAGCATTCCGCAGGTCAAACAGACTCATTCCTGGACTTCACGGGGCTTATCGTTGATGGCTACCTTAGGAACAGTTTCTTTCCTTGCTGTACGTATGTCTTGGCCTGTGTGAGTCCTTTCCGTACCCTGTTTGGAAACCTTTTGAATGAGTAGATTGTATTTCAGGTTTTAATCTTGGCATCTGTTGTTCAGAACACCAGTCTGTTATTACTTAAGGCTTATGCCCAGACTTGGAATGCAGGCTGCTAAGAAACGTCACACAGTGAGGGCTTGTCAGCACTTACCGTACAGGTTCCTCACGGGGCTGCCTGTCTGTCTGGCCCGTGCCCGGGGTGTCTGCGCTCTCCTGAGGTGACCTGGATCCGTCAGTCGGTAATAATCTGCTTCTGAACAAGTGGTGGTGGAGGGATTTGATGAGGTGTGCTCGTTGCCAGTGCCTGACGGTATTCACTACTGTCCCTGTCTTGCAAAATGATCATTTCCCTGTATTCAAACAAGAATATTAGGAGTAGTTGTCACTCGACTTTTCAGAATTACTTAAAGAGCTTGTGAGTTATGCACACTCACTCCACCACCCTCTTCTACCACCTATATTCTAAGGCTATTCTAGAACAGAAGACGTTCACAGAGGTTGGCCCAGACACTGGTATGTTTCTTAAAACTTTTTTATTTTTAATCGAAGGATAATTGCTTGCAATATTATGTTGGCTGCTGCCAAATATCGACATGAATAAGCCATGTATACGTATGTCCCCTCCCGCTTGAGCCTCCTTCCCACCTCCCACCCATCCCAGCCCCTGGGCTGTCACAGAGCCCCAGGTTTGAGCTCCCTGCATCATAGAGCAGATTTCCACTGGCTCTCTGATTTTTATATTAATGTATATGTTTTGATCTATTTTCTCAATCCGTCCCACCCTCTCCTTCCCTTCCTATGTCCACAAGTCTGTTCTCTATGTCTGCATCTCCATTGCTGCTCTGCGAACAGGTTCATCAGTGCCATCTTTCTAGATTCCATATGTATGTGTTCATACACGATGTTTGTCTTCCTCTTGCTGATTTACTTCACTCTGTATAATAGGTTCTGGGTTTACCCAGCTCATTAGAACTGACTCAAATGTATTCCTTTTTGTGGCTGAGTAATATTCCATTGTGTACATGTACCACAGCTTCTTTATCCATTCATCTGTCGGTGGACATCTAGGTTGCTTCCATGTCCTAGCTGTTGTAAATAGTGCTGCGATGCAGACAACTGGTATTTTGAAAATGTACCCACTTGATGACTACCCTGTGTGAGGACAGCGTAACCACCACCCTCCTTCCATGCCCTCTGAGTCACCCTGCATCTCTAGCGCTTTCTGCTCATTCTGGAATTCCTGCTGTCACTTCGTTTGATGATTTCCTCCATCTTATAAACCCAGTGTTCTGTCTTCCCCATAATCTACCTTTTCTGATTATCTGCGAGACATTTTCCTAATGCAGTCATCTGTTGGTTTACACAGTAAGCATTCATGAAAGGTGCCCTGTGCCTTGTGCTGTGTAAGAGATACAATCCAAGGAAGCTACAGTTACTTTTCTCCAGAAGGAGTTCCAGGTCTGGTAGATCTATAACTAAATGCTGGGGAACCTGCAACAGTTCTGTGAGTGAATGTGGCCTGGCTCTGTGAGTGTAGCAATAGGAGGATTGGTGCAAACCTTTTGTGTGCAGCAACAGTCTAACTGAACTTGATTGGTTGTCGGCTCCTTGGTAGACTATTCTATAGTACCCAGGTATTTTAAAACTTACCCTTTAAAAGCTTCATGTTGTCAAGATTTGTAAGTTGAGTCATTTCTCCTTCCTTAAGAGTAAAAGGAAGTTTCTGTGATGAACAGTTTGGCTTATAGTCTGTGAGGTCTTTGGAAACTTGACCTTCAGTCATTCCGTGTGGCTGAGTGATGGGGCAGGCATTTCAGAGGTTCAGGTTCCCAGCATTTCACATGAGTAAACACAGTCCAGCCTTTGGCAGTCTGCCACCCTCTCTACTTGGTAGACAGGTTCGTGAAATTTGACACTCTTACGTCTTTCCTGGAAAACCTGGTAAGGTTCAGCAGTCCTTCAACGGCTGACCCATTTCTGTTAAACTCCTGTTGTCAGACCCACCTGTGAGGTTATCTCATACCTATTGTCGGAATAATCAATGTGTTTCACAGATTTTTTTTTTTTAACTTATCAGCCTGGTCTTTGAGTGACAGCTTACACTTTGGATGCAAAAATGGACACTATTCTTTGTGTTTACTGTGCTGCCAGCAACTTCCCGTAAAATGGGAACCACTTTTTACATCAATCTGTAAATTGCAGGATCCCAGTGTTCTGTCTTTTTCCCCATAAAATCTACCCCTGTGTGAGGACAGCGTAACCACCACCCTCCTTCCATGCCCTCTGAGTCACCCTGCATCTCTAGCGCTTTCTGCTCATTCGGGAATTCCTGCTGTCACTTCGTTTGATGATTTCCTCCATCTTATAAACCCAGTGTTCTGTCTTCCCCATAATCTACCTTTTCTGATTATCTGCGAGACATTTTCCTAATGCAGTCATCTGTTGGTTTACACAGTAAGCATTCATGAAAGGTGCCCTGTGCCTTGTGCTGTGTAAGAGATACAATCCAAGGAAGCTACAGTTACTTTTCTCCAGAAGGAGTTCCAGGTCTGGTAGATCTATAACTAAATGCTGGGGAACCTGCAACAGTTCTGTGAGTGAATGTGGCCTGGCTCTGTGAGTGTAGCAATAGGAGGATTGGTGCAAACCTTTTGTGTGCAGCAACAGTCTAACTGAACTTGATTGGTTGTCGGCTCCTTGGTAGACTATTCTATAGTACCCAGGTATTTTAAAACTTACCCTTTAAAAGCTTCATGTTGTCAAGATTTGTAAGTTGAGTCATTTCTCCTTCCTTAAGAGTAAAAGGAAGTTTCTGTGATGAACAGTTTGGCTTATAGTCTGTGAGGTCTTTGGAAACTTGACCTTCAGTCATTCCGTGTGGCTGAGTGATGGGGCAGGCATTTCAGAGGTTCAGGTTCCCAGCATTTCACATGAGTAAACACAGTCCAGCCTTTGGCAGTCTGCCACCCTCTCTACTTGGTAGACAGGTTCGTGAAATTTGACACTCTTACGTCTTTCCTGGAAAACCTGGTAAGGTTCAGCAGTCCTTCAACGGCTGACCCATTTCTGTTAAACTCCTGTTGTCAGACCCACCTGTGAGGTTATCTCATACCTATTGTCGGAATAATCAATGTGTTTCACAGATTTTTTTTTTTTAACTTATCAGCCTGGTCTTTGAGTGACAGCTTACACTTTGGATGCAAAAATGGACACTATTCTTTGTGTTTACTGTGCTGCCAGCAACTTCCCGTAAAATGGGCACCAAATTCCCCAAGCATTTATTACATCAGCATAGCATAGTAAAGCAGGCTTTGAACAATTCCTGCAGCTGACACTTGTAAGCAGAGCCTTAAAGAAGTGTGTCAACCAGGAAAGCCCAAGAGTACTGGATTGGGTAACCTATTCATTGTCCAGGGGAATTTTCCCAACCCAGGAATCGAACTGAGGTCTCCTGCTTTGCAGGCAGATTCTTTACCATCTGAGCCACCAGAGAAGCCCCACCAAAATTATAGAGAACTTCTTAGTGAAGTAAAAGGGTTGCTTTGTGAAAGAGTAGGGCTCTTAGCAGTTTTTTGCTTTCAGCTCTTCTCCTTTGGTATTCACCTTGATCGCTTCACATCTTTGGGGGCCATCATCACCCCTGTCCTTGATGAATGAGTATGATGACTGAAAAGCATCACGTCTTGGTTGTTACAGTATTGCCTGATTAGAAATACATTGTACTTGGGCATCACAAGTCCTAGCTTGGAGCCCAGATTCTAGCATTTACTGTGTAATTCAACTTAAGTTGTTCACATTCCTAGTCTATTAGGTGGGAATAATAAAAATGTCTGCTCCTACCCCATTTTCAGCTACCTTCTACTCCTAATGTAGATCGAGTGAGAAAATGAATTGCAGAGTGTCCATAACTTAAACAGTGCTCTGCCCTGGGAGCCCCCATCCTCCCTAAGGAAGGGTTTTGTGAGTCTCGCAGGGTTCATGACATGGCTTTTTCTGTAACAGGACAGTTATTGGGGCTTTCCTTTCTATGGGCATCTGTGCTCACAAGCAGCTGTGTCTTCCCCCTCCCAGAGGCGACCAGGACCTCTGTGGGACAGCTGCTTAGGATGACAGTCTTTCTTCAGTTAAGCTGAAAGCTACCCTCCTGACGTCCAAGATAATTTACACTTCTTGGTTCTAGTTTTGCAGAGTAACATGAAACAGTTCAAATCACTGCATGTGTCAAGTTGTAGAAATTTATAACTGAGAAGGGGTCTTAAACTCAGCTTCCTGTTTTTGGCAATTCAATTCAGTAAATAAGAACTGGGGCCTGTCACAGTGCTCCACAGTGAAGGCAGCTATTGTTTCTCCTCCTGATCTCCGGAAGTGGAACCAAAGGGCAGGGAACCAAATGGGGATGAATGGGAAAGAAGAGCTTTTTAACTCCTTAGTGTGCAAAATTGTGGTGGTTTAAATTTTTTTTTTTTTTTTTTAGAATCCTTGCTAGAAGAACTAATAACCTGTGTTTATTGGGCCAGGAATAATTTAAATAGCTTTGAATCTACCAGTGAACTTACTGATGAGCAGTGTGACTTTGGGGGAGTCAGCCATTCTCTTCAGGATTGGTTTCCCTCGCACTTAAGATGGGACTAAAATTATCTGCCCTGCCTGCTTTGTATAGCTGTTAGATATGATAATGTATGATAATGTATATGGATTCAACTACTCACTTCTTATAAGCCATGTAACGCTTGGAAAGTTCTTTAAACTTTTCTTGGCCTCATCTTTAAAAAAATGGGTATAGTATCAGTACTTATTTTAGGGTTTTTATGAGAAATATATGAGTTAATTTCCATGAAATACAGTAGAGCAGCACCTGATGGTTAATGCCTAACACATTATTATTTTATGAATTTTTGAGGGCTCTGTGACTTAAGAGTTTTTAGTCTACTGTATTTTTTTTTTTTTGAAATAGCATCAAAACATAAAAATAAACTGTTGCACCCTATTTACCAACCAAATCTAGTAACAGAATTGGCACCATTTATCTTTCTGATCACTTTGGTAATTTCATAAGATGTGATTTGGTTGTCAGAAAAGCTTTACCCAATCCTGAAAGCTTACTCCCAGATACCTTACTTCCTTCAACCTTAGGCCAAATTTATGTATCCTCAGATGTGTGTTTTCTTGGCTGTGTAGAAAACTTAGAGTGGGGATCAGGATTTGACCCTGCCTTCTCTATTTAGGGTCTTGAGAGATTTGTTTTAATGGGCCAGAGCTTTGCTTGTGTTGTAATAACAAAAGCAATTTTTTAAAATGTTATCTTTAACTTGAAAGTGTGTTAATCCAAGTATTTTTGTGACTCATTTAGCTTTAAGAGTTAATGAAACATTGATCAAGAACTTCATTTCTAACAGACCCATTCATAGTAATCCTAGTGGCACATTTTACAGATGCTATTTCCAGATAAAAATACTGATCGTGACTTCCTATGATGTTTCCTGAAGGAGTAAAATTAAACTGTGAGATGTGCTTGGAATTTAACTAGTAATTAACTTATAAAGAATCTTCTAAAGAAATCATAACTCCTCTAAGCTGTTATACCGTAAAAGACCATATGAGTTCAGAATTCTTTCATACGTGTATTTTTCTTAACTGAAATCCAGTGAGTATTGTTCAGTATCCTCCAAGTTTATAACTGAACTGAAAGGATTTCTTTAGATAGAGGAGCCTTTGAGTCCCATGCTGGCTTTTCAACCTCAGATCCAGTATGGGTTAGTGCTGATGCTGTGTATAACCTAATTATCTGGATATACGTTTTTACTTATATATTATATTGTGTTATATAGTCCTAAGTGGCATGATCAGGCTAAACATTTTTAAACATACAGAAAGCACAAGTTAGTTTCATCTGCTAGTCAGTTTCTTTTCCAAACTTTTCCATTAAGAAATGTCAGATTTCTATTTAAATGGGGGAGGTGATGAGTAGACTACCTAGAGAGAAAGGGGTGCTATCATGCATGGCAGCGTGATAAGAGTGCGATTTGGAAACCCTGCTTCTCTGTGATGCTGGGGACATATCTCTGTTTCTTTCGACCTCTGCTTTATCATTTGTTAATGGACGTGCTCCTCGTCTGAAAAGGTTATAATCTGATGCCACACAGTCCTGGGTGCACAGTTAATTCCCAACAAATGGCAGTTATGACACTTTATGTTAGAAATCTGTTCCATTTATATTTAATCTTTCAAAGCAATGCGGAAAGACATTTTGGTCTGTTTTGTGATCGTATTAATAGGCTTATAATTTTCTAAGTTTACCGAAAAGACTTGGAGAACACCAAAAAGGATACTTGATTTTGGAAAAACTAATCATTAAAGAAATTCCTCTTCTTGAGTCCTCTGTTTACTGTTAGAGCTGTAATTGACCGTTTTTCTGTTTCTCCAGTCATTGTCATCCTAGTGAACTTAGTTTTAAAAGACGTTAACAGAGTAACTGAAAGGGATGTAAAGTGCTGCCAGGATAGAATCCTCATTGGCAATTTTCTATTTCATTCTATAATTAGTTTCTGGATTATTTGAGCCTTTTATGGTTGCTCATAAAGTGCCCTCAAGGTCACAGATTGTAAGGTCCGTGTCCATGGACTGCGCCTTCCTCACTGCTCTCTTAATTTTTCTAGTTCTCCGGAGGTTTGGATCTTGTGTTAGTGCATCAGTGTTCATAGGAAGGCGTGGCTGTATTGTGATACAAGTGAAATTTATGTGCAGCCTGGGGACAAATATTTGAAACATCACATTTTAATGGGGGGCTTCCCTGGTAGCTCAGACAGTAAAAAGTATGCTATGCAGGAGCCCCAGGTTCAATCTCTGGGTCAGGAAGATACCCTGGAAAAGGAAATGGCAAGCCACTCCAGTATTCTTGCCTGGAAAATCCCATGGACAGAGGAGCCTGATGAGCTCCAATTCATGGGGTCGCAAAGAGCTGAACACGACTGAGCATTTTTCCTTCCTTATATTGTAATGAGACATAAAACTGCATTGTTAAGTCTTCTTGGTGAGTTCAAAAAAAAGAGTAATTCTTTGTTCAATTTGTTTCTCCAGGTGGCATTTTTCTAAAGTTGCTCATTGAAACTTCCCAGCGTTCCTGCAGATACAATAGGTGAGTCCATGAAATCAGATACCCTTATTATCAGTGATTCTTTAGAAACCTTTTCCAGGTGAGTAGCAACTCATTTCTTGAAAGAGGTACAGTGTTTCAAACTTTTGGGCCCTGAATAATAAGCACTAGTATTTTTTCATTTTTGTTTTTGGCTAGATACACCACTTTGACGAATATACACAAATGTTATAAAGGACCCTGTTAAGTTTCATAAATGATATTAAGTTTAATGCCATAAATTCTATACTTCATTCTGACATGGTTTGTTCTGTTACCATTTATAAACAAGTTTCAGATCACCTTATCATGGGCATAGCTGACTTTAAGTTGTCTTTCTTTTGGAAACTCTCTGTGGGCCATTCACCCTTTGTTATCATTTTTCTCTGAAAGGAGAACTAGAGATAGCCAATTCAAATTACCCAGTTTAGTACTTGTTGACAACTTGGGTGGAAGACTTACCTAAATAGAAGTTGAAAACAGTTGACTAACAATAGGTGATTTATGATTAATTCTATAGATTTTAACTTATAAAGGCCACTTTGGGAAAATATTAGAAACAATACTGGGGCTGAATAACCTCCTATAGGTATGCATTCAAGGAAATCAAGACAGTGGAAAGTTAAATAATTGTCCTCAAAGACTGCTCCATCTCTGGTTCTTAAAAAGGAGAGACCTGTTCAACCTGATCCTGTTGGGCAGGTCCTCGACCTCCGGGATCGTATTAATACCTGATGCTGTGAGGTGGAACTGATGTAACAGTAATACAATGCACAGTAGATGTAATGCTTTCAAATCGTCCTAAAGCCATTCCCACATCACGCCCCCGCCTCAGTCAGTGGAAAAATTGTCTTCCCTGAAACCGGTCCCTGGTGTCAAAAACGTTGTAGACTGCTACTATAGGGGCCTTACTCTTGTTATGAACTTGAGGGTGGGGCTCGGGCCAAGGGAGCCAGTGCATGGTGTGTGTTAGGTACTGACCAATACCCTGTCCAGGAGGGTCTGCCGCGTGCAGGGGATTTGCATAGTGTTTTTGCAGATACCATTTCATTTGTGAAAGGGTGATCATTTTAGTTTATAGATTCCGGGAAAGGAAAATTGTTCTTATGTCATAAATGGAAATGTTGATTTCTCAAATGTTCTTAAGTTGTCCTAACAACTGCTCATTGGGTTAGGTGAAGAAGCTTAGCTTGTTTTCCTGGTTCTTTATTTTTGAATGGAAACTGTAAGCTCTTAGAAGTTATGAAATTATTTGAGAAAAGTTCCTGCTCATGGGAAAGCAAGGGCTGACCCAAGATAGGTGGGTGTCCTGTTCACCCTTTATCAAGCTGATAATCTTTAAGTATCATCTCTGTATTTATTTAGTGGGGGTGGGGCAAACTGTCTATTAATAAAGACTACTAATAAAAAAACATACTTTTCCCTGAACATGAAAATAAGGGGTTTATTACTTATGATGTTCTTTTTTTTTTTTTAATTAATTAATTAATTTATTTATTTATTTATTTTTGTACATGTATGTTCCCAGATCAATCAGATGCATATCCCTTGACCCTCCCCCCACCCAGATTCCACCCCCCCCATCCCTCCTTCTGAACCAGGTGTTCACAAACCTGTTTAAAAGTTGGTAGTGAACTTCCCTGGTGGTCCAGTGGGTAAGGACACCGCCTTGCAGCGCAAGGGGTGCTGTTCGATCCCTGGCCTGGGAAGATCTCACGTGCTGCGGAGCGGCTGGACCCATGTGTCCAACTACAGAGCTGGAGCTCTGGAGCGCATGCACCCAAAGCCGGTGCTCTGCAGTGAGAGAGGCCACTGTGATGGGAGGCCCACACAGGCCAAAGAACAAAGATGGATGAAAATAAATAAATGAAGGATCAATAGAAGTGGCCAAAAAAAAGAAGTTGGTGGTAATGACAGTCTGCCACGCACTGTTCAGATCCAGAATTGCAGGGCCCTGCCAGTCAGGTGACATTGGGGTTGGTGTGGGGCCTGCTTTTACTCATAACAGCTCTACAAGGGGAATATTCTCAACAGAGATAGGCCTCTGCTGCTGAGGAGTGTTTATTTCCACTCAGAGGCACTGTCTGCTTGAGTGAAAATAGGTCTGGATGCCATTTTGCCTGTCATGTAAGGAGTTGAGTGTACCCCCAACTTAAGTGGCTTCATGTTTCTGAGGTATTCCAGTGACGATCTAGCCCCTCTGTGAGCTGTCCCCCTGGATCAGCGCCAGGCTGGCCTGTTCAGTCCAGCTCCAGGGAAAAGCCACTTCCCTTCTGCCAGCACCTTCAAAAGCCAAGTTGTGTTCGTCTTGAAGATCTGACCAGATAAAACCAACCTGCTCTGTAGCTCTCTCTTTTTCTTTTTCAAATTGTGAATTTAACCCTGGATAAATGTGTAAAACTTAACCAAATCAGATACATAAGAACAACCATTCTGATTAACAGCGATTACAAAGAAATCTGATCCTGCCTTCTGTTACATATATTCACTCATGTTATATCAGCTTGGTGGAAGGTTTCTTTTGAGCAGAGACTTTGCGATTTGGGGAGAGCCTTGACATCAGGAGGCCCTAGGCAGAGGCTCCACCTCGGCTGGATGCACACCTGGCGTAGAATTCCAGCTGTGGTGTGAGCTGGCCGTGTGACTGAGTACAGGCTTCTTTACCTGACGGAATGCTCATCTCTTCATGTGTGGATATGACTGCCTCCCAGAGTGGTTTGGAGGATTAAACATAGCAAAGATGGCAACATGTGTGGGTGCATAGTAGACAGCAGACGCTCTGCCTGACTCCAAATACCAGTCTCTTGGGCATGGGGTGGGGAGGTCCGCTCTGCCCCAGGCAACTCCTGTGTCTCACTGGCAAAGCGGAAGGTGATTGCTGCTTTGCTCTGCCCTGCCCTGCCTGCTCTATGGCAATTATACAGAGCCTTTGAAAAGTTGGAACTCAGGGCGTATGGTTGAAATCAGAGGGTTTCTAATGGCAGGCATTTTTTTTTCAATCTAGTCAGACTTTCTGGGTTTGAATCCTAGCTCTGTACTTTATAATTAGACATATGACCCTGAACAAATTGTTAACACCCTCTCTGGCTCTCACCCCGTTCATAGGATTGCTGCGAGATTAAGTGACGGTGTGGAGCGCGGGGCATATGAAACAAGTACCTTGTGACTCTCAAGCAATACGCCAGTAAAGTTGCCAGGATCCTTTTAGAAATGAGGCAGAAAAAATGACTGAAAAGAATATGGTTTTTAAATCTTTCCAGTTTGAACCTCAGCTTATTGAACTGCCTTTTCTATCATGTGATGTTAGTTTAGATCAGGGAAGATCATCTTTGTCCTGAATAAACTAAGAGAGACAATATCCTGCCACATGGTACTCACTCATTCAGAAGGGCACAGCATTGAGATTTGGTCTTCCTGAATTTTCTTCATGAGTAAACAGATCTTTCCCTGTTTGTGGAATTGACAAGATAAGCAGAGTGAAAGCTCTAGACCTGTATTGTCCAATATGGTGGCTGTATCTGGCTACTGAGCAGTTTGAAATATGGCTAGTGTGAGTAAGGCACTGAATTTTTAATTTTAGTTCATTTAAAATTTAGAACTGATAGTTAATTCAGTTATTGGTAAGCTTTTATGTATTTATGGGAACATCTTGGGCATCTGCTTTTCAACAGTAAATTTTATAAATCAAGATCAAGTGCTTCTGAGGAAAAATTAGTGCCTGTGTGGAGATGAGCTATAACTGAAGAATATACAGCATAGTCTAAAGTATTGGTGTTAGAAAGAATTATGTCAGTGTTTTAACACTTTCTATATTGATTCTATGTGGAAATGATAATATTTTGTATCTCTTGAGTTTTTTTAATGTTGCACCTAAGATTTCAAGATCATGCACATGCTCACGTAATTCCATTGGGCACTGCTGCTCTAGATGATCATTGAAAGAGTTGAATAATTTCTAATTTATTAAGTGAAGTACAGGATTTTCCAATAGACTATGCAGATCATGAAAGTGTTTTTTTTTTTTTTTTCCCCTCTCTCCTAAGGTTTTTGTTTTCAGTCTACCAATTAACAAGTTTAGAGGAATCTTTTTTTTGATACTTAAAATTGGAAAGATGAAGAAAAGGCACAGAGCAGATGCATTATCTGTATTTTATGTGAGGCTCTGTGTAGACATCCTGGCTGTAGTCTTTCCCCTCAGCCTTCTTACAAAATGTGTGTAGGAAGACGCCCATTGCCACCCACCAGAATGTGAGCCCAGGCACTTTTTCAGCTAAGCATTCTGCTCCCTTGATGACTGTTGGCTCTGACACATGATGCTAACACCTTGTTTCCTGGGTCACATTTTGTCATGCCCAGGAGATCAGTTTAGGAACTGTCATCCAGGAGAACTCTATGACTTTTAATTACCTATAGTGAGTTATACTCACTTCTTAGTGTTGTTGTTTAGTCGCTCAGTCATGTCCTACTCTTTGTGACTCCATGGACTGTAGCCTGCCAGGCTCCTCTGTGCATGGGATTCTCTAGGCAAGAATGCTGGTGTGGGGCTTCCCTGGTGGTCCAGTGGGTAAGGACACCGCCTTGCAGTGCAAGGGGCGCTGGTTTGATCCCTGGCCTGGGAAGATCCTATGTGCCGTGGAGCGGTTGGACCGATGTGTCCAACTATGGAGCCAGCGCTCTGGAGCACATGTGCCCAGAGCCGGTGCTCTGTAACGAGCGAGGCCACTGCAACGGGAGGCCCACACAGGCCAAAGAACAAAGATAAATAAATGATAGATCAATAGAAGTGACCAAAAAAAAGAATACTGGCATGGGTAGCCATTTCTTTCTCCAGGTGGTTTTCCCGACCCAGGGATCAAACCTGAGTCTCTTGCTTGGCAGGCAGATTCTTTACCGCTGAGCCCTCTGGGAAACTCTGAAACATTCCAAACAAGTAAATAAAGTGGTTGCCTAATTTACTGGACGTATCTGTAGACCTGAATGTTTCATTCTATTTCTGTACCGGTTTAAGATGTTTCTAAAAGGCATTTTTCACACTTATACAATAAGGTAATAGACGTAAATAAGAATTAGAAAGAAATGAATAAAAGCATTGTAACACAGGCTTTAGATAGTTTCAACAAATATTTATCCAGGGACTATGTTAAAAACTGTTAACTCTACTGGTACTGCAGTACCAGAAATCCAAAGAAATATCTGCTGGCTTGAAGTTTAGTTGTAACCAGTGTATGTATGAAACATGAGAAGATAATGCAACTAAAGTGATCAGTGGTCTGTCTCATATTTATGCCTTCAGTGACACTTAAGTGGATTCCAGAAGGTGGGGAGAAGGGTGTTAGATTCAGAATCACGCTGGTCTGGGTTTGAGACCCAGCTGTGTCACGTGATGGTAGGGAGGTTTTCTAACTTCTCTGATTGTGTTTCTATGTAGTTGGTGCCAACAAACACCAGCCGCTTCGCTTGATAAAAGTTTCCCGTTGTATTTACTTGATCTGTGACACCCGCACCCCTTTGTATAATAAACATGGTAAATACCTCTCTGTCTTCATAGTTTGCCAGACCAAGGAAGTAAACTTTACTTTCTAGTAAACTCTCTCCAGGAACTGAGCACGATTGATACCTGCATGTTAGATAGAAACCATCATCAAATATCGTGAAGAATCTTCAGCTAAAGAAAGGTGGCTTTTCCTTGCAGAGTTTAACTGTACTGACACTGAGGTTTTTAGACTCCAATATTAGAATATATTAATAGAATTCATTTCTGCCAGCAGCTTGGAAGCAGTTAATAGGTGAGCAGAAAACTTAGTCAGAGAGGTTATACTAAGCTTTCTCTCTTTACTGAGAGTAAATTGGATGAAATATATGTTTTCTAAATAGAAAGTGATAAAATATAAATTGGCAGTGGTTTACAAGGTTTAACAAAAGAAATCAAAGTAATTAAATGTGTTAAAGCCTTAAAGTGAGTACAGTGCTTTCTCTGTTGCTGTTGCTCTCATGGTAACCAACTGTCTTATTTTGGTAAGAAGTCTGGCTGTAGACAATGTGTGTATCTCAAGGAGATTCCTGAGAATCCTTCCCATCAGGGGCACTTCCTTTCTCTGAAAAGTGTCTTCCCTGGGTACACCTGCTGAGGGCTGGTCTGAGTCTTTTATTGTCCTCTCTGTACAATGTCTGTTGCATGGTAGGTGTGGAGTGAGTGTCTATTAGGTGGACGGAGGGTAAATGATGGTTACACTGCAGAGTTGGTTCTGTAACGTCCTTGGAAAAGAACTCTACTTCAGTACGTTATAGGCTGCTCAGCACAGTGCCTGACACACGTTATGTACCCAGTAAATGTTGGGGAAATGGAGGCATAAATGTGGGCTTAAGTATAACTTGCAATTTATAAAGGGCTTTTGGGAATATGACCTATGTTCCGAAATATGTTTGTTTAACAATATTCTCATTACACAAGATAGGGAATAATCCCTTAGTCAAGAAACACAGAGCATACATCACATAGGAAACAGTAACTTTGGCTACATTAAAAATCATGAACTTTATCAAAAGGCTATAAAGAGAGTAAAAAGATAAAATATTTAGAACACTCATAAATTCACAAAGGAGAATATGTAAAGAATGCCTGTGAATTAATAAGGAGGATAGGCTGACAACTGAAACAAAAATCCACGAGTAGACAAGGGTGGTGAAATACTTGAACAGGCACTTCATGGAGGGGAACCACAAGGAACCAGTAAAATGAAAAGTTGCTCAACCTCTTGAGTAATGTGAGTACAAACCCCTCCATGAGATACAATCTCACTTCTGAGTTTTAAGTCTGATAATGGCCAAGTCCTGACAAGAATGTGGAACAGCATGAACTCTCAGTTACTGGCGATGAGAATCAAATCAGATTCTCCCACTTTATTTTTTGACGTGTGTGTGTGTGTGCGTGTGTGTGTGTGTTAGCTGCTCAGTTGTGTCTGACTTGTTGTGACTCCAAGGACCGTAGCCCACCAAGCTCCTCTGTCAGGTGCATGGCAAAAGGACTCATTCGTTCAATATAAGCATAAAGCCTTAAAGTGAGTACAGTGCTTTCTCTGTTGCTGTTGCTCTCATGGTAACCAACTGTCTTATTTTGGTAAGAAGTCTGGCTGTAGACAATGTGTGTATCTCAAGGAGATTCCTGAGAATCCTTCCCATCAGGGGCACTTCCTTTCTCTGAAAAGTGTCTTCCCTGGGTACACCTGCTGAGGGCTGGTCTGAGTCTTTTATTGTCCTCTCTGTACAATGTCTGTTGCATGGTAGGTGTGGAGTGAGTGTCTATTAGGTGGACGGAGGGTAAATGATGGTTACACTGCAGAGTTGGTTCTGTAACGTCCTTGGAAAAGAACTCTACTTCAGTACGTTATAGGCTGCTCAGCACAGTGCCTGACACACGTTATGTACCCAGTAAATGTTGGGGAAATGGAGGCATAAATGTGGGCTTAAGTATAACTTGCAATTTATAAAGGGCTTTTGGGAATATGACCTATGTTCCGAAATATGTTTGTTTAACAATATTCTCATTACACAAGATAGGGAATAATCCCTTAGTCAAGAAACACAGAGCATACATCACATAGGAAACAGTAACTTTGGCTACATTAAAAATCATGAACTTTATCAAAAGGCTATAAAGAGAGTAAAAAGATAAAATATTTAGAACACTCATAAATTCACAAAGGAGAATATGTAAAGAATGCCTGTGAATTAATAAGGAGGATAGGCTGACAACTGAAACAAAAATCCACGAGTAGACAAGGGTGGTGAAATACTTGAACAGGCACTTCATGGAGGGGAACCACAAGGAACCAGTAAAATGAAAAGTTGCTCAACCTCTTGAGTAATGTGAGTACAAACCCCTCCATGAGATACAATCTCACTTCTGAGTTTTAAGTCTGATAATGGCCAAGTCCTGACAAGAATGTGGAACAGCATGAACTCTCAGTTACTGGCGATGAGAATCAAATCAGATTCTCCCACTTTATTTTTTGACGTGTGTGTGTGTGCGTGTGTGTGTGTGTTAGCTGCTCAGTTGTGTCTGACTTGTTGTGACTCCAAGGACCGTAGCCCACCAAGCTCCTCTGTCAGGTGCATGGCAAAAGGACTCATTCGTTCAATATAAGCATATAGTTTTATTGTGATCAAATGGTTAAATCTATGAAAAAGGCTATTTGCAGATTCACCAGCAAGTTGATTTGGTTCCAACTGGTTCCTCTCTTGTTTGTTCTATGACCACATAGACGTATCCCATCCTTATGTAGAAAACTTTTCTACTTTATCTTTAAAGTGTTCCTTGACAGGAAGGGGATGAACTGACCTCAGGTGAATGAATATACACTGGGGTAGTGTAGGAGTGTCTCCCTCATTGTCCCTAGAAAATGTATGTGTGCTTTTGCATGAAGCTTATTAATACAGGTAAAGAGTAACTGCATGCATTTATTTTTCTCATTTCCCATGTCAAAGCACAGCAACCCATGCTTTCACTAAAGAAGGCAATAACATAGCTCTGAAGTTCCAAGATCCTGCCCCCATAAACACCCTCTATACTCTGAAATTTTGTCATGGTTTTCTAGTAGAAACCAACTTCTTAGGAATTAAATATTGATTTAATAGACGTTTCCTTTTGGATTAATTGAGTAACCAAAATAAAGTGATTGTGATCTTTTCCCTCTCTTGCACTCTCACACTGTGGGGCCCACTGGTCATACAGTGGGCCTCTGCTGACAGACCACAAGGTAGCCATTCACCCAGGCATCATAGAGCCAGGGGGCCAGGCAATCTGTAAAGGTGGGACTGGCCCCCAATCTCTGTATCTCATGTTACCAACCCAGAGCAGCCCATGAAAAGTCTTCAAATTAATTGACAAGCTCAGATGGACTTGAAAATGCACCTGTTTGGGGTCCAGATTAGTCCACATACACAGCCGAAGTTGTGTTAGGAAATGGATACTTCTGTCATTAACGCACAGCTAATGAAGACAAACAAGATTACAGATCCTCTTTAGAAATCTAGTGTGGTTAGTCTGGAAGAGCTGGCTTCTCTCTTGTGGCTGCACTGGCTCATTTCTCTCTCCTGGCTTCTTTCTCAAACTGCCTTCCTTATTCAATTGATGTTCAGTCTGTTTTTCTCCCTCTCTTCATGGAATGACTAGAAGTTGGATAGACACAGTCTGCCTACTCTGGTGGCCAACTGCTGTCATGGACTCCTCGCCATTGTTCAAGGTCAGAGTAGTCAGTTCATTAGCCCTTTACACCCCACTCGGGCCTCCCTGGTTGCTCAGTGGGAGAGAATGTGCCTGCCAATGCATGAGGTGAGGGTTCAATCCCTGGATCAGGAAGATCCCCATATCATAAAAAGTTTCTAGTCTAAAATTTCCATAGTTGAATATTCTGTCTTATGGTGTATATTTAAATCATTTTGACCTTTCATTTTTGAAATTCAGGTGTTTCCTGTTTTTTTTTTTTAAGGTATTAAATATAAGCTCTGAATATCCTTGTAGTGAAACCTGTCAGTTTAGTTTTAAAAATCTGTCTAGGAAAAGTTGGGCTCTCATTGGCAGTCCTAGAGAATACTTCCTTTGGCACACCCTAAAGATTGTCAAATCTTTAGTCTTGCAAGTTTGGGAAGTGAGAGTGACATTTATTTATTTTAAAATTTTGGCCTGTTTTTTTAAATTGGTCCTTTATTTATTTATTTTCATCCATCTTTATTCTTTGGCCTGTGTGGGCCTCCCATTGCAGTGGCCTCTCTTGTTGCAGAGCGCTGGCTCATAATTGGACACACAGGTCCAGCCTCTCCAAGGCATCATAGAGCCAGGGGGCCAGGCAATCTGTAAAGGTGGGACTGGCCCCCAATCTCTGTATCTCATGTTACCAACCCAGAGCAGCCCATGAAAAGTCTTCAAATTAATTGACAAGCTCAGATGGACTTGAAAATGCACCTGTTTGGGGTCCAGATTAGTCCACATACACAGCCGAAGTTGTGTTAGGAAATGGATACTTCTGTCATTAACGCACAGCTAATGAAGACAAACAAGATTACAGATCCTCTTTAGAAATCTAGTGTGGTTAGTCTGGAAGAGCTGGCTTCTCTCTTGTGGCTGCACTGGCTCATTTCTCTCTCCTGGCTTCTTTCTCAAACTGCCTTCCTTATTCAATTGATGTTCAGTCTGTTTTTCTCCCTCTCTTCATGGAATGACTAGAAGTTGGATAGACACAGTCTGCCTACTCTGGTGGCCAACTGCTGTCATGGACTCCTCGCCATTGTTCAAGGTCAGAGTAGTCAGTTCATTAGCCCTTTACACCCCACTCGGGCCTCCCTGGTTGCTCAGTGGGAGAGAATGTGCCTGCCAATGCATGAGGTGAGGGTTCAATCCCTGGATCAGGAAGATCCCCATATCATAAAAAGTTTCTAGTCTAAAATTTCCATAGTTGAATATTCTGTCTTATGGTGTATATTTAAATCATTTTGACCTTTCATTTTTGAAATTCAGGTGTTTCCTGTTTTTTTTTTTTAAGGTATTAAATATAAGCTCTGAATATCCTTGTAGTGAAACCTGTCAGTTTAGTTTTAAAAATCTGTCTAGGAAAAGTTGGGCTCTCATTGGCAGTCCTAGAGAATACTTCCTTTGGCACACCCTAAAGATTGTCAAATCTTTAGTCTTGCAAGTTTGGGAAGTGAGAGTGACATTTATTTATTTTAAAATTTTGGCCTGTTTTTTTAAATTGGTCCTTTATTTATTTATTTTCATCCATCTTTATTCTTTGGCCTGTGTGGGCCTCCCATTGCAGTGGCCTCTCTTGTTGCAGAGCGCTGGCTCATAATTGGACACACAGGTCCAGCCTCTCCAAGGCACATGGGATCTTTCCAGGTCAGGGATCGAACTGATGCCCCTTGCACTGCAAGGCAGACTCTTTACCGACTGGACCACCAGGGAAGCCTGACATCTTATTTAAAATGTAACTTTTTATTATCAGTGAAATTGATTGTTTTCCATACATAGAAGGGTCATTTGTTTTTTATCTTTTGTGACTGTTCATTTATGTCCTCTTAGGTCAGATTTTTACTTATGACAATTGTGACATTTATGATTTGTTTTCCATTTTCCTATTATGTGCCAAGTTGGCCTGTATTTGAGGGGAAAACGAGTGTAGATATGTCAAAGAGAATACACTTGGGGATTGAGATGTGGCTTGTCGGTTGTGATAGTCAGCATCTGGAAAGTCAGCTCTACCCGATGAGCACCTGCCCCCCGACCCAGACCTTGTGGGCATCACCTTGCCCCCTGTCTAGGCAGACATCGTATAATGCCTGTTGACAGAGGAATAATAAAAGCACAATATATTGACTCGTAATGAAGTAAGTGTTCATTGACCCCTTGATGTGGTTATTACTGCCTGTCTGCTGCCCGTGTTTCTTAGGCTGCTTGTCTGCCAACTCCTCTGGCCTGCCCCTCGAGATCGTGGTGCGGGCAGTCTTTCACCCCTTCTCCCCTGCATCTCCCCGCAGTGTCCAACTTCTCTAGCCCACTCGATCCCTTCATCCACAGCCCCCAGGCCCGACTCCCCAGACCAACCCCCTCTTCCAGGCTGCAGACCCATGTAGCCTCCAGCCTGTTGGGGTTCTCCCCCTGGTATGTGTTCCTTTTATAATTTTTTAAATGGAAGGGTATTTGCTTTACACCATTGTGTTAGTTTCTGCTCTACAACATGAATCAGCTCTGACGATACATATATCCCCTCCTCCTCTGAGCCTCCCTCCCACCCCTCTCCTACCCCTGGAGGTCATCACAGAGCACCGAGCTGAGCTCCCTGTGCGATGCAGCAGGTTCCCGCCAGCTATCTGTCTTACACATGATAGTGTGTATATGTCAGTGCTGCTGTCAATCCATCCTACCCTCTTCTCCTACTACTGTGTCCCACAGGTTCATTCCCTACGTCTGTCTCTCTACTCTTGTCCTGCAAGCAGGTTCATCAATAGCATTTTAGTAGCCCTTGTGTTTCACTGACATTTCTGATGCAGTGTGCCCCCAAACGAACCTGTTTCCTTCCCCTGACGGGGCCTGTGCCTGGATTCTCTCACCTGGTAAAAACACCTCCACTTCATTCTCCATGCCAGACATCTGGGCAGCATTTTGAGACCCTGCTTTTCCCTCATTGACAGTATCTCATGGCTTATGTGAAGTTCTCATCACTTCTGCCTCCTGCCTATCTTTCAGCTACATTCTCTTCCTGCCCTCGTTAAGGTTTCGCACTGGGAATGATTACCTGCTTTGCTAATTAGAGACAGTCTTTAAAAATAAGTAAGTCCGATGTTTAAAAATAAGATCGATGTTTTGCAGGGCATAGCATTGTAATGGAAAGTTTATTAATTTTTCTGAGCAGGCTCATTCTAATGGAATGTTTATTATTCTTTATCTGAAGCAAATCCTCATTCATTAATTGAAGTAAGTGTTCATTGACCCCTTGATGTGGTTATTACTGCCTGTCTGCTGCCCGTGTTTCTTAGGCTGCTTGTCTGCCAACTCCTCTGGCCTGCCCCTCGAGATCGTGGTGCGGGCAGTCTTTCACCCCTTCTCCCCTGCATCTCCCCGCAGTGTCCAACTTCTCTAGCCCACTCGATCCCTTCATCCACAGCCCCCAGGCCCGACTCCCCAGACCAACCCCCTCTTCCAGGCTGCAGACCCATGTAGCCTCCAGCCTGTTGGGGTTCTCCCCCTGGTATGTGTTCCTTTTATAATTTTTTAAATGGAAGGGTATTTGCTTTACACCATTGTGTTAGTTTCTGCTCTACAACATGAATCAGCTCTGACGATACATATATCCCCTCCTCCTCTGAGCCTCCCTCCCACCCCTCTCCTACCCCTGGAGGTCATCACAGAGCACCGAGCTGAGCTCCCTGTGCGATGCAGCAGGTTCCCGCCAGCTATCTGTCTTACACATGATAGTGTGTATATGTCAGTGCTGCTGTCAATCCATCCTACCCTCTTCTCCTACTACTGTGTCCCACAGGTTCATTCCCTACGTCTGTCTCTCTACTCTTGTCCTGCAAGCAGGTTCATCAATAGCATTTTAGTAGCCCTTGTGTTTCACTGACATTTCTGATGCAGTGTGCCCCCAAACGAACCTGTTTCCTTCCCCTGACGGGGCCTGTGCCTGGATTCTCTCACCTGGTAAAAACACCTCCACTTCATTCTCCATGCCAGACATCTGGGCAGCATTTTGAGACCCTGCTTTTCCCTCATTGACAGTATCTCATGGCTTATGTGAAGTTCTCATCACTTCTGCCTCCTGCCTATCTTTCAGCTACATTCTCTTCCTGCCCTCGTTAAGGTTTCGCACTGGGAATGATTACCTGCTTTGCTAATTAGAGACAGTCTTTAAAAATAAGTAAGTCCGATGTTTAAAAATAAGATCGATGTTTTGCAGGGCATAGCATTGTAATGGAATGTTTATTAATTCTTTATCTGAAGCAAATCCTCATTCATTAATTTATCTTGTAGAGAAATCAGAATTCTTCACCTACCTCCTTGGCTTAAAGCAAAATACTCCTTGAATAACATCTAATACATATTTGTCAAGTAAGAGGCCCTGGGCATTATTCTTTAGTTAAAGCATTTTCCGCTTGAGGGTTTGGCATTTTTTCTTTGGACCTTAATTATTTCTATACTCCATGTGTACTGTTTTTCTGTAATATTGGAATTTGCCTCTATTAGGTAGTTTTTCAACTTCACCTCCCAGGGAACTCAGGCAAGAAATGAATGCAATTATTTTCATAAGATTCTTTCAGAGAGTAAAATTAATATTTTGGAGAATGAAAATATGGTGAATTGTTTCCTAAGGATTGAAAGATTGTTAAGATAGCAAAATCTCCTTCCCCAGGGGTAGTTTTTTTTTTTTTTTTTTTTTTAGGGATTGTTGGAAATATAGTGCTGGGAAGAATAAAAGGAAATTTAATACCATGGAAGCTGGAAACAGCCACTGAAATCCAATCTTTTGAGCATATATAATACACTAATTCCCAGAGATTTAAGAAAGCTGCGTTCACTTCCTGAGGCTGTCAGACTCCTTATAACCAAGACATGGAAAGGTTTTTCAGCATGAATATGCTATGATGATATTTTATTTACTATGAATATTGACTGTATGTGAATATGGGATGTCCCGGGGATTGCCTTCCCTTATCAGTGTCAAGTTACTTCTTTGTACTTTCCTTAGATCTGGTTCCCTGAGTACAGATCCTGTGACAGATTCAGGCACAAGTAGGCTACCTGGAGCTTATCCTGAAAAGCATCATTAGAGGACAAGGCATGGGAGAGGGAGGAGAAGAAAGCCAAGAAGGGACAGCTGTTGAGCAGGTCGCTCAATCTCTGGTAAATTCTAGGCAATGGTCTTCAGAATCATCCTGTCCTAGGGGCCAGAAAGCTGGGATGTGTCTCCTCCAACTCACATGTGTCATTGATAGTTGCTGCTGAGGCCAGCACTTGAGGCCTGTTTCTTAAAGGGGCCAAAAAAAAACACCATTAGGTGAAGGTCCTGAGTACTTGCTCTATGCACATGAGGGAGAGAGGGCTGAAGCCAGGACAGCTGGGGCACCAACAGTGCGTGCTGCTCTTACCATTGAGGCACAAGGTCACTTGAGATAGTCTGAGACAAAGTACGTACAGAGACTGTTAGTAGTATGTACTTAAATTAAGTCAGGTCAGTGCCTGATAGATGTGGGGGTGAGTTTAAAAGATACTGAAAACTGCCCACTGTTCCAGAAATGGGGAAGGGAAGATGTAGAGAGGAATCTCTGAGAGGTATCTAGATGTTGTTCCTAAAATAACATATCATGCCTTAGTCACAGAGGTTGTGATAAGCCATTACGGTAACAAATGGGGCAGATGGATTGTCCGGGTTCCATATAGGGTCATGATTTCCTCAGTGCTAATCAGCCTACAGAATTACAGTTAGGCCCATAAGGAAATTACGATATTTTTTCCATGCACTCAGATCTGGAAGAAAACAAAAATCCGACGGAAATCAGTGACTAGCCAAGTGTGAACAGGGCCACCTTCATTACTTGGGGAAATTCCTGGGGAAGGAAAAAAGGTGGAATCCAGTGCTTAATGGAACTTAACAATAATCAGTCTCTACTATGTGTTTGTCTATTCTTTTCTGTTATACAACAGTCGTGATGTTGCATCTTAACATGGAAAATATATCCTCACATCCTATTGGCTGTTCTGTTGATGTAGTCTAGGGAGCGAGGAATAAGATCTTGAGGCTTTGAGGTATCTAATTATTTAGACCTTCTTTGTACCAGATCTGGTTCCCTGAGTACAGATCCTGTGACAGATTCAGGCACAAGTAGGCTACCTGGAGCTTATCCTGAAAAGCATCATTAGAGGACAAGGCATGGGAGAGGGAGGAGAAGAAAGCCAAGAAGGGACAGCTGTTGAGCAGGTCGCTCAATCTCTGGTAAATTCTAGGCAATGGTCTTCAGAATCATCCTGTCCTAGGGGCCAGAAAGCTGGGATGTGTCTCCTCCAACTCACATGTGTCATTGATAGTTGCTGCTGAGGCCAGCACTTGAGGCCTGTTTCTTAAAGGGGCCAAAAAAAAACACCATTAGGTGAAGGTCCTGAGTACTTGCTCTATGCACATGAGGGAGAGAGGGCTGAAGCCAGGACAGCTGGGGCACCAACAGTGCGTGCTGCTCTTACCATTGAGGCACAAGGTCACTTGAGATAGTCTGAGACAAAATGCGTACAGAGACTGTTAGTAGTATGTACTTAAATTAAGTCAGGTCAGTGCCTGATAGATGTGGGGGTGAGTTTAAAAGATACTGAAAACTGCCCACTGTTCCAGAAATGGGGAAGGGAAGATGTAGAGAGGAATCTCTGAGAGGTATCTAGATGTTGTTCCTAAAATAACATATCATGCCTTAGTCACAGAGGTTGTGATAAGCCATTACGGTAACAAATGGGGCAGATGGATTGTCCGGGTTCCATATAGGGTCATGATTTCCTCAGTGCTAATCAGCCTACAGAATTACAGTTAGGCCCATAAGGAAATTACGATATTTTTTCCATGCACTCAGATCTGGAAGAAAACAAAAATCCGACGGAAATCAGTGACTAGCCAAGTGTGAACAGGGCCACCTTCATTACTTGGGGAAATTCCTGGGGAAGGAAAAAAGGTGGAATCCAGTGCTTAATGGAACTTAACAATAATCAGTCTCTACTATGTGTTTGTCTATTCTTTTCTGTTATACAACAGTCGTGATGTTGCATCTTAACATGGAAAATATATCCTCACATCCTATTGGCTGTTCTGTTGATGTAGTCTAGGGAGCGAGGGAATAAGATCTTGAGGCTTTGAGGTATCTAATTATTTAGACCTTCTTTGTGAGGGTGGAATAACAGGAGAGTATTCTAGCCCTGAGAGACCCCCAGTGCAGCTGTGAAACCAGCAGAGAAGTAGCTGCCCCTGTGCTAAACTGTTATGTTGGGGACAGAGGAAGGAGCATTTAAACCTGTGTTTGGGGAGGCATCCCAGAGCCGTGACGTTGGACTTAGGCCGTCAGGATGACTGGGTTTCACTCAGTGGTGTAGGAGGAGAATGGTAGAGCGGGTGCAGACCAGCGAGGCTAAGGCAAGGGGCCTGGAGGTTCAGAGCATGGTCAGGCAGCCGGAGTGGCTGATGTGAATGCGATTGTACAGTCAGGCAGAATCAGCCTGTGAGCATCCTGGGGATCTCGCCCTTGCCTGTGATGTCTCCTCCACACCAGTATCAACAGGTGCCCACCACTTACAATCACACCGTTTCTACTGGCTCCTGCCCATGTTCCCATCAAACATGTGGAAACAGCTTATGTGCAGGGTGATGAATGGAGCTTATAGACACTATGCAAGGTTCAGAGTGCTATTGGTGCAGCATTTTGGCAGTGAAACCTACACTTTGTGCTAGCTGGCTGTTCAGTGAGCCTTGTAAGGCCTGAGAGTGCCTTGTTGAAGGGGAAATGGACATACTTCATGCAGATAGTCAATATTATGCGTAAAATCTACTGTTCATCCTCTGTTTGCTGTGTCTTTCCTGTTAGTCCATCCAGCCCCAAGTGTTCTACATTTCTGTGTTCCAAACATTTGCCTGTATTTAATAGTATATGAAACTAGCAGTACTTTTTTTTTCCTGATTCCTTTTCTTTTCTGTATTGGTTGTCTCACAGCATTATCATATTGGTGCTTTGGGGTCACATCTGCCCTTAGAATCCTTCAGTATGTGGATTGAGAAGAGGAACAAAACAGTAACTTGGCTTTAGATTTTCCCTCCTATTACATTAACAGTTTAATCCAATCTGTTAGTTCGTGATGTTGCATCTTAACATGGAAAAAATATCCTCACATCCTATTGGCTGTTCTGTTGATGTAGTCTAGGGAGCGAGGGAATAAGATCTTGAGGCTTTGAGGTATCTAATTATTTAGACCTTCTTTGTGAGGGTGGAATAACAGGAGAGTATTCTAGCCCTGAGAGACCCCCAGTGCAGCTGTGAAACCAGCAGAGAAGTAGCTGCCCCTGTGCTAAACTGTTATGTTGGGGACAGAGGAAGGAGCATTTAAACCTGTGTTTGGGGAGGCATCCCAGAGCCGTGACGTTGGACTTAGGCCGTCAGGATGACTGGGTTTCACTCAGTGGTGTAGGAGGAGAATGGTAGAGCGGGTGCAGACCAGCGAGGCTAAGGCAAGGGGCCTGGAGGTTCAGAGCATGGTCAGGCAGCCGGAGTGGCTGATGTGAATGCGATTGTACAGTCAGGCAGAATCAGCCTGTGAGCATCCTGGGGATCTCGCCCTTGCCTGTGATGTCTCCTCCACACCAGTATCAACAGGTGCCCACCACTTACAATCACACCGTTTCTACTGGCTCCTGCCCATGTTCCCATCAAACATGTGGAAACAGCTTATGTGCAGGGTGATGAATGGAGCTTATAGACACTATGCAAGGTTCAGAGTGCTATTGGTGCAGCATTTTGGCAGTGAAACCTACACTTTGTGCTAGCTGGCTGTTCAGTGAGCCTTGTAAGGCCTGAGAGTGCCTTGTTGAAGGGGAAATGGACATACTTCATGCAGATAGTCAATATTATGCGTAAAATCTACTGTTCATCCTCTGTTTGCTGTGTCTTTCCTGTTAGTCCATCCAGCCCCAAGTGTTCTACATTTCTGTGTTCCAAACATTTGCCTGTATTTAATAGTATATGAAACTAGCAGTACTTTTTTTTTCCTGATTCCTTTTCTTTTCTGTATTGGTTGTCTCACAGCATTATCATATTGGTGCTTTGGGGTCACATCTGCCCTTAGAATCCTTCAGTATGTGGATTGAGAAGAGGAACAAAACAGTAACTTGGCTTTAGATTTTCCCTCCTATTACATTAACAGTTTAATCCAATCTGTTGTCGTGTTTGTCTCTTGTTTCTGATGGAGTAATTTGCGGGTTGAGAGGAAGAGAACTCAGCCTGGTGTCTAGGTTCTGGGGACGTGTCCTGGGGTGAATTAGGAGCAGGAGCTGAAAGTGATTCCCAGACTTGTCACTGGGGAACCCCAGGGAAAGTCAGTCAAATAACCATTCCACCACGTCCCGGACTGGCTGGCCTCTGGCTGCTTAAGTTAAAAATTACATACGATTCATCCAAAGGCTCTTTAATTGGCTTTTTTGTAGAATACCCCTACACAGTCTCCTTGCTTATTTCTTAAACGGGCCAGTTTAAGAAGCTGCACTCATGATTCTTCCTCCCTTAGGAATTCCTGCTTCCTCTTTTGTCGCTCATGGAGTGTTTTTCCCATGGAATT
The DNA here is from genome assembly GCA_022376925.1 of Tragulus kanchil. Classification (NCBI taxonomy): domain Eukaryota; kingdom Metazoa; phylum Chordata; class Mammalia; order Artiodactyla; family Tragulidae; genus Tragulus; species Tragulus kanchil. The sequence continues at coordinate 100,377,479 of JAIOJX010000004.1, read as the reverse complement.
CCCCATGCCTCTGTAGATTCACTCTTATTCCATCCTTTGAAACTGCCTTCAGGTTTCCAGTAGATGTTTCCCCGATGATTTCATAGCGTAAGATGAAGAGTTTAAAAATATTTGATGCCCAAGAGAGACATGTTAGGACCTCTGAGTCTGATTGAGTAAATTGGCCTCGCTGCCACGTGTCTTTGGGTGAATCATTGTCCTTTACTAAATGAATGAATATTAGAATAATCAAGTCTAAGAAATGGATCTAACAGCCGCACACACAAATCCTTCTCTTGGCTCCTTGTCAGTCTGTATCCCCAGCAGCAGAGAAAACACAAAAGTAAATAGGGTATGTGCTTAATCTTGTGTTTAGCATCCAGTTTGCAGCCTGCCTCCTCTGTGCGCTGGTGCGCTTCTCCATGCCCAGGGACAGGGATGGGCATCCCTTCCTTGAATCTGGGAGGCTGCTTCTGTTTGTCTCTACATTTCTGTGTTCCAAACATTTGCCTGTATTTAATAGTATATGAAACTAGCAGTACTTTTTTTCCTGATTCCTTTTCTTTTCTGTATTGGTTGTCTCACAGCATTATCATATTGGTGCTTTGGGGTCACATCTGCCCTTAGAATCCTTCAGTATGTGGATTGAGAAGAGGAACAAAACAGTAACTTGGCTTTAGATTTTCCCTCCTATTACATTAACAGTTTAATCCAATCTGTTGTCGTGTTTGTCTCTTGTTTCTGATGGAGTAATTTGCGGGTTGAGAGGAAGAGAACTCAGCCTGGTGTCTAGGTTCTGGGGACGTGTCCTGGGGTGAATTAGGAGCAGGAGCTGAAAGTGATTCCCAGACTTGTCACTGGGGAACCCCAGGGAAAGTCAGTCAAATAACCATTCCACCACGTCCCGGACTGGCTGGCCTCTGGCTGCTTAAGTTAAAAATTACATACGATTCATCCAAAGGCTCTTTAATTGGCTTTTTTGTAGAATACCCCTACACAGTCTCCTTGCTTATTTCTTAAACGGGCCAGTTTAAGAAGCTGCACTCATGATTCTTCCTCCCTTAGGAATTCCTGCTTCCTCTTTTGTCGCTCATGGAGTGTTTTTCCCATGGAATTCCCCATGCCTCTGTAGATTCACTCTTATTCCATCCTTTGAAACTGCCTTCAGGTTTCCAGGAGATGTTTCCCTGATGATTTCATAGCGTAAGATGAAGAGTTTAAAAATATTTGATGCCCAAGAGAGACATGTTAGGACCTCTGGAGTCTGATTGAGTAAATTGGCCCCTCGCTGCCACGTGTCTTTGGGTGAATCATTGTCCTTTACTAAATGAATGAATATTAGAATAATCAAGTCTAAGAAATGGATCTAACAGCCGCACACACAAATCCTTCTCTTGGCTCCTTGTCAGTCTGTATCCCCAGCAGCAGAGAAAACACAAAAGTAAATAGGGTATGTGCTTAATCTTGTGTTTAGCATCCAGTTTGCAGCCTGCCTCCTCTGTGCGCTGGTGCGCTTCTCCATGCCCAGGGACAGGGATGGGCATCCCTTCCTTGAATCTGGGAGGCTGCTTCTGTTGTTTCTGGTCTCGTGGGTGCTATCGTCGTAGCAGCCCTACATCTTGATTTGACCTGCTTTGCTTGCATGATTCTTCACCCGCTGCTGAGGTCATCACCGTCAGAGGAGCAGTGTTAGATTCACTGCTTCCATAACATAGCCATCGGAAGCTGCCGGTGGAGAACCTGGTACAGAGGGTGGATGAGCTGTTTCCTTCTGCATGAGCAGAAAACTGTATGGGAGGGGACAGATCAGGGGCCATAGACAAATCAGGTAGTTCTTGAGTGGTTCATCAGTCCCTTGGGAAAGAATATTGGTCATGCTGTTCTCCCTGAGTTTTAGGCTTTTGAGAGTTAAGCAGAGTGAACCCCAACATCCATTCTGATTTCTGTAGAAATCGTATTTTTGGTCAATGCGCAAAAATATTGCCTCTGAAAATGAAGACCCTAAACCTTTGGGCATCAACTTCGAAGAGAAGTTTTTTAGGGCTAATCAAGGTAATTCTGAGAAGTTTCTCCATGTCTGATTACCTGAGAGATAACTGGTGACCTTCAATTTTATGGCCTCAGCTCAGGACTTGTGGTAATTTGTGCCCCTTGCCCACTTTAGAGAGGATTTCAGACACATGTGCCATTTCTGGGATGTTTCAAAAGGTATCAAGGCAAAGTGTGTTGGGCTTCCCTGGCGGCTCAGTGGTAAAGAATCTGCCTGCCGACACAGGAGACATGAGTTCAGTCCCTGATCCGGGACATTCCCACATGCCATGGAACGGCTAAGCCTGTGCACGACTCGTGAGCTTGTGCTCCAGAGCCTGGGAGCCACGGCAACTGAGTCCACGTGCTGCGGCTGCTGGAGCAGCTGCCGTGATGAGATGTGCACACGCTGCAGCTAGAGAAAGCTCACACGGCGACGAAGACCCAGCACAGCAAAAAAAAAAACAAAAACAAAACAAAACCAAGTGTGGTCAATGGGAATTGTTCCCCAAATCCAAGATTCATGACCACACTTTCCAAAATGGTGTTCCAGCTTCCTTTGCTTCTATAAACATGCTTATCATTAAACAGAATCAAACAGGATTTATTCTTATTGTGGGACTTCTCAAGAGACTTTACCATGCTAGTGGGTACAGTGACTTTTCAAGGGTGGCATATAGCATTCGGCATTTGTCCCCTTTGATCAGATGACGTCGCCCAGATATCATTACAACAGGATCGTAGGCTTCTATTTGCTTGCATGTCCACTTGGGAAAGATTATTGGTCATGCGGTGGAGAACCTGGTACAGAGGGTGGATGAGCTGTTTCCTTCTGCATGAGCAGAAAACTGTATGGGAGGGGACAGATCAGGGGCCATAGACAAATCAGGTAGTTCTTGAGTGGTTCATCAGTCCCTTGGGAAAGAATATTGGTCATGCTGTTCTCCCTGAGTTTTAGGCTTTTGAGAGTTAAGCAGAGTGAACCCCAACATCCATTCTGATTTCTGTAGAAATCGTATTTTTGGTCAATGCGCAAAAATATTGCCTCTGAAAATGAAGACCCTAAACCTTTGGGCATCAACTTCGAAGAGAAGTTTTTTAGGGCTAATCAAGGTAATTCTGAGAAGTTTCTCCATGTCTGATTACCTGAGAGATAACTGGTGACCTTCAATTTTATGGCCTCAGCTCAGGACTTGTGGTAATTTGTGCCCCTTGCCCACTTTAGAGAGGATTTCAGACACATGTGCCATTTCTGGGATGTTTCAAAAGGTATCAAGGCAAAGTGTGTTGGGCTTCCCTGGCGGCTCAGTGGTAAAGAATCTGCCTGCCGACACAGGAGACATGAGTTCAGTCCCTGATCCGGGACATTCCCACATGCCATGGAACGGCTAAGCCTGTGCACGACTCGTGAGCTTGTGCTCCAGAGCCTGGGAGCCACGGCAACTGAGTCCACGTGCTGCGGCTGCTGGAGCAGCTGCCGTGATGAGATGTGCACACGCTGCAGCTAGAGAAAGCTCACACGGCGACGAAGACCCAGCACAGCAAAAAAAACAAAAACAAAACAAAACCAAGTGTGGTCAATGGGAATTGTTCCCCAAATCCAAGATTCATGACCACACTTTCCAAAATGGTGTTCCAGCTTCCTTTGCTTCTATAAACATGCTTATCATTAAACAGAATCAAACAGGATTTATTCTTATTGTGGGACTTCTCAAGAGACTTTACCATGCTAGTGGGTACAGTGACTTTTCAAGGGTGGCATATAGCATTCGGCATTTGTCCTGTGGCCCCTTTGATCTGGAAGTACCTACAGACTGTCGCCCAGAACTCATGTCACTCTGATACCGGGGGGAGATGCTGATCTGTGGTAGAGGGTCACAGATTATTTTAGCTCTCCCATCCAGAACTGGAGCCTGTTTCCTTACTGCTTGTGTCTGAGCTGGCCTTCTGACTTGCGGGGAGTGATAGATGCAGCCCAAGTATTGTGTGAGTTGCAGGGTCCAGCTCTCTCACAGTCCAGCAGCTTCACTTTCGCCCTGTTGGGGCCTCACCCTGAGACCACCACGTGAGGAAGCCAGGCTGACCTGCAAGAGGATGAGAGGCCAGTGCGGGAGAGCTGACATGCTCCCAATAACTGCCTCTGAGGGCCTGCAACTCAGCAGACCCAACTGAGAGGAGTGAGTGAGTGAGCCTAGGCAACCGGCAGAATGGTGAAAAGTCTTACATCATTGAGTTTGAAGCCACTAAAAATGGAGGTGCTTTGTTACACAACCATAGTCAACACACACACCAACATAAGCAGTAGCACCCAACAAAACCTTTGAAACAAGACAGAAAAAAAAATGGTTGTTTATCTAATCAAATCCTTTCTATGAAGATTTTTGGGCTTAAAACTAAATTTACGGACAGGGGTTTTCCAGAAACCTGAGTCATGTGAGGAGTTAACAAGAACCTAATGTGTGTGGCATGTGAGTCACAGCACTGGGAAATGGCACCTAATCAGAGAAGGCGAGGCCCAGGGGGTCCTGCCAACACTGCCTCTGGAAGGCTAGAGGAATGATGGGGTCCTTGGAGCCCGCCCACTCAACACTGGCTGACAGCTATCTCTGAAGGTGACCAATGTCACTTAGGGCTCATTCTTCCAGCATAATGATGAGATTCCACCAGACATCTGCTCCACCTGTCAACCAGCTGTGGGGATCTTGCCAAACCCAAATCGCCCCTTAAAATGGTGTTCCAGCTTCCTTTGCTTCTATAAACATGCTTATCATTAAACAGAATCAAACAGGATTTATTCTTATTGTGGGACTTCTCAAGAGACTTTACCATGCTAGTGGGTACAGTGACTTTTCAAGGGTGGCATATAGCATTCGGCATTTGTCCTGTGGCCCCTTTGATCTGGAAGTACCTACAGACTGTCGCCCAGAACTCATGTCACTCTGATACCGGGGGGAGATGCTGATCTGTGGTAGAGGGTCACAGATTATTTTAGCTCTCCCATCCAGAACTGGAGCCTGTTTCCTTACTGCTTGTGTCTGAGCTGGCCTTCTGACTTGCGGGGAGTGATAGATGCAGCCCAAGTATTGTGTGAGTTGCAGGGTCCAGCTCTCTCACAGTCCAGCAGCTTCACTTTCGCCCTGTTGGGGCCTCACCCTGAGACCACCACGTGAGGAAGCCAGGCTGACCTGCAAGAGGATGAGAGGCCAGTGCGGGAGAGCTGACATGCTCCCAATAACTGCCTCTGAGGGCCTGCAACTCAGCAGACCCAACTGAGAGGAGTGAGTGAGTGAGCCTAGGCAACCGGCAGAATGGTGAAAAGTCTTACATCATTGAGTTTGAAGCCACTAAAAATGGAGGTGCTTTGTTACACAACCATAGTCAACACACACACCAACATAAGCAGTAGCACCCAACAAAACCTTTGAAACAAGACAGAAAAAAAAATGGTTGTTTATCTAATCAAATCCTTTCTATGAAGATTTTTGGGCTTAAAACTAAATTTACGGACAGGGGTTTTCCAGAAACCTGAGTCATGTGAGGAGTTAACAAGAACCTAATGTGTGTGGCATGTGAGTCACAGCACTGGGAAATGGCACCTAATCAGAGAAGGCGAGGCCCAGGGGGTCCTGCCAACACTGCCTCTGGAAGGCTAGAGGAATGATGGGGTCCTTGGAGCCCGCCCACTCAACACTGGCTGACAGCTATCTCTGAAGGTGACCAATGTCACTTAGGGCTCATTCTTCCAGCATAATGATGAGATTCCACCAGACATCTGCTCCACCTGTCAACCAGCTGTGGGGATCTGAGAGCTTGCCAACGCTCCCCTCATAGACAGGGTTTAATTATTTCTGGCTCCGTGGAGCAAATCTGATTAGCAGATGTCTAAGGGGCCCGTTTCTGGCAGGCCCTGGTGAAATGTGGAAATGGATGAGGCCTGGGTTCTGCTGCTTGCTGAGGTCTGACTGCGGAGGCCCAGGTCCTGGGACATCACCCCTAGCCCTAACCCTAGTGTGCTCTCCGCGCTCCAAGGCCTGGGGGTGCTGGGGACAGGGTCGTCTGGGGCTGTAGTCCTTGAACCCTGTAGCAGGAGGCCTCAGGCAGAGCCATGTCAGTCTTAAAATGCTCAGGCTGGGGAATCGTGACAGTCACACGAGGGCCACGCTGGCTGCGGTTAGCTGAGGAGAAGCATAAGGATACAAGAACCATGGGAGCTGGAGGTGGAGAAGCCTCTTCCTCCGTCACGGCCAGATGGTTCCCCAGGAAACTCGGGAGCATTTTGTGAAGTCCGTTTCCGAATGACTCAGGCTTAGGAGTCTTGCAGCCTTTCCCTGGGGAGAAGGGGTGGCTTCTTCTCTGGAGGAAATACATGCCTCACAATTGGCTGGGACCTTTCGTTGATTGGCTGCAGCCCCATCACTCCTGGCCGGTCTCCCTCAGACCACCCTAGACAAGCCCGTCTCCCTGCTGCCTTCCCACAGTCAAGTCTCTGTCGGCTTCCACTGAGCAGCCGTGTGGCGGAGGAGTGGAGACTGCTTCCCAGTCTTGAGTTTCTAAAGCAGTGACTTTCTCCAGCTGCTTCAGTATTCTGATTCCCTGCTCAGACATCCTCTCTCATTTGTTGTCTCCGTTACATGTTGTATGTGTGAACGCTGTGCTGGTAATTCACAAGCACCGTGAGGAGTATATATTCAACCATGGCCATGTCATTTTCATGGGAAATGCTGTAGAGTTTGTAGATTAGATTTATACATCACGTGGTTTATACATCACGGCCTGTGTGAGTGTTAGTCGCTCAGTTGTGTCCTACTCTTTGCAAGACTTGCATGGACTGTAGCCCACTAGGCTCCTCTGTCCGTGTAATTTTCCAGGCAAGAATATTGGAGTAGGTAGTCTCCAGGGGATCTTTCCAACCTACGGATCTAACTTGGGTCTCCTGCGTTGCAGGCAGATTCTTTACCGTCTGAGTCACTGGGGAAGCCCATCACAGCGTAATGGGTACAAAAATCTGTAAGTGGAACTTGGCTGCCCTGGTTTGTGTGTGAACACTGATTCTAGTGCCTTTCTTTCGGGGGTTGATGTAGCTTGGGGTATAAGTCAGTAAAACACAGAAAATAAGGCCTGTGTATCTCGCAGACCGCAGCCGCATTTGGGATGGTTGGTAAGCAGGGGAAGCCTCTTGTATGGGTCTTTGACTTTGCTGTCACTGATGAAGCTGGGAGATGAAAAGCTGGACCTCCGCCTTGATACACTTCAAGGTCAGGGCTTGTGGCATTTGTGAGCCATGAGGACTGTGTTGCCAGAGTGATTTAGATTCGGGTTTTTCTGAGCATGCTCCAGAGTGCGACAGTTCCTGGGGGCATTTTAGGGGCTCCCTGGAGGCAACAGTCATGACGGGAGCAGGTGGCCCTTGTCAGCATCTTACTTTTTAATCAGCACACTCTGCTTTGATCTATCTCATGCACAGAACTGGGGTTGCTTGTCAGATTCCATTTGATAAATAGTGTTGTGTGCTCAGAAGAAAGTTTGCAAACCGCAGGTTCAGAGGACTGACTTCTAGTAAAAACAAACACAGAGAGAGAGGCCTCTTTAGCCAAGCAAGTAACGATTACATTTCTGCAATCTGCATAGATCAATCCACAGACATTTGGAAGTAGCAAGAAAGCAAAGAACTAAACAAATAGATGTTTCTGGATAACTACTATGTCATCAGGAAACTCTTAATCAGTATAAACGGAGCGTGTAGACTGTGGTCTCCAAGTGGCAAGGGGAACGTGAGGCCAATTCTATTCATCCATGCAGGTGACTCTACCAGGTTGTGTCCTTCTTAAGAAAGCTGCAGTGAGCCCAGGAGTGGAGCTTAGTAAGAGATGTGATAAAAGCTACCATTATGGACAGCTTTTCACCGGCTGAGCACTGTGCCCTGGATACATGTCTGTGCTAATAAATGTAGGTTCTATTATTCCCATTTCACACGTGGGAGAAACTGAGGCTCAGATATTGAATAATGTGTCCAGGGTCACAGAGCTGATAAAGTAATGGAGCTGGGGACAGGTCCCTTTGGCTAGAGTTTATGTTCTTCAGTGTTCTGCCACATTGCCTCTCTCTGTTAGTCCCTTTTTAATTTTTATGTCTATGTGTTTTCCTTCCTAATGGTTTTGGTTAGTGGAGTACCTAAGGATACCTAGTTTGAAAAATGTCTGTCTTGTTATAGTTACAACCTTATGATAACCCTCTCCAAGTTTGCTCCATATGAAGCTGAAATTTAGTGCTGTACATACGTGATCCTCACTGGGAAAAAGAAAAGAAGGTAGAGAAAAGGTGTGTGTCCTAATACTAAATAAGCAGTCACTTGCAGTGCTGGAAGTGTGTGTTTGTGCTTGAATATGACTGCTCACAGTTACCCACAGTCTTAATGGTGCAGGAGAAATGAGAACTCTGGAAGCCTCAGCAGCAGGTAGCCTGGCGAAGGCAGATGGGAATAACCTTTGTGCAGGTTTTAAGTTCTTAAATGTCAGGTGTGTTTCTTGGATGTGCCTCAGCCTCTCCGGTTCATCCTGTTTCACGGCCTTGGTGAAGGCTGGGTGAGGATAGTCTTAGTGAGGGTCCGCTCTTCTCTCCCTTGGTGTCCTTCCCAGTGTGCACGAACCGATTCCTTATTCCTGCCAAGAACCAGCTGGGTCCAGTGGAGGGCTAGGTTCTGCTGAACCGTCTCTCTGGTCATGGGACTCTGTTGAAGCAAGGTAGGTCCCCTAAGGAGTGAATTTAACAGGCATTTAGTTTTGTTTTTATAGGTGCATTTGGGAAAGCTGGAACTATTTGAGAAATTATTTCACATCACATCCAGGTGGCTTGAACACTCTGCCTCCATGCATCATACCCGTTTTAAACAAGACTGAAGCTTGTACTGCATTTCTCTCCTAGAGCCAGTGAGGCCCTCCTGGGAGAAACATGAACTTGTGTGGGTGCTTAGGAAGTATTGAGCAATAATTCTCTCAAGCCACCAGGGCCCCATTTGTCTAGCAGAAATTTATGAACAGGGCCCGGGTGGCTCACAGAGGTTCGTTTTTCTTTCCCAAGTGCCTCGCTTACTTCCTGAAAGTAATGTTTTCATCGAAAGATTTGACCATACTGGCTCCTTAGAGAGGCACACCTGGGAAGCCCGCTCTTGATGCTGTAGCAGACGAGGATGCCTTTGCTAAGCTAGGGCCTGGGGCGGGGGTGAGGGGGGTTAATCTAACAGACACCTGAGGTCTTGGAGGTCGAGGTAGAGCCGAGCATGGGGAAGCCTGCACGGCTTGGACCTGAATGGTTGTGAGAGTTCCTCACTGTGACGGGCAGCGTGTCAATGGTTTCTAAAACATCTGTCTCAGAGAGGGCGGTTGAAATTCCTACCAGGGAGTGTTTCCAGTCTTTGTCCATGAGAAACGAGAGTGAGTGGGAGTAAGTGAAACACAGATCAAGAGGAAATGAGTCCGTCCTCCACTTGGGATTACAGTGCAGATGAATTCCATATTTTGCTTAGGGAATGTTTTCTTTTAAGAAAAGCTCAGAGAGTCTGACCGGGTTACTGAAAAGCAGCCTGAGATGCAGTTTAATGCTGGCCAGAACAGCCACTTTGACTTGCCGTTCTTGTGTTCTGGGGTGTGTGTCTATGTCTGTGTGTGTGTGTTTGCACGAAAATGACCCAGGACTTACTGGAACACTTTCCTGGCCTTGGCCCTACATCTCCCCCGCCAAAGGTGGCCTGACTTCACCCAAACGAGCAGCTTTTAAACTGTTGTAGTCAGCAGAGCTGTGGATCCTTGCTGCATTTGCACAAATCGGTGACTTGAAGATTCGAACAAATACAGTAGCCCCCTTATCCACAGGGGATAGGTTCCAAGATCGCCAGCGGATGCCTAAAACCTTGGGTGGTACCAGGCCTGATACATCCTATGTTTTTTCCCATACACAAGCATGCAGGATAAAGTTTAATTCACAAATTAGGCATGGTAAGAGATTAATCATAACAATTAACAATAAAATAGAGCACATGTAATAATATACTGTAAAGTTATTTGGACATGGTTTCTTTCTGTCAGAATACCTTCTTGTACAGGGTTGATGGCTTTTCCATCTAAACTAAGCACTGGTCACACGCTGTGTCTGTAACTTTGACTGTGTGGGGCGTGGCGGCAAGACCAGCAAGACCTCTTTTCCTTCTTCACAATTTCATGCATTTTTACTGATGAATACCTTTTTACGTTAGCCAAAATTTTCGAAAGATTTGACCATACTGGCTCCTTAGAGAGGCACACCTGGGAAGCCCGCTCTTGATGCTGTAGCAGGCGAGGATGCCTTTGCTAAGCTAGGGCCTGGGGCGGGGGTGAGGGGGGTTAATCTAACAGACACCTGAGGTCTTGGAGGTCGAGGTAGAGCCGAGCATGGGGAAGCCTGCACGGCTTGGACCTGAATGGTTGTGAGAGTTCCTCACTGTGACGGGCAGCGTGTCAATGGTTTCTAAAACATCTGTCTCAGAGAGGGCGGTTGAAATTCCTACCAGGGAGTGTTTCCAGTCTTTGTCCATGAGAAACGAGAGTGAGTGGGAGTAAGTGAAACACAGATCAAGAGGAAATGAGTCCGTCCTCCACTTGGGATTACAGTGCAGATGAATTCCATATTTTGCTTAGGGAATGTTTTCTTTTAAGAAAAGCTCAGAGAGTCTGACCGGGTTACTGAAAAGCAGCCTGAGATGCAGTTTAATGCTGGCCAGAACAGCCACTTTGACTTGCCGTTCTTGTGTTCTGGGGTGTGTGTCTATGTCTGTGTGTGTGTGTTTGCACGAAAATGACCCAGGACTTACTGGAACACTTTCCTGGCCTTGGCCCTACATCTCCCGCCAAAGGTGGCCTGACTTCACCCAAACGAGCAGCTTTTAAACTGTTGTAGTCAGCAGAGCTGTGGATCCTTGCTGCATTTGCACAAATCGGTGACTTGAAGATTCGAACAAATACAGTAGCCCCCTTATCCACAGGGGATAGGTTCCAAGATCGCCAGCGGATGCCTAAAACCTTGGGTGGTACCAGGCCTGATACATCCTATGTTTTTTCCCGTACACAAGCATGCAGGATAAAGTTTAATTCACAAATTAGGCATGGTAAGAGATTAATCATAACAATTAACAATAAAATAGAGCACATGTAATAATATACTGTAAAGTTATTTGGACATGGTTTCTTTCTGTCAGAATACCTTCTTGTACAGGGTTGATGGCTTTTCCATCTAAACTAAGCACTGGTCACACGCTGTGTCTGTAACTTTGACTGTGTGGGGCGTGGCGGCAAGACCAGCAAGACCTCTTTTTCCTTCTTCACAATTTCATGGACAGGAGGTTTGTTCTTACTGATGATTAGCTATCACAGCATATGAATTTTTTTCACGTTGAGAACTTCCACCTTTTCACTTAAACAAGCCTTTCTCGGCTTCTCTTCGGTGGATCGTCAGAATCGCTCGTCTTGCCTTTGGGCCACAGTCTAGAAAGGTCAGAGTGGCCTGGGCAAGCACTGTGATACATCTGGCAATCACAGTGAGGCCACTCAGTGACTGACGCGCCAGAGGGTCCGGACAAGACGATGATTCATGTCCCGGGAGGGATGAGGAGGGCTTTGCAGGATTTCATTATGCTACTCAGGCGCAGCATTCAAATGGCATATTCATTTGTATATGCCAAATGTCATATAAAGATGTAACAGGGAGCAGAGGAGACACGTGTGGACCTTGTCCTCCTGGAGGTCTGCGGCCGAGCAGGGCTGAGAACCCGGAGACTCTCTGTTGGCAAGTCAGGTATCTCCTCCTCTTTGCTGTCCTGGTGCTGGTGGGTGGTCAGTGATTTTCCTAAGCCGCCCTCAGATCCGCAGCCTGCTCCCAGGTCAGTGGGCAGTAGTGTCAGCCCCTTGGGACCACGAGGGATGGGAGGGCTCGCCACTCACCCTTCCCTGCCCCCAGCTACAAAGGCCACCTGCAGAGTCGCCATCTCTGCCCTCAGTTCACCAGCCATGCTCCCAGGGCTTGCCTCATCCTCCTGTGTTCTGTCCTGGTTGTCACTGTGCATCTCTCCCTGCCGCCGCCTCCTTCATCTGCGGGGACCTGAACGTGACCTGACTGGCTGAGGAAGGGCGTGCTCTTCAGCCCCTGTGTGGTCTCCCTGCTATACCGTGAGACCTGGGTGGGGCTGTAGAAAGAGCTGCACCTGCTCCTGGCCCTGTTCCTCTGCACCCAGGAGGCCAGGCCTGGGGGTCAGGGTCTCTCAAAGACAGGGCCGAGGGCAGAGCCATCCTGCTGCTGCCCTCTCAAAGGGACTGTGAGAAAGGTGGGAAGCGCGTGGGCTGGGGGACTGGAGACCAGGGTCCTGGCCCTGCCCCAGGGAGACCTGTGACTCCCCCAGCCTCCCTGCAGGTGGGACAGCGCTCCAGGTAGGCGCTGCAGCCTTCCCTGAGCAACTCCTGAGTGTGCAGCTGTGAGGCATGATGCAGAGTCACATGAGCATGCAGAACTAGTGTGTGGACTGTCCAGTAAGGGAGAAATATCGAGTCCTTAACCCAGCCTGGCCTAGAAAGAGCCATCAAAGGGGCTCCGGTAAAGCCTGGGCCATTCTGTGTGGGAAACCGCCTAAAGGGAAAGGCTTTTTGGAGGAGATGGCACCTGAGCTAGACCTTGAACAATAGGTGGGAGGGGGACTTTCAGAGACAGTGGAGTCAGGAGGTAACAGCACCCAGTTGGGCCCAGGCGGGAACCCTGACCCCAGGGTCGATTCCTGGAAGGTCCCAGGAAGCAATCTACAAGTGGCCTTTGCTAGTAGATTCCACGGAAGGACAAGGGCCAGTGGGTTTGGCAGCTCTGTAAAAGTGGGTGTGTTTGATCGTCCTGCTGCCGGGGCCACAGCCCTGTTCTCCATTCAGAAACCCAAGCCTCCCCAGGGACCCTGCTGGAGGAAGTGTGCTCTGGGGTAGCGCAAGGCCCCGCCAAGATTGCTAACTTTTCCTCCTCTGATGGCGACTCAGAGCCATCACACAATACTGGAGGGTTTATTTCCAAAGGATATGGAGGTAGTTGAACAAAAGCCTAACTACAGTTGTGTTTTTTTTTTTTTTTTCTTTTTTTTTTAACATCCAAGGTCACAGCTATTAAATTTCTGTAACTTAAGGATTCTAGAATTACAAATGACTTGCCTCTTAAAGTGAACCCTTGTCATAATTCAAACTCGGAGCATTCTAAAGCCATTTCTTCTACAGAAAGAGATTTTTTTAAATGGAGGAGCTGCTGTTTTTCTGTTTTCTGAAGTTAAGCTCAGTGATTCAAGTTCTTGCCGTCGGTTGGCTCCGTGGGCACAAGGCAGGACTGCCCTCACTTTAGTAAGTTTGCATGTACGCGACAGCTTTCTTTAATCAATACGATTTGCCCGCTGTGCACGTCTGAACTGTAAGTTCTCTTTTCTGTATGGTTTGCAGCACACTATTGTTTTATGGGTTTATGTTTTATGTTTTCCCCCCTTTTGAGTGTTACTGGATCCCCGGTCCCCAGAAGGCCAGGATGTGTTTCAGTAACTGATTTATCAGGTGCTGGGCTGGTGGCACCCAGAGTTTCTGGACGGACTCCCGCGTCCTTTCCCGGGGACGGCGTGACTGGCCCAGCCATGAGCGTGACACAGAGTGTGATTGGGGGGCTTGTCAGCGGGAGCTCTGGAGCCTCCTCTGGCGGCTCTTGGGTCTCATGCCTGCACGCAGGGGCCATTTAGGAGGAGTGGGAAACCTCAGAGGAAGTGGCACAGGCCTCTGGTCAGTTTGTCCATAGTTTGACATCAATTAATGCTTGAGACATGCTCGCTTCCTCACTCTAGTTCCCCCAAAGTTTTCTCTCTCCCACCGGCACTGCCGGCAGCGGAGAGGTCCCGTTAGACGGCTTCTTTCACAGCAGCTGCTTTAGAGTCTGTCCCCATGAGCCAGCGCCGCCCAGGTCTGGGGTGAAGTGGGGGTGATGGATGTCGGGGGAGCTGGGGACCTGACTCCCTGGGGATACTTCCGGCAGTTAATCAAGACACACACTTCCTCCCAGTGGGAGGTAAGGGATTTTCTGTTCCTTTGTTCTTGTTTTTCTTTTTTTTAGTGCCATATTTAACCGTATATAACTGTGGTACTTACGTGCACAGTGTTGTGCAACTCTCTCCATCATCCATCTCCTGAACTTTTCATCTTCCTAAACAGAAACTCTGTCCCCATGAAGCACTAAGTACCCCCCTCCCTATCCGTCCTCTCCTGAGCCCGGTCCCTGGCATCTGCTAGTTTACTTTCTGACTCTATGAATTTGACTGTGCTAGGTACCTCCTGTAAGTGAACTCAAACATTGATTAGGTTGTCTGACCTAATGTACATTGTAATGTATATTTTTTATAATTTTGGCCTCTTTTATTGTTTTATTAGTTTATTTATTTATTTTCATCCATCTTTATTCTTTGGCCTGTGTGGGCCTCCCATCGCAGTGGCCTCTCTCGCTGCAGAGCACCGGCTCTAGGGGCATGTGCTCCAGAGTGCTGGCTCCTAATTGGACACACCAGTCCAGCTGCTCTGCGACACGTGGGATCTTCCCGGGCCAGGGATCCAACTAGGTTAACCTAGTATATGTTCTACATATACTAAGATTGTACCTTCTTCCCCCGCCCCCCTGCCCCTGCCTTTGCTATACAGTAGGTTCTCATTAATTATCCATTCTAATCATAGTGTATGTATGTCAATCCCAGTCTCCCAATTTATCCCCCCGGCCTTCCGCCCCTTGGTATCCATACATTTGCTCTCTACATCTGTGTCTCTTTCTGCTTTGCACATAGGTTCATCTGTACAGTTTTTCTGATTCCACATTATATGCACTAGTATACAATATTTGGTTTTCTCTTTCTTTCTTACTTCACTCTATGATGGCAGTCTCTAGGTCCATCCTTGCTCCTTTGTTTTTAATGCTAACGTTCAGGCCATCTTCCCTCATGGACACCTCAGGCTGAGCTCAGAAAGGCTTTGGTGGTTCTGCCTGGGAGGCTAGAGGTCAGCATTGTCCCTCACCAGAGACACAGGGAAGTCACAGGCCTTGGGTTTTCCTTGTTGCTGAAGGCCGAGAATGTGGGATGTCCTCCCAGGTCCCCATAGCAAGGTGGCAGCGGCTGCCTTGCAGGCCTGCGTGGTTTGTCCAGACAAGCAGACTATTCCCAATCAGCCCCAGAGAGCCACTTCAAAAAGACTATTGGCTTCTTTTTTTTAGTGCCATATTTAACCGTATATAACTGTGGTACTTACGTGCACAGTGTTGTGCAACTCTCTCCATCATCCATCTCCTGAACTTTTCATCTTCCTAAACAGAAACTCTGTCCCCATGAAGCACTAAGTACCCCCCTCCCTATCCGTCCTCTCCTGAGCCCGGTCCCTGGCATCTGCTAGTTTACTTTCTGACTCTATGAATTTGACTGTGCTAGGTACCTCCTGTAAGTGAACTCAAACATTGATTAGGTTGTCTGACCTAATGTACATTGTAATGTATATTTTTTATAATTTTGGCCTCTTTTATTGTTTTATTAGTTTATTTATTTATTTTCATCCATCTTTATTCTTTGGCCTGTGTGGGCCTCCCATCGCAGTGGCCTCTCTCGCTGCAGAGCACCGGCTCTAGGGGCATGTGCTCCAGAGTGCTGGCTCCTAATTGGACACACCAGTCCAGCTGCTCTGCGACACGTGGGATCTTCCCGGGCCAGGGATCCAACTAGGTTAACCTAGTATATGTTCTACATATACTAAGATTGTACCTTCTTCCCCCGCCCCCCTGCCCCTGCCTTTGCTATACAGTAGGTTCTCATTAATTATCCATTCTAATCATAGTGTATGTATGTCAATCCCAGTCTCCCAATTTATCCCCCCGGCCTTCCGCCCCTTGGTATCCATACATTTGCTCTCTACATCTGTGTCTCTTTCTGCTTTGCACATAGGTTCATCTGTACAGTTTTTCTGATTCCACATTATATGCACTAGTATACAATATTTGGTTTTCTCTTTCTTTCTTACTTCACTCTATGATGGCAGTCTCTAGGTCCATCCTTGCTCCTTTGTTTTTAATGCTAACGTTCAGGCCATCTTCCCTCATGGACACCTCAGGCTGAGCTCAGAAAGGCTTTGGTGGTTCTGCCTGGGGAGGCTAGAGGTCAGCATTGTCCCCTCACCAGAGACACAGGGAAGTCACAGGCCTTGGGTTTTCCTTGTTGCTGAAGGCCGAGAATGTGGGATGTCCTCCCAGGTCCCCATAGCAAGGTGGCAGCGGCTGCCTTGCAGGCCTGCGTGGTTTGTCCAGACAAGCAGACTATTCCCAATCAGCCCCAGAGAGCCACTTCAAAAAGACTATTGGCTGCCCCACAGAGGAGGAGCTTGTTATCAAGGGCTGCCATTGAAACAGTAATTTTTTTTTTTTTTTTTGCCTCTAAGTCATCATTTATTTTCATCTCTCTTTACTCTTTGGCCTGTGTGGGCCTCCCATTGCAGTTATCTCTCCTGTAGTAGAGCACTGGCTCCAGGCGCATGCGCTCCAGAGCAGTAGCTTGTAATTGGACACACCGGCCCAGCTGCTCTGCAGCACATGGGATCTTTTTGAAGCAGGGATCCAGCCGGTGCCCCTTGCACTGCAAGGCGGACTCTCTACCCAGTTGACTACCAGGGAAGCCCTGAATTTTTTTTCTTTATTTTGTTATTAAGTTATTTTAATTGGAGGATAATTACATTACCGTATTGTAGTGGTTTTTGCCGTGCATCAACATGAATCAGTCCTGGGTATACATATCCCCCCCATCCTGAGCCCCCTTCCCACCACCCTGCCAACCCCATCCCTCTGGGTTGTGCCAGAGCAGTGGCGTTGAGTGCCCTGCTTCATGCACTGAACTTGCCCTCGTCATCTGTGAAACAGTGAATTTGGGAGCTGTTTAATGTGTCACTCACGAGTCAAGTCTGATCATATAGCAACAGCAGCAATGGATGTTTGAACAAGTGCCATGATGACCACGGGTGCCAGGGATGATCCCAGACACCTCTGTTTCCTCCCCATCTTAAGGACACTACAGAGGGCCAGGGTGTTTTCTGTCCAGCCAGTTCCTGCTGGCGACCACCAGGCCCTCTGCCTCCTACAGGCTGAGTGGGAGGCCACTGGGTTCCTGAAAAGAAAGGCTGAGGCCAAGGTCTATGGCCTGTTGAAATCAGTGACGGATATTTTAGAACCAAAAAGAGGAACTTGCCTGGGAGCCTGCATTGCCTTTACAGAGACACATGTTTCTTCCATCAGTTTTGCTGCGTTGGCAGACAAAATGTTGTAATGCAGAGATCATCACCAGTCCCTTTTTAAGGAAACAAACAAGACAGTGACCCAATTCAGTCCCTTTTCATTTATTTTACAGTGTATGGTTCAAGCATTACCAAAGAAAACTGGGTGAGTTCCCATTTCATAGTTTAGTTAACATGAAACATGTCTCTCAGCACACAAGGGGATGGTTATGGATGGGCATGGCATATGGCATATGTTTGTTATGTGCTTAGCACTTTGCTGCCCCAAACGAATGCCAAGAAAGGTCCGTTTTTCCTGAAACAAGGAAATTGTTGTATATGGATGTGTAGGTGTTATGTATGGACGTGTAGTTGTGTGTACTTTTAAAAACACGTTCCATCTGCCCCCTGGTGTGCTAATCACCTCTAGGGGCCACTTAGAGTTTTTCTATATGAAACATGGAGAGAGCCTTAAATGCTGAGCTATGTGGTCCTCACTAAGTGCAGTGTGAGATCAGAGAAGGGAAAACTTTGTGTGGGTTGGAATGGAATTTTAAAGTATACCTTATTAACTTCAAGGGCAGGCATATGGAAATGCTAATAACTTTTTAAAAAAGCAAAATGTTTGGCCGGTTTGTGTAGACGTGGTGAGTGGGGGTGGGGAAAGTGCCGGGTGTGGCAGTGTGGTTTTAGGGCTCCACCCCACTGGCCCCCATCTCTGCTGCCAGTGTGGCCAGCCCAGCCCCCAGGGGCTGCAGCCCCTCGTGCCCTGCCCTAGGTGCCAGTGCAGAGGACACGAACGCTGCCCGCTTCTCTGGGGAGCAGGATGGACAGAGCTGGCGGTGGCTTTGGTTGCTCAGTCGTGTCTGACGCTTTGTGACCTCATGGACTGAAGCCCGCCAGGCTCCTCTGTCCGTGGAATTTCCCAGGCAAGAATACTGGAGTGGATTGCCATTTCCTCCTCCAAGGTATCTTCCCAACCCAGGGATCAAGCCCACATCTCCTGCAAATCTCCTGCATCGCAGGCGGGTTCTTTACCTCTGAGTGGTGTTGAGTCAACAAATCTTGGTTTGGTACCAAATGTGTATCATGAGAGGAATAGCCACTTTCATTGAGCGCATGGGTATGCAAAGTACTGTATTAAGCCCTGTGCAAACAAATGTTAAGTTCTCACAATAACTCAGTGGAGTACTTAAGTGCTCCTCTGTTCACAGTTGAGGAAACTGGTCAGGAGAGTGAGTGGCTTGCTTAGGGTCAGCACACTGCTGCTGAATGGCCGAGCTAGCATTTGGACCAGGTTTGCAGACACAAGGGATGGTTATAGATGGGCATGGCATATGGCATATGTTTGTTATGTGCTTAGCACTTTGCTGCCCCAAACGAATGCCAAGAAAGGTCCGTTTTTCCTGAAACAAGGAAATTGTTGTATATGGATGTGTAGGTGTTATGTATGGACGTGTAGTTGTGTGTACTTTTAAAACACGTTCCATCTGCCCCCTGGTGTGCTAATCACCTCTAGGGGCCACTTAGAGTTTTTCTATATGAAACATGGAGAGAGCCTTAAATGCTGAGCTATGTGGTCCTCACTAAGTGCAGTGTGAGATCAGAGAAGGGAAAACTTTGTGTGGGTTGGAATGGAATTTTAAAGTATACCTTATTAACTTCAAGGGCAGGCATATGGAAATGCTAATAACTTTTTAAAAAAGCAAAATGTTTGGCCGGTTTGTGTAGACGTGGTGAGTGGGGGTGGGGAAAGTGCCGGGTGTGGCAGTGTGGTTTTAGGGCTCCACCCCACTGGCCCCCATCTCTGCTGCCAGTGTGGCCAGCCCAGCCCCCAGGGGCTGCAGCCCCTCGTGCCCTGCCCTAGGTGCCAGTGCAGAGGACACGAACGCTGCCCGCTTCTCTGGGGAGCAGGATGGACAGAGCTGGCGGTGGCTTTGGTTGCTCAGTCGTGTCTGACGCTTTGTGACCTCATGGACTGAAGCCCGCCAGGCTCCTCTGTCCGTGGAATTTCCCAGGCAAGAATACTGGAGTGGATTGCCATTTCCTCCTCCAAGGTATCTTCCCAACCCAGGGATCAAGCCCACATCTCCTGCAAATCTCCTGCATCGCAGGCGGGTTCTTTACCTCTGAGTGGTGTTGAGTCAACAAATCTTGGTTTGGTACCAAATGTGTATCATGAGAGGAATAGCCACTTTCATTGAGCGCATGGGTATGCAAAGTACTGTATTAAGCCCTGTGCAAACAAATGTTAAGTTCTCACAATAACTCAGTGGAGTACTTAAGTGCTCCTCTGTTCACAGTTGAGGAAACTGGTCAGGAGAGTGAGTGGCTTGCTTAGGGTCAGCACACTGCTGCTGAATGGCCGAGCTAGCATTTGGACCAGGTTTGCAGACACGATTGTGTTTCCTAGTGAGCTTGGGGCTGGGCACTCGACAACACAAAGGATACGTAATTTGTGGTTGCAGACCTCCGCACTCTGGGGATCTCAGATAGGGCAGGAGCCATGTGAACAGGCAGCTCACACTGCATGTGCTCCTGCCCCAGTCATACGGAGAAGGGGAAACTGTCTACACGGGGATTCAACGAAGGGAGGGACATATGGAAAAGAGGGAACAGCTGACACGTGTGGTTGCTTACCTTCAGTATTAGTACAAACAGTTGAATGTAAAAGTGGGCTTCCTCGGTAGCTCGGTGGTGAAGAGTTCGCCCGCCAATGCAGGAGACATGAGTTCGATCCCTGATCCAGGAAGATCCCACATGCTGCAGAGCAACTAAGCCCGTGAGCTGCAACTATGGAGTCTGTGCTCTAGAGACTTGGAGCCACAACTATTGAGCCACGTGTTGCAACTACTGAAGCCCAGTAGTTGCCCGAGAGCCCGAGTTCCACAACAGAAAAAGTCACTGCAACAAGAAGCCAGCTCACCTCAACTAGAGAGTAGCGCCCACTCCCTACAACTAGAGAAGAGCCTGTGGCAGCAGTGAAAACCCAGAATAGGCAAAAAAAATAATAATAATAATTTTTTAAAAGTAGGTGTCTTAGGCAATAGTCCTTGTTGATTTTGGAAACATAGGCTCTATGGTGGTATAGTCACACAGCCAGGCAGGCAGCTGAGTCAACAAATCTTGGTTCCTTCCTCCAAGGTATCTTCCCAACCCAGGGATCAAGCCCACATCTCCTGCAAATCTCCTGCATCGCAGGCGGGTTCTTTACCTCTGAGTGGTGTTGAGTCAACAAATCTTGGTTTGGTACCAAATGTGTATCATGAGAGGAATAGCCACTTTCATTGAGCGCATGGGTATGCAAAGTACTGTATTAAGCCCTGTGCAAACAAATGTTAAGTTCTCACAATAACTCAGTGGAGTACTTAAGTGCTCCTCTGTTCACAGTTGAGGAAACTGGTCAGGAGAGTGAGTGGCTTGCTTAGGGTCAGCACACTGCTGCTGAATGGCCGAGCTAGCATTTGGACCAGGTTTGCAGACACGATTGTGTTTCCTAGTGAGCTTGGGGCTGGGCACTCGACAACACAAAGGATACGTAATTTGTGGTTGCAGACCTCCGCACTCTGGGGATCTCAGATAGGGCAGGAGCCATGTGAACAGGCAGCTCACACTGCATGTGCTCCTGCCCCAGTCATACGGAGAAGGGGAAACTGTCTACACGGGGATTCAACGAAGGGAGGGACATATGGAAAAGAGGGAACAGCTGACACGTGTGGTTGCTTACCTTCAGTATTAGTACAAACAGTTGAATGTAAAAGTGGGCTTCCTCGGTAGCTCGGTGGTGAAGAGTTCGCCCGCCAATGCAGGAGACATGAGTTCGATCCCTGATCCAGGAAGATCCCACATGCTGCAGAGCAACTAAGCCCGTGAGCTGCAACTATGGAGTCTGTGCTCTAGAGACTTGGAGCCACAACTATTGAGCCCACGTGTTGCAACTACTGAAGCCCAGTAGTTGCCCGAGAGCCCGAGTTCCACAACAGAAAAAGTCACTGCAACAAGAAGCCAGCTCACCTCAACTAGAGAGTAGCGCCCACTCCCTACAACTAGAGAAGAGCCTGTGGCAGCAGTGAAAACCCAGAATAGGCAAAAAAAATAATAATAATAATTTTTTAAAAGTAGGTGTCTTAGGCAATAGTCCTTGTTGATTTTGGAAACATAGGCTCTATGGTGGTATAGTCACACAGCCAGGCAGGCAGCTGAAGAAGTAAAACAGGCTGCTGTCCTGTGGGGCAATACAGACTAGTGGAGACTGGGGGAAATTGGAGAATCTACGCCCTATCTGAAGAGAACAGCCACTACCCAACTCCAAAGATCTGTTGTCCTGCGGAAATGGAAGTCCAGTATTGCCATTGTACTGATTTTTTCCCCTTAAAGGAAATGCCAGAAATTTGAATTTTTGCATCATCTTCCAATCTTTGAATGTTTTCTGCTAATTTTTAAAAATTTAATGGGTCAGCTGTCATATGTAAGTCTCCAGTTTTTGAACCCTCTGAAAGTATTGGAAAAGAAGTAGGGACCTAGAAGTTGGGAAACCCAAGAGAGCCGACCAAGAGCAGAAGGTGTGTCTCGCATCAGGTCTACCTTGACTCAGTGTTTCTCACACTTCAGTGTGCGCCAATTACCTGGGGTCCTCTGTTCAGGTGGATGTCCTGGCTTGGGAGTTTGAGGGGGCAGTTGGGGGCCTGTTGAAAAAGATTCTAAGGTAGAATCTAGGTATAGTGGGGAAAAGCACTGTGATAAATTAAAGCCTTCTGTGAGCAAAGAAAGGGAAAACGGCTTGACGCATTTTCCATCTCTGCAGTGTGGCAAGATGATGAGGTCAATTGTGTGTTTCTGGTCATTTCCAAGATTCCTCTAAAAAGTCAGAATTTGAGAATACAGCTAGGTCAGAAGCCTTTGAATTTTACACCCTCTCTTACTAATGCACACTTCTTCATATAAGAAGAACTTGGATTCATCTCTCAGTCTTCTGGGAAATTGGGATAGAACTATCAAGCTTTCAACTTGGGTGGGATAAAAAAGAGACTTAACTGGTCGGCTCTCCCTTCCTTCTGCTGTATTTTGAGGATAAAAGCTATGTCTTACATATGTTGGTGTTCCGTTTCTTCCACGTGGCCTTGGCGTCCCTTCAGCATGGGGTCGGTGGTGGGATGAAAAGGTGGGTGTCGAGGAAATTGCTTTGAGCAGAAATCATCTTGTTTCCATTCACTCAGAGCTGTTGTTGGACTCCTCGTCAGGTCCCCTGCCTGTGTTCAGTGCCCTTGGAATTGCATCCCAGGAAACAAGATGATCTCTCTAATGGGCAAGTGGGAGGAGAGGGTCTAGGTGAGCCAAAATTGCCTGGCAGTTGACACCTAAAAATAGATCTTTTTCCTCCTGAATGAACATGTCGGGGAGGGGCAGAATGCCTTGCACATTTCTAACTATCCCAGACAGGTCAGCAGAGGAGGCCGACAGGGTCAAGGTGCCACCAGCGGGGTGGAATGCCAGCCAGAGTGGGGTTGCCATGACAGTGGAGTCCTTAGAGAAAGCTTCAGGGAGTGGGGGCCCATCTCAGATTGGAGGCCAAAGTATATGCTCACTTAGGATGGGAGAGAGTGGGTCAGGAGAGGAGGGGGCTTGGCCAGTGCTTCTTAGAGTTCACATGCCTGTGAATGCTCATGCGGATTCTGATTCAGGAGGTCTGGCTGGAGTCTGAGATTCTGAGTTCTAACAAGCTGCTGGGGGTGCTGGACCAGGGCGCATACATTGAGGGGCAGAGGGTTTGAGTCCATTGTGATGTTCAGGCCTCTGAGGAAGGGTGAAGGCACACAGGCAGGGGAGTCACCCCTCTCCATTTGTATCATCTTGTATTTGACCTGAGCTAAAAAGAAAAAGAAAAAGCAAGTGCTTTGACAGCTGTTTCTCATCAAACATTTTTTGCTATCATTTCCAAGTTAAAAGTCAATTTGAGAATACAGCTAGGTCAGAAGCCTTTGAATTTTACACCCTCTCTTACTAATGCACACTTCTTCATATAAGAAGAACTTGGATTCATCTCTCAGTCTTCTGGGAAATTGGGATAGAACTATCAAGCTTTCAACTTGGGTGGGATAAAAAAGAGACTTAACTGGTCGGCTCTCCCTTCCTTCTGCTGTATTTTGAGGATAAAAGCTATGTCTTACATATGTTGGTGTTCCGTTTCTTCCACGTGGCCTTGGCGTCCCTTCAGCATGGGGTCGGTGGTGGGATGAAAAGGTGGGTGTCGAGGAAATTGCTTTGAGCAGAAATCATCTTGTTTCCATTCACTCAGAGCTGTTGTTGGACTCCTCGTCAGGTCCCCTGCCTGTGTTCAGTGCCCTTGGAATTGCATCCCAGGAAACAAGATGATCTCTCTAATTGGGCAAGTGGGAGGAGAGGGTCTAGGTGAGCCAAAATTGCCTGGCAGTTGACACCTAAAAATAGATCTTTTTCCTCCTGAATGAACATGTCGGGGAGGGGCAGAATGCCTTGCACATTTCTAACTATCCCAGACAGGTCAGCAGAGGAGGCCGACAGGGTCAAGGTGCCACCAGCGGGGTGGAATGCCAGCCAGAGTGGGGTTGCCATGACAGTGGAGTCCTTAGAGAAAGCTTCAGGGAGTGGGGGCCCATCTCAGATTGGAGGCCAAAGTATATGCTCACTTAGGATGGGAGAGAGTGGGTCAGGAGAGGAGGGGGCTTGGCCAGTGCTTCTTAGAGTTCACATGCCTGTGAATGCTCATGCGGATTCTGATTCAGGAGGTCTGGCTGGAGTCTGAGATTCTGAGTTCTAACAAGCTGCTGGGGGTGCTGGACCAGGGAGCATACATTGAGGGGCAGAGGGTTTGAGTCCATTGTGATGTTCAGGCCTCTGAGGAAGGGTGAAGGCACACAGGCAGGGGAGTCACCCCTCTCCATTTGTATCATCTTGTATTTGACCTGAGCTAAAAAAAAAGAAAAAGAAAAAGCAAGTGCTTTGACAGCTGTTTCTCATCAAACTGAGATTTTTCCTTGCCTGGCGGCGGTGGTGACACTTTAGTGTAACAACAAAATTATGAGTGTCGTGTATTATAATTTTGCTGGTAAAAATGCATATGGTTGGGCAGACTATAAATATTGTCGATGTAACCGTTTCATAAAATGCAGCCTGTGCTAGTTGATGTGTAACTGAGGCTCTTCGAAAATAGTAGAGCAGATTTTAGCAACATTTTAAGAGCAAAAGAAGAGCTCGGAAGATGAAAGTCATTTTGATCATTTAAAAGCTTTGGTGAGAATGTAGGTCACATACCCTGTGCAGGGGAGACAGAGCCATTCCTTGAGAGGCTGGGATCCTTATCCTGTCTCTCAGAGAATGAGCATGACAGGCTAGTCGGTTGTGTCAGGAAGTAGGGGCACTATGTGTTAACAGGAACATGGCCAAATTGCATCTGAGTAATAGCATCCTTCCCCACACTCCAAGTATGTTGGTCCCACACACTCTCAGTCTTCAAGTGAGCCTGCTTGCTCCGCTTGGCTGTTTTCAGGCTATGACATGGGTCTGTGGTTGGGGCTTCTCAAAAACTGTAGCGGTCTGGCCGTGGAAGCCATGACTGGGTGACTTTCATAGAAAGAAGCCCAGCAAGCTCCCTCTTCACGAGTCTTTCGATCCATGGCCACTTCCTTCCCTCAAGGGAGGGCGCCTGAGTCCTTTCCAAGGGTATCAGCGGTCAGTCTGATTATTACAGCTCGAAGACTGGGAGGCTG
Source organism: Tragulus kanchil (assembly GCA_022376925.1). NCBI lineage: Eukaryota > Metazoa > Chordata > Mammalia > Artiodactyla > Tragulidae > Tragulus > Tragulus kanchil. The sequence continues at coordinate 100,352,410 of JAIOJX010000004.1, read as the reverse complement.
CAGCTTGGGATCTTGATTGCATTCCAGAGATGGTTATCAGTTTGTGTCAGGATCCAGAGCCCATCGTCATGGGTGCGGTCGGGCCTGCTGGAGGAGCCCACAGTGTGCTTGCCCCTGGGGATGGGGTCCTGGAGTAACGGAGTCCAGCGGGCAGTAGCCACCATACATCCGTGGTGAACCACAGATACCTCCAGCCAGGCTTGGCAGGGAAACAAGGGCTAGGCCTCCCCACTTCCTGCACAGGGGCTCTGGGCCTGAACGGCGACAGCACGTGGGGCTGTGAGCTGGCAGAGGGACTGTGCGTGGGTTTTCTCTCCTGGTCCCTTCAGGCTCCCGAGGCTCTGGGCACCTCTGGCGGGGACCCCGGGTCTTTGTGCTTCTCCGTATATTCCCCCTCCTGCTGACTGCTGTAGACAGTCCCCTCCATGCCTTGAGGAACATGAACCTAGCAAGAGCAGGAACTGAGATGGGGAGGGAGGTCTCTGCACCAGAGGGGTCCAGAGCAGGCTTTCAGAGGATTATCTTCATCTTGGTTCCCCCCATAGCAATGTGCTTAGGGTACAAGATAGCAGGAGGTCAGGCCCCATGCACGTGGGCGCTAAGTGTCGCATTCCAGTTCAGGACTGTCTCTACAATTCCTTGGCAGAATTGCCTTCTCTGGGACCCCATTGTTTTATGTCTGACCCTGTGCTGTGTCCCAGGACTGAGAAGAATCCTTGTTTCCCTCTGTGTGATACGAAGAACTAACATGCGATGGGGAGCTGTCCTGGGACACTAGAAAATGTGTTGGGTTTTTTTCTTTCCTTTTCACTTCTAAGAAGTTGATGGCTTTTCTTCCTACATTCCAGCACACTTGTTCAACTTGAAACAAAATGCCATGAAAGCTTTTAAGTTTTTGCCATGAACTTGCAGTACAGGGTGAAAAATAATATTCTGAGATTTGAAAAGCTTAAGTTGAGGCGGCTGCGTGATTTTGGCCACTTCCTTCCCTCAAGGGAGGGCGCCTGAGTCCTTTCCAAGGGTATCAGCGGTCAGTCTGATTATTACAGCTCGAAGACTGGGAGGCTGCAGCTTGGGATCTTGATTGCATTCCAGAGATGGTTATCAGTTTGTGTCAGGATCCAGAGCCCATCGTCATGGGTGCGGTCGGGCCTGCTGGAGGAGCCCACAGTGTGCTTGCCCCTGGGGATGGGGTCCTGGAGTAACGGAGTCCAGCGGGCAGTAGCCACCATACATCCGTGGTGAACCACAGATACCTCCAGCCAGGCTTGGCAGGGAAACAAGGGCTAGGCCTCCCCACTTCCTGCACAGGGGCTCTGGGCCTGAACGGCGACAGCACGTGGGGCTGTGAGCTGGCAGAGGGACTGTGCGTGGGTTTTCTCTCCTGGTCCCTTCAGGCTCCCGAGGCTCTGGGCACCTCTGGCGGGGACCCCGGGTCTTTGTGCTTCTCCGTATATTCCCCCTCCTGCTGACTGCTGTAGACAGTCCCCTCCATGCCTTGAGGAACATGAACCTAGCAAGAGCAGGAACTGAGATGGGGAGGGAGGTCTCTGCACCAGAGGGGTCCAGAGCAGGCTTTCAGAGGATTATCTTCATCTTGGTTCCCCCCATAGCAATGTGCTTAGGGTACAAGATAGCAGGAGGTCAGGCCCCATGCACGTGGGCGCTAAGTGTCGCATTCCAGTTCAGGACTGTCTCTACAATTCCTTGGCAGAATTGCCTTCTCTGGGACCCCATTGTTTTATGTCTGACCCTGTGCTGTGTCCCAGGACTGAGAAGAATCCTTGTTTCCCTCTGTGTGATACGAAGAACTAACATGCGATGGGGAGCTGTCCTGGGACACTAGAAAATGTGTTGGGTTTTTTTCTTTCCTTTTCACTTCTAAGAAGTTGATGGCTTTTCTTCCTACATTCCAGCACACTTGTTCAACTTGAAACAAAATGCCATGAAAGCTTTTAAGTTTTTGCCATGAACTTGCAGTACAGGGTGAAAAATAATATTCTGAGATTTGAAAAGCTTAAGTTGAGGCGGCTGCGTGATTTTGGCAGCATTTCCTTACGTGAACGCCCTGGGCCTCATCCCAGCCTCTGCCTCCCCTGCCGTGGGTTGGCAGGAATGGCGAGTTTTGCCAGAGCTGAGGGGGATGGCCAAGGCCTGCTTGGACAAAGAGGTCCATGGGGGCCCAAGCTTAGACTCCAAGGATCGGCACGAGATCCTTTGCACAGGATCTTTGGAGTAACACAGGAAGTAGGGAAGATGGACCCTACGTCTGGTTCTGCCTTTGTGTTCCTATTTTTCTTTGAATCCAGAGAATGGCCAGGAAAAGCACAGGAAGCAGTCACACTGGGCGTGAGTCAGTACCAGGGGTGGGTGAGGCGTGGGCACGGGGAGTCACTGAGTCACGGGGCTGCAGTGGCGAGGGGCCCCGACTGCGCCTTCCTAACCGCCTCACTTAAGGAGGCTCCACGGAGGCCCTGGAAGTGCAGAGGACCTGCCCAGGGACACGCCTGCCCAGGGACAGTGTCAGAAGAGGAGCAGGTGCCTGGGCTCCCAGACCAGTGCTCCAGCATGCCTCCCAGGATCCCCTGACGTGCCCGTCCTGCCTGTGGCCCCGAGCACACCGCTGGATCCAGGCCCGGGCCGCTACCTCCCCCGCTCACCCAGCCTCCGGCCTCCAGAGAGCCCCTCTGCTTTACCTCCAGGAGGGTCTGCAGGGAATGTAATGCCAGGGCTCTGGTTCCCTGAGAAGCCCCACGGGGACCCTCTTGGGCAGAGCGACCAGTGTCCTGTCCTCCTGCCCCCCTCCAGCAGCACCCAGCCGCCCAGCTTCTCCCTCCTGGGGCGCCAGCTGGGGTGCAGCTCTCCGGGGCTGCGGGGCTGGGGCCCTCTGTGTGATCGAAGAACTAACATGCGATGGGGAGCTGTCCTGGGACACTAGAAAATGTGTTGGGTTTTTCTTTCCTTTTCACTTCTAAGAAGTTGATGGCTTTTCTTCCTACATTCCAGCACACTTGTTCAACTTGAAACAAAATGCCATGAAAGCTTTTAAGTTTTTGCCATGAACTTGCAGTACAGGGTGAAAAATAATATTCTGAGATTTGAAAAGCTTAAGTTGAGGCGGCTGCGTGATTTTGGCAGCATTTCCTTACGTGAACGCCCTGGGCCTCATCCCAGCCTCTGCCTCCCCTGCCGTGGGTTGGCAGGAATGGCGAGTTTTGCCAGAGCTGAGGGGGATGGCCAAGGCCTGCTTGGACAAAGAGGTCCATGGGGGCCCAAGCTTAGACTCCAAGGATCGGCACGAGATCCTTTGCACAGGATCTTTGGAGTAACACAGGAAGTAGGGAAGATGGACCCTACGTCTGGTTCTGCCTTTGTGTTCCTATTTTTCTTTGAATCCAGAGAATGGCCAGGAAAAGCACAGGAAGCAGTCACACTGGGCGTGAGTCAGTACCAGGGGTGGGTGAGGCGTGGGCACGGGGAGTCACTGAGTCACGGGGCTGCAGTGGCGAGGGGCCCCGACTGCGCCTTCCTAACCGCCTCACTTAAGGAGGCTCCACGGAGGCCCTGGAAGTGCAGAGGACCTGCCCAGGGACACGCCTGCCCAGGGACAGTGTCAGAAGAGGAGCAGGTGCCTGGGCTCCCAGACCAGTGCTCCAGCATGCCTCCCAGGATCCCCTGACGTGCCCGTCCTGCCTGTGGCCCCGAGCACACCGCTGGATCCAGGCCCGGGCCGCTACCTCCCCCGCTCACCCAGCCTCCGGCCTCCAGAGAGCCCCTCTGCTTTACCTCCAGGAGGGTCTGCAGGGAATGTAATGCCAGGGCTCTGGTTCCCTGAGAAGCCCCACGGGGACCCTCTTGGGCAGAGCGACCAGTGTCCTGTCCTCCTGCCCCCCTCCCTCCAGCAGCACCCAGCCGCCCAGCTTCTCCCTCCTGGGGCGCCAGCTGGGGTGCAGCTCTCCGGGGCTGCGGGAAAGGCGAGGTGAGGAGCTGCCCCGCGGAGGGGCGTAGTGGGAGCTTTGGGGTCTGCACCCACTGGGCTGGGACGGTCTCGGGGGCCCCCACGCCCTTCTTGCTCTAAGAGCCTCTCTGGCATATTTCCTCCTGCTTTTCTTTCTTACAACAATGGCTTGAAATCCACGGCAGTGACTTTAGGTTTGGAAGGGAATGGTGGGCCTTGGGCTTAAAATTTTTTAATAAGACAGCCTTAGTTCTGGGAATGAAAAGAAACAATTTAAGGTGTTGATAAATGCTTGGCAGAGTTCTTTTCCTCTTTTCAGAGCTGATCCTGCATATTAGGGTTTTGGCACATGGCTTGTTACTTAACAACCCATACAAGCAGGCAGAATGTAAATGACGCTTTTCTTTTTCTTTTCTTCTGCTGAAAAGGGGGCTCTGACCTTGGAATACGAGCCTCTAGTTTAAGCACTGACATCTTTCTAGCCGGAGAGGGCTTTTTCCCTTATTTCCTTTGTTTGAGGAAATTGAAAAGTTACCCTTTCACTTACCTTTCCCAGGGTGTCCCGCACCTCCCAGCCCCAGCTCTCATAATGTTAACAGTACAAACTAATACTTGTATTGTTCATTCTGATTTATTCTCATATATATTTGTCACACGTCTTCTAAGGAATGTCACGTGCAGCACTTTGTTCGTATGGTTTAAATTACTGTTGTACCTAATGGAACAAAGCTTCATTTGTTTAAAAATATTCAATAGCTAAGATTTAACGGTCAGTGTGAGTGTATATGCTCAGTCACTCAGTCATTACCGACTCTTTGCAACCCTGTGGACTGTATCCCACCAGGCTTGTCCATTCAGGAACTTTCCAGGCAAGAATTACTGGAGCGGGTTGCCATTTCATTCTCCAGGGGATTTTCCAAACCCAGGAATCGAACCTTTGTCTCCTGTGTTGGCAGGTGGATTCTTTACCACTGAGCCACCAGAGAAGCCCATTAATGGTCAGTGTGCCCCAGTGTATCTTCATGTAGGGGTGTGGCACTTGTTGGAGAAGCAATACCAAGAAGGAGAACGATGTCTTCTTAAATTTTGGTTTTCAAAAGGGTGAACTGCACTGAGTGAGACCTAAGTTAATTTTTCCAGTTGACTGGTGCATGCCTAAACATCCAAGGAAGGACACAATTTCAGTCTCCTAGACCCCACTGGTCAGGGTGTAAGTGGACTCAGTGAAAGAGAGAACAGGAGATGAGCCTTCGAAGTCAGCTGAGGCACTGTCCAGTCTACACAGCACCGGGTCCACACTGAAACAGAGCTCATTTGGCACCCTTGGCTTGACTCAGTGTGTCTGCTTGCCAGCACGCGGCCAGCAAGCATGCTGTCACCTGCTCACTCACTATCAGGGAAAATGCAGCTGATCCACGCCTCCCTGATTTTTGCCTCTGTTATTACTTGGAAAGCCAATGAAATGGACTTCATAATAGTAAACCAAGTCAGTTAACTGAGATGCACTACGTGCTTTAAACAAAGAGCTTTGTTGTTTTCAGGTAATAAACAATCCTGAGGTGGGTGGATCAGATGTTTTTTGTGTGTGTACTTTGTGCGATTCTATGGACTATAGCCTACCAGGTTCCTCGGTCCATGGGATTTTTCATGCAAGAATACTGGAGTGGATTGCTATTTCCTACTCCAAGGAATCTTCCCAACCCAGGAATTAAGCCCACTTCTGTGTCTCCTGCATTACAGGAGGATTCTTTACCCACCAAACCATCAGATGTTAGCTTCACGATATTGTCAGGGACCCAGAATCCTTCTGTCCTGCTCCACGTTCATTTGCACAGGACTGTTCATTCTTCAAGTCCCCATCAGAGCCTTTCTCATCACATTCCCCAGCCGGAGAGGAACCCGTGTTAAAGCTGAGTCAGGTCCTTTGTCTTTTTTTTTTTTTTTTTCAGGTTTTGGCTATTTAGTTTAACTGAGGTGTAATTAACAAGTGAAGTTGCGATGATATATTTAAGGCTGCAGTGTGATGATTTCATATACATTCAACATTGTGGTAAGATTCTTGCTGTTGAGCAAGAATTCATCACCTTACAAAGTTTTCTGTTTTGCCTTTTTTGTTTGTTTGTTTTTCTAAATTTTTTGATGAGCCAGATCCTTCTTAATATCTTTCCCAGAAAACCTTCCCCATTTTATCTACTTAAATCTCATTGGCCACCCCCATTTGCAAAATTGGCTGAGTAATGTGGATTTTTTTTTAGCTAGGCACTTGCCACCCTCAACCCTCTACCCTCTAGCAGAGTGTACTTTCAGTCTCCTAGACCCCACTGGTCAGGGTGTAAGTGGACTCAGTGAAAGAGAGAACAGGAGATGAGCCTTAAGTCAGCTGAGGCACTGTCCAGTCTACACAGCACCGGGTCCACACTGAAACAGAGCTCATTTGGCACCCTTGGCTTGACTCAGTGTGTCTGCTTGCCAGCACGCGGCCAGCAAGCATGCTGTCACCTGCTCACTCACTATCAGGGAAAATGCAGCTGATCCACGCCTCCCTGATTTTTGCCTCTGTTATTACTTGGAAAGCCAATGAAATGGACTTCATAATAGTAAACCAAGTCAGTTAACTGAGATGCACTACGTGCTTTAAACAAAGAGCTTTGTTGTTTTCAGGTAATAAACAATCCTGAGGTGGGTGGATCAGATGTTTTTTGTGTGTGTACTTTGTGCGATTCTATGGACTATAGCCTACCAGGTTCCTCGGTCCATGGGATTTTTCATGCAAGAATACTGGAGTGGATTGCTATTTCCTACTCCAAGGAATCTTCCCAACCCAGGAATTAAGCCCACTTCTGTGTCTCCTGCATTACAGGAGGATTCTTTACCCACCAAACCATCAGATGTTAGCTTCACGATATTGTCAGGGACCCAGAATCCTTCTGTCCTGCTCCACGTTCATTTGCACAGGACTGTTCATTCTTCAAGTCCCCATCAGAGCCTTTCTCATCACATTCCCCAGCCGGAGAGGAACCCGTGTTAAAGCTGAGTCAGGTCCTTTGTCTTTTTTTTTTTTTTTTTCAGGTTTTGGCTATTTAGTTTAACTGAGGTGTAATTAACAAGTGAAGTTGCGATGATATATTTAAGGCTGCAGTGTGATGATTTCATATACATTCAACATTGTGGTAAGATTCTTGCTGTTGAGCAAGAATTCATCACCTTACAAAGTTTTCTGTTTTGCCTTTTTTGTTTGTTTGTTTTTCTAAATTTTTTGATGAGCCAGATCCTTCTTAATATCTTTCCCAGAAAACCTTCCCCATTTTATCTACTTAAATCTCATTGGCCACCCCCATTTGCAAAATTGGCTGAGTAATGTGGACTTTTTTTTTTTAGCTAGGCACGTTGCCACCCTCACACCCTCTACCCTCTAGCAGAGTGTACTTTCAGGGCCGGGAATGAGGTGAGGATGTAAGGAAGTACAAAAAAGCTCAGTAATAAGATAAATGATGTTTTAATGCAATGTTATAGTTCCTGAGGCAAAAGAAAAAATTGGTCATGTTGACCCAGTCTTTTTTTTTTTTTAAGATTTATTTATTTATTTTGGTGGGGGTTAGGTGGGGAGGGAGGGGAGCAGGCGGGCCACTTCTATTGGTCTTTCATTTGTCCATTTTCATCCATCTTTGTTCTTTGGCCTGTGTGGGCCTCCCATCGCGGTGGCCTCTGTTGTCGCAGAGCACCGGCTCTGGGTGCATGCACTCCAGAGCTCCGGCTCGGTAATTGGACACATCGGTCCAGCCACTCTGTGGCACGTGGGATCTTCCCAGGCCAGGGATCAACCTGGTGCCCCTTGCACTGCAAGGTGGTGTCCTTACCCACTGGACCACCAGGGAAGCCCGACCCAGTCTTTATTTAAAATTTTGATACTTTTTCATAGTGGATTTTAAAATTAAAATATGTTTTATATTATTACTTATTAAAATATTCATCATGATTAATCAACTTTTGGCATCCACTTTAATTTTGTGCTCAAAGCAAGTGCCTTACTGTCCTCACCCCAGTCCCAGTCGATAGTTTTCTTAGTCAAGAAGAGGAGAATAGATATTGAGTAGGAACCCAACAGTCCTTGCCAAGGAAAGATCCCATTGCTCACTCAGATCTTTAGCCTTTACCCACTGCTTACTGTGAGGGAGTAAACTTGTGTTGGAGGAGCATTGTTGGTAGGCAGGCCTGGAGGGAGCGATATTCCTACAACCCAAGAACCGCTCAGAAACAAGCCCAGTCCTTTGGGAGTAGATTTGCAATAGCACCTTTATATCCACAGGTAGAATTCTCAGATGCGTGTAGATGTCATTGGTGACCAAGGACAAGTGTGTGTGATTAGAGGGGTCACTTTGGGGTCCATGTGGCAAAAGTCTGACCACATAGGTACAAAGTCAGCAACCGTGGAGCATGGAACTTTCAGAGAGATTAATGAAGACATCGCCCCCTCCCACGTCAGGGGAGGACTCTCCAACTCCCCACTGCATGTGTGGTCACACCTCTCAGAATGAATGTTTCTGGATCAGCTTGGTTTCATGCAGACTTTAGTGCCTTCTACAAGGAATGCTGGAGAACAGTAGCCTAGATCACATGTGTTTTGAAACCAAAATTAGTTAATTTGCTATTTTAAAATCCTAATGATGAACAGTTGACTCTTGAACAACATAAGACTGAACCATGCCAGTGCCAGTATACTTATATGGGGATATTTTTCTATTAGTAAATGCTACAACTGGCAGTAGGTCGGATCCACAAGGTGGAACCCTGGATAGAGAGGAACTGAGGTCAGGAGGTTCAGCCACAACTTATACTTGGATTTCCTTTTTTTTTTTTTTTTTTTTATTAAAAAAAAATTTATTTATTTTTGGCAGTGCTGGGTCTTCGTTGATGTGTGGGTTTAGCTGCTCTGTGGTATGTGGGATCCTCCTGGATCAGGGATCGAACCTGCGTCTCCTGCATTGGCAGACGGGTTCTCATCCACTGAGCCACAAGGGAAGCCCTATACTTGGATTTTCTGACTCTGCAGAGGAAAATCTCCTGTGTTGCTGAAGTGTAAACTGTAACTGGATTATTAGTTTAGAATTTAAATAATAGTGTTGAACAATCATCTAGGATTTCAGAGAAGCTCGTTTTAAATTTCACAACAAGATCATTTGTAGTTTTAGAAGAGTTCGTCTGATGGTGTTTAGTTATGAATGAAGAGTGCCTTCGAATAATTATACCAAAAATAAAATGTCTAATAAAAATAAAAGCCATGAGTGGATCTTATGGCTTAACTTAATACCATCAGAAAAAAGAGTAACATGGTAATCTTCCTTTTGGTAATGCTTCTAGCATGGACCAAATGGCACGAGACAGTCTATTGTGTGGAGTTGAAACTGCTTTCTTTCCCTTTCTTCTAGTTTCCAGAAATTCAAAAACTTCAGGTAGATTTTAAAAATTATTTTGACTTAAATTCGTTCCTAAACATGGTTGGAAAAGTGCCCTTACAAAGTCAGCAACCGTGGAGCATGGAACTTTCAGAGAGATTAATGAAGACATCCCCCTCCCACGTCAGGGGAGGACTCTCCAACTCCCAACTGCATGTGTGGTCACACCTCTCAGAATGAATGTTTCTGGATCAGCTTGGTTTCATGCAGACTTTAGTGCCTTCTACAAGGAATGCTGGAGAACAGTAGCCTAGATCACATGTGTTTTGAAACCAAAATTAGTTAATTTGCTATTTTAAAATCCTAATGATGAACAGTTGACTCTTGAACAACATAAGACTGAACCATGCCAGTGCCAGTATACTTATATGGGGATATTTTTCTATTAGTAAATGCTACAACTGGCAGTAGGTCGGATCCACAAGGTGGAACCCTGGATAGAGAGGAACTGAGGTCAGGAGGTTCAGCCACAACTTATACTTGGATTTCCTTTTTTTTTTTTTAATTTTTAAATTTATTTATTTTTGGCAGTGCTGGGTCTTCGTTGATGTGTGGGTTTAGCTGCTCTGTGGTATGTGGGATCCTCCTGGATCAGGGATCGAACCTGCGTCTCCTGCATTGGCAGACGGGTTCTCATCCACTGAGCCACAAGGGAAGCCCTATACTTGGATTTTCTGACTCTGCAGAGGAAAATCTCCTGTGTTGCTGAAGTGTAAACTGTAACTGGATTATTAGTTTAGAATTTAAATAATAGTGTTGAACAATCATCTAGGATTTCAGAGAAGCTCGTTTTAAATTTCACAACAAGATCATTTGTAGTTTTAGAAGAGTTCGTCTGATGGTGTTTAGTTATGAATGAAGAGTGCCTTCGAATAATTATACCAAAAATAAAATGTCTAATAAAAATAAAAGCCATGAGTGGATCTTATGGCTTAACTTAATACCATCAGAAAAAAAAGAGTAACATGGTAATCTTCCTTTTTGGTAATGCTTCTAGCATGGACCAAATGGCACGCAGACAGTCTATTGTGTGGGAGTTGAAACTGCTTTCTTTCCCCCTTTCTTCTAGTTTCCAGAAATTCAAAAACTTCAGGTAGATTTTAAAAATTATTTTGACAAATTGTTAAATGAGTCAGTTCCTAAAACAGACAAGTGCTTTTGGAAGTGTTGCTGCGTTCACAGGGCCGATTTTTACAGGGATGTTAAAAAAACATCTTGTGGCTATGATTCATAACCTGATGCGTTTATAAATTCTTGCATTGCAGAAATTCATGATTCAGTCTGTCAGATGATTTCCCTCTTTGAGACTCTAGTGTGTTGCAAAAATTCAGCAATTTGTTTCACAAATCCTTTCATCTGTCTCCTTGTGTAATGCTTTCTGTTTTTAAAGCTGTGAGCATTTTATCACCCAGCCCCACACCAGTCTCCTGCAGGGCCTGGCTCCATCCTCCACTCAGCCCTGTTACCCACAGACTGTAAAACGTTGCCGAGGCGCTCTGTGGCTTCTCGCTTCAGGGAAAGTCCTCTACTTTGTCAGTTCTTTTCCGCCTTTCTCAGGAATGTTGTGACAGTGAAATGAAGTCATCAGGAAAAGTACTTTTCATTTCTTAAGACATCTGCCGTAGGATTCCAGGTGTTGGCACAGGCAAACTTTTCATTGTAAGGTGAGAAGAGGCTTGTCTTTAACAGGATTCTTGCCAGTCACCAGTTAATTGTTTGTGTCCAGTTGAAGAATGAATTTCTAAAACACCATTTTTCAAAATTTGTTAGCATTAGACGGGTTAAAATAGAAGTAAGTATCTTGGTTGTCAGTATTCATTAACTCTTTTTCGAATGTTGACACTGTATCTTGGATGTTGGAGGGGATGCTCTGTATTTATGAATTCAATTAAATGGCCCATGCCTCAGTTTCCCCATCCATGAGGCAGAATCCTAGCACTTGCCTAAAAGCTGTGAGGGAAGATGTTGAGCTGCAGTGCATTCATGGTCCTTGATTAGCCCAGTCTTGCTGCTTTATAAAGCCCGTGAGTGGCACCCTGGCTGTGGGTTCCTGCTGCCTAAACATGTTCTGTGCCAAATGCACAAACATGGCGGTGAGTTGAGAAGAAGGCAGTAAAGGACAGTGTGAACATAAAGTAGGGAGCGTGCAAGCAGGGCTGAGTTAGGACCCTGATATCGGAGAGCCACAACAGCCACAGAGGCTGAATGTCCACGTGAAATGTGTAGGGTTAAACATGTCAGAGTTTTCTGTTTCTGGGACCACAGTTGCCCTAAAGAGAGACCAGGCTGTGGATAGATGACGGTGCTTCAGAGGTCAAGGGTAATCAGTGAACGGTCTTGGCCGCTGTCAGGTTCAAAACATAAAGAAAGAATTATCAGAACTGAGAAACGAGAGCAGTGGAAAGCAGAGACTGATGAATCTTTGCTCCCATCCATGCTCCCACCCATGCTGTCCTCTCTTGGGACTTGGGACCGGAAACGCTGGTGACACCGCATATTCTCCTCTAGACAGTTCAGTCAACATCGTGGCTCTAAATACATAAAGCCAGGGTTGGTGAGGGGAGTAGGTAAGAGAGGAACAGATGATTTTCCAGTTGAATGAAATTGTTCTGGTGAAACTAAAAACTGTAATAATAATGAAATTTTGCAGTTTGACCACCTTTTTTCCTTCCTTTCTATGTGATTGAAGTAAAATCTAGAATCCTTCATTCCTTGTCTCTACTAGAACTACAGTGAGGCTGGCCGTATTTACTAATTCGTAGGCAGAGGACTTTTTGTACCAAATTTGTAAACCCAGAAAGGGTCAAGTAAAAATCACAAGACGGGATGCTGATCCAGATTTTGATCCTTTTGAATTAAAAATTGTCCTCAGCCACAAGGGTGAACTTACATCTCCTGGGAGGCAGTCGGAAAGTCTCGTTGCCATTTATCAGCCTTCCTCATGGCTGAGCTCTCCGGGACTTCTCATTTGAACTTTTGAAAAATCTCCTCAGCGTTAAGAACTTCCCCGAAGCAGGATCGTGAGTGTCTTGCATCCTGATTTCCAGACAGAACTGTGTTAAAAACATAGTAACTGACTCCGTTTGTTTTTCTGTCTCCAAGGTGTTTGGCCCTGCGTTCGTCCTCCCAGCCCCGGCGGGAGAGGAACACTTAGTTACTCGCTGACAGGAATGAGCTCTGGAAATGGTGACTTGACCAAATGTTGGCTGGGGAAGCCCAGTTCTCCCTCAAGCAGGACTAAATGTTTCCCAAATTAATTCTGACAACATGAGTTTAGAGTCAACTTTCTGGAGTTTCTCAGAATGATTTAGAGTATTTTAAGTCAACTCTCTGTTAGTTGTTTTTCCAGTGTCTAACCCCTACTACCTGTTGGGGGCTTCATTTATGTCAAATATTTTACTTTTCTAAGCTATGCTGTAGGAGTTTTTATCATGTAAAAATTTCTCTGGAATGTAATGCCCTGTGATGTCTTTGGTTTGATGTTGGGGTCAAATGCAGGCCGCTGTGTGGCCTTCCCTCAGGGAAGAATGGACGCTTGTCTTGTTTGGCTCATTTGGTTCTCAGCGTGCATTCAACCAACAACAACACAATAGTGTATTGGGGTAAAAATCACTTGCCTCCACGGGGCTTTTGGGTGAACAAGACTGGGGCTCAGAAGATTACAGATGTGTGGGCGTGTGGTCTCATGTTCATGTGCATAGCCTTCCATGCTGGGCACAAACCTACTACTATTCTGGGTTATTTATTTTACTTTAATGAGCAAAGAAAAATATGGTGCACTTGAATGACATAATAATAGGCAACTGCATGTTCTTGAATTTTAAGTAAATCATGGGTCAGAAAAAGACAGTGAAGAGGGTGTTTCACTAAATATTTCCAGGCTTTGTCTCACAAAGACTCGGTTGTATTTTGGAGTGGCTAATTAGGAGATAGATCCAACTTAGCACTGCATTCTCTGTGAGTCAGATGACCGTTTGAAACAGCTTATTTCAGACCTCAGCTACCGGATACAGTCACTGACTATTTCCAGGCCCAAGACAGTTTGAATACTGACTGACTCACAGTGTTTGGGTTCTGACTGTTCATCAAACCCAGGCCGCGTGGGAAGCACCCGTGACGTGGGCTGGGTTGGAGAAGCAGCTCTCTGTTGCTGGCTGTGGGTGGGAGGTGCAGCCTGGGGCTGGGGTTGAGGGGGGGCTTGATGACGATGTGGCACTGTGGCCCACCCAGCATGAGATCTGCCTGTCCCACCGGGGGGCCGGAGCACAACTGGCGGGAGAGGCCCTGGTCTGAGGCTGCTGATCCCTCTTCTTAAAGGCAGTGGGCATGGGGCAGCCCTGGGGGCACTGCCACCCTCCGTGGCAGCGTTGGCTCTATTGCTGGAACAAGCTGTAAGAACTCCAGGTGGAGAGCGAGTCTCCAGTGCTCACCTCTCCCTACTTCTTCAGCAATTGCAGTGTTAACTTTTTCTCCTTGCTGCTTCAACTTAGAACTGCCCTCGTGCCCTGCCAGTGACCAGTTGTCACTATTAGGTGTTCACCAGCTCTTACATAGGACCTTCTCCCCAGACTCAGTGTGTTTTGTGGCCTAAGTTGTTTATTAAAGGTATGAATTTTTACCTTTCCCTCTTTGTGTCAGGATGTGTCTCTGATCAGTAGGTATTTTTTCATTTCTCTTCTTTTCCCTTTATACCTACCCTCCTTTCGTCCTCACAGGGATTAAAGCAACTGGATTTCCATCAAGTTAATATCGTGGTGGTTATGTTCCTAGTGAGCCACGAGTGCCCTTGGAAAGACTGTTTAGACATGTGAACTATGTGGGCAGTTTGTTCTTACCCTATTGTCAAACAAATGACCTGCTTGATTCTGTCTTCCAAGGTTGTGGGGTTATAACTCTGTTTTTAAACAGCATCATTGTTGCCATTTCCTGAAAGCTTACTGTGTGTCAGGCTCTGTACTGAGTATTTGACATTTATTTTCCTATTTAATCTTCATATCCATCTTATGAAGTAGATAGTGTCAACTTGCAAAAAATGCACAATGTGAGAGCTGTGAGTTAAATTTTACTTTGGGTAAAACGAGGACTGCAGCCCAGGAGAGAGCACCTCAGATAGCTCCCAGAAACTGCTTCAAAGAAGCATGGGGAAAGGTCAGTGTATATGTGATTTTGGTAAAGTAAGGAGTACCTGCAGTCAAGCACGTATTTTTCCAAAAGGTTTCTGCTGGTCTCATGAAGCTTCCACTAGTCAGAAGAAACAGTCGTCACCATGAAAGATTTTAGTGCTTTTCTGTATATGAGGAGTTGCAAGAATTGGGCTCATAAAATCAGCTCCTGAAAATATCTAACTGTTTGAAGATGTCCTACCAGCTTTTCCCTGAGCACAGAGTACCTCATTTCTGCTCTCCACCCTGTGCTCCTTCAGGGCGTGTTGAAGGTCAGCAGCTGCAGCAGCACATGATTCAATCCTTGTAAAGGAAGATGGCAAGTACCCATGGCAAGTGCCAATGTGTAGTTGACAATAGTAGGATCCCATTTTGCAGCTGGAGCAGTTGAGGTGCAGGAAAGTTAGTTACTTGCTGCCTGGTACCAGGACATTTTGCAGCCCTGGAGGGAGTTGCAGGGTGCAAACGACAAGTTACATAGGACCTTCTCCCCAGACTCAGTGTGTTTTGTGGCCTAAGTTGTTTATTAAAGGTATGAATTTTTACCTTTCCCTCTTTGTGTCAGGATGTGTCTCTGATCAGTAGGTATTTTTTCATTTCTCTTCTTTTCCCTTTATACCTACCCTCCTTTCGTCCTCACAGGGATTAAAGCAACTGGATTTCCATCAAGTTAATATCGTGGTGGTTATGTTCCTAGTGAGCCACGAGTGCCCTTGGAAAGACTGTTTAGACATGTGAACTATGTGGGCAGTTTGTTCTTACCCTATTGTCAAACAAATGACCTGCTTGATTCTGTCTTCCAAGGTTGTGGGGTTATAACTCTGTTTTTAAACAGCATCATTGTTGCCATTTCCTGAAAGCTTACTGTGTGTCAGGCTCTGTACTGAGTATTTGACATTTATTTTCCTATTTAATCTTCATATCCATCTTATGAAGTAGATAGTGTCAACTTGCAAAAAATGCACAATGTGAGAGCTGTGAGTTAAATTTTACTTTGGGTAAAACGAGGACTGCAGCCCAGGAGAGAGCACCTCAGATAGCTCCGAGAAACTGCTTCAAAGAAGCATGGGGAAAGGTCAGTGTATATGTGATTTTGGTAAAGTAAGGAGTACCTGCAGTCAAGCACGTATTTTTCCAAAAGGTTTCTGCTGGTCTCATGAAGCTTCCACTAGTCAGAAGAAACAGTCGTCACCATGAAAGATTTTAGTGCTTTTCTGTATATGAGGAGTTGCAAGAATTGGGCTCATAAAATCAGCTCCTGAAAATATCTAACTGTTTGAAGATGTCCTACCAGCTTTTCCCTGAGCACAGAGTACCTCATTTCTGCTCTCCACCCTGTGCTCCTTCAGGGCGTGTTGAAGGTCAGCAGCTGCAGCAGCACATGATTCAATCCTTGTAAAGGAAGATGGCAAGTACCCATGGCAAGTGCCAATGTGTAGTTGACAATAGTAGGATCCCCATTTTGCAGCTGGAGCAGTTGAGGTGCAGGAAAGTTAGTTACTTGCTGCCTGGTACCAGGACTTGAGTCTCATCCCAGTCTAGATCCTGAGCCTTAACAACAAGTGGGTACCTTCTAGGGCAGAATTGTCTTCCAGGGGCATATGTCAGTATCTAAAGACAGTTTATGTTCTGGAGGATGCTGCTGGCACGTAGCAGAAGAAACTAGTGCACGTGTGCTCAGTCACTCGGCGGTGTCCGACCCTTTGCCCTGTAGCCCGCCAGGCTCCTGTGTGCATGGGGATTCTCCAGCCAAGAATACTAGAGAGGGTTACCATTTCCTCCTCCAGGGGGTCTTCCCAACCCAGAGATTGAACCTGCTTCTCCTGTGTTCTTTTTTCAGTGAGGCTGGTTCTTTTCCCCTGAAGCTAGGGATGCTGCTTAACATTCTGCAGCTTATAGGACAAAGAATTATCCAGTGCCAACTGTCAGAAGTATCAAGGATGAAAGACCCTGTTATACACAGAGCAGACCATTTGTATTTAACAGTTAAGGGATATCATCCAGATGATGTTCTGAAGCTTTAGTTATTTCAAGAAGTATTCCTTATTTGCATAGTTTTAGGAAATATTTTTAAATTGATCCATGAGGAGAAAATAGATATAACTGTTTACAAGGAGAAAAGATTTCATGAGATTCCTAACTTTTGAAATGCAGAGGATGTCTAACAATTCCTGCACCTCCACTGTGATTGGTTATTGGAACAGAGCGGGCCATTTGGTAATTACATCAGTTTTACTCTGGTTCCCACTTAGAGGTGTCATATACATAAATTCTCTGTTAGATGTCAGCAGGAAGTTTTAAATCATGAAATGTGGTGTCTTGGCCTTGTTTGGGTCTCATGAGTGGCAGAGGCTCCTGGGGTCCCACAGGCCTCAAGCACAAAGACCCACAGAGCAGCCGGGGAGGGCGGAGGCTCGAGGGGCAGGGTCTGCGGGGCGGAGGCTGCCGGCAAGTTCCGTGTGGAGCGGTCCTCACAGCCTTAATCACAACCGTCTGTTTCTGAGTTCCAGTCATGTGCTTGGCCCCTCTGCTCAGCAAGCAAAACCGAGATTTCCCAGTTGGAGAAGTTTAAGGTCTTCCTGTTTGTCTGATACTCCTGGCAGCGAAAACGTCCACATCTGTGCATTGTCCACCCGTTTCCTTCCCCCAGCCCCTCCGCCCGCCCCCCAGGCTCCCTCCCCACGCCCCCAGCAGCCTCGCATTGCAGTATTGTTCACATTCTTCCTCATCCTGACCTTGTGCTAACTGCCTGTTTATGGTAAGGACTCCTCAGATAAGGTGCTCCTTGAGACCTGCTTTTTTTTTTTTTTTCTTCTAGTCAATGCTTGGGGCTGGGAAATTGAGGATCTAGCTCAAATGCAGTGCACGGCATTTTGACATGTACCTCAGACTGCAGTGAGACTGACCAGCGCTTGCTCACCCACCTCTTTACCTCTTTTTAGGATTGTGTGTTCGTTTCCTGGGTCATGAACGGCCCTTTGGGTGTTGGTCTCTGCAGATCATGGCCACCCGAGCCCAGTTCTCTCCGCCTGGCCCTCTGGGTCATGCGGTCACCTCGTTCTTCCCCCCTTGACCTGGCCCTCTATTCCTTTGACAGTTGTCTCATGTCCCCAAGGCATATCCTGTCTGCTTGCTCCATACCAGTAACTCGGGAGATCTCATCCATACTGGTAACATCCCTCAGGGTGTCCCCATGTGCCCCAGTGGCTGGGGTGTACCCTGGCGAGGTCCACAGAGAGCACTAGTCTTCTCCACCTAGACTAGACTCGAGATCTCACCCAGCCTGTCCCTCTCCCACATTCCTACTCTAGGGCATGAAAACAGTCAAGTGGTTGTACCGTTGGGAGTCCTCCTTGACTCCTCTTCCCACTCACCTCCAGGGCCGTGAGTGTCTGAGTCTTACTGTCCATCTTAAACACGTCTCATAGCTACCCACTCCGCTGCAGTTGTTCCGGCCCTTAGCCCTCTTGGCTGGATCCCTGCCAGGGCTTCCTAGCTAGCCTTCCGGGCGCTTTCACATCACTGGCAGCTCTCCACTAGATGGGGGAGGAGGGGCCGCTGCCCTCAGTGAACAGACCTCTTGATCCGCAGCTCCCACTGAGCCCATGTGCAATTCTGAGTGCATGTGTGTAAGGGACACGTGTAGACACTCGGAGCAGGCTGATTCCTTCCTTTACTTGCCTGTTTGTCTGATACTCCTGGCAGCGTCCACATCTGTGCATTGTCCACCCGTTTCCTTCCCCAGCCCCTCCGCCCGCCCCCCAGGCTCCCTCCCCACGCCCCCAGCAGCCTCGCATTGCAGTATTGTTCACATTCTTCCTCATCCTGACCTTGTGCTAACTGCCTGTTTATGGTAAGGACTCCTCAGATAAGGTGCTCCTTGAGACCTGCTTTTTTTTTTTTTTTCTTCTAGTCAATGCTTGGGGCTGGGAAATTGAGGATCTAGCTCAAATGCAGTGCACGGCATTTTGACATGTACCTCAGACTGCAGTGAGACTGACCAGCGCTTGCTCACCCACCTCTTTACCTCTTTTTAGGATTGTGTGTTCGTTTCCTGGGTCATGAACGGCCCTTTGGGTGTTGGTCTCTGCAGATCATGGCCACCCGAGCCCAGTTCTCTCCGCCTGGCCCTCTGGGTCATGCGGTCACCTCGTTCTTCCCCCCTTGACCTGGCCCTCTATTCCTTTGACAGTTGTCTCATGTCCCCAAGGCATATCCTGTCTGCTTGCTCCATACCAGTAACTCGGGAGATCTCATCCATACTGGTAACATCCCTCAGGGTGTCCCCATGTGCCCCAGTGGCTGGGGTGTACCCTGGCGAGGTCCACAGAGAGCACTAGTCTTCTCCACCTAGACTAGACTCGAGATCTCACCCAGCCTGTCCCTCTCCCACATTCCTACTCTAGGGCATGAAAACAGTCAAGTGGTTGTACCGTTGGGAGTCCTCCTTGACTCCTCTTCCCACTCACCTCCAGGGCCGTGAGTGTCTGAGTCTTACTGTCCATCTTAAACACGTCTCATAGCTACCCACTCCGCTGCAGTTGTTCCGGCCCTTAGCCCTCTTGGCTGGATCCCTGCCAGGGCTTCCTAGCTAGCCTTCCGGGCGCTTTCACATCACTGGCAGCTCTCCACTAGATGGGGGAGGAGGGGCCGCTGCCCTCAGTGAACAGACCTCTTGATCCGCAGCTCCCACTGAGCCCATGTGCAATTCTGAGTGCATGTGTGTAAGGGACACGTGTAGACACTCGGAGCAGGCTGATTCCTTCCTTTACTTGCCTGACCCTCACAGGTGTTCACAAAAGTCATCAACAGTCTCTCATAGGGAATGAGAAAGAGTTTCATTTGAGCCAAATTGAGGATAACAGCCCTACAGTCTCTCAGATAACCCAGAGAAGCATGGTTTTCAGCACAGTGTTAGAGTTTGTCAGAACAAAGAACATCAAACAAGTCAGAGATACAATCCTTCAAGGATTCCAAAAAAAAAAACCCAAAACAAAACCCCACTAGGTCAACATGTTACACAGCAAATCAGCTTGACACCTAGGAAGGGAGTCTTATCATTGAAGGAGAACCAGTGTTAGCGTCCTAAAAACAGAGGCATTTAATCTTTATTTTGAACATGGACGTTCTTTTCTTTGGGTCACTGCATCCTTTAATAATTAAAGCAGATGTACGATGTATGTTTGACAGGCCACCAGCAGACTGTTTTAGTTAGCATAGAATTCAAGTTAAATCACGTGTAAGCCAGAATGACTTCCCACACCCAGTATGTGAGCATTTCTTCCATCACAAAGATCCTAGAGATGAGTTTTCTAAAATGCAAGCCAGATTTTGTGACTTTTAGGCTGAAAATGCCGTAGGGGCCTCTCATCATAACAGACAAAACCAAGTTCAGGATCCCAAACATGCCTCCTCCAGCCCCTCCTGGGATGGCACCTGCTCGCTCCTCCGGCCACGTTCCTGCCTGCTGCACGTCACACACGCCTGCACCCCACCCCCAGCCTGCCCTACTCCAGGGCGTGGCTTTGAGGATGACCCTGATCCTGGCCGGCCCTGTGCTCAGCACTTGGCTCCTCCAGACAGAACAGGGCACCCCTCTTTACTACTTCCCTAGCACCTGCTGCCCTGTGCCGGCTTCCCTGTTGCTCTCCTGGCCTCCTGCTAGGCTGGGACCCCTCTGGGGCTGGAGAGCCGTCACTTTGGTGTCCAAGCACTGGTCCCAGACCAGGCACATGAACAGACTTCAGAAGTCACTGTGGTTGTTGGTATGTAAATGTGATCTGTCTTCCACTCTCAGAAATGAGATCATATGGTTTCTGAGAACTGAGGCTACTTCAACTTTGCTTTCTTTATGATGAGATAGTTAGGGTACCCATAGACACTGAATTGTCCTACATAAGGTGAAACACTTATTTTCAATTGGAGGATAGTTGCTTTTCAGTGTTTTGGTGGTCTCCGCCATACATCATGTCCAGTCAGTCACAACTCTTAACCACATCCATTGGAGCCCCCTTCCTTCCTCTCCTGAAAAGGTCCTACGTGGTCAGGAGCTGAGAGAGAATTTAGTGGGAGAGGACAGCTTAAAGAAAGGGTCACAAATGCCTTTGGAGATCACGCTTTATACTCACAGACTCTTCCCCTAGTGTGGTCATTTAATTTTTCCTGGGCCAAATGTATACATATTTACTTCTCTCCAGTACAGGCTACTTCTTTAATGAGAAAGACTTCGACCAACAGCATTTTGTTTTGTTTTGTTTATTTAATGGATCAGAGGATGTGTAGTGGAACAGAAGCAGAGAAGAGAAAAGGCAGACATGCTGTATCACCCTGCTCACCACCTAAAACCGTCCTGACTTGATGTCAGGGGTGTGTTTCTCTCTTGAGAGATAACTCCCGAAGCTTTGTGTGTCCTAAGGGTTTCTTTCTTGATTGAATTTGGATCAGAAAGCCACACTCCCTTAAAGATCATCCTAGTTCCTTGAAATCATTATAAAAGTTTACAAATAATCCTGGAAGTTAAAAAGTGAATTTGACTGAATAGGGGGCTGTTCAAGCATAAAGTTAATTTTCATTCTTCTGTTTAAAAATTCATCCTACCAAAGAGCTAGGAGATTTACCTGGATTAACTATCATTCATCCTTTCAGCCATCGTTTCTACTTAAATACATCGAAAAAAAATAAAGAGGATTGTCAGCCACTTCTGTTTTGCTCAGAACATGCGCAGTGTCAGCATAATCTAGCCCATTTGTTTTAAGAAATGTTTTCTATGGGGAGGGAAGTAGGATGGAAATTCAAGAAGGAGGCGGCCTATGTATATGTATACCTATGGCTGATTCATGTTGCTATTTGGCAGAAAACAAGATTCTGTAAAGCAATTATCCTTCAATTAAAAAATAAATTTAAAATTTTTTTAAAAAAAGAAGTGTTCTTAATGCCAGCATCTAGGGTTATCAAACAGAAGCAGAAAAATTCTAGCCTCTCTCCACCCAACTGTGACCCTCCCTCTTGAGCTAATGATAGATTTACTCCCAGTTATTATATTCCTGATTCAGCCTTATCGTGGTTTCCTCTGGGTTTTCCCCGATCCAGTGCTGCCCCACCCACCACAGTGCTCTTCTCAGTGGCGAGCACTGCTCCTCTCGGCCCTGGTCTGTCTTAGGTCTCTGTGTTTCCTGATTCCAACTTTAAAGACATTTCCGTGAGGCCAGTAGGTGTATCTGCGTGTCTCTTCCCAGTTTGCCCTCCTGCCTACCCCCCCTTTCCCTGGCATGTTTGTTTTCTGCACACCTTGGACTCTCAGATATTGGACAAGGGCACCTGCCTGGTCTTCTTCAGTGCTTAGTTCAATAAAACTGCTCCCGAAAAACATGGTAACGAAGCAGAGAAGAGAAAAGGCAGACATGCTGTATCACCCTGCTCACCACCTAAAACCGTCCTGACTTGATGTCAGGGTGTGTTTCTCTTGAGAGATAACTCCCAAGCTTTGTGTGTCCTAAGGGTTTCTTTCTTGATTGAATTTGGATCAGAAAGCCACACTCCCTTAAAGATCATCCTAGTTCCTTGAAATCATTATAAAAGTTTACAAATAATCCTGGAAGTTAAAAAGTGAATTTGACTGAATAGGGGGCTGTTCAAGCATAAAGTTAATTTTCATTCTTCTGTTTAAAAATTCATCCTACCAAAGAGCTAGGAGATTTACCTGGATTAACTATCATTCATCCTTTCAGCCATCGTTTCTACTTAAATACATCGAAAAAAAATAAAGAGGATTGTCAGCCACTTCTGTTTTGCTCAGAACATGCGCAGTGTCAGCATAATCTAGCCCATTTGTTTTAAGAAATGTTTTCTATGGGGAGGGAAGTAGGATGGAAATTCAAGAAGGAGGCGGCCTATGTATATGTATACCTATGGCTGATTCATGTTGCTATTTGGCAGAAAACAAGATTCTGTAAAGCAATTATCCTTCAATTAAAAAATAAATTTAAAATTTTTTTAAAAAAAGAAGTGTTCTTAATGCCAGCATCTAGGGTTATCAAACAGAAGCAGAAAAATTCTAGCCTCTCCACCCAACTGTGACCCTCCCTCTTGAGCTAATGATAGATTTACTCCCAGTTATTATATTCCTGATTCAGCCTTATCGTGGTTTCCTCTGGGTTTTCCCCGATCCAGTGCTGCCCCACCCACCACAGTGCTCTTCTCAGTGGCGAGCACTGCTCCTCTCGGCCCTGGTCTGTCTTAGGTCTCTGTGTTTCCTGATTCCAACTTTAAAGACATTTCCGTGAGGCCAGTAGGTGTATCTGCGTGTCTCTTCCCAGTTTGCCCTCCTGCCTACCCCCCCTTTCCCTGGCATGTTTGTTTTCTGCACACCTTGGACTCTCAGATATTGGACAAGGGCACCTGCCTGGTCTTCTTCAGTGCTTAGTTCAATAAAAGTTGGCAGTAGCTAATCACCATGATAAACAAAGGTCAACAATACAGAGTAACGGGAATTCTCCAGTTTGAGAATCCCACAGTACGTGACTCCTTTTTAAGTGCTTTCGTTTCAGCAGATGTTTAATGAGCATTATTTTCAAAGATGGGTGGGGGATAATGAGATAAGAACAGAGAAGTCCAGAAATCAAATATTTTAGGTCCTGGGAAAAATAAGAGCTGTTTTTGCAGCATTGGTACCTTTTCACCCAGAGCCTCAGCAATTCATGGCTACTATTCTTTGAAGCCTCTGGGCCCTCGGCTTCTTGGCAAGGTGGGTTAGGGTGACGGGTGGGTGTTGTGTCTGGGCGCACACACCTGGGTTATCAGCTCAGCATCCACCTGCACGGAGTGGCTTCCGGCTCTGATCACAGAGGCCAAATTCAGTTCAGCCCTCGCTTTTGTGAATGGCTACCTCCGCTAAAGGGCAGTTAGGAATAAAGGTCAGGAAATTAGGAGGAGTGAACTAGACACGAGTGTTGTTCTTGTTGAAACAGCTTTCTTGTCACAGTGCGTCTCTGCAATTTAAGATGTGTGTGGTTGACCACAAAATAATTTGTATTACCAAAACTTCCAACCCTGGCCTTTTCTATCTGCGGTTATCATTGCAATCAGACCAGTTTTACCAAGTCTTGGTAAAATACTGCCTTTGACAGCCTTGAAACCAAAATTAAAAAAAAAAAAAAATGAATTCATCCATGATCTCATTGATAGTACCAAGTAAAATTGAAAATCACTTTAAATTAATGTCAGCTTAGCAGCTTCTTCTCCAGGCTATTGGGTTGGAGTGCTGAATTTTTAATCATTTGAATCATTTCAAATGATCGTAACAAAAAAAGACATTTTATTAGATCATTAATGAGAATACTTAGCAGAAATAAGTGCCCCTGGATGGATGCAAATCAGCCTTCTGGGACTGTTTATAGCTGATGAGAGAATTGCACTGCTTGACTTTAATAATTCACCCAGGAACAGAGAATAAACAGCAGCAAACATTCATTTTATTGGACAGTTTCATATGTTTTATATTTTGAGCTAAAAGGGGTATGACTTGACTCCTGCCTGAAACCAGAGCATTTAGAAAGGAGTCTCTCATGTTGTTGGCCCCTCCAACTGGATCACTTGCCCTCAGATACGTTTGTTAATCAGCTGGCACTCTTCTTGAAATAAATAAGAAGCCCAAATATAAACACTTCAAATAGTGACCACAACTTTGTGTTCTATCATGTGCCTTGGCATATGGCTATGGAATTCTTTATAATCAAGTCTCTTACTTGTCAGAACAGAAGCCAAAGTATCTAAGAAAGGAGGGAACCTTTGTATGAGAGTGGATTTTTCAGAACCAAGTAAGGGTTCTTTAGTTGCTGGCCCTATCTCTGAAGCTAAGGATAGAGAGAGCTGCGTTTGTAGCTGGTAGCCTGAAGACTGGAGTGGAGACTGCTCTGCTGTGTTTCCAAGAGTGCATCCACCTGCAATCCCACAGAGGCCAAATTCAGTTCAGCCCTCGCTTTTGTGAATGGCTACCTCCGCTAAAGGGCAGTTAGGAATAAAGGTCAGGAAATTAGGAGGAGTGAACTAGACACGAGTGTTGTTCTTGTTGAAACAGCTTTCTTGTCACAGTGCGTCTCTGCAATTTAAGATGTGTGTGGTTGACCACAAAATAATTTGTATTACCAAAACTTCCAACCCTGGCCTTTTCTATCTGCGGTTATCATTGCAATCAGACCAGTTTTACCAAGTCTTGGTAAAATACTGCCTTTGACAGCCTTGAAACCAAAATTAAAAAAAAAAAAAAATGAATTCATCCATGATCTCATTGATAGTACCAAGTAAAATTGAAAATCACTTTAAATTAATGTCAGCTTAGCAGCTTCTTCTCCAGGCTATTGGGTTGGAGTGCTGAATTTTTAATCATTTGAATCATTTCAAATGATCGTAACAAAAAAAGACATTTTATTAGATCATTAATGAGAATACTTAGCAGAAATAAGTGCCCCTGGATGGATGCAAATCAGCCTTCTGGGACTGTTTATAGCTGATGAGAGAATTGCACTGCTTGACTTTAATAATTCACCCAGGAACAGAGAATAAACAGCAGCAAACATTCATTTTATTGGACAGTTTCATATGTTTTATATTTTGAGCTAAAAGGGGTATGACTTGACTCCTGCCTGAAACCAGAGCATTTAGAAAGGAGTCTCTCATGTTGTTGGCCCCTCCAACTGGATCACTTGCCCTCAGATACGTTTGTTAATCAGCTGGCACTCTTCTTGAAATAAATAAGAAGCCCAAATATAAACACTTCAAATAGTGACCACAACTTTGTGTTCTATCATGTGCCTTGGCATATGGCTATGGAATTCTTTATAATCAAGTCTCTTACTTGTCAGAACAGAAGCCAAAGTATCTAAGAAAGGAGGGAGCCTTTGTATGAGAGTGGATTTTTCAGAACCAAGTAAGGGTTCTTTAGTTGCTGGCCCTATCTCTGAAGCTAAGGATAGAGAGAGCTGCGTTTGTAGCTGGTAGCCTGAAGACTGGAGTGGAGACTGCTCTGCTGTGTTTCCAAGAATGTGAGACACTCTGGACCTGAAAATGAAAGGTCAGAGGTGGGCCCTCCTGCCACGGCTTGTGGGGGGAGGGGAAGATGAGAGAGGAAGCCAGTCTAGCCCACGCCTTTTGACCGTGGCCCTTGGACAGCTCCCTGTGCTCGGATGTGACCATCTCCTCTGCCTCTGCACTTGACAGTCCTCAAGGCCAGCAGGGCATCCCCCTCTCCTGTCCAACCAGATCTGTAGGACTTGGAGAGCCACCTGCTCCGGGTAGCCCTTCTCCCCAGGAGAAAAGGTGATAAAAGGCGCTCATGTACTTGAAAGGATTGGCTCTGGAAACTAAAAGCGACAGGGATCATCTGCAGCTCCTCATCCCCCCGCCCCCCAACCCTGTACTTGAGTCACTGAAGCCAGAGCAGCTCAGGCTGCTGAGTGTGGCCGCACACTGTTAGCCGAGAATCTAGACCAGAGCCCATGTTCCCCTGCTTCCTGCCACCTGTGTGTGACTTGATCCCTTGACAAGCTTCAGTCTACAGAGAGTCATTGATATTAAAAGGTGATTTTTGTGTGTATAGCTGTGTGGAGACAGCCCTCTGAGAGCCGAAAAACAAATGTTGATCACACATGATAATAGTAATAATTCCTGCTACCTTTTGAATATTTCAAATTATACCTCACCTCACATGCATGTGTTTTTACTTGACTCCTGCCTGAAACCAGAGCATTTAGAAAGGAGTCTCTCATGTTGTTGGCCCCTCCAACTGGATCACTTGCCCTCAGATACGTTTGTTAATCAGCTGGCACTCTTCTTGAAATAAATAAGAAGCCCAAATATAAACACTTCAAATAGTGACCACAACTTTGTGTTCTATCATGTGCCTTGGCATATGGCTATGGAATTCTTTATAATCAAGTCTCTTACTTGTCAGAACAGAAGCCAAAGTATCTAAGAAAGGAGGGAACCTTTGTATGAGAGTGGATTTTTCAGAACCAAGTAAGGGTTCTTTAGTTGCTGGCCCTATCTCTGAAGCTAAGGATAGAGAGAGCTGCGTTTGTAGCTGGTAGCCTGAAGACTGGAGTGGAGACTGCTCTGCTGTGTTTCCAAGAATGTGAGACACTCTGGACCTGAAAATGAAAGGTCAGAGGTGGGCCCTCCTGCCACGGCTTGTGGGGGGAGGGGAAGATGAGAGAGGAAGCCAGTCTAGCCCACGCCTTTTGACCGTGGCCCTTGGACAGCTCCCTGTGCTCGGATGTGACCATCTCCTCTGCCTCTGCACTTGACAGTCCTCAAGGCCAGCAGGGCATCCCCCTCTCCTGTCCAACCAGATCTGTAGGACTTGGAGAGCCACCTGCTCCGGGGTAGCCCCTTCTCCCCAGGAGAAAAGGTGATAAAAGGCGCTCATGTACTTGAAAGGATTGGCTCTGGAAACTAAAAGCGACAGGGATCATCTGCAGCTCCTCATCCCCCCGCCCCCCAACCCTGTACTTGAGTCACTGAAGCCAGAGCAGCTCAGGCTGCTGAGTGTGGCCGCACACTGTTAGCCGAGAATCTAGACCAGAGCCCATGTTCCCCTGCTTCCTGCCACCTGTGTGTGACTTGATCCCTTGACAAGCTTCAGTCTACAGAGAGTCATTGATATTAAAAGGTGATTTTTGTGTGTATAGCTGTGTGGAGACAGCCCTCTGAGAGCCGAAAAACAAATGTTGATCACACATGATAATAGTAATAATTCCTGCTACCTTTTGAATATTTCAAATTATACCTCACCTCACATGCATGTGTTTTTAATCCTTGTAACACCTTTTGGGGTAGATACTTTGAACACCTGATTTCATTGTTCAAAGACACAGAACTAACACTACAGACAGGGTGATAGCATTGAAAGGGATCTTTTGTATCTTTTTTATATCCATCTCCATCTTTGATACTGTAGAACTCATACTACACAGAGAAAATTGATGTTTGAGGTGAGGCTATTTACCCACATGCCAGGAGGGCCCTAGAACAGGAAGATCTAAATGAGGAAAGGAGTGCCATGCACAACCACAGAGGCAGCCGTGTTGATGTGGGGTTGGGGGTGGGAGGCTGGATCTACTCCATCTGCTTGGAGTACTTCCCATTTGCCAAGCACTTTCTACGCTTCTGATGAACTTAGTTGACATTCACAGCAAGCCTATGGGGTAGGTTCTGTTAGTACCCTCAGTTTACAGACCAGGAACTGAGGTACAGAGCCACATGTGGGCCCAAGATCTCTGCCTAGCATGTGGTAGAACCGGATTCAAGCCCAGACAGTCTGGCTTCAAACTGGATCACTCCCCGAGGTGCCTTTCTGGATGAGCTCATTGGCTGGAAGGGTGGGGCAGTGGTTTGGTAGCAACCTTGGGAGACTGACTGTTGGGTCCACCCTCATCCCGTGCATGAGCCTGAGAGACCGTCCCCCAAACCATTGTCCTGCCACACTTTGTGCCAGAACCAAGAGTGATCAGCCACCCTACTCATGTGGGCTTGGCCCATAGGGTGCAGACATAAGGGACTTTCTCGGCCATACGTGGGTTTCTTCTTATGAGGCCGGAGGTCATCAGAGCCGTGGGAAATGTTTGCTGAAATGAAGCCTATTAGCTCCAACCACTTCAGAGAAATAGGTGTCAGCACCGAGGTGTGATTCCTTTTCTTCCCTAACCGGAACACAGCGTTATTTTTCCCTCCTCTGATTGCCCAGGGCCCCCTTGCCAAGCCCTTTTTTGCTTCTGAGCCACGTAGATTTGGTGGGGGCGGGGCCGCTCCACCCTGGCACACTGCGGGGCTGGGGCTGGGCAGGATCCCATGGCAGCCTCCAGAGTCCAGGGCACTGAACACCTGTGTAAAGCAGGACAGGCTTCCTCTTTGGCCACCTTCCTTAGCAGCCCTTACAGGTGGGGAACAAGGGGTTGGCATGTCTCCAGGAAGTGAACCTAAAATCATTTATGTTCCCAGCCTCTCTGGCACTTTTGCTTTTGTTTTTAAGTGACCTAGTCTTCTGGCCTGGACTTTCTTCTGAGTTCATCTCTGTTTATGAGGCTGCGCTGTTGTTAGAAGCTATAACAATAAGTCCCTGTTCCCAGAAAGAGTGCTGGATCTCATGAATGAGGACAAGGGTTCAAACTGGCAGAATGGGGTTTTCTATGACTGGCTTGAACTCTGATCTACAGTGACTTCATCTGGGCTGCAGTGAGGAGAGCTCATTGGGCCCCTTCCTCCCGCCTGGCACGTTCCTGCGTCCTTAGGCCAGTTTAGTTATGCAGGCTGAGGCCCCGCTTCCTTTGGGGATGGCTCTGAATGTACGAGGACCTGAAGCTGCTGGCAGCTCTGCACTGAACTTGCTTTTCCTCGAAGAGTACCCATCCTTTTAGGAGCTACACTTAAGCTCATCAGTTTTCAAAACACCGTTTGAATCCTAAATGTCTGGGGAATTCCTCTAGTTAATAAGTGAAGGAAGTTTAAACCCGCCTGTGGTTTTGAATTTGGCATCCTCATTAGGGGAAGTTGAAAAATGCTGTGTGGCTTGATTTACGGTTGTGAGATCACTGAGACTGGACGTTGTGTAATGAACAGAGTGTGAATGCAACGTTCAAATCTGTCTTACAGACTTTTTAGATGTTAAATATATCTAACTTTATAAAGGTGTGTGAATGTGTGTCTGAATGAGTGAGTGTGTGTGTGCATTCCTCATCACACAGAATTTCATGGGTCCTGAATAATTGAGAGAAGTAAGGCACTTGGAGGGGACATTTTTGGTACATAATTAAAGCGCTGTGTTTGTGAATATCCACTTGTGTGTGTTCTTCATTGGATGTGTGTTCAATACACAAAGCCTTAGACAGTTTCCAGATTCTTCTCTGAGTCTGCTGTCTTTCATAAAGTGTGTATTATGGACTCACAGGGCAGTGCAGATCTTAAGGCTGCAGGATATACCTTTGGTTGTGAAAAGCCAGCATCAGTGTGAGGGAAATAATAAAACGAGTGAGTTTGAACATTTCAGTGAAGGCCTTAAAAATATGAACATAACCTACAATAGATTTTGACTCTACTTTAAATCACTTAAAAGCTGTCTAATATTCATTATCAATGTTGGTTAGAAACAAGTGACTTCAGTGAGAATACAGAAGATTTTTTGTTTGTTTTTAAGGTGAGCAATGGCTAGCATTGTCTTAGTCCCTGGGTAAATCCCAAATTAGATCTTGGTTTATTGATTTACTGATTTCTTGAATTGACTATTCTGGGTTTTCACTGCTGTCGAGGCTCTTCTCTATTTGCAGGAGGCTACTCTCAGTTGACATGACCAGGCTTCCTCCCGCCTGGCACGTTCCTGCGTCCTTAGGCCAGTTTAGTTATGCAGGCTGAGGCCCCGCTTCCTTTGGGGATGGCTCTGAATGTACGAGGACCTGAAGCTGCTGGCAGCTCTGCACTGAACTTGCTTTTCCTCGAAGAGTACCCATCCTTTTAGGAGCTACACTTAAGCTCATCAGTTTTCAAAACACCGTTTGAATCCTAAATGTCTGGGGAATTCCTCTAGTTAATAAGTGAAGGAAGTTTAAACCCGCCTGTGGTTTTGAATTTGGCATCCTCATTAGGGGAAGTTGAAAAATGCTGTGTGGCTTGATTTACGGTTGTGAGATCACTGAGACTGGACGTTGTGTAATGAACAGAGTGTGAATGCAACGTTCAAATCTGTCTTACAGACTTTTTAGATGTTAAATATATCTAACTTTATAAAGGTGTGTGAATGTGTGTCTGAATGAGTGAGTGTGTGTGTGTGCATTCCTCATCACACAGAATTTCATGGGTCCTGAATAATTGAGAGAAGTAAGGCACTTGGAGGGGACATTTTTGGTACATAATTAAAGCGCTGTGTTTGTGAATATCCACTTGTGTGTGTTCTTCATTGGATGTGTGTTCAATACACAAAGCCTTAGACAGTTTCCAGATTCTTCTCTGAGTCTGCTGTCTTTCATAAAGTGTGTATTATGGACTCACAGGGCAGTGCAGATCTTAAGGCTGCAGGATATACCTTTGGTTGTGAAAAGCCAGCATCAGTGTGAGGGAAATAATAAAACGAGTGAGTTTGAACATTTCAGTGAAGGCCTTAAAAATATGAACATAACCTACAATAGATTTTGACTCTACTTTAAATCACTTAAAAGCTGTCTAATATTCATTATCAATGTTGGTTAGAAACAAGTGACTTCAGTGAGAATACAGAAGATTTTTTGTTTGTTTTTAAGGTGAGCAATGGCTAGCATTGTCTTAGTCCCTGGGTAAATCCCAAATTAGATCTTGGTTTATTGATTTACTGATTTCTTTTTGACTATTCTGGGTTTTCACTGCTGTCGCAGGCTCTTCTCTATTTGCAGGGAGTGAGGACTACTCTCTAGTTGACATGACCAGGCTTCTTGTTGCAGTGACTTCTCTTGTTGTGGAACTCAGGCTCTAGGGCACTTGGGCTCAATAGTTGAGGCTCCAAGCCTCTAGAGCACAGGCTCAATCATCATGGCTCATGGGCTTAGTTGCTCTGCAGCATGTGGGATCTTCCTGGATCAGGGATTGAACTCATTATCTCCTGCATTGGCAGGTGAACTCTACCACTGAACCACTGGGGAAGCCTGAGATCTTGGTTTTTAAGGATACAGGTTATCTTACATCATTAGGGCCAGTTCACTGATCATATCCTTCTGTGGGTAATTAGAAATGTGTCCCTCTGCTGAGAGCTTTGCAGATAAGCCCGGCAGCAGCTGCGGAACTCGTGGTGTTTGTTTTGACGGGCTTCTGGTGAAGGTCGCTGCTGTCGTTGAGCTGCTCCAGACCCATGCCCTCCGGGAGTTTCCTGAGCTGGGGTTTGGGCTGGCACCCCTGTCTGTGAGTCATGCAGCCAGCTTCTCCCCTGGGCCCTGCTTAGATGAGGTTCCTGCTGCATTTGTGCTCAGTCCTGTCACCTCCTTGATGGCCGCTTGGAACCTTGGTACTGAGGCCCAGCTTGAACATTAACCACTGCCGTTGCATCCATCAGAGGCACTCACGGGTCAGGTTTTCAGGGCCAGTGAAGATGCAAGGAAATAAGAGCGTTTCTGCCATTCTTTAACTACCTGTGACTTTCCAGGTTAATGTTTTGTCTGCTACTAGTTTCTGAGTTTACAAGATGATACCACATATGTATGTGTGTGTATCTCTATATGTACAGCCATGGCTCAAAAGAAGGCAATACCTAGCTTAAGACGCCTTTTAAAGTGACGGGTGTTCTCACTGCCAGCTGATGCTCACCTTCCTCATAGGAGCTACCAGAGTTTTCACCCTAATGCTATGGTCTTTTCCTTCATCTCTGAAATGACTGTATTCCAGAGGGGATATTTGGATTCTTAGGATGGAAGTGACCTGAAACCAGTTAAAAGTGCGATCAAGGCCTGTGAGCTGCTCCTTCTACCTCATGCCCCCATGGGTTTGGTTTTTGACTCTCTCTGCACTGACTGCCCGGCATCCTGGACCGCCATTACTTCTTGCTCACAGCCAGAGGTCCAGGGCATCGGCCATCCCCACTGCTCTCCTCAGGGTCTCTTCTTTGCTCACAGCCATTGGGCCCCAGGGTTTGCATGGGCTTAGTTGCTCTGCAGCGGGGCTTCCTGGATCAGGGATTGAACTCATTATCTCCTGCATTGGCAGGTGAACTCTACCACTGAACCACTGGGGAAGCCTGAGATCTTGGTTTTTAAGGATACAGGTTATCTTACATCATTAGGGCCAGTTCACTGATCATATCCTTCTGTGGGTAATTAGAAATGTGTCCCTCTGCTGAGAGCTTTGCAGATAAGCCCGGCAGCAGCTGCGGAACTCGTGGTGTTTGTTTTGACGGGCTTCTGGTGAAGGTCGCTGCTGTCGTTGAGCTGCTCCAGACCCATGCCCTCCGGGAGTTTCCTGAGCTGGGGTTTGGGCTGGCACCCCTGTCTGTGAGTCATGCAGCCAGCTTCTCCCCTGGGCCCTGCTTAGATGAGGTTCCTGCTGCATTTGTGCTCAGTCCTGTCACCTCCTTGATGGCCGCTTGGAACCTTGGTACTGAGGCCCAGCTTGAACATTAACCACTGCCGTTGCATCCATCAGAGGCACTCACGGGTCAGGTTTTCAGGGCCAGTGAAGATGCAAGGAAATAAGAGCGTTTCTGCCATTCTTTAACTACCTGTGACTTTCCAGGTTAATGTTTTGTCTGCTACTAGTTTCTGAGTTTACAAGATGATACCACATATGTATGTGTGTGTATCTCTATATGTACAGCCATGGCTCAAAAGAAGGCAATACCTAGCTTAAGACGCCTTTTAAAGTGACGGGTGTTCTCACTGCCAGCTGATGCTCACCTTCCTCATAGGAGCTACCAGAGTTTTCACCCTAATGCTATGGTCTTTTCCTTCATCTCTGAAATGACTGTATTCCAGAGGGGATATTTGGATTCTTAGGATGGAAGTGACCTGAAACCAGTTAAAAGTGCGATCAAGGCCTGTGAGCTGCTCCTTCTACCTCATGCCCCCATGGGTTTGGTTTTTGACTCTCTCTGCACTGACTGCCCGGCATCCTGGACCGCCATTACTTCTTGCTCACAGCCAGAGGTCCAGGGCATCGGCCATCCCCACTGCTCTCCTCAGGGTCTCCTGCTCCCTTGGTTTGGGGATACCCTCACTCCAGCCCCATGTGCTCCATTCCCAGAAAAGACCTGACCTGACCTGAGCAGCCCTGCGCCTCCGTCCTGGGCTGACACTGGTACCAGCTGGCCCTGGACATGTCTTCTGAGCTGCTGGTTGGCAGAGCCTCCCTTACAGCAGAGCTCAGAGGTCTCTTCTTGTGCTTGTTAGATGCACACTTGCTAGTGGCCACCCCAGCTGGTGACTGCACTAGGTGCCTGGAGCCACCTCGGCATGGAAGAAACAGGGCAGAGAAAGAGAGGGAGGCAGCTCGAGTGAGCCAGGACTCTTTGGTAAAAAGAGGCTTGAGGGAACGCCTGATGTGGGAAGTGGTACTTCCAGCCGTGGCTCTCAGGGTCACTTCTCATTGTCCTCGTTTGCTCAACAGGGACTTTTTGTTCTTTCTTAGTAATTTCTGTACGTTAACCCTAACGTAAATCTATGAAGAAAGTAAACTTTTTTTTTATTCTTTATTTTAAAGGTTTTACAGAGTTTTGTTGTTCACAGACATGGATGTTCCCAGATCAGTCATATGCATATCCTTGGTCCCCACCCTCCGAGTTCCCCTCATCCCACCCCTGCAGACCATCGCCCCATGCAATTGTAAGCACTCCTATTCCCTTAGCACAATGACAATAGCTATCTTTTCCACACATGACAGTGTAGGTTTCCATGTTACTCCTCCATGCCTCCCTCCCTATTTCTTCCCACAATGTCCCTATGTCTATGCTCTGTCTGCTTTTCCATGAGTTCCTGAGTGTGTTATCAAGGCTGTCCTACTAGATTCCATATATGTTTGTTAGCATACTGTATTTGTCTTTCTGTGTTTGACTTACTTCACTTTTGATGGTGGGTTCTAGAGCCATCTCTGAAATGACTGTATTCCAGAGGGGATATTTGGATTCTTAGGATGGAAGTGACCTGAAACCAGTTAAAAGTGCGATCAAGGCCTGTGAGCTGCTCCTTCTACCTCATGCCCCCATGGGTTTGGTTTTTGACTCTCTCTGCACTGACTGCCCGGCATCCTGGACCGCCATTACTTCTTGCTCACAGCCAGAGGTCCAGGGCATCGGCCATCCCCACTGCTCTCCTCAGGGTCTCCTGCTCCCTTGGTTTGGGGATACCCTCACTCCAGCCCCATGTGCTCCATTCCCAGAAAAGACCTGACCTGACCTGAGCAGCCCTGCGCCTCCGTCCTGGGCTGACACTGGTACCAGCTGGCCCTGGACATGTCTTCTGAGCTGCTGGTTGGCAGAGCCTCCCTTACAGCAGAGCTCAGAGGTCTCTTCTTGTGCTTGTTAGATGCACACTTGCTAGTGGCCACCCCAGCTGGTGACTGCACTAGGTGCCTGGAGCCACCTCGGCATGGAAGAAACAGGGCAGAGAAAGAGAGGGAGGCAGCTCGAGTGAGCCAGGACTCTTTGGTAAAAAGAGGCTTGAGGGAACGCCTGATGTGGGAAGTGGTACTTCCAGCCGTGGCTCTCAGGGTCACTTCTCATTGTCCTCGTTTGCTCAACAGGGACTTTTTGTTCTTTCTTAGTAATTTCTGTACGTTAACCCTAACGTAAATCTATGAAGAAAGTAAACTTTTTTTTTATTCTTTATTTTAAAGGTTTTACAGAGTTTTGTTGTTCACAGACATGGATGTTCCCAGATCAGTCATATGCATATCCTTGGTCCCCACCCTCCGAGTTCCCCTCATCCCACCCCTGCAGACCATCGCCCCATGCAATTGTAAGCACTCCTATTCCCTTAGCACAATGACAATAGCTATCTTTTCCACACATGACAGTGTAGGTTTCCATGTTACTCCCTCCATGCCTCCCCCTCCCTATTTCTTCCCCACAATGTCCCTATGTCTATGCTCTGTCTGCTTTTCCATGAGTTCCTGAGTGTGTTATCAAGGCTGTCCTACTAGATTCCATATATGTTTGTTAGCATACTGTATTTGTCTTTCTCTTTTTGACTTACTTCACTTTTGATGGTGGGTTCTAGAGCCAGTCACTTCATTAGGACTGAGTCTTCTGCATTTCTTTTAACAGCTGAGTAGTATTCCATTGTATATATGTACCAGAGCTTCTGTATCCATTCATTCGTCGATGGACATCTAGGTTGCTTCCATGTTCTGGCTATTGTATAGAGAACTGCAATGAACATTGGGGTACAGGTGCCTCTTTCATTTTTGATTTCATCAGGATATAGGCCTATTAGTGGGATTGCTGGGTCATAGGATACTTCTATTTTTAGTTTTTTAAGGAATCTCCATACTGTCTTCCATAGAGGCTGTATCAATTGACATTCCCACCAGCGATGCAAGAGGGTTCCCTTTTCTCTGCACCCTCTTCAACATTTATTGTCTGCAGATTTTTTGATGATGGCCATTCTGACGGGTGTGAGGTGATATCTCATTGTAGTTTTAATTTGCATTTCTCTAATAATAAGCGAGGTTGAGCATCGTTTCATGTGCTTTTGGGCCATCTGTATGTCCTCTTTGGAGAGGCGTCTCTTTAGATCTTTTTCCCATTTTTTGATTGGGTTGTTCGTTTTTCCTGTGTTGAGTTGTCTGAGTTGCTTGTAGATTTTGGAGATTAATTCTTTGTCTGTTGTTTCATTTGCTATGATTTTCTCCCACTCTGTGGGGTGTCTGTTGAGCTTTTTTGTAATTTCTTTTGCTGTACAAAAGCTTTTAAGTTTCATGAGGTCCCACATGTTCATTTCTATTCCCTCCGAGTTCCCCTTTCCAGATCAGTCATATGCATATCCTTGGTCCCCACCCTCCGAGTTCCCCTCATCCCACCCCTGCAGACCATCGCCCCATGCAATTGTAAGCACTCCTATTCCCTTAGCACAATGACAATAGCTATCTTTTCCACACATGACAGTGTAGGTTTCCATGTTACTCCCTCCATGCCTCCCCCTCCCTATTTCTTCCCCACAATGTCCCTATGTCTATGCTCTGTCTGCTTTTCCATGAGTTCCTGAGTGTGTTATCAAGGCTGTCCTACTAGATTCCATATATGTTTGTTAGCATACTGTATTTGTCTTTCTCTTTTTGACTTACTTCACTTTTGATGGTGGGTTCTAGAGCCAGTCACTTCATTAGGACTGAGTCTTCTGCATTTCTTTTAACAGCTGAGTAGTATTCCATTGTATATATGTACCAGAGCTTCTGTATCCATTCATTCGTCGATGGACATCTAGGTTGCTTCCATGTTCTGGCTATTGTATAGAGAACTGCAATGAACATTGGGGTACAGGTGCCTCTTTCATTTTTGATTTCATCAGGATATAGGCCTATTAGTGGGATTGCTGGGTCATAGGATACTTCTATTTTTAGTTTTTTAAGGAATCTCCATACTGTCTTCCATAGAGGCTGTATCAATTGACATTCCCACCAGCGATGCAAGAGGGTTCCCTTTTCTCTGCACCCTCTTCAACATTTATTGTCTGCAGATTTTTTGATGATGGCCATTCTGACGGGTGTGAGGTGATATCTCATTGTAGTTTTAATTTGCATTTCTCTAATAATAAGCGAGGTTGAGCATCGTTTCATGTGCTTTTGGGCCATCTGTATGTCCTCTTTGGAGAGGCGTCTCTTTAGATCTTTTTCCCATTTTTTGATTGGGTTGTTCGTTTTTTCCAGTGCTGAGTTGTCTGAGTTGCTTGTAGATTTTGGAGATTAATTCTTTGTCTGTTGTTTCATTTGCTATGATTTTCTCCCACTCTGTGGGGTGTCTGTTGAGCTTTTTTGTAATTTCTTTTGCTGTACAAAAGCTTTTAAGTTTCATGAGGTCCCACATGTTCATTTTTCTTTTCAGTTCTGCTATTTTAGTTGGTGGGTCAGAGAAGATCTTGCTTTGATTGATGTCCTTGAGGGTTTTGCCTATATTCTCCTCTAAGAGTTTGATGGTTTCTGGTCCTGCATTTAGGTCTTTAATCCATTTTGAGTTGATCTTAGTGTATGGGGTCAGGGAATGTTCCAACTTCATTTTTCTGCATGTAGCTGTCCAATTTTCCCAGCACCACTTGTTGAAGAAGCTGTCTTTGTCCCGTTTTATAGTTTCACCTCCTTTGTCAAAAATAAGGTACTCTTAGGTGCGTGGGTTTATCTCTGGGTTCTCGATCTTATTCCATTGGCCTATAGTTCTGTTTTTTGTGCCAGTACCATACTGTCTTGATGACTGTTGCTTTGTAGTAGAGTCTGAAGTTAGAGAGGCTGATCCCTCCAACTCCGTTTTTCTTTCTCAGGATTGCTTTGGCTATTCGAGGTCTTTTGTGTTTCCATATGAACTGTGTGATTCTATGGTCTAGTTCTGTGAAAAATGTCAAGGGTAGTTGGATAGGTATTGCATTGAATCTGTAGATGATATTTGGTAGTATGGTCATTTTCACAATATTGATTCTTCCGACCCAGGAACATGGAATCTCTCTCCATCTGTTTAAGTCTTCTTTCATTTCTCTCATGGGTGTCTTGTAATTTTCTGTGTACAATTCTTTTGTTTCTTTGGGTAAGTTTATTCCTAGATATTTGATTCTTTTGGTTGCAATGGTGAAGGGGATTGCCTCTTTGATTTCATTTTCTGATTTTTCATTGTTTGTGTATAGGAATGCCAGTGATTTCTGTGTGTTGACTTTGTATCCTGCGACTTTGCTGAATTCGTTGATTAGCTCTAGTAGCTTTGTAATAGTGTCTTTGGGATTTTCCAATTGTTTTAAGCAGAGGGTTAAGTCACCTGCTTTATATTTTCCTAGTTTCTTGAGGTGGGATCGTATTGCTATAAATTTCCCTCTTAGAACTGCTTTTGTGGTATCCCATAGGTTTTGCACGGTCGTATGTTCATTATCATTTTCCCTTTAACACTTGTTGTAGGGCTGGTTTTGTGGTACAGAATTCTTTTAGTTTTTGTCTGTCTGTGAAGCTTTTGACTTCTCCATCAATTCTGAATGAGATTCTTGCTGGGTAGAGAATTCTTGGTCGGAGGTTATTCTCTTTTAGCCATTTAAATGTGTCTTGCCATTCTCTTCTGGCCTGCAGGGTTTCTGTTGAAAGATCCGCAGTTAGATGTATGGGATTTTCTTTATATGTTATTTGTTGTTTGCTCCTAGCTGCTTTTAGTAATCTGTCTTTATATTTAGTCTGCATTAGTTTGATTAGAATGTGCCTTGGTGTGTTTCTTCTGGGGTTTATCCTTTTGGAACTCTTTGTGTTTCTTGGACTTGGTTGACTATTTTCTTTCCCATGCTGGGGAAGTTTTCAACTATAACCTCTTCAAGAATTTTTTCATAGCCTTTCTTCCCCTCTTCTTCCTCTGGAACTCCTATAATTCTAATGTTGGTGCGTTTGATATTGTCCCATAGATCTTTGATGCTCTCCTCATTTCTTTTAATTCTTTTGGCTTTGTTCTGTTCTTCAGCATTTATTTCCACCATTCTATCTTCCAGCTCACTTATTCATTTTTCTGCCTCCAATACTCTACTGTTGAGACCTTCTATAGTATTTTTGAGTTCAGCAATTGAGTTGGTGGTCTCTATTTGCTTATTTTTCATTTCCTACATGTCTTTTCTCAATGCACTAATTACCTCTAATATTCTGTTTTCGGTGTTTTGCATTCTCATTAGTATAATTTTTCTGAATTCTCTTTCAGATAATTTGTGTATCTCCTCCTCTGTCATTTGAAGCTGTGTTTCTCTAGCTTGGTCCTTCATTTGTGCAGTGTTTCTCTGTCTTTTCATTATTGGGTTAGTTTTTGTTTCTTTGTGTGTGTCTGTGTGTATGAAGTTCTTTTCTCCACCAGGCTTCTTGGTTGAATTCTCCCTTCCTTTGGGTTTCTGTCCTTCTAGAAGGGTTCAATGGTTTGTGTCTTGGGTGGTGTTAGACATTGTTTACAGGTGAATAATCTCTAGTGTTGTATGTTCTTTGATAGTGTGGGGTCTTGGAATCAGGGCTTCCTTTCCAAGGATCCTTGGTTTGATGATTGGTCAGGGGGTGTAGGCTCTATGTCTGGTTTGCTATGGTGTTCCGTGATATTAGTTCAAATACTAGCATCTTAGTGCATCTGTGTGAAGTTTGCAGTCGAGGCCCAGTTTTCAGGTGGTAGGGAGACTTCTGTGCTGAGCATCTTCTGGCTTATTCGTAGAACTCATAGTCTGTTTGTTCTCTCTCTTCTCACCAATTAAGCCCCAGAGCTGGAGAGTCTCCACCTCACATCGGGCGCAGTCGATCTCTGTGGGCGAGGCTCGAAAGTAAACTTTTTATTCAAGCAGTTTACCTCATTGAATTGTACAGTGAATGCTTTTGAGATAGTTGCCAGGCTTTAATGTGGCTTCCCTGGTGCCTGGGATGGTAAACAATCCTCCTGCCAATGCAGGAGACACGGGTTCAATCCCTGCTCCAGGAATGGCTCCTGGGGAAGGAATGGCAGGCCACTCCAGTATTCTTGCCTGGAAAACCCCAGGGACAGAGAAGCCTGGCGGCTGCAGTCCACGGAGTCATGAAGATTCAGACCCAGCTGAGCACAGGTACACACGTAATGTGGGTCACTCGATGACTCCTGTTGTTGATACACTTCCAGCAGTTCTTTGCTGTATCTCTCTTAGAGGATGGTAGAGTTGAATGTATCTCAACACCAAAGACAGGACGGATGGGCACTGGCTCTGCCAGGAGCTCAGCCCTCGAAGGAGGTTGGGTTGTGCTGTGACCTTAAAATCTCAGCATTGCAACAACAGAGGTTTGGTTTTTTTTTTTTCTTTGTTTGTTTTTTTTGTAATTTTTAAAAAAAATTATTTATTTATTATTTTTGGGTAGGGTGGGGTGGGGAAGGAGGGAGAGGGGCAGGCGGGCCACTTCTATTGGTCTTTCATTTGTCTATTTTCATCCATCTTTGTTCTTTGGCCCGCATGGGCCTCCCATCACGGTGGCCTCTGTTGTCGCAGAGTACCGGCTCTGGGCGCATGTGCTCCAGAACTCCGGCTCGGTAATTGGACACATTGGTCCAGCCGCTCAGCGGCACGTGGGATCTTCCCAGGCCAGGGATCGAACTGGCGCCCCTTACACTGCAAGGCGGTGTCCTTACCCACTGGACCACCAGGGAAGCCCTGGTGTTTTTTTTTTCACCTACACCACATGTCTGTCAAGGGCCAGCTTGCCTCTCGTTCATGCTGTCAGGGACCTAGACTGCCAGCTGTCATCTGGAATTTTTCTCATTTAATGGGAGAGAGAAGAGAGCTGGACCACAAAGCATCCCCTCCTAAGCTCTTCTGCCCGGAAGTGGCATGTGTCACTTCTGCCCATGTTGGATTGGCTGAATAAGTCCCATGATCCAGTCTGATGTCAGTAGGATGGAAAAAATATCATCTCCGAGAAGAGACAGAATGTTTGAAAGAATAATAATACATTCTTTCGCAAGAACTTTCCCAGAAGCTTCCAGTCAGGAAGGGACTCTTGTTCTAGTTGACTCTTGAGTTTACTTGGTGTTTTATGGTTTTGTGTGAGAGGCTTAGAAGTAACAGATGACATAATCCTCTTCATTGATCATGTTTGGGCTTTCTTAAGCTGCTGGAAGGGAACCTGGCTGATGGCCGTGTGTCTTGTGAACAAGCAACCATTCTTTCTGCAGAAGGGATGGGAAAACCTGCAGTTGCTGTTTAATAATGACCATCCGTGCTCCCCAGTGCTGGGGAGGACCTGCCCAGCTGTCCAGTTTGAGGATGAGCCAGAAACCCGTCCTCTAAGGGTTATTTATTCTCAGGACGGATGGGCACTGGCTCTGCCAGGAGCTCAGCCCTCGAAGGAGGTTGGGTTGTGCTGTGACCTTAAAATCTCAGCATTGCAACAACAGAGGNTTNGTTTTTTTTTTTTCTTTGTTTGTTNTTTTTGTANTTTTNANAAAAAANTATTTANTTATTATTTTTGGGTAGGGTGGGGTGGGGAAGGAGGGAGAGGGGCAGGCGGGCCACTTCTATTGGTCTTTCATTTGTCTATTTTCATCCATCTTTGTTCTTTGGCCCGCATGGGCCTCCCATCACGGTGGCCTCTGTTGTCGCAGAGTACCGGCTCTGGGCGCATGTGCTCCAGAACTCCGGCTCGGTAATTGGACACATTGGTCCAGCCGCTCAGCGGCACGTGGGATCTTCCCAGGCCAGGGATCGAACTGGCGCCCCTTACACTGCAAGGCGGTGTCCTTACCCACTGGACCACCAGGGAAGCCCTGGTGTTTTTTTTTTCACCTACACCACATGTCTGTCAAGGGCCAGCTTGCCTCTCGTTCATGCTGTCAGGGACCTAGACTGCCAGCTGTCATCTGGAATTTTTCTCATTTAATGGGAGAGAGAAGAGAGCTGGACCACAAAGCATCCCCTCCTAAGCTCTTCTGCCCGGAAGTGGCATGTGTCACTTCTGCCCATGTTGGATTGGCTGAATAAGTCCCATGATCCAGTCTGATGTCAGTAGGATGGAAAAAATATCATCTCCGAGAAGAGACAGAATGTTTGAAAGAATAATAATACATTCTTTCGCAAGAACTTTCCCAGAAGCTTCCAGTCAGGAAGGGACTCTTGTTCTAGTTGACT
The DNA here is from genome assembly GCA_022376925.1 of Tragulus kanchil. Taxonomy (NCBI): domain Eukaryota; kingdom Metazoa; phylum Chordata; class Mammalia; order Artiodactyla; family Tragulidae; genus Tragulus; species Tragulus kanchil. The sequence goes on along the minus strand of JAIOJX010000004.1, from coordinate 100,310,553 downwards.
CTTGAGTTTACTTGGTGTTTTATGGTTTTGTGTGAGAGGCTTAGAAGTAACAGATGACATAATCCTCTTCATTGATCATGTTTGGGCTTTCTTAAGCTGCTGGAAGGGAACCTGGCTGATGGCCGTGTGTCTTGTGAACAAGCAACCATTCTTTCTGCAGAAGGGATGGGAAAACCTGCAGTTGCTGTTTAATAATGACCATCCGTGCTCCCCAGTGCTGGGGAGGACCTGCCCAGCTGTCCAGTTTGAGGATGAGCCAGAAACCCGTCCTCTAAGGGTTATTTATTCTCAGGGTTACTAAACAAGGGCATTGCGGTCTCCCCTCTTTGACACCAGGGAGTTCATGAAGCAGGAAGTATCTTGATTTTTATATGTAAGTTCTTATAAGTTTTTTGTTTTCCACCATTTGCTACTTTGTCCATTAAAACATTCTGCTTTCTTTTATATGTGTGTGTGTGTGTGTGTGTGTGTATTTTTTTTTAATTTTGGCCTCTTTCATTGGTCTTTCATTTATTTATTTTCATTCACCTTTGTTCTTTGACCTGTGTGGGCCTCCCATTGCAGTGGCCTCTCTCGTTGCAGAGCACCAGCTCCAGGCGCATGAGCTCCAGAGCGCTGGCTCGTAATTGGACACACCAGTCCAGCCACTCTGTGGCATATGGGATCTTTCCAGGCCAGGGATCGAACTGGCGCCCTTTGCACTGCAAGGTGGACTCTTTACCCACTGGGCCACCAGGGAAGCACTCTTTTTTATATTTTTTATTTAAATTTTAAAAATTGAGGGGAGCAGGGGCACTGGGTCTTCATTGCAGCTTGCAGGCTTTCTCTAGGTACAGAGCATGGGGGCTACTCTCTAGTTGAAGTGTGCAGTCTTCTTATTGAGATGGCTCCTCTTGTTGCAGAGCATGGGTTCTAGAGAGTGCCGGCCTCAGGAGTTGTAACGCACGGGCTCCAGGAGCTGTGGCATGCAGGCTTAGTTGCCCTGCGGGACATGGCATCTTAGTTTCCTGATCAGGGATCAAACCCTCATCCTCTTCATTGAAAGGTGGTTCCCTAACCACTGGACCACCAGGGAAATCCCCCAAACACTGTGCTTTCTTACTGAGCCTGAAAATATGAGTGAGACTCACACAATGGCTTATGTTTTTCCAGAATTCATTATAAATATGAAAAACACTTTCTGTGTAAACTTATATATGACAGTGACATTGAAAGGCAGCTCATGAAGCTCAAGTTCTGATTCCACTTTAACCTGAAACCTTTGACATCCCACAGTGTGGACAGGGAATAAACTAATAGCGTATGTGCTACTATGTGTCGACTATGGAAGTTGGTTCTTCAGTCTCTCCTGTGGGACAGAAACAGAAAGACACGTAAAAGAAGACTTGCCTCCTAGGGATTTTTAGATGTTGACATTTGCAGAAAGGAAAAAAGTTCTAAAATGTTTAAGTGGGCTTGAAACATCTTAAAGAAGCGACTATTTAGAAAATGGAACCAGGCAAGTGGGCCTGTCAGCCTTAGTTGCTGACCCCTGAGGACAGAGCATGAAAATGACCCCTCCAGAAATATGTGCTCGGAAAGCAGAGTTACTAGGTGCAGAGGAGCTGGAGTGGGCGTCAAGGAAGAACTGTGTGACTGGCCAGGACTGGGGAGTTAGAGAACAAACCTGACAACGAGCAGCTCCCACCAAGTGCTCCAGCAAAGAGGCTTGCTGAGGGGTTCTGGAGAGTGGAGCCTCTGCTTCTCAGGGTGGGGTGGGGCCTCCAGGCAGATGGGTTCAGCGGGAGAGAACCATCTTGCAAACCGGAGTCATGCCACTCTTTACCCCCCTGGGCCACCAGGGAAGCACTCTTTTTTATATTTTTTATTTAAATTTTAAAAATTGAGGGGAGCAGGGGCACTGGGTCTTCATTGCAGCTTGCAGGCTTTCTCTAGGTACAGAGCATGGGGGCTACTCTCTAGTTGAAGTGTGCAGTCTTCTTATTGAGATGGCTCCTCTTGTTGCAGAGCATGGGTTCTAGAGAGTGCCGGCCTCAGGAGTTGTAACGCACGGGCTCCAGGAGCTGTGGCATGCAGGCTTAGTTGCCCTGCGGGACATGGCATCTTAGTTTCCTGATCAGGGATCAAACCCTCATCCTCTTCATTGAAAGGTGGTTCCCTAACCACTGGACCACCAGGGAAATCCCCCAAACACTGTGCTTTCTTACTGAGCCTGAAAATATGAGTGAGACTCACACAATGGCTTATGTTTTTCCAGAATTCATTATAAATATGAAAAACACTTTCTGTGTAAACTTATATATGACAGTGACATTGAAAGGCAGCTCATGAAGCTCAAGTTCTGATTCCACTTTAACCTGAAACCTTTGACATCCCACAGTGTGGACAGGGAATAAACTAATAGCGTATGTGCTACTATGTGTCGACTATGGAAGTTGGTTCTTCAGTCTCTCCTGTGGGACAGAAACAGAAAGACACGTAAAAGAAGACTTGCCTCCTAGGGATTTTTAGATGTTGACATTTGCAGAAAGGAAAAAAGTTCTAAAATGTTTAAGTGGGCTTGAAACATCTTAAAGAAGCGACTATTTAGAAAATGGAACCAGGCAAGTGGGCCTGTCAGCCTTAGTTGCTGACCCCTGAGGACAGAGCATGAAAATGACCCCTCCAGAAATATGTGCTCGGAAAGCAGAGTTACTAGGTGCAGAGGAGCTGGAGTGGGCGTCAAGGAAGAACTGTGTGACTGGCCAGGACTGGGGAGTTAGAGAACAAACCTGACAACGAGCAGCTCCCCACCAAGTGCTCCAGCAAAGAGGCTTGCTGAGGGGTTCTGGAGAGTGGAGCCTCTGCTTCTCAGGGTGGGGTGGGGGCCTCCAGGCAGATGGGTTCAGCGGGAGAGAGAACCATCTTGCAGAGGGGAGCCGGGGTCAGTAATACTTAATGCCTGAGATGACCCAGGTCTCCTTGGTAAGTTTGTTGAGATTCCCTGACATTTGCAGTGGCCACGTGACCATGTACTAAGTGGCCAACCCAACTCTGGAGGAGGAGAATTTGAGAGACGTAAAGGCCATGTGGCCAGACTTGAAGTTTTGAGAAGCTTCGTTTTGCCATTCATAGAGTAGAGATTGCTGAAAACAAAAGCTGACGTTCATGTGTGGTCCAGAGAAACTGCCAGGACCTCGGGAGAGGGAGGGTCAAGGTTCTATCGACTCTGGCAGTTGGATTCCATGTCCTCTCAGCCTGACGTCTTGGACCTACAGGTTAGTTGGACCTTTGACAAATTTCAGAAAAACAACTGAGAGTGTACTTAATTTAGTGAATATTCTGCATGTCCATCCAGATAATAGCACATCACTTACTCTTTAGAGCAGACGTCTCTAAACTATGAGCGTTCTGGACTCTGTTTTAAATTGCAACTACATATGTGGAAACTGCAGGAAGCTCCCAGGGTGGGGCACTCGCCGTCCACACCACCGACGCTCTCTGGGGGGACAGGGACGGGGAGGCCTGTGACAGTGGCATCCTTGGCCTCTGCCCCCTAGATACAGTAGCATCCCTCCCCTCCCCATGTTGTGATGGCCAAAAATGTCTCTAGACATTGCCCGATGTTCCTTGCAAGGCAGGGAGGGCACCGTCGCCCCCGGTTAAGAACCGCGGCGTGAGAGATTGCCCATCGAGTCAGAGATGGGCGGGCAGGGGAGGTTAGTTATCCCTGGGGAAAGGGTGTTGGCCGCCAGCAGGTGTTGAGCATGTTGAGGCTGTAATGTAAAGACCAGTGTGATTATTGGTGTATTTGGACCCTCTTCTTCAATAGTCAGGGTGTCTGCATTTCCATAGTCAATGTATTTTAGGGGATGAGCAGGACGAATGAGACTTTGCATAACCTCCTTTGGTGGCTACAAGGTGCTGAGCTGTTTGCAGCAGCACTGTCCTGTCAGTTCTAACTCTGCTTGGTGCTCTGAAGACAAGGTCCTGATGGACGGGGCCACCTTGCCCTAGGAGGGTTCGTGGTCAGCATGTGAGCACAGGCTTGGTGGTGTGGGGGGACAGCTGGTTGCCCTGCAGACTTGCTCCTTCCTGCCCTTGTGTGGCTTTGTGTGGTGTGGGGGGTCACAAACCTGGCTCTGTACTGATGCGCTGGGCCATACACCTCCTCATCCTCCTCAGCCTCAGCACCCCTGCCCCCACCCCCCCTTCCTGACCCTGCAGTACCATGGACCCTCTTAGTGCAGGCGGACCTCACCGAGTGTGAGACCTCCTTCCGACTCTCAGAATACAGTGTGTAAGGAATCTCCTGGGGGCTTGTTAGAAATGCAGTTCTGGCAGCTCTTCTAGAAAGTTTGGTTCAGTGCGTGGGAGCTGGGAACACGTGCTTTTTGGAAACAGGTGGCCCGTATCTGCCTCTAGGAGCTGCGGGGAAGGGGGGTCCAGGGACCACACTCTTAGAAGCATCGCTCTAGAGGGTCTTTCTAACTTTTGGAAGGCACCAGCACATCAATTCTACTTTCCTAACCCTCTTATCCTTCCAGAAGATACTGGGCGGGAGGCCATAGTGCTGAGCCTTTGTGGGACTTGTATATCCGAGGGAGGTGGTGATAATAAACATGGACACTGGCCAACAAACTTCCAGCGACATGGGAGCAAACTGCAGCCTGCTCCAAAGTGTATCATTTATTTGGGCCACATGGGTCCGTGTAGTAAATTTATTATTAATCGTAGGAGTTCATAGTTTTTAGTCCTTACTGAACCACAAATACTCTGTAAAATCATTTGGTAAAAGATTTCTTTAGCTTCCAGGATGGCACCTCTCAAAACAGAGCTTCTTGGCTTCCCTGGTGGTCCAGTGGGTAAGGACACCGCCTTGCAGTGCAAGGGACGCCGGTTCGATCCCTGGCCTGGGAAGATCCCACGTGCCACGGAGCGGCTGGATGGATGTGTCCAATTACTGAGCCAGAGCTCTGGAGCGCATGCGCCCAGAGCCGGTGCTCTGTGACAACAGGGGCCACTGCGATGGGAGGCCCACATGGGCCAGAGAACAAACATGGATGAAAACAGATAAATGAAACACCAATAGAAGTGGCTCACCTGCCCCCGTCCCTCCCCAACCCGCCCCACCCCTCAAAAAACCAAAAGAACAGAGCTTCTTAACTGTAACATCAGAACCATCCCCCACCCCCCACCGCCCAGGAGGTCTTTAAAAAATAGAGTCCTGGAACCTAGAGGGGTGCGGTGGATGGGTGTGAGAGACGTTGAGGAGGGAGGGGACGTGTGTAAAATTATGACTGATTCATGTTGTTTGGCAGAAACCGAGACAACATTGTAAAGCAGGTATTCTCCAATTAAAAATGTTAAAAATATTTTTAAAAACCAAAGCAATAAATACTCAACACTTAAAAAAAGGAACTAGAGTCCTGGATTTCCTTGGTGGTCAAGTGATTAAGAGTCCACCTGCCAGTGCAAGGGGCGCGGATGTGATCCGTGGTCCGGAAGATCCCACCTGCAGCGGAGCAAAAGGGGACCGTCCAGGCCCCTCTTAGAAGCATAGGGTCTTTCTAACTTTTGGAAGGCACCAGCACATCAATTCTACTTTCCTAACCCTCTTATCCTTCCAGAAGATACTGGGCGGGAGGCCATAGTGCTGAGCCTTTGTGGGACTTGTATATCCGAGGGAGGTGGTGATAATAAACATGGACACTGGCCAACAAACTTCCAGCGACATGGGAGCAAACTGCAGCCTGCTCCAAAGTGTATCATTTATTTGGGCCACATGGGTCCGTGTAGTAAATTTATTATTAATCGAGGAGTTCATAGTTTTTAGTCCTTACTGAACCACAAATACTCTGTAAAATCATTTGGTAAAAGATTTCTTTAGCTTCCAGGATGGCACCTCTCAAAACAGAGCTTCTTGGCTTCCCTGGTGGTCCAGTGGGTAAGGACACCGCCTTGCAGTGCAAGGGACGCCGGTTCGATCCCTGGCCTGGGAAGATCCCACGTGCCACGGAGCGGCTGGATGGATGTGTCCAATTACTGAGCCAGAGCTCTGGAGCGCATGCGCCCAGAGCCGGTGCTCTGTGACAACAGGGGCCACTGCGATGGGAGGCCCACATGGGCCAGAGAACAAACATGGATGAAAACAGATAAATGAAACACCAATAGAAGTGGCTCACCTGCCCCCGTCCCTCCCCAACCCGCCCCACCCCTCAAAAAACCAAAAGAACAGAGCTTCTTAACTGTAACATCAGAACCATCCCCCACCCCCCACCGCCCAGGAGGTCTTTAAAAAATAGAGTCCTGGAACCTAGAGGGGTGCGGTGGATGGGTGTGAGAGACGTTGAGGAGGGAGGGGACGTGTGTAAAATTATGACTGATTCATGTTGTTTGGCAGAAACCGAGACAACATTGTAAAGCAGGTATTCTCCAATTAAAAATGTTAAAAATATTTTTAAAAACCAAAGCAATAAATACTCAACACTTAAAAAAAGGAACTAGAGTCCTGGATTTCCTTGGTGGTCAAGTGATTAAGAGTCCACCTGCCAGTGCAAGGGGCGCGGATGTGATCCGTGGTCCGGGAAGATCCCACCTGCAGCGGAGCAACGAACCCCGGGGACCACAGCTCCTAGGTTCCCGTACTCTAGAGCCCGCACTCCACAGCAAGAGAAGCCACCACAGTGAGAAGCCTGCACACCACAAGTAAAGATAGCTCCCACTCCCTGTAGCTAGAGAAAGCCTGCCCGCAGCAACAAAGACCCAGCACAGCCATAACCAAACAAATAAACAATAGTAATAATACAGAGTCTTACCCGGAATAGCCTTCTGCTCACTTCCTCACCAAAAGATGGATTTTTTAGGACTGAAGAGGACCAGACAGACTGTTCTGTTTTTGTCTCTACACACACATACACACTTATGCGCGTGTACATAGAAGTGTGTGTAAAGTTCCTCTGATTCTGAGGGGTTAGCCTGAGTCATATTCCTCCCAGATGTGATGCAGTCAGAACACACAGCATCACCTGCGAGGGCTTCTGACCAAAAACATTTAAGCTGAATCTAAACGAGCCTTTAGATTTAACTGCCGCTTTTCTGTATGATAGAGGATGGAGAACAAACTTAAACAGCATCAGGAGGAAGTAGACAAATCAGGTTGCTGGATCAGATCCGGTGAGACAGCTGGCCTGGTTCTTCAACACGGTCAGTGTGTCAAGGGGGGAAGATGAAGGCAGGACAGCATAGGTTAGGGATGGAAGGATCGAATGATTTTTTCTAAAAGAGACTAAAGACCTAACTAAAGGTAATGCGTGAACCTCAGTTGAGTCATGGTTTTAAGAAACAGCTGTAAGAATTGGGGCAAGGTAGGAAATTTGAGTGTGGATGGGACTTTTGGACATAAGGGAATTATTGCCAGTTTTCTTGGGTGTGTTCACGTTATTGTGGTTATGTAGGAGACTGTCCTCATTTTTAGGAGGTATATGCAGAAGTATTTAGAGGTGAAGTGTCAAGACATCTATGACTCATTTTCAAACGGTCCAGAGGAAAAAGCGTGTCTGGTGTTAGTGTGAGAGCGTGCCCTGTGGATGCAGCAGAGAGGGCAGCGTGTTAGCCAGCACTCAGCCTGCTGTGCTCGTTGTGCCTATTTCCTTGGTGGTCAAGTGATTAAGAGTCCACCTGCCAGTGCAAGGCGCGGATGTGATCCGTGGTCCGGAAGATCCCACCTGCAGCGGAGCAACGAACCCCGGGGACCACAGCTCCTAGGTTCCCGTACTCTAGAGCCCGCACTCCACAGCAAGAGAAGCCACCACAGTGAGAAGCCTGCACACCACAAGTAAAGATAGCTCCCACTCCCTGTAGCTAGAGAAAGCCTGCCCGCAGCAACAAAGACCCAGCACAGCCATAACCAAACAAATAAACAATAGTAATAATACAGAGTCTTACCCGGAATAGCCTTCTGCTCACTTCCTCACCAAAAGATGGATTTTTTAGGACTGAAGAGGACCAGACAGACTGTTCTGTTTTTGTCTCTACACACACATACACACTTATGCGTACGTGTACATAGAAGTGTGTGTAAAGTTCCTCTGATTCTGAGGGGTTAGCCTGAGTCATATTCCTCCCAGATGTGATGCAGTCAGAACACACAGCATCACCTGCGAGGGCTTCTGACCAAAAACATTTAAGCTGAATCTAAACGAGCCTTTAGATTTAACTGCCGTTTTCTGTATGATAGAGGATGGAGAACAAACTTAAACAGCATCAGGAGGAAGTAGACAAATCAGGTTGCTGGATCAGATCCGGTGAGACAGCTGGCCTGGTTCTTCAACACGGTCAGTGTGTCAAGGGGGGAAGATGAAGGCAGGACAGCATAGGTTAGGGATGGAAGGATCGAATGATTTTTACTAAAAGAGACTAAAGACCTAACTAAAGGTAATGCGTGAACCTCAGTTGAGTCATGGTTTTAAGAAACAGCTGTAAGAATTGGGGCAAGGTAGGAAATTTGAGTGTGGATGGGACTTTTGGACATAAGGGAATTATTGCCAGTTTTCTTGGGTGTGTTCACGTTATTGTGGTTATGTAGGAGACTGTCCTCATTTTTAGGAGGTATATGCAGAAGTATTTAGAGGTGAAGTGTCAAGACATCTATGACTCATTTTCAAACGGTCCAGAGGAAAAAGCGTGTCTGGTGTTAGTGTGAGAGCGTGCCCTGTGGATGCAGCAGAGAGGGCAGCGTGTTAGCCAGCACTCAGCCTGCTGTGCTCGTTGTGCCTTCCCTTCTCCTCTGTCCGTGCTTGCAGATTTTCTTAATGAAGCTGAAAAGCAGAACCAAGGGGAGTGAGGTGGTGCTGTTCTTTGAACCGTGGTGTGCACGGCCCTCTTCACAGGCATTGCTGCCGCTGTGGTGGTGGACACTGTGGGCATTCCACGCGGCTTCGGAAGGCAGCTCCGCTCCCCACTGTACCCCGATGCCAGTGCAGCCTTGATGGAAGTCCACTTGGTCTGCACCGCCTTTCTAGCAGCGGTGACCTTTGCTCCCAAGTGTCTATACTGTAATCTCTTAGTCAGCGATGCCGAGCAGTTCCACCCTGCGTGCACTCGTTTCCCTTCTCCCCGACAGCAAGAAGCTGCAAGGAAAGGACCCCAGTCGGCATCCCCTTCTTTTAAATATTAAGGCCCTGTGGAGAGCTGTGCGTGATGACTCTGGGCCATTTCTGGCTTCTCCTGGCTCTGTATTCTTCTGCAGCAGTCTCATTTGTTTAGGGTTTCTTTTTTTCTAATTGTTCCTTGCTAAGAGGCTTTCCTCTGTGGACCTTTGTGACCATCTTAGCGTCTTTTTCTGAAGGTCAGAGAGCTGTCCACAGTACTCGCAAGCACCAGGGACATGGTAGTGCAGCAGGCATCCTGGAGGCGACATGTGTCTAGTGGCCCATGGAGAGGAGAGGTTTGCATGGAAGGTCAGCGAGGGTCAGGCCTCGCTATGTGCTCTTTGGAGGAGCAGGAACCATGGCGAATGGCAGCGATGGATGCTGAGGAGCTCTGTGCTGAATCCCTGGGTTAACGAGATCTGTAACCAGGATCTCATTCCCCTTTGATATGGCTGTTATCTCAGTATATGCCTTTCCCTAAACGTGTGATACAGCCAAGCTGGGGTATTTTACAGAGCACTGTAGAAGCCCCTCACTGCCTTTCCAGATTTCCCCTACCCCTTCCCACCGACCCAGGGACTTTTTTTGATTCCTTGGGAAGGCCAGTTTTTGTCAGTCAGCCTTGTGTATCATGGCTGTTCCCCTAAAATAGTGATTAGCAGCCTTGAGGAGACCAAAACATCTTATCTCCCTGTTCTAAACAGAAAAGTGAAGGCTTCATTCCAGCCGCTCTGGTGCAGAGGTGAGAACCTGGTGTAGTGGAGGGGGACTTGGTATAACACAGATGGATAGAAAACTATATTCTCTGATCATATGCACAGGGGTTCCTGAGTAATTCTGCATTAAATTTGGTAAGAACCATTTTGCTAAGCCTGAATGTGCCACCCTTCCTCCTCCTGAAGTTTCACATCCTCTGTCTTTTAGAAGCTGCAGCCTATTCTCATCCCTGGCTCTAAGCTGAGCTTGCTGAGCAGGACAGTATACCTTTCATTAAGATCCAAGTCACCAGAGAGGCTGTGGCCCAATCTGAGGTTCTGCAAGGGGGCAAATATGTAGAGGTTTTATATTCACATTGAAAAATTGCCACTGAACAGTAGAGGGAGGTCGAGAGCAACTGGGGGCATCAGTAAACTGGCTTTCTAATCAAATGGCGGGCTTCCGGGTGAAGGGGTGGGAAAGAACCTGCCTGCCAAAGAAAGGAGATGCAAGAGATGCAGGTTTGATCCCTGGGTTGGGAAGATCCCCTGGAGTAGGAAAGGGAACCCACTCCAGTATTCTTACCTGGAAAATTCCATGGAGCGAGGAGCCTGAGGGCTACAGTCCATGGGTCGCAAAGAGTTGGATGTGACAGCAGGGCAGCGAATCAAATGGGAAGGTCTGGTAGAGCCTTGTTTTCTTCTAACAAACACGTTCCACCTGTGGATCAGAAGTGTTCATAAGCCTAGTGGGTGGGCACAGCTTGGATGGCGTGGGGGTGTTCTCCTGGGAGTCATCCTAGCTAGTTTTCTTGTTCTCCTTTGACATGATCGCTTTCATTATACACAGATTTCCTCCAAAGCTCTTTTGTATTAGTAACTTTTTTACTCAAAAGCCATTTCTATTTGGTAATATTTGAGGCTGGGGCTAGTGAGAATGACTGAATGGGAGTAGGTTATACTTCTGACCTCGTGCTAATTTATTTTCTCCAGCTGAGTTTGTCAGCTGTGTTAGGCAGCAGGGAAACGGGAAGTTAAGACCCAAGACTTCACCCCCGAAGCCCACCAGGGGAGCTTAGACACAAAGAGTGACCTCATTCATCTCTAAATAGCTTGTGCTTAATCTTCTACTATGTGTGAGGGCCAAGCTTCTGTTACCACTTAAGTCATTGTCGGACCAGCCTCATCCCTGTTAGGGGAAAAGCTTCCAAGGCAAAGGAGTTCGTATTTACTGAGCACTTACTATACCAGGCACTGTGCGAGATGCGTACATGGATTCTTGCTTAATTCTCACAACAGTGCGGTCAGGCAGGGCCCCCTTTATTTCTCCATGTGGGCCACGAGGAAGCTGACAGCGAAGACTCTGAGAAGTTAGATACCAGTGTGTCCAGCCTGTGGTGTAGTTGGACTTGGAGCCCAGCCTTGATGGACACCAGAACCCTTGTGGTGCAACACACCAGCTCTCCTTTCCCAAGTGCTACACACACACACGTGACAAGTTCCTCTGTTCCTAGCTTTGCACAAGCTAATTTCGCACAACAGCATCTTGTATAAGTGTTAAATACACTGCATTTTATAAGAGAAGTAATCACCGCTCGCTCGGCTATGAGCCAGCATGGCGGTGAGGCTTTGACACCTGCTCCCTTCTTTCCCTAGGCCCTCTCTTGGCCTTAACTCCCTGCCCAGCCGTTGCCTACATGCCACCAGGCTCTTTGTAGTTCTAGGGAGTTGATGTGACCTCGGTTAGTAAGTAATCACTCAGAACAGAGCCATGCGTCCGGATGTCAGATGTGAGCTGTGCCAGCTTCCTGACCTTGGCTGGGGGAGGGGGCAGAAAATGGGGCTGCTAGGAACCCTGTGGCCCATTTCTGGGTTCAGGCCTCCCAGGGGGAAGTTGGAGCCGTTAGAGCTGGGCCCTCTGGTAATGAAGCCGTTTGTCCTTGGGAACAGAACGAGTCCTTGTGAGATCAGAAACAATGAGCATGTTGAGTTTCAGACCTGGGGTGAATGGACGCTCCGGCGGAGGCACATGTGATGAATTGTGACAGTTTTTCAAGGGACACATTCTTCACAGGCAAATCTCTGTTGTCAACACGTTCCCTCTGTGGTGACGATACTTAGACAACGGTCATTCATGCCTCTGTTTTGAAAAACTTCCCCAAGTAAATCATCAGTTCTTGGAACTTTTTTTCCTCTTCTTAACATTTTAACTTCTGTAGTTTATTTTGTCTAAAAATCACCCTGTGAGAAATGGATGAAAAATAAGTTTGTGTGGCAACGTTTTATTATTTGTCGTGACATGAGTTTCCTTTTAAATCCTCTTTGACCTCTGAAGCAAGCAGTCCCTCCTGTGTCCCTGCTGGTAAACTGATTCCCCGGCAATAACATCGGGTGTTGCAAAAGCTGTTAAGCAAAAGCTTTTGATGTAAGTTTTGCATAGTTGTAGCTCATCCAGTACCAAGTCCTGTAAACTTTTAAAACGCGGCTAGTCGGTTGACTCAGTTCGCTATTAGCATGTCTTGATTCATCTGAACCCCGGCGCCGTTGGACTTTTTCTAGTAAGACATAAGGAAGCAAGAGCCACGTCCCAGGAGCGCACAGCCGGGTCCATGCGCGGGTGCCTCCTCGCCCCACCCCTCCGTGGGTGCAGGAACTTGCCGGCCCCTCGGCTGTACTGCTTAGAGATAAGGGCTCCCACAGACGCTTCTGGGAGTGCCCTTGAAACACAAAGACACCGGCCAACAGGCAGAGGGAGGACTGCGTGTTGCTGGGACGCAGGACTCCCCAAGGGCGCAGTTCTCAGCGCCGGCTCTAGGGTCTGGACCGGCGCGTGAGCCGGTGGCGGCGGGGCGGCTGGCAGGGGCGGGGCCAGCTCTGCTAACCGCCCTCCTCCCCTCTCTCCGTAGGTGAGGCTCTGGCCACCAAGCTGCGACATGGCAGCATGACAGCCTCGGAGCACGCTGGCCGACGAAGCCTACCCTGGAACGAGGGAGCCCGCCAGCAGCAGCCACTGCCCGCCTGAGCCGTCTTCCCCACCACCGGCCCAGCTCGCAGGTACTGCTAACTCCGTCGACTCCCGACTCCTTCTGCCTTGAAGATCAATATGTGTCATGTCATTGTCACCTGTCGCTCGATGCTCTGGACCCTCCTGAGTATTGTGGTGGCTTTTGCCGAGCTCATCGCCTTCATGAGCGCAGACTGGCTGATTGGCAAAGCCAAGCCCCGTGGCAGCGCCGAGGCCAGTGAGCAGGGGGCAGGCCCCCCAGAGCCCTACCACCCCACGCTGGGCATCTACGCCCGCTGCATCCGGAACCCTGGCGTGCAGCACTTCCAGCGGGAGACGCTGTGCGGGCCCTACGCGGAGAACTTTGGCGAGATTGCCAGCGGCTTCTGGCAGGCCACCGCTATCTTCTTAGCCGTGGGCATCTTCATTCTCTGCATGGTGGCCTTGGTGTCCGTCTTCACCATGTGTGTGCAGAGCATCATGAAGAAAAGTATCTTCAACGTCTGCGGGCTGCTGCAAGGAATTGCAGGTAAGCGTGCGCGGAGAGGGAGGGGGAGCTACAGCCACGTGTGTGCTGCTGCGTGTGTGTGACACAGGCAACACTGAGTGCTGAGGAGCGCCGTCTTCTGTCCAGGTCTCGGCAGCAAGCACGGCAGAGCTGCCCATATTCCTCCCGTTCCCTGTCTCACTGTTTCGCCGTTTTCTCTCACCTGCTCGTCTTCTTTGCCTGTGTCCTCTGGTTGTAAGTTGCTGGGTTTTGTTTGAGTAACTACTGCTGCTTTGTGCTCTTCCCATCACATTAAAGCATGCTTTCTGCCTCATGCGACCAGGGAGGAGTTGCTGGTGCATGAGGCCCCCTGCAGTGGTCTTTGTGCTGCGGCAGCCTGGGCAAGGGGCACTTGTTCACAGGCAGGAAGCTTGGTGCTGCCGCCCACTCTCTGCCCCATCCAGGGCGGAAGGGTGATTTCAGCTTTGGGAGGGAAAGAAGCTGGCTGGGAGGGAATTAATTAGTATCTGCTGCTCTGTGTTAAATAATGTTCTGGTTCAGATTGTTCTGTCTCCTGGAGCCTGACAATGTTCGATGCTCTCAGATCAGAAATCACAAGCTACTTCTTGCACTTGGTGGGAGCTTCTCACTAACAAGCTTGTTAGAAATAGGTGGAAAACAGCAAAGCTCTGTAAGAGCTAAAAGTAAAATAAAAGTTTTTTTTTTTTAAATTAAAAAAAAAAAGAAATCGGTGGAAAGAAAAGTATGAACGCTTCACAGGGAGCCCAGAGGGGAGGCTGCGAGCGGCACGAAAACTTCCATGATAGCCTGCCTCTTGTGAGGCTGAAATGTGGATCTGAAACCCAGAGTGTATTAGTCCATCCATACTTGAGGGACTAGTTCTGAACAGCAGACACACACACACACACACACACACACACACAGAGTTTGAAGACATCCTCAGGAAACAGAGGAATAGACTCGTGCTTTGGTTCTCAGAAGGAAAAAAATTCACTTTTTAAAAACTGCAACCGAAGTATTTTTAATCTGAGCTCCAACAGGAACAGCAGTTCACCTACAGCGTACATCCTGCAGCTGCAAGCAGGGGGCGGTGACAGTGAGAGGAGTGCTGAGCCTGGCGGCAAGGCCTGTGAAGAAGCAGACCCCAGAGCTACAGCCACGTGTGTGCTGCGTGTGTGTGACACAGGCAACACTGAGTGCTGAGGAGCGCCGTCTTCTGTCCAGGTCTCGGCAGCAAGCACGGCAGAGCTGCCCATATTCCTCCCGTTCCCTGTCTCACTGTTTCGCCGTTTTCTCTCACCTGCTCGTCTTCTTTGCCTGTGTCCTCTGGTTGTAAAGTTGCTGGGTTTTGTTTGAGTAACTACTGCTGCTTTGTGCTCTTCCCATCACATTAAAGCATGCTTTCTGCCTCATGCGACCAGGGAGGAGTTGCTGGTGCATGAGGCCCCCTGCAGTGGTCTTTGTGCTGCGGCAGCCTGGGCAAGGGGCACTTGTTCACAGGCAGGAAGCTTGGTGCTGCCGCCCACTCTCTGCCCCATCCAGGGCGGAAGGGTGATTTCAGCTTTGGGAGGGAAAGAAGCTGGCTGGGAGGGAATTAATTAGTATCTGCTGCTCTGTGTTAAATAATGTTCTGGTTCAGATTGTTCTGTCTCCTGGAGCCTGACAATGTTCGATGCTCTCAGATCAGAAATCACAAGCTACTTCTTGCACTTGGTGGGAGCTTCTCACTAACAAGCTTGTTAGAAATAGGTGGAAAACAGCAAAGCTCTGTAAGAGCTAAAAGTAAAATAAAAGTTTTTTTTTTTTAAATTAAAAAAAAAAAGAAATCGGTGGAAAGAAAAGTATGAACGCTTCACAGGGAGCCCAGAGGGGAGGCTGCGAGCGGCACGAAAACTTCCATGATAGCCTGCCTCTTGTGAGGCTGAAATGTGGATCTGAAACCCAGAGTGTATTAGTCCATCCATACTTGAGGGACTAGTTCTGAACAGCAGACACACACACACACACACACACACACACACACAGAGTTTGAAGACATCCTCAGGAAACAGAGGAATAGACTCGTGCTTTGGTTCTCAGAAGGAAAAAAATTCACTTTTTAAAAACTGCAACCGAAGTATTTTTAATCTGAGCTCCAACAGGAACAGCAGTTCACCTACAGCGTACATCCTGCAGCTGCAAGCAGGGGGCGGTGACAGTGAGAGGAGTGCTGAGCCTGGCGGCAAGGCCTGTGAAGAAGCAGACCCCAGAGTTACCTCTGCCCTGCCTTATGGCAAACTCTCAAGCCCAGCAGGGCTGGCTTCCAAACAGCAGTTTTTTCCCAAAACCCAGCTGATAAGATGATGTTTTGTTTTTCAAACCTTAGGGGGCTCCTGTTAGGTGTGAGGGGAGAATAATACGCCCAGAGGAATGAACGGACCTGCGCCACCATCCTGCTCTGTTGGCGTGGGGACGGTCCTCAGGACAGATCTCAGGATCCCCATCCCTCTGTCTGCCCGGATCGGCTGTACCGTGAGAGACCCAGGCATTCATAGGCACTCAGGGTCCTGGCATTCGGGAGGCCAGGATTCTGATGTTCAGCTTTGCTACTAACTTTCACTCCGGATAAATGCACCAGTTCTCTGAATCTTGGCATTCCTCTTCTTAAAGATAGGGAGATTGGAAAATATGGTCCTATCTTAGAGTTTTGATTCTGTGAAACTCATCGTCCTTTTGATTCACTTCTCATATCTTAAGTTCATCTCGTTCAGCTTAGCTTTTCACTTCCCAGAAATGTTCAGTAAACTAGGTTTCCATCCTGGCACGTCCTTTTCTTGTTAGAGAAGTACTCCTAGTTTACTTCCTCAGGCACGCAGTGCCCAGGGGTGTGTGTGTGTGTCTTAAAACTTTTGCTGAGGAATGTTATCAGAGTGCTACCAAAGCTACCGAAAAGTCTAAATAAACATGTAGATGATGCGAAGCCAGTTACACAAATTATTAATCCTGTTGAAGAGCCCTAGTTGATCAGGGAGGCATTATTTCTGCTCAGTTTTCACTGACTGTCTTGCATTTGCTCATCTCCTATGATTTCATGCCTTGATTATGAGTTTTATCAATATGTTGGTATGCAGATGAGACTTCTGGTTTGTCATCCCTAGAAATGTTTTTCATCTTGAGAAACTTGTGCCTTTCAGCAAAAGAATAGCCATTTATAGCAGGGTAGGATGTCTTGGGACATGCTATCTTGATCAGTCTTCTATAGTCAATTTTCAGTGGATTATAGATATCTTGCAGTCTCAAAGACTGTTTACATGCATTTTTAAAATGAGGTGTTATTCCAGTGAATGTTAGTCTCTGAGAATGTGGATTAGCTGAGCACGTCTTCTTGGTGTTCTTGTTTGCTATTTCACATAAATGGCAAGAGTGTTCATTTTGGCACAAGGATGAGAACATATTTTAGGTATTATTCATCCACTCCAATGAGTTATTCTTGACTTTTCTCTTTATCTCTTTAAGGGCTAGGGAGAAGGGAGCAGTACCAACCCAAGATGCTCATCTCTCAGTCACCTGGTTCCCCAAAGGCCTTGATTTTCTAAATGAACTCTTTCTCCTCCTCTCCTTTCACTTATGTTCCCTGTGCACACGTGTGGCGTCTCGGAGTGGCTGAAATGGCTGAAAATTGGCCGGAAGCCGAGACTCCTGTGCAGTTAGAGTCTGCCTCTCTAGGGACCACTGATCTAAGGCCAGGAAAGGGGGTTTCTCTCCGCCGCCCAACCGAGCAGCACCCCTCTGAGAAGAAGCCAAGGGAAAGATGGACCTAATGCTGGTCAGTCAGCTCCCTCATGTTGGCAGGGGTGGGAGTGACACATTTGTGAGGGATGCTCAGTGGACTTCCTCCTCTAATAGAAGTGTCCACCAGGCAGCCCAAGCCAATGCAAAGAGCAGCCATGGCAGTTGAATCTGTGGCTCAGAGAGTGGCCCCCAGAGGGTCTGAAGCAGCCCACTGGCTTTCTGTCCTCTTGGCCGGTCTTTGCGGGCATCTGGTCAGGCGTTGGTCTCAGCCAAGGTCTCGCTGCAGCTGTGAGCATCAGTCTCTCCCCTTCCCATCATCCTTCTCTCAGCTCTGGAGCTATTCAGCGTTAAAACATAGTGCGAGGGGCTTCCCTGGTGGTCCAGTGGGTAAGGACACCGCCTTGCAGTGCAAGGGGTGCTGTGTCAATCCCCCTGGTGCTCTGTGACAACAGAGGCCACTGCGATGGGAGGCCCACACGGGCCAAAGAACAAAGATGGATGAAAATAGATAAATGAAAGACCAATAGAAGTGGCCCGCCGTCCCTCTCTCTCCCCAACCTGCCCCCCCCCGCCCCCAAAAAAACATAGTGAGAGAGGAGGCTATTGCCAGAGCTACCAAAGGATTCTCTAGAAAGACACACAGATGGTATTTGTTCTTATAACTTGCATTTTGGCTAAAAGGCCTCTTTTTTTTTTTAATGTAACGAGGTGAAACATTACATGCTATCGTATGTATATTCCTTTACCATGTCTCATCTTAAAGGCCACAGGTTTGTATAGCTGTCACTGTGCATGGTATAACATAAGTCATCAAAATCTTAGCATTTTGATTTTAGAAAATGGGTGTAAAAGAATCTACTTCAGTGAAAATCTGGAAATCTGGGTTACTCTAAAAACAATAAAAATACAGCTATTGACTATGAAGCTCATCCAGATAACAGGCCTCATCTCATGGTGGGGACCCAGCCGACACTGCTGAAGTGCTCGTGCACAAATGCCCTGGCCTCCAGAGCTTCCTCTCGGCAGCAGGTGGAGCTCGAGCCTCTCCTGGCCCTGCATCAGCCCTGGCCTCACCGTGAAGTGTCTGTGAAATGTCACCCAGACTGCCTCATGTCTAAGCCTCTGTTTTCTCACTGGGAATACAGGTTTACTAGCAGTGCCTCTTTCAGGGTTGTTTTGAGGATTAAATTAGGCAATATGTGAGAAAGGCTCTAAGCACAGTGTTTGGCACATAGTAAATACTGGTAGCTACGTGATTATTAAACGTATTTATGCTTTCTTGGCAGGTTTTTAGTACACTTTTTGTGTTCCTTAGCAATTGCTACGTTCTAAGGAATAGGAGTCTTTTAGGGTCTTAAAAACTGACCTTATTCTGGTGAACCTGAGTGTGACTGCATCATCTAGGGCATTCCCTGGCCCCTTCCTGGCCTGCCTGTGTTGGCACTGAACAGCGCAGAGCCGTCCTGTGGCTCTGACGTGCCTCTGGTGTCCTCAGGCGGTGTTTTGGAAAGCTGAATTGAAAGGAGAACACAGAACAGCTTCTCCTGTTCTGACACGTACGGTCTCCTTCCTTTCCTTTCTGGAGGCAACTTCTAGCAGTCGAGTCCTGACTGCAGGTGGCTTCTCAGGCTCCCCTTGCAGAGCCAATCACAGGCTGCTTGGTCTTCAGTGGGTGAGGACTCACCCGGGACTTGGCAGAGCCACAAACACATGTCTGTCCCTAGCCCTCTGGGATTCATTACAAAAGCTGGGGAATCAGCCAGCAGGGTCGTTTTCGCCAGTGCCTTCTCTAGGCTGTGACCTGGATGTGGTCCACAGCAAAAATGGAGAATGCAAAGATCCAGGTTTTCCATGACAGCATCGAGCTGTGTGGGTTTGGAAATGCGTGGAGGGCCCTCTTAGCCCTCTGTGGAATCCCCAGTGACTCAGGCTTGGGACGGAGCCACGACGATGAGCTCAGGAGCTGGCCCGCCGGCACCGGCCCGGGCTGTTCCCCCGGGGTTGAGCAGCGAGGCTTGACTAGGCGGGAGCCGCCAGCCTGGCTGCCGGCTGTCTTCAGTTGCCCTTCACAGGCTTTGTGTCTAGTCTCGCTTTCTAGTCCCTGTGGCCCTCTTCTTGGCTACAGGAATTTTAGCCCAGCAGGATACCCACTGGCCCTGCATCAGCCCTGGCCTCACCGTGAAGTGTCTGTGAAATGTCACCCAGACTGCCTCATGTCTAAGCCTCTGTTTTCTCACTGGGAATACAGGTTTACTAGCAGTGCCTCTTTCAGGGTTGTTTTGAGGATTAAATTAGGCAATATGTGAGAAAGGCTCTAAGCACAGTGTTTGGCACATAGTAAATACTGGTAGCTACGTGATTATTAAACGTATTTATGCTTTCTTGGCAGGTTTTTAGTACACTTTTTGTGTTCCTTAGCAATTGCTACGTTCTAAGGAATAGGAGTCTTTTAGGGTCTTAAAAACTGACCTTATTCTGGTGAACCTGAGTGTGACTGCATCATCTAGGGCATTCCCTGGCCCCTTCCTGGCCTGCCTGTGTTGGCACTGAACAGCGCAGAGCCGTCCTGTGGCTCTGACGTGCCTCTGGTGTCCTCAGGCGGTGTTTTGGAAAGCTGAATTGAAAGGAGAACACAGAACAGCTTCTCCTGTTCTGACACGTACGGTCTCCTTCCTTTCCTTTCTGGAGGCAACTTCTAGCAGTCGAGTCCTGACTGCAGGTGGCTTCTCAGGCTCCCCTTGCAGAGCCAATCACAGGCTGCTTGGTCTTCAGTGGGTGAGGACTCACCCGGGACTTGGCAGAGCCACAAACACATGTCTGTCCCTAGCCCTCTGGGATTCATTACAAAAGCTGGGGAATCAGCCAGCAGGGTCGTTTTCGCCAGTGCCTTCTCTAGGCTGTGACCTGGATGTGGTCCACAGCAAAAATGGAGAATGCAAAGATCCAGGTTTTCCATGACAGCATCGAGCTGTGTGGGTTTGGAAATGCGTGGAGGGCCCTCTTAGCCCTCTGTGGAATCCCCAGTGACTCAGGCTTGGGACGGAGCCACGACGATGAGCTCAGGAGCTGGCCCGCCGGCACCGGCCCGGGCTGTTCCCCCGGGGTTGAGCAGCGAGGCTTGACTAGAGCGGGAGCCGCCAGCCTGGCTGCCGGCTGTCTTCAGTTGCCCTTCACAGGCTTTGTGTCTAGTTGACTCTCACGCTTTCTAGTCCCTGTGGCCCTCTTCTTGGCTACAGGAATTTTAGCCCAGCAGGATAGCCCCAGCAAGCTGCCCCACCCGTCTGGCTAGATAGGTGGCTGTGCGGCCGTGCACACAGGCGTTGCTCTCTGCACTGGGTGCTCAGGGCCTGCTGGCGGGTTCCGTTTTCTTGGAGGTGAGTGACAGTGGAGGGTGAGGGAGGACGATGTGAAAAAAGATGGGAAGGAATAAAAGAAAAATCTAAGACACAGAGGGTTTTGTCTGTGCTGATTGTAGAGTTGCGTTGGTGTAGTCCAGCACTTGTGAGAAAGTCGGGGTGGTCACATGAGACACGCCGTGACGGCTCTGTGGGGCTTAGCATTTGCACTGCTGGTTTTCACAGGGTGAACGCTGCCCTTAGCATCAAGAAGATAACCACAGCTCAGCCTGGTCACAGCATCCACCTTGACATATCCCACCCTGCCTGTTCACTCCCAGTGACCAGGTCCCTCACTGGCGAGGAGAGAGATAAGAGCAGGGCTTGGGTAGCACACAGAGAGGGGAGGAAGTTCCTGACCCAAAGACCTGGCCCGGCGTTACACCTGCTTTTCTCTGAGAAGGTAGTGGAACCTTGATTGCCTGACTTCAAAAGACCTTTAAAGCAAAGGCATGGAGGAAGCAGAGGGAGGATCTCCAGCTTCTCCTCCTTAGACTGAGGCACCAGAAGGGTTGGCTGTCGAAAGGAGGCTCTGAATTGCTGCCTCTCCTGACAGAGAACACCTCTGCTGGAGTCAGATCTAACCCTTCTAAGTCTGTGTCACTTTAAGAGTACCACATTCACTGATTCATCGACCTTGAGGGAAACTAAGGGATGCTGAGGTGTTAAAAGGCAGGTTAGAATTAAATTTCAAGGAACTTTTATTAGATGCCCACTAACTACAAAGACCTATGGACTCAAGTCTACAATTTCTTGAGTTTCTTGCTCAGAAGCTATACCCAGGAAAAGCAAACAAAAACAAAACAGTAGCATCATGTATAAAGGGAACAAAAGAGTTCAACTTTATCATTAGAGGAAAAGCTACTGCAGGCAGTAATACCGAGCAGGCATTAATTTGAGTAAATCTAAGGGCTGGGATCTCTTTTTAAAGGATCAGTCAGAAAATCTAGAAAAAAATTGCAAAACTTCTTAAAATTCAGATAGACTATGCAATTGATATGCAAATGAAGTATTTTGCTATGGTAACCACTTAATTGTAGACACATAATCTTGGAGCTATGGATGGTCTGTGCTCCAATTTCAGTAACAAGTCATCACTTGAGTGTGGCTCGGAATATTTACACAGTGGTTCAGGCATTGTTCTGAGCTTAGAATGCAGCAGTGGTGGTGGCCTAAGTTCTCCTGTCCCTTCAGAAGTAATCGCGTCTCCTCCGAAGACTCCTGTGTGCTCAAGCACAGCTAGCCATAGTTACGAGTTTAGATGTTGTATAGAGGCTTCCCAGTGGCTTTATTAATTGGCCCAAAACCTCTTCTTTTTAAAATAGCCCCCAGGACGGATGTGTAACACATACTGAGAAAACTAAGTTAATATTAAAAGTGTTAAACCAAATACCTAGTGACTATGTGTTCAGACTTTAGAGACCAAGGTCAGGGCCCTAGTGCTGAAAAGATGGCACCTGTTTTGTTGCAGGAATTATTTAACATTATCTGGACCCAAGTCTTTAGTTAGCAAGTAGTTTACTTATTGTTCTGAACGTTTTAGAGCTCAATAACTACATTTTTAAAGGGTCTTGTATTCTGTTATAAACTGCATTTTAAATTTTTTGGAAGCTTATTCTTAATTATAAGTGTATTTTGGTTATAGTCAAATAGGAGCTCTTCCTAATCCTACATACTAGATGAATAATTGATCAAGAAATATTTTACAGGGCTTCCCTGGTGGTCCAGTGGGTAAAGAGTTCACCCTGCAGTGCAAGGGGCACTGGTTCAGTCCCTGCTCTGGGAGGATCCCACTTGCTGTGGAGCGGCTGGACCCGTGTGTCCAATTACAAGCTAGGGCTCTGGAGTGCATGCACCCAGAGCTAGTGCTCTGCAGCGAGAGGGGCCACTGCGATGGGAGGCCCACACAGGCCAAAGAATAAAGATATAAAGAAAATAAATAAATAAATAAATATATATATAAAGAAAGACTTATTTCTAAACCAGAAACTGAAAATAAAAGAAATATTTTACAAAGTTCCTCCAGTTGCAGAGAAACAGTTTAGGAAACACCTCAGTTGGAATGCAAAGTAAAATATTATCACTAACTCATGAGAAGGAATAATCCGACTAAATTAGTTTGCTGGGAGGCTTTTTAGCAGGTAAGAGTTAAGGCTTTAGGAACTGCCAGTGAAGTAATTAGCATATAAACATGAATCATTGTTGAGGAAGGCTTAGGGAGGCTTCCACGTGGGAGAAACTGCATGTTTCTCATGGATTGTTTCACCACATATTCTAGGGGCAATCTTAATTGATGGTCATTAATTTTAAGTAATTATAGAAGAAACTTCCTCCAGGGGGCTTGGCTGCGAGACCTTTTTTATGACAACTATGCTCTGATTGCCTTCCAAGGAATTTTCTTTATTTCTCTGTTACCTGTTCTCCACCCCCAACCCCCATCCTGGAAGAGTATTTTCCTTGCCAATTATAATCCCATGGAAGTGTTTTTAGTAAAAAAACAAGTGCCCTACTGGACTCCTCCAAGGAGACACTGTAAGCATTAATGGAGGCTTTAAGTGAAAATTCACTGACACCCGATCCTTCACTCACTCATTCTCTCCTTCCCATCAGAAAATCTTGTTGGTTAAAAACCTCTAACGTTATTGATCTTGGACTAAAACAAGAAGTCATGCGGTTATCAGCTGAAAACCCTTTTCATTACCTGTGAACCCTCTGACTTCCCATTTCTGATCTGGCCTTCAGAGCAGAGTTTTTAAATGTCAAAGTTGGGTCCAGTCTAGTTTATCCCATAAACCCTTGAAACTTGAAAATGAGGGACGGTGAAAACAGATTTAGATTCTGGATTTCAAGAGACAGGGAATTCAGAGCCTCTTTCCTTTTTACCTCTTTATTTGTGCAATCAGCAAACAGGCTTCTCAGAAAGGGGTCCCCATCCTAACGCAAGCCTGCCTGCCTCTCTCTCTTTTTCAAACACACACACCTGTGGCCTCTCACTGCCCAAGAGCAAGCACCAGCCCACTCTGCTGAGGTTTTTTGTCAGCTAAAAACAAAAAAAAACAAAAAAAAAACACCCCCCACGAGAGTTGTGAGAGTTATGTGTTAAGTTTTATTTGTGGAAAAATGAGGACTATAGACGGCACCTCAGATAGCTCTGAGGAACTGCTCTGAAGAGATAGGGGGAGATCAGTATTATGTGTGTTTGGTGAAATAGTAGACACATGTGGTCCGGCACAGATTTTTCAAATATTTATATTTTATTATTTTGTTTTACAGAGTTTTGTTGTTTACTGCCAAACATCAACATGAATCAGCCATAGGTACACATATGTCCCCTCCCTTTTGAACT
The DNA here is from genome assembly GCA_022376925.1 of Tragulus kanchil. Classification (NCBI taxonomy): domain Eukaryota; kingdom Metazoa; phylum Chordata; class Mammalia; order Artiodactyla; family Tragulidae; genus Tragulus; species Tragulus kanchil. The sequence continues at coordinate 100,286,703 of JAIOJX010000004.1, read as the reverse complement.
TCCCTCCCATCTCCCTCCTCATCCCACGCTCTAGGTTGTTACAGAGCCCCTGTGTGAATTCCTTTAGTCTTACAGCAGATTCCACTGGTTGTCTGTCTTATACATGGTAAGTTTCCATATTACTCTTTGCATACAGCTTGCCCATTCCTCCCCCCACCCCACGTCCATAAGTCTGCTCTCTGTTTCTCCATTGCTGTTTGGCATATACATTTATCAGTATGATCTTTCTAGATTCCATATATATGTGTTAGTATACAATATTTGTCTTTCTCTGACTTCACTCTGTATAATAGGCTCTGGGTTCATCCACCTTATTAGAACTGACTCAAATGCATTCCTTTTTATGGCTGAGTAATATTCCGTTGTATATATGTACCACAGCTTCTTTATCATTCATCTGTCGATGGACATCTAGGTTGTTTCCATGTTCTAGCTATTGTAAACAGTGCTGCAGTGAACAATGGGGTACATGTGTCTTTTTCAATTTTGATTTCCTCAGGGTATATGCCTAGTAGTGGGATTTCTGTGTCATGCAGTGGTTTTATTTCTATTTTTTTAAGCAATCTCCATACTGTCTTAAATAATAGCTTATAAATTTACATTCCCAATAGTGCAGGAGGGTTCCCTTTTCTTTACACCCTCTCCAGCATTTATTGTCTGTAGACTTTTTAATGATGACCATTCTGACTGGTGTGAAGTGATATCTTATTGTAGGTTTGATTTGCATTTCTCTAATAATGGGTGACATTGAGTATCTTTTCATGTGTTTTTTTGGCTATATGTATGTCTTCTTTGGAGAGATGTCTGTTTTGGTCTTCTCCCCACTTTTTGGTTGGGTTGGTTTTTTTGGTATGGAGTTATATGAGCTGCTTACATATTTTAGAGATTAATTCTTTGTGAGTTGTTTCATTTGCTATTATTTTCTCCCATTCTGAAGGTTGTCTTTTCCCTTTGTTTATAGTTTCCTTTGCTGTGCAAAAGCTTTTAAGTTTAATTAGGTCCCACTTGTTTTTCTTTTTATTTCCATTACTCTAGGAGGTGGATCATAGAAGATCTTGCTTTGATTTATGTCATCAAGTGTTCTATGTTTTCCTCTAAGAGTTTTATAGTTTTTTGGTCTTACATTTAGGTCTTTAATCCATTTTGAGTTTATTTTGTGTATGGTGTTAGAAAATGTTCCAACTTCATTCTTTTACATGTAGCTGTCCAGTTTTCCCAGAGCCACTTATTGAAGAGGCTGTCTTTGCCCTATTGTATACTCTTGCCTCCGCTGCAAAAAAATAAGGTACCCATAAGTGCGTGGGTTTATCTTTGGGCTCTCTGTCTTGTTCCATTGGTCTGTATTTCTGTTTTTGTGCCAGTATCAAACTGTCTTGATGACTGTCTCTTTGTGGTATAGTCTGAAGTCAGGAAGGTTGATTCTTCCAGCTCCATTCTTCTTCCTCAAGACTGCTTTGGCTATGCAGGATCTTTTTTGTTTCCATATGATTGTGAAGTTTTTTGTTCTAGTTCTGTGAAGAATGCCATTGGTAATTTGATAGGGATCACACTGAATCTGTAGATTACATTTGGTAGTACAGTCATTTTTATGATATTGATTCTTCCAACCCAGGAGCATGGAATATCTTTACATCTGTTTATGTTGTCTTTGATTTCTTTCATCAGTGTCTTCAATTTTCTGTGTACAGTTCTTTTGTCTCTTTTGGTATTCCTAGGATCCTTATTCTTTTTGTTGCAGTGGTGAATGGATTGATTCCTTGATTTCTCTTTCTGATTTTTCATTGTCAGTATATAGGAATGTGAGTGATTTCTGTGTATTGATTTTGTATCCTGTGATTTTCCTAAATTTGCTGATTAGCTCTAGTAATTTTCTAATTGTATCTTTAGGGTTTTCTATGTATAGTATCATGTCATTTGCAAACAGTGAGTTTTACTTCTTCTTTTCCAATCTGGATTCCTTTTCTTTTTCTTCTCTAATTGCTATAGCTAGAACTTCCAAGACTATGTTGAATAATAGTGGTGAGAATGGATGTCTTCTTCCTGATCTTGGAGGAATGCTTTCAGTTTTTCACTCTTGAGAATAATGTTTGTTGTGGGCTTATCGTATATGGCTTTCAGTATGTTGGGGTAGGTTCCTTCAATGCCCATTTTTTGAATGGGTGCTGAATTTTGTCAGACTTTTTCTGCATCTATTGAGATTATCATATGATTTCTGTCTTTCAGTTTGTTTCACACTGATTGACTTGCAGATACTGAAGAATCCTCAGCACTCACTTTTTGCACAAGGTTGCTGCCAGTCCAGCGAAGTTACTTCTAGTCGAGGAGCAGATGTCTGTTCTGCCAATTTTTTCCCAGAGCACAGATTGCTTCATTCCCAGTCTCCAGCCTGAACTCTTGTCAGGGGATGTTGAAGGTCAGCAGCTGCAGTGGCTAGTGATGTCATCCTTGTAGAGACAGATGGCAAGTGACAGTTTTCAGTTTCTTTCTACTAATCCTCAGCAAAAAAGAGAATATGAAGGACAGTGTTGTAAGATTTTGTGGTGCTAAGTGTGTTCAAGAGAAAACCTGTCCTTTATTCTCAGATTACATCCTCTACCCTCTACCCTATTTGTGAGCTGATAGGGGAGTAAATGGTATTTTTAGTGTCCTTACGTTAGCAACAGAAAAAATATTGACCTCCCTGTAAGTTTTTTGGCTCTTGTGCTAAAGTCCAGAAGTGTGGGAACCACTCTTCTAGAATATAAGCAAGGAATGAGGCCCGCTGCGTACACACTAGATGTTCAGTAAATGTTGTTCACTGACAAAAACAGCCTGTTCTGTGCTCACTAATTTGTGTAGAAACTTGGGATTTGGAAAGAGTTAAGGTTGTGGTAAATGCTGCTAAGTCTCATTCCTAGCATGAACTCTTCCCTCCTAGACAGCTAGAGCATAAATAATTAATACAGTCATTATCCAGAGAACCAATAAGAATCATTTCAGAACTGATTGTCACTAAAACCAAATTCTGTATGGGCTTTATAGAATAAATTGTCATTGAAAATTTAAAAAACCTTAGTGGGCAAAGTGATTTCAGAAGAAGAGATTTACCCAAGATATCAATTCTTGGTATTTGGTATTCAAGGTATCAAATCCTTGATTTGTGGTATAACCAATACTTCGCTGTATTACTCTTATGTATGAATGCTGTGTGGAGACGCCTGACTCTGAATGGCTAACTGGCATTTGGTCCTGAGGATAGTGTCCTGGCATCTGGACAAGTCAAGCAGGTTGGGATAGCATTGCTAATTTACCCCTGGGGCGTGGGAGCCAAACACCAGAGCTCTTCTTGGTGGAAGAGCCCAGGGGGACCCCACCCTGGTGTCTGAAATTGTCATAAGCAGGATTTCACGAGAGCCTGATGCCTTAGATTGAGAGCAGCATCCCCTGAATGTAGATACTGTAAAAGGCAGATCCCTTGTTAGCACAGGATTAATTGAAACCTACTGTGCAAGGGTTCAGGGTTAGAGGGTCTACACAGAGCTCCTCCGCTCTGTTCCGTGAATTAGGAAAGGCTACTTGGAGGAGAGAGGATGGTTAAACCATGGCCCAGCCTGGTGGAGCAAGGATGTCATTTGGAGGCTGAGCACGCTCTTGGTGCTCAACTTTGTCCCATCAGCTACAGCTGTCTTTCCTGGAAAGTTCATAGGCTGTGGTTTTCTGAGGAGCATTTCATGGATGGCGTTAGTATTCCAGGTGAACGTGCAGGGTCAGGTGGCTCCCAAGCACACAGACTCTAAGAGCAAAGACTAAAATATAAGCAGGTTATACAGCTTATGTTTTCACCCGCCGCTCTGATGGGTTTTTTGCTTTATTCCAGTTTTCTGTTCACACAGATGCTGCAGAAGACATCATAGTGAACACTGTTGTTTCAGCATGCTCACAGCTTTTCTTTCTAGAAGTTTTGTTTGGCTGATGGCAGCCATTTCAAGGTGGTATCTGTACTGCAGTTAAGGAAGCTGATGACACTCAGATTGGAATGGAAGAGAAGGGACGGACAGACGTTCTTGATCTTGTGCTGTCTTGCTGTAGTCAGCCTGCCTGACGCTCAGCGAGCCTTCCCCTCCTCGTCATCCCGACAGCACTACTGTGCTGTTTCCACTTGAAAAATGCTTGGCATGTGCTCCTAAACGTCTCATAGGTATAATCAAGCCAAACTATGAGGGTACAGCAATCTCCCCTCTTTATCTAGACAGATGCTTTGGTTTTGGAAGCTAGTCTTTGGTTCACAATAAAGCCTCAGCCTAGGGTGATGGCTCCAGAGTGGACTGTGGAGCTTGTCGCCTGGATTGAGTCCCAGCTCCACTGTCGATTAGCTGTGCAACCTTACTTAATCCCTCTGTGCCTCAGTTTCCTCCTCTGTCAAATGGTACCAACCTCAGAAGATTCTCTCATGGAATTCTCTCGTATATTTAAAGTGCTTAGTCAGTGCCTGGCACATTGTAGTGCTCAGTAAGCATTAACTGCTTCCACAGTTAGTGTAACAGTGATCATTCTGATCATTCAAAGGTTCTAGTCATGTGTATAGACTTCCACCTTTAAAGTACTAGTTGTGAATGTGTAAAACTGAGGGACGGTGTCTATAGCTTAAACTCTGTGTCATCTTTGCTTGGAATCTACCATGTTTACCATAGAAGAGCCTTCTGAAAGGTTCTTCCAAAAATGAGAATACTAGAAAGCAAATAGGTATCAGAAATGACGTGTGAAGTTGGTCAGCAGTGCCGTGTGTGTAGGCGGCTGTGTCACCGGCACTGAGTGGGGTCTGAAGAGGATGTGGAGACAGAAGCCAAGGAACAGAACACACAGCTCACTGCTGTCCCATTTGTGATCCAGTGGAAATTCATCTGAGCCCAGATTAGGTGCTTGGAGGCATCTAAGAGGCCTTAGAACCAGTGCTGTTATATTATGGGACAAATGCATATTATGTCACAATAAGATCCTCATGTTTACTATCTTTGTTCAGATAGTTGATTAACCATTTAATTTTTTTAAAAAGATAGATTTATTTATTTATTTTGGGCGGGGGTCGGGTTGGGGAGGGAGGGGAGCAGGCGGGCCACTTCTGTTGGTCTTTCATTTCTCCATTTTTTATCTGTCTTTGTTCTCTGGCTCCTGTGGGCCTCCCATCGCGGTGGTGTCTGTCGCTGCAGAGCGCTGGCTCCGGGCGCATGCGCTCCAGAGCTCTGGCTCGGTAACTGGACACATCGGTCCAGCCGCTCTGCGGCACGTGGGATCTTCCCAGGCCAGGGCTCAAACCGGCGCCCCTTGCACTGCAAGGCGGTGTCCTTACCCACTGGACCACCAGGGGAAGCCCCAACCATTTAATTTTTATTTAAACATTCTACCCATGAAATTCTAAGTTGTCTCTCTTCTTAAAAGAGTATAAGAGACCAGTTCAGCCTTGCTGTGCTATACTGCAGACAGCTCACTGCAGGTATCTGCAGAGTCCTCGCATGTGACAGCTAGACAGGTTCATCCTATGATCTTTGGGAAGAGAAGAGCTTGATGGCAAATCCCTTAGATGGGGAACTAGAGGGTCAGATACGTGTCTTCCTCCAAGCACAGTCCTAGCAACACCTGACAGTGTGCCTTACGGTATTGTGAAAGTGAAAAGATCCCTACCTAACAGCAGGTGACTTTCAAATAGCTATTAGGGACTTCCAAAATGACTTTCAGCTGTCAGCATGAAAGATGACTTGGGAATAAAAATTTAGAAAACGAGAGGAAAGCATACAGATAAATGTTAACTAGCAGGCCTAGGGTGGTTGTGCATCACTCTGTACCTCAGCTGTTGTACCATATGATGGTGTGTGTGTGTGTTCATCACTCAGTCGTGTCTGACTCTTTGTGACCCCCATGAACTGTAGCCCATCAGGCTCCTCTCTCCATGTAATTCTCCAGGCAAGAATACTGAAGTGGGTTGTCATTTCCTTCTTCAAACTTAAATAAGTAAGTGTGTTATTCCTTTTAGGAACAGAGAATCATCTCTTCTTCCTGCCCTGATTCCCCCCATCCCCACACCCTACTCCATGAGAGGCTGATCTGTGACGCTGTCCTCAGGGCCACTGATAGGAGTGGATATTTTCCTGGGCCGTCAGCAAATCTACCCTCCTGCCTTCAGTGTTGGCACTTTTCATTGGTCTCTCCAGGCTCATGCTGCCTCTAGGCACCAACCTTACTGCTTCTGCCAGCTGTGTGCTCCACCTCCCTCCTCGTTAGCCCTTGAACCCCTCCAGGTCTGCTCCCAGCTGGCATCCTGGGCAGTTACCACAGTCAGCCACAGTGTGTCTTTATAGGTGTCGTGCCCATAGCCAAGCATAGTTGGAAACTGAAGTTTCAGAGTTTTGAGGCTAAATGATCTCTAGATTACTGAAAACTTACTGCTTTTTTGTGTGTGATTTCCCAACAAAGATCTATTCTTTTAGTCCAGTGCTTGCAGTCAAGTGAAAGGGCAGGCTCATGGTTTGGTCCCTTCATGTTTTATTAGTAAGCGTGGCTGGTGTGCTGTTAGCCAGAATTGCCAACCTCTAGAATTCATGTTATCAAATGAAGCTATTCCTGCAACTGTTTAAAAAACTTGGCAAGAACTTAAAATGGCTTTGTTTTAACATATAACAGTCCACATCACAGCACTCTATCTTTTCATTCATCCAACAAATACTTACTGAACACCCATTACATGTCAGGCATTGCTCCAGGCAATTAGGACACAGAGAATAAACTACACAAGGTTCTCTGTCCTTTTGGGGCTTACATTCAAGCTGGTGGAGACACAGTAAATCCAATAATTATATAGTGTGTTAAAAAGTGATGGGTGTGGGGCTTCCCTGGTGGTCCAGTGGGTAAAGAGTCCTCCTTGCAGTGCAAGGGGCACTGGTTCGATCCCTGCCCCCAGAGGATCCCACGTGCCGCACAGCGGCTGGACCAGTGTGTCCAATTGTGAGCCAGTGCTCTTCAGTAAGAGAGGCCACTGCAGTGGGAGGCCCACACAGGCTGAAGAATAAAGATGACGAAAAATAAAAATCACTCCAGGCAAGAATTGGGGTTCATTTCCTTCTTCAAACTTAAATAAGTAAGTGTGTTATTCCTTTTAGGAACAGAGAATCATCTCTTCTTCCTGCCCTGATTCCCCCCATCCCCACACCCTACTCCATGAGAGGCTGATCTGTGACGCTGTCCTCAGGGCCACTGATAGGAGTGGATATTTTCCTGGGCCGTCAGCAAATCTACCCTCCTGCCTTCAGTGTTGGCACTTTTCATTGGTCTCTCCAGGCTCATGCTGCCTCTAGGCACCAACCTTACTGCTTCTGCCAGCTGTGTGCTCCACCTCCCTCCTCGTTAGCCCTTGAACCCCTCCAGGTCTGCTCCCAGCTGGCATCCTGGGCAGTTACCACAGTCAGCCACAGTGTGTCTTTATAGGTGTCGTGCCCATAGCCAAGCATAGTTGGAAACTGAAGTTTCAGAGTTTTGAGGCTAAATGATCTCTAGATTACTGAAAACTTACTGCTTTTTTGTGTGTGATTTCCCAACAAAGATCTATTCTTTTAGTCCAGTGCTTGCAGTCAAGTGAAAGGGCAGGCTCATGGTTTGGTCCCTTCATGTTTTATTAGTAAGCGTGGCTGGTGTGCTGTTAGCCAGAATTGCCAACCTCTAGAATTCATGTTATCAAATGAAGCTATTCCTGCAACTGTTTAAAAAACTTGGCAAGAACTTAAAATGGCTTTGTTTTAACATATAACAGTCCACATCACAGCACTCTATCTTTTCATTCATCCAACAAATACTTACTGAACACCCATTACATGTCAGGCATTGCTCCAGGCAATTAGGACACAGAGAATAAACTACACAAGGTTCTCTGTCCTTTTGGGGCTTACATTCAAGCTGGTGGAGACACAGTAAATCCAATAATTATATAGTGTGTTAAAAAGTGATGGGTGTGGGGCTTCCCTGGTGGTCCAGTGGGTAAAGAGTCCTCCTTGCAGTGCAAGGGGCACTGGTTCGATCCCTGCCCCCAGAGGATCCCACGTGCCGCACAGCGGCTGGACCAGTGTGTCCAATTGTGAGCCAGTGCTCTTCAGTAAGAGAGGCCACTGCAGTGGGAGGCCCACACAGGCTGAAGAATAAAGATGAACGAAAAATAAAAAATCAATAGAAGAGGCCAAAATTAAAAAAACAAAGTGATGGGTGCTGTGGAAGGAAGAAATAAAAAGCCAGGGTAAGAGAGGCTGGGTATGCCGGGGTGCTGGAGGTAAACTGCAGTGTTACACAGGGTCATGAGGGTAGGATTCAACCAAAGACCTTTAAGGAGATGCAGGAGTTGGCCATATGAGCAGTCAAGAGGAGGAGCTGTCCCGGCCAAGGAACAGCTGAAATGAAGGCCATGAGCCTTGGCCGATAGAGGAAAGTGGAGGACAGTAGTCAGAGATGATTTCTAAGGGTTTTGACCTGAGCAGGTCTACTCATTTACTGAGATGACGCCCATGGGACAATGACCAGGTTCTGAAGTGGGGAGTAAGAATCAAGAGTTAGATTTGGACTTTGTTTTCAAGTACCTTGTTAGACATCCAAGTGGAGGTCAAGTGGGCAGTTGCACATGCAAAGTTGAAGATCAGCCCGAAGATAGTATTTTAAGCTGTGAGATCAAGTGCTATCAATAGGAGAATGTGGAAAAGAGGACAGAAGACTGGCCCCTGGGCCCTCCAGTGTTCAGAGGTTGGAAAGCTGAGAAGGAACAGCAAAGGATGCTGCAAAGGGCAAGTCAGCGTGGCTTCTCACCTTGGTTTTCCTTTAATCCAGTATTGTCAGGATTTGCTGATTGAAGCTGCCACCCCCAGTAAGCCTGAGGAGTTCTCTGGGCTGTGTCCCAGAATGGGGCTGGGATGCAGGGAGCCAGTCACTCTCCTGTCTGATTTGCTTTGCTTCTTGTTAGACAGATACCCAACTAGGCACAAGGTGAGGGGCAGGGGCTGCCCCCGGGCGATGTGCCCCATGGACTGAGCTGGCTCAGCAGAGGCTGGTGCTGAGTCTGAGTCACAGGATAGGCCTGGTAGGGATAAACACCACCAGGTGAGTTTTTTTCGTTTGTTTGTTGAGCTATGTTGAATGGGAAATGGATGTTTGATAGTTAGATGGTTTCCTGCTCGGTTTTTAAATGAGTCAGTGGCTGTTTCAAAGCCAGAAATAAGTTGAACTCTTGACCTGTTACCCAAGGTTAACTGTGTCCCACACCCATCAGAGGTTTATGGTAAATGCTGAGATAAAATTGTGATGGAAATCAAGAAGGAGTCAAGCTTTTCTGCCCTCGAAGGGCTCAGAGTCTTACTAGGGCACTGCTCTGTCCTCAGGGCTGAGACTAAAACCTGCTACTTAGTAGGTAACTCAGTAAATTGAACTGAATAAATTACAAAAATAATGCGATAAAGAGCTGAAGCAGTCTGTCCAGGGCAGCGGGAAGACACAGGGAATGGCATTCTGGCAGGAAGTGGTGACAGACGTCACACAGAGGGAGCATGTGAGCTGGGAGTCGCTGGGGGACATTTCCAGGTGGATGAGTGCCCAAGGGGTCAGCACGAGTGAGACCCCTTGTTCAGGGAGTGGCCATGCCCCAGGATGACCCAGCTGGAGCCCACATCTATTGAATGATGCTCTGCCTGCTCTAGCGCTGTCTTCTGGGAACTTCTTCTAGAGCTTTAGAAGGAGTGTGTTATGATCTAGTGGTGGCTGAGTGGCGTCCTCTATTGGGGACTTCTGCCGGTAGCAGTAAAGACCGCGTCTTTCCTTCCGTCCTTAAATGCCGGTAGCAGTAACAGCAAAGGATGCTGCAAAGGGCAAGTCAGCGTGGCTTCTCACCTTGGTTTTCCTTTAATCCAGTATTGTCAGGATTTGCTGATTGAAGCTGCCACCCCCAGTAAGCCTGAGGAGTTCTCTGGGCTGTGTCCCAGAATGGGGCTGGGATGCAGGGAGCCAGTCACTCTCCTGTCTGATTTGCTTTGCTTCTTGTTAGACAGATACCCAACTAGGCACAAGGTGAGGGGCAGGGGCTGCCCCCGGGCGATGTGCCCCATGGACTGAGCTGGCTCAGCAGAGGCTGGTGCTGAGTCTGAGTCACAGGATAGGCCTGGTAGGGATAAACACCACCAGGTGAGTTTTTTTCGTTTGTTTGTTGAGCTATGTTGAATGGGAAATGGATGTTTGATAGTTAGATGGTTTCCTGCTCGGTTTTTAAATGAGTCAGTGGCTGTTTCAAAGCCAGAAATAAGTTGAACTCTTGACCTGTTACCCAAGGTTAACTGTGTCCCACACCCATCAGAGGTTTATGGTAAATGCTGAGATAAAATTGTGATGGAAATCAAGAAGGAGTCAAGCTTTTCTGCCCTCGAAGGGCTCAGAGTCTTACTAGGGCACTGCTCTGTCCTCAGGGCTGAGACTAAAACCTGCTACTTAGTAGGTAACTCAGTAAATTGAACTGAATAAATTACAAAAATAATGCGATAAAGAGCTGAAGCAGTCTGTCCAGGGCAGCGGGAAGACACAGGGAATGGCATTCTGGCAGGAAGTGGTGACAGACGTCACACAGAGGGAGCATGTGAGCTGGGAGTCGCTGGGGGACATTTCCAGGTGGATGAGTGCCCAAGGGGTCAGCACGAGTGAGACCCCTTGTTCAGGGAGTGGCCATGCCCCAGGATGACCCAGCTGGAGCCCACATCTATTGAATGATGCTCTGCCTGCTCTCTGCTGTCTGCTGGGAACTTCTTCTAGAGCTTTAGAAGGAGTGTGTTATGATCTAGTGGTGGCTGAGTGGGCGTCCTCTACTGGGGACTTCTCCACGGGCTGCCGGTAGCAGTAACAGACCGCCGTCTTTCCTTCCCGTCCTTAAGAAAATTTCCTCTGCAAGCTGAGGTCTAGTCTTGACTATTTAGTCTGGAAGCCTGTCTGAAGAGGAAGCAGGAGTGTGATGTCCACAGACACACTTGTTACTCTGGACAACAGGAGCCAGCCTCCAGCTCTCACTTGTCAGGCCAGGAAAAAGGACCTCCATCTGTGCAAACAGTGGGTGACCCCCAGAAGGCACGACACCTGGAGTCTGTCCCTTGGTCAGAAGGTAGTGAAGGATCCTGTGACGGACCTGTCGGAGGGAGGCGGTGCCGAAACAGCCAGGGAGAGCCCGTGGAGTCACCGCAGGGCCTTCCCCGCTTCCTTCACACACTGTGAGCCGTGGCTCAGGCTCGGCTCCCCCATTCCTAGCACACCTACTCTTAAAGCTGGAGGTGGCCATCTTCAGACCAAGTAAAATATCATTTATTATATTCAGCAGCACCTACTCTTTCCAAAATTGGGGGCCTGGCAAGATTATGGAGGGGTTTTCCCCCCACCTAAGGAATTTGATTAAAACTTATATTTGATAACATATTATTTGATTTCAGGGCAGCAGCAAGAAAATTCCCTGAGATCATTTTGTGGCTGGTCTAATCACAGTCGGTGTTGACTGTTGATCAGGAAGATGATGACTTTTCCTAGGCTGTTTCATTCATTTTTGTTTTAGCACCTCTTTGTCTTGAGCACTGGAAACTCAGCCAGGAGACAGCTCCTGCCCTCTCCCTTTCGGAGCTCAAGGAATCTAAGTATTTGAGTAAAACCCAGGCCGTGTGTCTGTTACCCATAGATTCAAAAACTTCTCGGCAGCCGGATGGAACTGCTGGGAATCCAGGGTTGAGTCTGGAAGCTCCTTCCAGGTTGGGGAAATGATGACTGAAGTGGCACCAGAACATGATGGGCATGGCACTGTGACAGCTGGTGCCCACGAGAACGCCAGCACCTTAGGGTGGGCCTCAGTAAACTGTCAGGACTCTCTAACCTGGCATCTGTAGAGTAGCCCAAGTGACTGCCGTCAGTTTCATTTCATTTATGTCCCTCTTCCCCAAATAAGGTTGAATCATATGGTGGCACCTTCCGGTCCTCTTGGTACCAAGGAACTAGCAAGAGAGAAGACAGGCTACCAGGGAGAGGGTCTCTCTTAAGATGGAGGAAAATGGTACCTTCTTGGGTGTCATCCTATCAAGTGGAACCAGCACAGGGGTACCAGCCTCTGAACTGCTATGGCTCCTTGTAGTGGTGGCTCTTTTCTTGGGCAGTTGGCCAGTGTCATCCTCCGTGCCTTTCCTCCTCCCCCCAGCTGGGCCTGCTGCAGCTTAGCCAGGCACCAGGGTCAGATGCCTGTCAGAAAAAGCCAGATGCTCCCTGGCCTGGTCCCGTTTTCTCTGTCATCCTCCAAACACACACACATACACACAGCCAAAAGTGTGATGCATTAGGTCAGGAGATGGAATGGCCCCAGAGACAGCTGGCCTCACTTCAGGAGTGCTCTTCTAATAGTTTCAGAGGGAGAGCAGACCGGTTTCTGGTGCGGCTCTCCTGTGGAATTCAGTCCAGGGCACACCACTTCCTGGTGCACTCCACACCGTGCACGAGAAAGACCATGCCGTGTTTGCACAGACTTGGTGTATGTTTCCTGTGTTCTTTTGCCTGTTTTCTCATCTGCCCATTTAAGAAGCAGGGGACTAATGCTGTCCAGATAGCTGGGATCACCGAGCCTGTTGGGGAACACACAGACCTCACACAGACCATGGGACAGGAGCAGCCAGCCAGCCACGAGCCTGCACCTCTTTTCCTGCTGGGACAATTCTTTCTTGTTGACTAGCATCGACCAGAGTTATTTTACTCTTCGGTTTAGAAAACTGTACTGCAGAATGAGCTGCACTGACCTGAGTAACATCTTATCAAGAGTCCACTCTGGGCCAGGCCCTGTCCTGAACACTGGTTTTCTAGTAGTGAATCAAATAGACAAAACTCCCTGCCCTTGTGGAGCCTAAAGTTTAAAAGAGAGATGGATTAACAATCAAAGTCAGTGAAATGTCAGGTTGAATCATTTTTTTAGATAAAAAAAATGGAGAAATATTGATAGTTTTAAATGGCTTAACATAGTAAGTTTGTTACTAATAAATGCTAAAGAGAAATAATAAAGCAAGGAAGGGGGGCTACTGAGTCGGGGAGAGGTAAGTGGCTGAAACTGTGAGCAGATGGGACCTGAAGGCAGGGGCGAGCGAGGCGGGCGGCAGGGAGCCAGCGAGGACTTGGAGCGCCAGGGAAGGAAAAGCGGAGTTTACTCAGAGCAGGGAAACGTTTATGTGCTTGTTGAGGATTTTACTTGGAAGCGAAAGAATCTGCTGGGATGATGGCTGTGACTAAGGAAAACTTGTTAGAGCCTGGAACCAGAGCTCCAGGAGCAGTGGAGAGTCAGGACCTTGGGAAGTGAGGCCCGCGTGTGGCTCTCTGAATCAGGAAACTTCCTGGAATTCCTCTGGTAGAAGAACATTTTCTAAATACCTCGAAAGATGACAAATGTCTGTTCTTTTCCCGCTCACCTGAAGGCGGGCTGTTTTCTCTCTCACTCAAGTCTTGCCTGTTCGCAGCATTAATCATGCTCGGGGCAGCTCTGGTGAGGAGCCCAGGCTGCCAGGGGGGTCGGGGAGGGGCGCATGCGTCACGTGCCCTGAGACTCACAGACGTACCAGAGCCATTATACTCAAGCTGAGGCTTTCAGCAAACTGCAGCACGGCGCCCTTTTATGATAAGTCTCCCTGCTGTTCACAGATGGATGGGCCAGTGGCAGCCACCAGGTTTTGAGGAGGCCTGAGGCCCTTCAGGAGCCTTCCTTGAGCTCCCGGCACAGGGGGACCACTCAGGAGAAGTACAGGGGTGACGGCGCCTGTGTGTGCTGGAGAAAGCGGTCTGATGATACCAGAATAAGAATCATATTATTTATTTTAAAACTTCCCAGAAGGATCAGCAATAGCCACATGACTTTGTGTGTCCTACAGAGTCAGACAGAACTGAGTGACGAACAAGCAGCCAGAGCCCAGCACAGGGTGGGAGAGCTGCCTTGTGACAGCAAGTCCTGTGCTTTCTGTCTTCTGCCCTAGCCCCATCATATTAAAACGCATTCATTTTACTAATTGGACTTGTTTAAGCCGCATAATACAACTGATGGGTGCAATTAATGTCTCATTGGAGCCACAATTCAAATATAAACACTCTGGCCTTTTAAAGGAAAGAGCAGGTAATACTCCCCTGCCCCTAGGCTGCACGCTAGAGAGTGCTGTGCATCCTTACACAGGTCCCAGGGAGGGAGCTCTGCTTCCCAAGGCGGTAACTTAGGGCCTGAGGGAGGAGGCTTCCAGGTTCCATGTGTTCCTAGGGTGAAGTTTCCTAAAGAACAAGGTGGGGATTAATTGGGATTCATCATAGGCCTTAGAAATACAAAAGAATTAGCTCAGTCACCTTAGATTTCTCCAGCTGAGTTACATCTGTGCAGATGGAGAATAGTTTCTTTCAAGGCAACTACATTGTAGCCTGGCCTTTCCCCTAATTTAGTCCCTCAGTCATGTCCAACTCTTGCAACCCCATGGACTGTAGCCCGCCAAGCTACTCTGTCCGTGGGATTTCCCAGGCAAAAATATTGGAGTGGGTTGCCATTTCCTTCTCCAAGGGATCTACCCTACCCAGGGATTAAACCCAGGTCTCCTGCACGGCAGGCAGACTCTTAACTAACTGAGCCACCAGGGATGCCCCTTCCCCAATTCTTACACCTTTCAAAATACCCTTTCCCCCTTCAGTAAGCTGGCCTGTCTGTTCATAACTGGTGAACTTACTGCTTGCTTGTGCTTATACATGAAAGGCAGCTGCCAAAGGCTCTAACCTATTAGCTGGTGCTAGTTTATGTTCCAGTTTTGTTGTTAGGGACATAGCAGGTATTCTTTATAGACTGTAATACTCACAATCACCTTTTAGTTAAGGACTACCCCGTTTTGAAGGTAAGTAATATCTTAGTTTTAAAAGACTTTTTTCCCCTAAGGTCACCCATCTCAGATGGCAGAGCTGGGATTCAGACTTTCATCTGTCTTCAAACTCAGAGCGCTTAGCCAATGACTGACCGCCCTCCAAGTGAGTCTTTGCTGTGGTCTGTTATCCTGCTGGTTTGTGTCCAGCTTCACGCGGGATGTCCAGGGTCCTTTCTGCCATGTGCCTTGTAGCCAGACATCCAGACCAGGTTTACTGGTCCAGGAGCGTGCGTGTACCAGAGCAGCAGCACATTCCCTACAGGTGGCCTGAAAGGTGGTAGGGCTAGGCTCCGTGCTACCTGTCATTTCTACCAGCTTGCCTCCAAGGTTTCAAGCCGAGGCTCCCTTCACTGGATCACATTTCTCTAGCCACGCCTACTGTCACCGGCTCCCAGCACTCCGCCCCATGGAGAAAGGCGGGCTGCCGAGTCAGAAAGACCTCTTCGTGAATCACCCTTGCGACCATGAATGTATAAATGGATTCCCCATATTCCACTCCTGCTAGAAAGTCCCCCGAGGTCTTCAGAGGAAAACAAGGGCACAGATTTGAGAAGTAGGGACAATCAGGCTCCAAAACCCAATCCAGTGCCAGGGCTGGAGAGAGGAGCCTCTCTGTGACAGCTGTGGTCTGTGGCTTGAAACAGCCTTCCTTCCTTCCTTCCACCCTAAGACTGGCACAAGTGCAGTCACGTTCTTCTTGGCAGGAAGTTGCTGTAAATGCCAAGGAAACCTTGCTGTGGTGAACCCAGAGAATGTCAGTAAAGGCAGGAAAAGAGAATCTAAAGTCAAGCTTTGGGGTAGATATCCCCCGGCCAGCCCCAGAACTCTTAACTAACTGAGCCACCAGGGATGCCCTTCCCCAATTCTTACACCTTTCAAAATACCCTTTCCCCCTTCAGTAAGCTGGCCTGTCTGTTCATAACTGGTGAACTTACTGCTTGCTTGTGCTTATACATGAAAGGCAGCTGCCAAAGGCTCTAACCTATTAGCTGGTGCTAGTTTATGTTCCAGTTTTGTTGTTAGGGACATAGCAGGTATTCTTTATAGACTGTAATACTCACAATCACCTTTTAGTTAAGGACTACCCCGTTTTGAAGGTAAGTAATATCTTAGTTTTAAAAGACTTTTTTCCCCTAAGGTCACCCATCTCAGATGGCAGAGCTGGGATTCAGACTTTCATCTGTCTTCAAACTCAGAGCGCTTAGCCAATGACTGACCGCCCTCCAAGTGAGTCTTTGCTGTGGTCTGTTATCCTGCTGGTTTGTGTCCAGCTTCACGCGGGATGTCCAGGGTCCTTTCTGCCATGTGCCTTGTAGCCAGACATCCAGACCAGGTTTACTGGTCCAGGAGCGTGCGTGTACCAGAGCAGCAGCACATTCCCTACAGGTGGCCTGACAGGTGGTAGGGCTATGCTCCGTGCTCCCTGTCATTTCTAACAGCATCCCTCCAAGGTCTCAAGCCGAGGCTCCCTTCACTGGATCACATTTCTCTAGCCACGCCTACTGTCACCGGCTCCCAGCACTCCGCCCCATGGAGAAAGGCGGGCTGCCGAGTCAGAAAGACCTCTTCGTGAATCACCCTTGCGACCATGAATGTATAAATGGATTCCCCATATTCCACTCCTGCTAGAAAGTCCCCCGAGGTCTTCAGAGGAAAACAAGGGCACAGATTTGAGAAGTAGGGACAATCAGGCTCCAAAACCCAATCCAGTGCCAGGGCTGGAGAGAGGAGCCTCTCTGTGACAGCTGTGGTCTGTGGCTTGAAACAGCCTTCCTTCCTTCCTTCCACCCTAAGACTGGCACAAGTGCAGTCACGTTCTTCTTGGCAGGAAGTTGCTGTAAATGCCAAGGAAACCTTGCTGTGGTGAACCCAGAGAATGTCAGTAAAGGCAGGAAAAGAGAATCTAAAGTCAAGCTTAAATTGAGAGGACTGAACTGCTACTCCAGTGTATCTTTCTGTCTGTGAATTAGTAATCTTGATTATCTAGGTATCATTTTTGAAAGAAAACTCTTCTTGCTACATAAAGGGTTTTGAGAACATCTCTTGAAAACACACAAATGAACTTTTTGGCTCACCCAATAGAATAAAGCCATCTTCTTCTTGCAGCATCCTTTCTACCATGAAAGTTTCATTAGGTAAGAGTTGGGGTCCCTCAGTTTCCTTTGTCACCTTTGGATCTGGACTTCCTTCTAAGCAGCTTCCGCTGTATGAAGGGGAAGCAGGCAAGGCCCCCAGCGCAGTCTCCTGAAAGTGGCTGTGGATGCCTCACTTGCCTTAGTCCAGGCCCTGGAGTCGCTTGTAACCCTCCTGGACTGGCAGGGAAGGTAACTCTCGATTACACAGTGAGCAGTAAAGCTGCAGGAGGAGAAAAACGGGCCTTTAGGGTGTCAGTGTGGTGGGGGTCAGCAGAATGGAAACAGAGCTCCTCAGTGTCTACTCAAAAGCTGCATTTACCTAAAAGCAAACAGACAGAAGATCCTCGTGAACCTTGCACATGGTTTCTAAATGTCTACATAAATATAGAAATCTCCTAGGTATGCGGTTGGTTGCTGATGAATGCCCTCAGATAGACTCCTACTGGGCTTATCTTTAAAGCATGACACCCAGGTTAAGATCTGTTCTCTTGCATTTAACACTCCGAATTCCCTTGACTAGGGGTTTACCAACTTTCTGCCAAAGGCCACATAGTCACTATTTTAGATTTTTGCAGGCAGCAGGGCCTGTACCAACTCCCTCACTGTGCTGTTTCTGCACCACAGCGGCCATGGGCAGTCCATAAATGAGCAGGCACAGCTGTGCACCAGTGAAACTTTACTGACACAGACAAGGCCACTTGACCTTAGTTTGCCCACCTCTGCCTTAGGCCGAGAGGGAAATGCTTACTGAGAGGAAAGCCCTGGGGGAAGTAGTAGTAACAGGGTTACCTACTTTTTGGAAAAGAAATTACTAGTTGGTTAGTTCAAACGAGGCTAAAAGGATTTCTAATAAACTGTTTTGATCAGGCCAGGTTATTTGCATAAAACAGTACTAACCTTTGCTACAGCAGAATGGATATCCAGAGCAGCAAATCAAGGAACCGTTGCACAGATGGGTACACTCAGTTGCCATGGGAACGCCAATGAGTTTTTCACCCATTCTCTCTTCTGCTCTGCAGGTCTCTTCCTTATCCTGGGTTTGATACTCTACCCCGCTGGCTGGGGCTGCCAGAAAGCCATAGGCTACTGTGGACACTACGCGTCAGCCTACAAACCTGGAGACTGTTCACTGGGCTGGGCCTTCTATACCGCCATCGGGGGCACCGTCCTCACCTTCATCTGTGCCGTCTTCTCCGCCCAAGCAGAGATTGCCACCTCCAGCGACAAAGTCCAGGAAGAAATCGAAGAGGGGAAAAGCCTTATCTGCCTCCTCTAGTCTGGAAGAGACATTAATGCCATGTTCTTGCTCGCGTAACCTGTGAAACACTTCACTTCTGGTTCCACTGTCTGGGTCAATCGAAGAACTCGCCATAACCTACCGAAGCCACATTCCACAGCCCCGATCCTCCCCAGGACCCACGGCAGGCCGCACCCAGCTGTGCGGAGCACTGTCCCTGAGGGTCACGGTGCAGATTGTAAGAGATGGAACATGAAAACAGTACAGAAGCCCTGACATGGAGTCACGTCCTGCCAGACCCCATCTCCCCCCAGGCTCAATGAAGGAAGACAATCCAGCAACAGTTTCTCTGGGAACGAAGGAGACCGCTGGCCTGATCTGCAGGCTCTTGAGAGACGTTTCTGCACAGGCTGCATGTCTGTGAGCATCTCTGCCTCCGAGTAAGGTTTTTGAGGGGGTGGGGGTAGGTGTCCTCTAGGTCTTTCAAACTGTCTCAGTTGGAGACCACAGCAAAGACCCCACAATTCCCGGGGAGACGATGTGTGCCGTGGGGCACGGCCAGACGCTGTCTCTTACTCAGCTGACCTCAGGGGTCAGGAGGGACAGTGTGGAATTCTCTTGTGGGACTTCCTCTAGGCTGAACTCCAGAGTCACATGGGTCCACCCTCTGTTTAGAAATTTGAGTAGAATAAGGACCTATCCTCCCATGAGAAGAAAGAACAGAATCCTGCTCATGGAGACAGTTCCTCCACTTCCCGGCAGCAGCACCGGTACAGGCCCCGCCTCCACTGCCACCAGAGGTCACATGTCATTTGTCTAGGGCTAGGACTGCACTTTGACGGCCCAGGGCAGCCTCACTGCTTCCTCACTCTGGGGACAGAGGTCTCCAGGCCCCAGTGGCTCACTCAGAGCACACCAGAATCTCAGCAGCTGCGGGGAGACTCTTCCCACTCACTGCGGTGACCGGTGCTGCCGTCAGCTGCATTCCCGCCCCCAGAGGCGGCAGGGTGGCCAGGAGCTGGTCCTGGGGGTTAAGTTTTTCTAGTTACTGGTGTTGGTCCTGGAAGCAGACTGAAATAATATTAAATTGCCCTAACTGGTGAGTTACATCAAAGGCTTCATTCTCAGGAAAGCAGAGTAAGAAGGTTCATGCAAAAATGAGAGCTAGTTCAACCTCCTAGCACCTGCCTACAATTATTTACAAAAAGAATGCAACGTCACTATTAAAAGGATTCAGGGGGTTTTAATCTAGTGTCTATAAATCACCAATAGAATTGATTCAGGAAAATGCTATTAGCCATCACTTCAAACTTACCTTTGGAATGATCAAAGGGACCAACAGGAACCTAGTCTGTTATTACCCCGAACTTCAGAATGGCAGGATGCTACAGAAACAGCTTCTTGAAACTTAAACAAAGGGAGTGGACCCACCGAATTTCTGGAAGGATTAAAAGTACAGGTTTCTTTAGGCTTATGAATCTGCTTACTTGAGGGTTTGCTTTGTTTTGAAAATTTAACAAATAATTAATGAACCTTGTTTGGGCGAGGAATTGTGTGCTAAGCACCACCAGTTGTAGAAGAGCCCTGATTCAGATCCCACAGCCCTGTCCTGAGTGAATCACCTTAAAGCTGTGCCTGTCTAAAAATCACTCCTTGCTGCAGAACTGCAAAAAAATTGAGCAACTCACACTTTGTTCCCTCTGGAGCTGACCTCAGGGGTCAGGAGGGACAGTGTGGAATTCTCTTGTGGGACTTCCTCTAGGCTGAACTCCAGAGTCACATGGGTCCACCCTCTGTTTAGAAATTTGAGTAGAATAAGGACCTATCCTCCCATGAGAAGAAAGAACAGAATCCTGCTCATGGAGACAGTTCCTCCACTTCCCGGCAGCAGCACCGGTACAGGCCCCGCCTCCACTGCCACCAGAGGTCACATGTCATTTGTCTAGGGCTAGGACTGCACTTTGACGGCCCAGGGCAGCCTCACTGCTTCCTCACTCTGGGGACAGAGGTCTCCAGGCCCCAGTGGCTCACTCAGAGCACACCAGAATCTCAGCAGCTGCGGGGAGACTCTTCCCACTCACTGCGGTGACCGGTGCTGCCGTCAGCTGCATTCCCGCCCCCAGAGGCGGCAGGGTGGCCAGGAGCTGGTCCTGGGGGTTAAGTTTTTCTAGTTACTGGTGTTGGTCCTGGAAGCAGACTGAAATAATATTAAATTGCCCTAACTGGTGAGTTACATCAAAGGCTTCATTCTCAGGAAAGCAGAGTAAGAAGGTTCATGCAAAATGAGAGCTAGTTCAACCTCCTAGCACCTGCCTACAATTATTTACAAAAAGAATGCAACGTCACTATTAAAAGGATTCAGGGGGTTTTAATCTAGTGTCTATAAATCACCAATAGAATTGATTCAGGAAAATGCTATTAGCCATCACTTCAAACTTACCTTTGGAATGATCAAAGGGACCAACAGGAACCTAGTCTGTTATTACCCCGAACTTCAGAATGGCAGGATGCTACAGAAACAGCTTCTTGAAACTTAAACAAAGGGAGTGGACCCACCGAATTTCTGGAAGGATTAAAAGTACAGGTTTCTTTAGGCTTATGAATCTGCTTACTTGAGGGTTTGCTTTGTTTTGAAAATTTAACAAATAATTAATGAACCTTGTTTGGGCGAGGAATTGTGTGCTAAGCACCACCAGTTGTAGAAGAGCCCTGATTCAGATCCCACAGCCCTGTCCTGAGTGAATCACCTTAAAGCTGTGCCTGTCTAAAAATCACTCCTTGCTGCAGAACTGCATTATGTTAATATATAGATGGGATTGAGCAACTCACACTTTGTTCCCTCTGGCCTTCGGCCTGTGCTAGAAACCATCTCATCTCATAGATTATGACCTAAAGGGCAGGAGGGGTACGGGTGTGGAACCAGGTCTTAATGAGGTCATCATTCTTCCAATAAGCAAGATGTACATCTGTGACTCTTTTGTGAAAAGCAGAGGGGTAAACATGTGTCCTCCTGGCTACCTTCCTGCTGTAAGGGCTCAGGAAACCAACACTGTGTCTGACGCCACTCAGAAATCGGTAAGGGCAGCCACCTCCTGTCCCTGACCCTGAGAGCAGGTAGCCGGGCAAAGCCCTGATGCTGTCATAGTCATTACTTTTTAAGACTTGAAAATTATTTTCATTTAAAAAAAAAAAAACCTCCCCCAAAAACCCTAGTTCCCTCTACCAGGCAAATAATCTGGATTAAGAACCCGCATTCATAAATCTGTCATCACAAGATTCACTGTGCTTTTCCTTCTGTACAAAATCAAGAACCCAAGTTATATCACTGATTTTACACTCACTCCTCGCGGACAAGTCATAAGCCTAGAGGAGCCTCTAAGCATGTCCATCATCTTTACTGCCTGACTCCTAAGGTGAGGTGGAGGAATATTCCTCAATTGCTCTAATTGAGAAGCCGTAAGTGAAAGTGTGCCCTCTTTTGGCCAGAAGACACTCCCTTGACAGTGTTTACTTCATTGGTCTGAATGTTACAGACCAAAATATATATACATGCATGCACACACACAAAACCCCAAACCACTAAAAACTACTTAAACTGATTTGTTAGAGCACAGATTAATTTCTCAAACAGAGAAAGAGTAAAAAACGTACCATGGGCCTTTTAAACCTTCAGTCCATTTAGCCAGACTTCAGTTAGGATAAATGGAATATCAAAATCATGCTAAGTGAAAACCGAACCTGAATGGGAGGAATTGTGCTAAGCACCACCAGTTGTAGAAGAGCCCTGATTCAGATCCCACAGCCCTGTCCTGAGTGAATCACCTTAAAGCTGTGCCTGTCTAAAAATCACTCCTTGCTGCAGAACTGCATTATGTTAATATATAGATGGGATTGAGCAACTCACACTTTGTTCCCTCTGGCCTTCGGCCTGTGCTAGAAACCATCTCATCTCATAGATTATGACCTAAAGGGCAGGAGGGGTACGGGTGTGGAACCAGGTCTTAATGAGGTCATCATTCTTCCAATAAGCAAGATGTACATCTGTGACTCTTTTGTGAAAAGCAGAGGGGTAAACATGTGTCCTCCTGGCTACCTTCCTGCTGTAAGGGCTCAGGAAACCAACACTGTGTCTGACGCCACTCAGAAATCGGTAAGGGCAGCCACCTCCTGTCCCTGACCCTGAGAGCAGGTAGCCGGGCAAAGCCCTGATGCTGTCATAGTCATTACTTTTTAAGACTTGAAAATTATTTTCATTTAAAAAAAAAAAAACCTCCCCCAAAAACCCTAGTTCCCTCTACCAGGCAAATAATCTGGATTAAGAACCCGCATTCATAAATCTGTCATCACAAGATTCACTGTGCTTTTCCTTCTGTACAAAATCAAGAACCCAAGTTATATCACTGATTTTACACTCACTCCTCGCGGACAAGTCATAAGCCTAGAGGAGCCTCTAAGCATGTCCATCATCTTTACTGCCTGACTCCTAAGGTGAGGTGGAGGAATATTCCTCAATTGCTCTAATTGAGAAGCCGTAAGTGAAAGTGTGCCCTCTTTTGGCCAGAAGACACTCCCTTGACAGTGTTTACTTCATTGGTCTGAATGTTACAGACCAAAATATATATACATGCATGCACACACACAAAACCCCAAACCACTAAAAACTACTTAAACTGATTTGTTAGAGCACAGATTAATTTCTCAAACAGAGAAAGAGTAAAAAACGTACCATGGGCCTTTTAAACCTTCAGTCCATTTAGCCAGACTTCAGTTAGGATAAATGGAATATCAAAATCATGCTAAGTGAAAACCGCATGGCTGTTTAAAAACCACTGAATGGGAGGAATGTCTTAGGAGAAAACAGACAATTGTTGACCTACACCTATTTTTCTAATAAATTTCTATCAATCATGTAATTGCCTCAGTCTAAGAACCTAGTGTAGCTGAACCATTCCTACTATCAGAAGAGTCCTTCTTGTTTTTTGCCTGCATTTGTGCTTCAAGTTTGGCAGTAGGGCTGGGCTTCTCAGTGAACTCCAAGAAGGCAGAAATGTTTGCTTTGGATTCTGTGGATTCTTTAAACCTGTGTGCTAATTCAACCATTCACATGAATTGTGTAAGGGTTTTTGTATACTTATCAAACATCTGTGGTGTAATGATCTTCGTTAAACATGTATTCTGTAAAGTGCCATAGTCTTTTTTTTTATGTGTAGCATATTTAAAATATATATAAATATATATTATACATACACAAGTCTGTGTGAGAGATGTGCAATAACAAAGGTGTATGTATGTTGGTTTTTTTGGAAACTGGACAGGAGTCAGAACAGAGACTGTTTCTGTTTTGGCAAAGGAGAGTTACACATTTTGCCTTCATGGCCTAGTCATTAGCCCATAATAATTCTAGTGCTACACAGACCTATGTGAAGAACAGACTGGTATGAAATCATCTTTTCCTGGGTCTGAATTAAAATAATCACTAGATTTACGTGCAAAGTTAAGCCAGCAAGCCAGGCCCAGTTAATGCTAGTCTTTCATGTGAAATGTGAAGCTGCCACGTTGCCTTTTCTGTTAGTGTGATAACTAGTAGCTGGTACATAATCACTGAGGAGCTATTTCTTAACCTGCTTTGATAGACCATGTTAATGCTAGACCACTGTTTAAGGGCTAATCTCACACCTTCTTAGCCATAAGGGTCTGCTTAGACAGACCTCTCTGTGCAATAACACGTGGCCACTGGAAATCCCTGGCCTGCATTTGTATTTGGGCAGCAATGGCTCCCGAGGGCCAAAAGAAATACAGGCCCAACTGGGATTTCTTCTGAGACTGTGGTGAAACTCCTTTCAAGGCTGAGGGGTCAGGAGGTGCTCTGGAGGAACTCGGCACCACTTGATATTCAAAAGCCACTTGAGCCAAATGTAAAGTTGTATTACCGCTGATGGACTCAGGATAACCAGAAATCCAAAGGCTCTAACTATTATACTGTAAACGAATACATTATTTGTCTAGCATTGATTAGGTTCCTGTGCATATGTATTTTCACAACATGCTCCCCTTCCCAGATATGAATTAAACCAGATTTTGCAAAATCATTCTGATTCTTTCAAGTCTCAGTATGTTGGTTTCAGTATGTGTACAATCTGATCAGAAAATATCTACCAAAATTTAAACACTAACTTATATGTAATAATGGTGATTTATATGTAATAATGATGATAAGAAAAAACATATTCAAGTATTTTAACTATTCCATTCACTAGGAACATATACACCTACCTGAGGTCAGTGCTAACTTACAAGATAAGTATATATTTCTTCCCTGGACAAGCACTGATGTAATTATAAATAGAAAAAAAAAATGTAAAGAAATGTGTATAACCAGGGAAAAATCAAATGAAGGACGCATTCTCCTCTTCCAACAAGAATACCAAAATTAAAAGCCAGTCCTGGAGCAATACACATCCACATTTCTTGAAGGTAATCCTGCCCATATATCACGTGAAGCACTTAGAACACACAAAAATAGCTATTTATTTTCTTGGTCTAGGGCCTGAGACAGCTGAAACTACATGTATGCTTTGGCTCCTAAACATTCCTGACACATGCCAGGTTTCTAATTGGTTCTAGTTAGAATCAACATTAAAAGCTGACAAAATTATCCAAATCAAGAAAGGCAAGTTTTTTCCAAAAAAAATTATGATCTAAATGATCCACGTGAAGTTGGACATTTTCAGTCGCCTTCTCGGCTGTTCTTACATCTTTCTCAAGTTAATCCACAGGAGAGAAGACCTGACTGTACATTTCAGCACAGTCTGGGAAACCCTCACCTGTGCTTCCCATTTCATACTGAGTTTTCACTAGCGATTTTGCCACCGGATCCATGCTCCACGCTTGGTCTTCCTAGAACACATTGCATTCAGCTTACTCCTCACTCTCATTAAGATCTCTGCTTCACATAACAACAGTCCTGACTATCCTGGACATTTCCTTTAAGGGAGTTAATTCAGTAGTTTCCAATAATTTGGTACCTTCTTAAACCCCCAAACACTGAAGCCTAAGAGCAACACAGCAAACTTCTAGCCATCGCGCCAAAGCAGCCAGTGGCAGTCTTGACTTCAGGGCCCTGTCAGCTGCTTAGTCACTCAGCTGTGGCCATCCACGGTGCCCCTGCCCCTATCTTCTTCCTTACAGCTTCCTCCTCACCCTGGAGAGTTCACCAAGATAAATCCTTAAGACATCAACTGCTCACTTTGCTTAGATACACAGGATGTAAATAAAGGCAGATATAAATAAGAGGAAGTAGTAAAAACCACATGGCAAAGAATATCAATCAAATACCTTGTAGCTCGTAAATGGCCGATATCTAAAATCTAAACAAAAGAGGTCAGTGCTAACTTACAAGATAAGTATATATTTCTTCCCTGGACAAGCACTGATGTAATTATAAATAGAAAAAAAAAATGTAAAGAAATGTGTATAACCAGGGAAAAATCAAATGAAGGACGCATTCTCCTCTTCCAACAAGAATACCAAAATTAAAAGCCAGTCCTGGAGCAATACACATCCACATTTCTTGAAGGTAATCCTGCCCATATATCACGTGAAGCACTTAGAACACACAAAAATAGCTATTTATTTTCTTGGTCTAGGGCCTGAGACAGCTGAAACTACATGTATGCTTTGGCTCCTAAACATTCCTGACACATGCCAGGTTTCTAATTGGTTCTAGTTAGAATCAACATTAAAAGCTGACAAAATTATCCAAATCAAGAAAGGCAAGTTTTTTCCAAAAAAAATTATGATCTAAATGATCCACGTGAAGTTGGACATTTTCAGTCGCCTTCTCGGCTGTTCTTACATCTTTCTCAAGTTAATCCACAGGAGAGAAGACCTGACTGTACATTTCAGCACAGTCTGGGAAACCCTCACCTGTGCTTCCCATTTCATACTGAGTTTTCACTAGCGATTTTGCCACCGGATCCATGCTCCACGCTTGGTCTTCCTAGAACACATTGCATTCAGCTTACTCCTCACTCTCATTAAGATCTCTGCTTCACATAACAACAGTCCTGACTATCCTGGACATTTCCTTTAAGGGAGTTAATTCAGTAGTTTCCAATAATTTGGTACCTTCTTAAACCCCCAAACACTGAAGCCTAAGAGCAACACAGCAAACTTCTAGCCATCGCGCCAAAGCAGCCAGTGGCAGTCTTGACTTCAGGGCCCTGTCAGCTGCTTAGTCACTCAGCTGTGGCCATCCACGGGTGCCCCTGCCCCTATCTTCTTCCTTACAGCTTCCTCCTCACCCTGGAGAGTTCACCAAGATAAATCCTTAAGACATCAACTGCTCACTTTGCTTAGATACACAGGATGTAAATAAAGGCAGATATAAATAAGAGGAAGTAGTAAAAACCACATGGCAAAGAATATCAATCAAATACCTTGTAGCTCGTAGTAGCTCTCTGGCTTTTTATGGCCGAATATCCTGAAAAGTCTAAACAGGCAGTCCACCAAGTGCCTTTGTGTGGGAGAAACTGCTAAAATTTATTCTCAAGAGAAGGAAGCCTGAATGAAGGCAGGAGATAGTGAAGACAATGAGATGAAGAGATGTCAGGGAGAAGGAAGGGACAACTTGGGGACTGATGAGAAGCAGGTTGGGGAGGAAGGGGAGGAGTCCAGCATGGTTTGGGCA
The DNA here is from genome assembly GCA_022376925.1 of Tragulus kanchil. Lineage (NCBI taxonomy): Eukaryota > Metazoa > Chordata > Mammalia > Artiodactyla > Tragulidae > Tragulus > Tragulus kanchil. Next base: position 100,259,706 of record JAIOJX010000004.1, on the reverse strand, counting down.
CTGGGTAGAAACTGGTGCCATCACCTAGATTAGGAATCCAGCAGGGACAGAGAGAGTGAAGGCGTGAGGTTCAGCCCAGGCTGCCAGTGGCCGCGGCCCATACACAGCTAGGAACACTCCCCCGAGAGAAGACCGGCTGGGAGACAGGGACTCGGGCCTCTTCAACACACACGGACAGACGGTAAGAACTTTCAACCATTACACACTTTAAATGGGCAGGTGCTGTGCTAAGCACTTTCCATTCATTTATTCATCAAAACCCTATGAAGAGAAACTATTATCCTCATTTTATAGATACACTAAATGTCACCTAAGTAACTTAACTGAGGTTAGGTTACTGTGCCCCACATTGAAAAGTTAGGAAGTGGCAAAGCCAAAGCTCAAATATAGGTTTAACAGCAAGGTCTACATTCTCAAACAGCTGTAGTTTCTCTTTACCCAGAATGTACAGGGTAAGAAAACAAATATAAACCCCAGGAGGACACCGCCGTCTCTGCATAGTAAACCCTTAGAATAACTTCCAAGTTTAACTCCAAAAAGCCACACCATAAGATGACCACTGATGAAAATACTGCTCCCTTTCAGAGAAAAAAAACCTGGTAATTTTTCATACTTTTCAAGATGACAACATACATCTCAATTTGTTCAGTCCTGAGAAGAGACACTAAAAACTCATCCAGTATATGACAGTGGTAAAAAATGACAGTTTTGTTTTCTTATAAACAGTTTCAACCACAGGTCCTACTGGATAGCCCAAGGAACTATATTCAATATCCTGGGATAAACCATAATAGAAAAGAGTATTTTCAAAATGTATATATGTGTGTAACTGAGTCACTTTGCTGCACAGCAGAAATTAACACAAAACTGTAAATCAACTATAGTTCCATTAAAAAATAAATTATAAAATAATAATCTCTCATTCAGGATAAGCAGCCATTATGATTACATAAGAGGCCGATTTTCTTCAAAGCTAATGTAACAAGTAAGGATTTGTTTTCAGCTGAAGTTTCTCCACACACACACACACACACACAAATGCCAAAGACCATCGAGGAAGTCCGCCCTGCGTGAAGAGCAGGCCACAGGTACTTACCCACATGTTGTGGAACGAGGCCTTGGTCTGGAGATTTTCAAAAATACACTTTTTTTCTTGACTACTGAGTTTTTCTCTAGGGTCCACTGTCCCTAAAGGATGGATATGAATTACTGGAAATATGGAAGGATGGAGAAGAGAGAGGACTGGATAGAGGTGGCATCATGTAGCACTGCAAGCCTCTACTTGGTGAGAGCCAGGGGGACACGGGTGGAGCTGCCCTTGCCCAGCCCTTCACCACCACTCACCACGTGACGGGTAATTTCCTATTCCTCTATAAAAGTGGGGACAATAACAGAAATTCCAGCATAGGTTTGGGGTGAGGATTAAAGAAGTGACATACATGAAACATCTAGTATAGTCCCTGATATACAGAAAGTCCCCAATAAATGAGTTATCTTTAGAAAAAAAGTAAAAGAATCTCCTGTTCATATTAGTATCATTTAGAATTGATCTTAAAAATTAAGAGTTGTCCGAAAACTTATGAAGGCTAACTTAACCTAGTCTTAAAATCAATCTAGTTCCACCTAGAGAGGTTCAATGGATTGGCGACTTGAGGCCACCAACTTTTCTTCCATCCTGTACTAGTCATCTTTAGCTTAGGTACTTTCAAGAAGTGGAAGAATTTCTCTGTGGACACAAAATACATGGTCACTCCATCATCTATGGGAAACCAGAATGCTCAGAAAACCTCCCAATTATTTGTTAAAACCTACTGATGGCAAAGCCTTCTTAGGAAATGTACATCCAGTGCTGGTAGAGTGTAAATAAAGAGGCCCTCTTCTTATGGATGGAGTCATAAATTGATACAATTTTCTGGAGAGCAATTTGGCAATGCACGTCAAAGACAATAAAATCTATACTTAGGCTTTGATCCAGCAATTTATCCCATGGAAAGAACACAAGCTTGGGCCCCCCAATTCAGCAATAATACATTCCTCAATAAATTCTTTATAATAAAACTTAAATTCAGAAGCTAAAGGAATAACAACAGGACTTTGAAAAATAATATATGATACATACATATAAAGGTATCTATACAGCTACTAATATTACAGAACTAATTCATCATTAAGAAAAATTTAACATATTTATGTCATAACTGAAAAAAGACTACAACCATTGTGTCAATTAAAATTCTCTAGTAAAAAAATCATATGAAACCAAATCAAGATAGCTCAGAGAGAAAAGAATAAGACTTACTTGGGGAATGTAATATCCAAGTAATGATATATGAGTGAAACAGTCAAACCTCACATAGGAAATAGAAACCTGTTAATATCTTCTCTGTGTCCCTCATCCCACTTGTTTTGCAGGTCTGCTTCATTCACCATTTTCATCACAGATCAGCTTTCATCACAGACCTCTTCCAAAGTCCTGGCAGAATGCGGCTATCTAAATGGCCCAATCCTGGAACAGTATAATTCTAAACAAACCTACTTTCAGAGTGAAAAATTTACTGAGCCACGCATGAGTCCACTATGGATAGATGACATCCAGTACCAGTGTGGTCTTCAGGAGTCCAAAGAAATGGGACTTACGAAAGGGAGACAGACATCCCTAAAAGTTATATTACAAGCATGTAGAGGGAAGTCTTATTTCCTAATGCTAGGAAAAACGTGGTCTTTCTAGAAAATTAATAGAAAGAAATGAACCTAACTTTACCTAGTACTATGTGGGTGTAAAATTATGAGCAACTGTAGCTTCTTTTGCTGTAAAGATACTTTATAATTTACATGAAATATGATTTTAATTTTATAACTAAGTTAATTTCAAAAGCTAAACTATCAGGTCACTATGATACAATGCCAAATGAGGGAAAAACAGGATAAAAATTCAAACTCTTTATATCCCTTAGCTGTATAAAATATGTATGTATAGAAAAAAGAATGAAAAAAATACAATAAACATTAACAGTAGTCTCTCTAGATGATAAAATTACACATTATTTTTACTTTCTCACATATTTTCCCTAGTTTTCAATAGTCCTACAACAGATATATATTTCTTGCATACTAGAAAAAATTAGCTGGAGGGATGTATACACCCAGTGGGCTCAGTTTTTGTGTAGGAGACAAGAATACTGTTAAGAATCACTGTAACCCAGATAGAAGACAGTTATTCAGGGCATTTTTTTTTCCTAGTGCCCAAATACCTGAAGAATATTATAAATTGCCAACAGTGACAACTACTCATGACCATGATTTATCTTGAGAATCACTACTCCACAAAATTTTTAGAGTTCTGGAGGAACTCTAGGATTACAGCTAAGTGCTGAAAAAAAAAAAAAAAAGAGTTAAATAAAATTTGCATGTTATGGTTCTACAAATTCAACTGTTGAAATGTAGAGAAGATAATACTCAATATATGAAACACCACAAGGCAGAAGAGGATTTAACGACTTTCAGTCGCCAGCAGAGATAAAATGACAAAAGAACTTTAACTACACCATCAGCCATGCCAAGTCCAGAAAGTTATGAGCTGAAAAATAAATCAAGATTTGAATAAACTTAAAATTTAACACCCACTGCACTGTTACATGCTGGCTCCCATATCCCTTGCCATTTCAAAACATGAACAGTACTGATGAGAATTCTCCAAATTGAAGTCTCTGTCTTACAAAACTACCAACTTAAATGGTAAATATGAAGTCCACAGGAAGGGTAAGAACACAAGAGGGGAGCGTTTCCCCATTTCATTAGAAACTTTAAAGATATCTATTATAATTATCGAGGATAGCTGAGTGGCAATGTCTGTCTGGCTTAGAAGTTTTCTGCATTCCTTTCTATCTTTCTATACACTGTGATCGAATCTTAAAGTTTAAAAAATAAGCATGCCGTTTTACAAAACGTACCCTAAAATGCTACTAGAAATACTTCACTTTCCATAATATTTACCCATTGAGATACGTTTTAGTTTCATAAACAAGTATTAAAAACAACTCCAGTGTTTTAAAACCTATTAGTCTATTCAAAATAAATTTATACTATGGTACTTGAAAATCTATCAACATACAGATCTTTAATCATCCTCAATTATTTTTATATTAACCACTTTTATTTCACCTCTAAAGTTCATTATCACAAGGAATCAATAAATTCCTCTAAACATTTAGCTTAAGGGAAAAATGGAAGAAGACACAGTGAAATGGTGTGTCACAGCACAGCAATTCTAATAAGGGAGAACTGCACAAAAAATGTGACAGATTCTGTATATAAACAGTTAAATGTAGATGTTTTTACCAATAAAAATGTAAAAGTAGATGCCAATGCCAATGTTTTCAGAAAAAGATAAAGCAGTAACTGTAAAATGCATTATGGTACTAGAAATGATTTACAGAAACAACTAAAAATTAAACTCCCTCTAAAATACAAACCATACATCATCTCCACATGATTTACAGAAGGCCTACATACAATGACAATCCAAACTCACTTTAGGTAACACCCAGAAAACTAAAAATACTGTTCCTATTTTAATTTCACATGTATTTATCAAATCAGACTCACCACGAACATTAGACTACATTTTTATATCTTCTTTAGGCCATCAAATGAAAAGCCTGAGAATACACAAATTGGTACTTTCATCAGTACATAAAACAACAACAGGCAGTGAGATTAGGAAACAGAACACAAGTTCAATCAAATCAAGACAGTACTAGTACAGAGGCAACCATGTTAACCCACAAAGTCTAGGCCACAAAACAGGTTTTCATTTTGAATCTAACTTCTAGATAGTCTGTATATTTTGACCTTAAAATGGTCAAACTAACGAGTGAATCTCATGTTCCACCACCTACACAGTTCTAAAGCAAAAGAAAAAAATGTCATTTTATGTGGCTGAGAGTTTTTAACTAAGTCTTCAATATTATTTACTTTGTTTAGCAGCACATGATAGAATTATACACAGATTGTTTTCAAAAAAATCAAATGTGGCATTTCTATGTACATTAAGCCCTCACTATAATTTCTGCCTCTGAAGTGCTAATACAGTATTTAAAATTATACAAACAAATATCCAGTAAACAGCATTTTATTTTATGACACTCTGTGTTAATACAATAAATATACAAAATTAAAAAACATCAATAAAATGGAAGAAGACACAGTGAAATGGTGTGTCACAGCACAGCAATTCTAATAAGGGAGAACTGCACAAAAAATGTGACAGATTCTGTATATAAACAGTTAAATGTAGATGTTTTTACCAATAAAAATGTAAAAGTAGATGCCAATGCCAATGTTTTCAGAAAAAGATAAAGCAGTAACTGTAAAATGCATTATGGTACTAGAAATGATTTACAGAAACAACTAAAAATTAAACTCCCTCTAAAATACAAACCATACATCATCTCCACATGATTTACAGAAGGCCTACATACAATGACAATCCAAACTCACTTTAGGTAACACCCAGAAAACTAAAAATACTGTTCCTATTTTAATTTCACATGTATTTATCAAATCAGACTCACCACGAACATTAGACTACATTTTTATATCTTCTTTAGGCCATCAAATGAAAAGCCTGAGAATACACAAATTGGTACTTTCATCAGTACATAAAACAACAACAGGCAGTGAGATTAGGAAACAGAACACAAGTTCAATCAAATCAAGACAGTACTAGTACAGAGGCAACCATGTTAACCCACAAAGTCTAGGCCACAAAACAGGTTTTCATTTTGAATCTAACTTCTAGATAGTCTGTATATTTTGACCTTAAAATGGTCAAACTAACGAGTGAATCTCATGTTCCACCACCTACACAGTTCTAAAGCAAAAGAAAAAAATGTCATTTTATGTGGCTGAGAGTTTTTAACTAAGTCTTCAATATTATTTACTTTGTTTAGCAGCACATGATAGAATTATACACAGATTGTTTTCAAAAAAATCAAATGTGGCATTTCTATGTACATTAAGCCCTCACTATAATTTCTGCCTCTGAAGTGCTAATACAGTATTTAAAATTATACAAACAAATATCCAGTAAACAGCATTTTATTTTATGACACTCTGTGTTAATACAATAAATATACAAAACTTCCAAACCACTGAAAACATGCAACATTAGAGGGACGGATGGAGGGCATTTATATAGAACCATGACAGTCACTGTAATGGGAGCGCAGTATTACTTGTTGACAAAATATACAAACATCCCTAGATAAATAAACCAAGTTCCAAATTAAAAACCACTGAGCAATGGTTTTTCAGTGTTCAAACCTTAGTTTGAAATAAAATAGCCCAAACTTAATACTATAAACTGAAAAAAGATGTGGCTCCTTATGACGTGAAGACCATTTCATGATTGTGATACTGGGTAATGTTAATATTAAATATAAAACACTAATAAATGCCAATCTTTTTTGCTGAGTGCAAATGTGACTATTTACTAATAACTATTGTTAAGAGAATAGAGATTATAAGAATTAAAAACCCCTCTACCTGATGAAACTGTTAAGCAATGCCTTCATTTTAATGCACATTTATGTTTTTAAAAAACATTTTTCTCTTTATAAGCTTGTATTAACCCAAATGATTGGAATTTAAAACAATAGTTCCACCATCCAAACAACAACAAAAAAGGTACCGTTGGTTGTAATTATTCTTTGCTATTTAACAATTGAGGATTTCTACAGAAAGAGAGAAAAGCATTCATAATTCTTGAAGGAAAGTATTGGTGTCTCAGTATTTTTCAAAAGTCTCTAAGATAAAGTTTTTATTTGTAGTTTAAAGAGAAAACAAAAGGAACTTGAGAGAGAAATTAATGACAGACATAAGTGCTTTTGTTGTATTTTGTGGTTAATGCTTTGAATATTCATAAAATCCACACTCAACAAAGCATAGTTATGATACAGGTTTTTTGGTAAGATTATAGGCTTTAAAAGACTTGAACTGACCTATTTGGTGGAGAAAGTAGGTAGAGATTATCGTTGATCAGAAATATTCATAAAAACAGCTTTAAATTCATACTCCAAATCCTATTTTCATCAGAATAAAAGAAATATCTTCCAAGTGTATTACTTCAACAAAGTCCAAAATCAATCAATCATAAACACTATCCAGAAGAATGGGAGTCATATCGAGCACACAAAGCTTCTTTCATAAACAATGATAACTCATCATCCTACCTCAAAAATGAAACTTATTTTAACTCCAGATTTCAGGGGAAGAATAAAAATGATTTAATCATTTACAGCAAGCTGATTTTTTAGTATTAAATAATATACTCTGATAGACTACTTTTCCCTGAAATCAATTTGAATAAATCAATATGCCTTATTCTGCAATCTTAGGTTAGTGAATGACTTCCAAAACAACAGTATCATGACTTTACAAGCGTCCTTGAGGCATTTAATCAGTTATTAAAATGATTCAAAGTTTCAATCCAAGTATACTAGAAGAATGAAGTCCTGTGCTGCATAGGAACAATTTTAACATGATTATATTAATGATTAATGCATTCAACTGTATCTGTATTTTCTAATAACTATTGTTAAGAGAATAGAGATTATAAGAATTAAAAACCCCTCTACCTGATGAAACTGTTAAGCAATGCCTTCATTTTAATGCACATTTATGTTTTTAAAAAACATTTTTCTCTTTATAAGCTTGTATTAACCCAAATGATTGGAATTTAAAACAATAGTTCCACCATCCAAACAACAACAAAAAAGGTACCGTTGGTTGTAATTATTCTTTGCTATTTAACAATTGAGGATTTCTACAGAAAGAGAGAAAAGCATTCATAATTCTTGAAGGAAAGTATTGGTGTCTCAGTATTTTTCAAAAGTCTCTAAGATAAAGTTTTTATTTGTAGTTTAAAGAGAAAACAAAAGGAACTTGAGAGAGAAATTAATGACAGACATAAGTGCTTTTGTTGTATTTTGTGGTTAATGCTTTGAATATTCATAAAATCCACACTCAACAAAGCATAGTTATGATACAGGTTTTTTGGTAAGATTATAGGCTTTAAAAGACTTGAACTGACCTATTTGGTGGAGAAAGTAGGTAGAGATTATCGTTGATCAGAAATATTCATAAAAACAGCTTTAAATTCATACTCCAAATCCTATTTTCATCAGAATAAAAGAAATATCTTCCAAGTGTATTACTTCAACAAAGTCCAAAATCAATCAATCATAAACACTATCCAGAAGAATGGGAGTCATATCGAGCACACAAAGCTTCTTTCATAAACAATGATAACTCATCATCCTACCTCAAAAATGAAACTTATTTTAACTCCAGATTTCAGGGGAAGAATAAAAATGATTTAATCATTTACAGCAAGCTGATTTTTTAGTATTAAATAATATACTCTGATAGACTACTTTTCCCTGAAATCAATTTGAATAAATCAATATGCCTTATTCTGCAATCTTAGGTTAGTGAATGACTTCCAAAACAACAGTATCATGACTTTACAAGCGTCCTTGAGGCATTTAATCAGTTATTAAAATGATTCAAAGTTTCAATCCAAGTATACTAGAAGAATGAAGTCCTGTGCTGCATAGGAACAATTTTAACATGATTATATTAATGATTAATGCATTCAACTGTATCTGTATTTTCTTCCATGATTCAAGTTAAATGTTTTATTTTTTCTATTGCTCTAAATTTTAATGTATTCAGTCTGTCTCAAAAATTCAAAGACTGAGGTGCATTAGGGACTCAAGTATAGTGAAGTGCCAGGTCTTTTTATTTTTAATGCCAACTAGACATGAGAGCTAAAAGAAAAATTTCGTAAATACTGTAATGTTCTTTTTGGACATGGGGTTAGGCTAGACTTTAACACCACTATTAAAAATTACACACGCATACCCCAAGAAAGAGCTGCCAAACACAATCTCAGTTCAACTGAAAAGAGCAGCCACAAGAATATACCAAGGTTTCCATACAGTAATATTCAACTATGATGTGAATACTGAAAATTAAAAACAAAAAGGTATTATCATCACTACATTCTATTCCACCAATTATCTACCATTTTTTGGAGAATGCACTGCATATTATACTATATCCTCATACTGTATCCCCGTACATTTTTACTTAAAAGAAGGTACCACAGAAAAGCATTTCTATGATTCTATAAGCAACCTTCCAGTCCTACAACCATAAGCAGTACATAACCCAAAATATTAACTCTTTTAAGAAACATGGTGCCCATGCAAGATCAGAGATTATCAAAATATCAACTACTCTAAAAAAAGAAAATAAAAAGATAAAATTTACATTACCTACTATGAAATGCACACAGGTTCTTCACCGGTGATTCAAAGTGCTAAAAAGCAAGCCAATTTAAAAGTCTCTATGTCTCTGATGTCCTATTTCTTTCAATATAAATAAGGAAAAGGAATGAAGCATTGCTTTACTGCTCTAATGTGTAATCTTTATGTCTAAGACTCTTTAAAGAATGACTGCAGCAAGTACTAAGTGCATTTTTAATAAGTGTCATGTTAATTTCAGTGTGTCACCACTGAAATAATTCGCTGAACATTCATTCCCCAAAAAATATGGAGAATATTTATTTTGCATGTAGTATTTTTTCTGCAAGGGGCAATGAAATATTAAACTGTCAGATAAATAATAAGACAAGGAAGTTTTTCTGGTTTTAGCCCATGCACAAGAGATTAGGAAAGATACGTGCTGTGTGTACTGTGTGTTCTGAACAAAAAAATATTTATAGAATACAGTAACTAGAGAAAAAGGTACAATCAAAAGGTAACAGTGTATTGTTTGAAGACTCTCTAAATTTGGTTACCCTTGAAAGCATTCTGAGCTGCACTAGTTGCTGCAGTTGAAGCTGCATTTGCGGCTGCGGTCTGGACGGTTTTGTTGGACATCACACCTGTTGCAAACTCTTGTTGGGCCTTCTCAAAACTAGCACCTGTTGTGCGATACAGTCCATGTACCTACAGAGGCACAGAATAGTGAGAGAAGATGAGTGGTAATCTACACATTCATGACCAACAGTTCTTCAATTAATCTCAACATGACTCAGAGATTAAAAAAAAAGAGAGACCAAATTCTAGATTCCTAAGATCAGGAACATCAGCCTCCACACTGGCACACAACATTGTATGTAAATGTTTTCTTAAAGCAGATTTTCTCTTTATATCCCCAATGCAGAAGAGATAATTATGCCTATGCCAAAACAAAGATAATATTAAAAACCAGGTTTCCCTGGTAGGCCCAGTGGCATCTTGCAGTGCAAGGGTACTGGTTCAATCTCTCGACCAAGAAGATCCCATGTGCTGCGGAGCAGCTGGACTGGTGTGGCCAATTACAAGCCAGTACTCTGGAGCGCATGTGCCCAGAGTCCGTGCTCTGCAACGGAAGAGGCCACTGCAATGAGGAAGCAAAAGGGAGAATCAATGGCCGCACATGATTCAAAGTGCTAAAAAGCAAGCCAATTTAAAAGTCTCTATGTCTCTGATGTCCTATTTCTTTCAATATAAATAAGGAAAAGGAATGAAGCATTGCTTTACTGCTCTAATGTGTAATCTTTATGTCTAAGACTCTTTAAAGAATGACTGCAGCAAGTACTAAGTGCATTTTTAATAAGTGTCATGTTAATTTCAGTGTGTCACCACTGAAATAATTCGCTGAACATTCATTCCCCAAAAAATATGGAGAATATTTATTTTGCATGTAGTATTTTTTCTGCAAGGGGCAATGAAATATTAAACTGTCAGATAAATAATAAGACAAGGAAGTTTTTCTGGTTTTAGCCCATGCACAAGAGATTAGGAAAGATACGTGCTGTGTGTACTGTGTGTTCTGAACAAAAAAATATTTATAGAATACAGTAACTAGAGAAAAAGGTACAATCAAAAGGTAACAGTGTATTGTTTGAAGACTCTCTAAATTTGGTTACCCTTGAAAGCATTCTGAGCTGCACTAGTTGCTGCAGTTGAAGCTGCTTTTGCGGCTGCGGTCTGGACGGTTTTGTTGGACATCACACCTGTTGCAAACTCTTGTTGGGCCTTCTCAAAACTAGCACCTGTTGTGCGATACAGTCCATGTACCTACAGAGGCACAGAATAGTGAGAGAAGATGAGTGGTAATCTACACATTCATGACCAACAGTTCTTCAATTAATCTCAACATGACTCAGAGATTAAAAAAAAAGAGAGACCAAATTCTAGATTCCTAAGATCAGGAACATCAGCCTCCACACTGGCACACAACATTGTATGTAAATGTTTTCTTAAAGCAGATTTTCTCTTTATATCCCCAATGCAGAAGAGATAATTATGCCTATGCCAAAACAAAGATAATATTAAAAACCAGGTTTCCCTGGTAGGCCCAGTGGCATCTTGCAGTGCAAGGGGTACTGGTTCAATCTCTCGACCAAGAAGACCCCATGTGCTGCGGAGCAGCTGGACTGGTGTGTCCAATTACAAGCCAGTACTCTGGAGCGCATGCGCCCAGAGCCGGTGCTCTGCAACAGGAGAGAGGCCACTGCAATGGGAGGCCCACACAGGCCGAAGAATAAAGATGGATGAAAATAAATGAAAAATCAATTAAAGAGGCCAAAATTTAAAAAACAGTCTAACATCATTTCATCATTTATAAAAAATAACATTAAAAACTTCTTAACCAAGTACATAAAGCTATGTTTTCTACTGTATCAAATTAAGATACTACAAGCTTACAAAAGACTGGTTTAAACATAAGAAGAAACATTTTTACTTAAAAATGTTAATTTACTATCCTAGGCAATGCCAAAAAAACAATACCTTACCTATTTCTATGTTGGGTACATATACACCACTGACCCTATCATATCAAATGGTATCATTTTATCACTCAATGTATCAAGAAATATGTATATCTTTAAAGATATTCTGCTATTCACTCTGTATGCTATTTAACTGTTTTTGTATGGTCAAATCCTAAAGGATTTAAGAAGAAACACTTCTGAGAACTATCTGTCCATACTGATCATCGTTCAAATCTTAGATTCTCACAAACAGGGTTCCTAACTACTCTTCCTGTTAGCATCTCTTTCTAAGATGCCTAAACTATGGAGCACATCAATCTATAACATTAGCCACTCAATCTAATACAAATTTGAGAAAGGAAATAACAACAGGGCATATGGGACAAATATTTACTTATTACATGTCTACAAACTCGGGTGGGGGGAGATAAGACTTCAGAAGAATGAACTTGCAATTACACTGCCCTGTGATTAGGTCTAAATTAGAAGCCTGACTAGAATGTCATCAAAGCAGGTTTGGAGGATGGGGGTGGCACACCCAAGCTAGCCCTTTCCTCAGGCCCAGATACATAGGAACTGGCAATTGTACATAAGTGCAGAGTGAGGAGAAACAGAGGCAGTCAAATATCTTCAAGTCAAGTTTGGATACTGGGAAACTACTTCAAGAATACAGAGAATAGAGAGGACAGGTTGTTTTAGCAAGGAGGGTAGACACTAAGTTCTAAGCACTCATCCACTGCACACCTACTTTAAGCCTGACAGGGCAGGCAGGTGAGCATTTGGTTTGGAGCTAGAGAGGAATGGGCTAGAGATGGGACCTGGAAACCAACGGCACATAAATGGTAGCTACAACTATGACGGCATCTCACTGTCCGTGGAGAGAGAACACATAAAGCAGAAACAAAAGAAAATCAAGTGCCTAAGCCTGTTAAGGCATTTATACTTAAGACATGTTCATAACAGCGAGAAATGATTTAGACAAACGAGAAAAACCAAGGATCTTCTCACAGATGCCAAGGGAAGAAAGTCCTTAAGGAATGAAGAGCTGTCTGGGGAATAAAGGGTAAAGGTTCTTCTGATTCAATAGCAGAAGCAAATGCCACACTACTATGGATCAAAGTATTAAAGAGGCAGGGAGAAAAAGCGAGCAGTGACAAGTACATATACCGGTGAGCCACAGCAGTATTCTTAACTATGGAACTACTTTTATTCATTTTGAAACCACGCTTTTTATTAAAAAAAAAAAAATTAAAGACAAATTACAACACTGATGTTCAGGAAAATTACCTCATGATAAGTACATATAATTAGATCCTACAAATTAAATGTATTACAGAAATCTAATAAACCTTCTTTACTTATCTGTTCCCCCCTCAATTTATTGGCATGTAGTTAACATTTATTCTCACTTGCTTATTCCTGTTTTCAAATCTGTGTTAAATTGAATGGCTGATTTTATATATTCATGAACTTTATGGTTTAATTACTTAGAATGTAACTCATGCTCAACAGATCAGAGAGGGAAAATAAAACTGGGAATAACACATTTCTTAACAATCTATATAGAGTCAGAGAGCCACCTAGAGGGAAAAAGATTACATGTGTATTCAAGTGCACAATGCTCAAATACTGCATTAAATCCACAATATCCATGTGAAAGGAGTGATTTTTTTACCTCAGTGTTCCAGCTACTCACAAGGATCAACATCACAGAAAGCCTACCATTTCCCTGATATGTTCTAGTGATATCTATTGATAACATATTGATAAGTCCTTAAGAAATCAGGGAGATAGTTTTAAGAAAAAACAATGAAATTAAAAAAATAAAAACTGAGCAACTAAAATAATTGCTATTTCTTCTACTTATGAGTACTGTAATAACCTAAATCTTTAGTCCTGGGTGTACCACAGAAAAGACACTAGATTTGATATCTATGGATTCCACTACTTTCTGCATGGCTGGACCCCACTCAAAGTAAACCTCAAATTTACTTTCAATACAACAAAGAATATTTCTTGTCCAAGGCATCTCTCAGAGTTTTCCTGAGGATCAAATGAGAACATGTTAAACCAGTAAAATTCAAAATAAACTTTAAAACCCCTGCAATGTGTCACATGCATGCTAAGTTGCATCAGTCGTGTCCGACTCTTTTAGACCCTATGGACTATAGCCTGTCAAGCTTCTCTATCCATGGAATTCTCCAGGCAAGAGTACTGGAGTGGGTTGCCATGCCCTCCTCCAAGGGATCTTCCCAACCCAGGGATTGGACTCACTTCTCCTGTATATTCTACATTGGCAGGCAGACTGGTTCTTTTCCACTAAGGCTAGGGATGCTGCTAAACATCCTCTTACATCTCCTGCATTGGCAGGTGGGTTCTGTACCACTAGCGCCACTTGGGGAGCACAGCAGGTGAGACACAACTCCAGAAAAGATCTTGTGTCCTTAATGTATCTTCAGAAATATCTTAGTGTACAATGTGGTTGAATGACACACAAAATATGGAAATTTAAGACCTTGGTGCTCTATTTAAATAAAATAACCCACAGGTATTATTTCCGTTAATTCTTCTAGAATACCATGTCAAGAAATTGTTTTGGGGATGGCAGAGTAAGAAGATCCTGAGATCATCTCCTCCCACAGGCACACCAAACTTACAGCGATTTACAGAGCAACTATGAATGATAAATGCCTAAAGACTAGCAGAAAAGATCTACTAAATAAAAGTAAGTATATAAAGAAGGAAGCACACTAAGATGAGTGGTAGAGGCACAGATGCAGTACAGTCAAGGCCTACAACCCTGGGTGGGTGACTCACAAATGGGAGGATAATCAGAATCAGAGAGATTCTCCCTCAGAAGTGACGTGTTCCAGCCCCATACTGGGCTCCTGCCCAGGGATGGTGAGCCCCCAGACCGTTTGGCTTAGAAGGCCAGCAATGCTTGCTTTCTGGAGGGCTTTAGGAAACAGGGCAATTGCTGTTCAGTTGCTGTCATGCCCAACTCTTTGTGACCCCATGGACTGCAACACCCCAGGCTTCCTTGTCCTTCAGTATCTCCCAGAATTTGCTGATCATGTCTACTGAGTCTGTGATGCTATCTAACATCTCAGTCTCTGCCGCCCCCTTCTCCTCTTGCCTTCAATCTTTCCCAGCATCAGGGACTTGTAAAATAAGGCAACTCTTTGCATCAGGTGGCCAAAGTATTGAAGCTTCAACTTCAGGATCATTCATTTCAATGAATATTCCAGGGATGATTTCCATTACGATTGACTGGTTTGATCTTGCTTTCCAAGGAACTCCCAAGAGTCTTCTCCAGAACCACAATTCAAAATCATCAATTCTCTGGTCCCCAAGGTCTAGGGATGTTTTGCTAATTGGCAGGCAGACTGGTTCTTTTCCACTAAGGCTAGGGATGCTGCTAAACATCCTCTTACATCTCCTGCATTGGCAGGTGGGTTCTGTACCACTAGCGCCACTTGGGGAGCACAGCAGGTGAGACACAACTCCAGAAAAGATCTTGTGTCCTTAATGTATCTTCAGAAATATCTTAGTGTACAATGTGGTTGAATGACACACAAAATATGGAAATTTAAGACCTTGGTGCTCTATTTAAATAAAATAACCCACAGGTATTATTTCCGTTAATTCTTCTAGAATACCATGTCAAGAAATTGTTTTGGGGATGGCAGAGTAAGAAGATCCTGAGATCATCTCCTCCCACAGGCACACCAAACTTACAGCGATTTACAGAGCAACTATGAATGATAAATGCCTAAAGACTAGCAGAAAAGATCTACTAAATAAAAGTAAGTATATAAAGAAGGAAGCACACTAAGATGAGTGGTAGAGGCACAGATGCAGTACAGTCAAGGCCTACAACCCTGGGTGGGTGACTCACAAATGGGAGGATAATCAGAATCAGAGAGATTCTCCCTCAGAAGTGACGTGTTCCAGCCCCATACTGGGCTCCTGCCCAGGGATGGTGAGCCCCCAGACCGTTTGGCTTAGAAGGCCAGCAATGCTTGCTTTCTGGAGGGCTTTAGGAAACAGGGCAATTGCTGTTCAGTTGCTGTCATGCCCAACTCTTTGTGACCCCATGGACTGCAACACCCCAGGCTTCCTTGTCCTTCAGTATCTCCCAGAATTTGCTGATCATGTCTACTGAGTCTGTGATGCTATCTAACATCTCAGTCTCTGCCGCCCCCTTCTCCTCTTGCCTTCAATCTTTCCCAGCATCAGGGACTTGTAAAATAAGGCAACTCTTTGCATCAGGTGGCCAAAGTATTGAAGCTTCAACTTCAGGATCATTCATTTCAATGAATATTCCAGGGATGATTTCCATTACGATTGACTGGTTTGATCTTGCTTTCCAAGGAACTCCCAAGAGTCTTCTCCAGAACCACAATTCAAAATCATCAATTCTCTGGTGCTCAGCCTCCCTTATGGTCCAACTCTCACATCCATACATGACTACTGGATAACACCTAGCTTTGACTATATGGTCCTTTGCTGGTAAAGTGAAGTCTCTGCATTTTAATATGCTACCTAGGTTTATAATAGCTTTCTCTCCAAGGAGCAAGTGTTTTTGAATTTCATGGCTGCAGTCACCATACACACTGATTTTGGAGCTCAAGAAAATAAAACATCATTGTTTCCACTTTTTCTTCTTCTATTTGCCATAAAGTGATGGGACTGGATGCCATGATCTTAGCTTTTTGGGAATATTGAGTCTTATGCCAATTGTTTCACTCTCCTCTTATCTTCATCAAGAATCTTTAGTTCCTCCTCACTTTCTGCCCTTAGAGTGGTATCATCTGCATGTCTGAGGTTGCTGATATCTCTCCCACCAAACAGAGACTTCCGTCTCAAAAGGCTCACACAAAATTCCACCTGTTCTAAGACCCAGGGCAGGGGCAGTAATGTGAAAGAAGCTGGAATCAGACCCACTTGAAGAGAACCCTGGAGACATGGGAGGCAACTGATTAGGAACAGATGCTGGTGGCAGCCAGTTTGGGAGCTCATGCCACCACAAGGACACTGGTAACGGGAAGTACCATTTTAGAATTCTTCTTGCTTATCAGGGCTGGGACCTGGCCCCACTTACCAAACTGTCAGTGCCAGAACTGGGACACCTCAGGCCAAGCTACTTACAGGTGGACACAGCCTAACCAATCACTAGGCCATAAGCTGTGTGTTCCTCTGAAGCTCAAGCTAACTCTGGACCCAGACTATGGACGACATCAATCCCTAAATCTCCAGAGCCATGCAGTCTCATGCAGAGACCCTAGAACTTGAGTCTAGCTATCAATAACACAGCACTAGCCCTGGGAACCCTCCCGTATTCCAGCCCCACCCACAAAAAGGCTGACTCTATCTTTAGGATGCTCTGGGTTTTCTCAGCCTCCCTTATGGTCCAACTCTCACATCCATACATGATTTTACTTGCTTTCCAAGGACCCCCCAAGAGTCTTCTCCAGAACCACAATTCAAAATCATCAATTCTCTGGTGCTCAGCCTCCCTTATGGTCCAACTCTCACATCCATACATGACTACTGGATAACACCTAGCTTTGACTATATGGTCCTTTGCTGGTAAAGTGAAGTCTCTGCATTTTAATATGCTACCTAGGTTTATAATAGCTTTCTCTCCAAGGAGCAAGTGTTTTTGAATTTCATGGCTGCAGTCACCATACACACTGATTTTGGAGCTCAAGAAAATAAAACATCATTGTTTCCACTTTTTCTTCTTCTATTTGCCATAAAGTGATGGGACTGGATGCCATGATCTTAGCTTTTTGGGAATATTGAGTCTTATGCCAATTGTTTCACTCTCCTCTTATCTTCATCAAGAATCTTTAGTTCCTCCTCACTTTCTGCCCTTAGAGTGGTATCATCTGCATGTCTGAGGTTGCTGATATCTCTCCCACCAAACAGAGACTTCCGTCTCAAAAGGCTCACACAAAATTCCACCTGTTCTAAGACCCAGGGCAGGGGCAGTAATGTGAAAGAAGCTGGAATCAGACCCACTTGAAGAGAACCCTGGAGACATGGGAGGCAACTGATTAGGAACAGATGCTGGTGGCAGCCAGTTTGGGAGCTCATGCCACCACAAGGACACTGGTAACGGGAAGTACCATTTTAGAATTCTTCTTGCTTATCAGGGCTGGGACCTGGCCCCACTTACCAAACTGTCAGTGCCAGAACTGGGACACCTCAGGCCAAGCTACTTACAGGTGGACACAGCCTAACCAATCACTAGGCCATAAGCTGTGTGTTCCTCTGAAGCTCAAGCTAACTCTGGACCCAGACTATGGACGACATCAATCCCTAAATCTCCAGAGCCATGCAGTCTCATGCAGAGACCCTAGAACTTGAGTCTAGCTATCAATAACACAGCACTAGCCCTGGGAACCCCTCCCGTATTCCAGCCCCACCCACAAAAAGGCTGACTCTATCTTTAGGATGCTCTGGGTTTGCAATCAGAGACCCCAGGAGCCACTTACATTTATCAGCAGCAACCCCAGTACTGAGCCTCATGCACCAGTGGACAGTCACCCACCTTGGTACCCTTTAGGTTCCAATCTCACCCAAAAGAGGACCAAAGCCAGCTTCAGAACACCGTGCACATGGCAAACAGTTTTGTCAGGAACTGGCCCCATACACCAGCAAGACAGCATGAGATCTGGGTCACCCAGCATACAAGTAGCCAGTATGACACCTGGCTCCACCTAGCAGAGGGCCAGCACTAGCTCCAGGGTCCCCCAGGACTATGTAACCAGCCGCCTCGTGACACAGTCTGGCCCACCAATGGCCAACAGCCTCTACACAAGGCAAGGCACAACAACCAACCAGACTGGGGGCCAGCCATGCCTACCAGATTGCCCACAGCAACAATGAAAGGGCTCATAGAACCTGCATAGGGGGAAACCCCAAATCCCATAGCTCCAGTGACCAGAGGGATATACTCTGCTGAAACATATAGGATGTCTCCTACATTAGGCCACTTCTCCAAGATCAGGAAATGTAATAAACCAACTGAATACAGAGAAATGGAAACAGTGAATAAGCCAAAATGAGGTAACAGAGCAATATGTTTCAACAATATGATAAAACCCCAAAGGAAAGACTAAGTGAAGTGGAGATAGGAAATGAACACAATAAAGAATTTAAGGTAATGATCACAATGAAGAATGTAGGATACTAAGATTAATAAAGAGTTAGAAAATACTAAGAATAGTCAACAGAGCTGAATAGTAATGAATTAAAACTACACTACCATAACTGTGTGTCCTCTGAAGCTCAAGCTAACTCTGGGGACCCCAGAGCCTATGGACGGGACAGCCTAACCAATCACTAGGCCATAAGCTGTGTGTTCCTCTGAAGCTCAAGCTAACTCTGGACCCAGACTATGGACGACATCAATCCCTAAATCTCCAGAGCCATGCAGTCTCATGCAGAGACCCTAGAACTTGAGTCTAGCTATCAATAACACAGCACTAGCCCTGGGAACCCCTCCCGTATTCCAGCCCCACCCACAAAAAGGCTGACTCTATCTTTAGGATGCTCTGGGTTTGCAATCAGAGACCCCAGGAGCCACTTACATTTATCAGCAGCAACCCCAGTACTGAGCCTCATGCACCAGTGGACAGTCACCCACCTTGGTACCCTTTAGGTTCCAATCTCACCCAAAAGAGGACCAAAGCCAGCTTCAGAACACCGTGCACATGGCAAACAGTTTTGTCAGGAACTGGCCCCATACACCAGCAAGACAGCATGAGATCTGGGTCACCCAGCATACAAGTAGCCAGTATGACACCTGGCTCCACCTAGCAGAGGGCCAGCACTAGCTCCAGGGTCCCCCAGGACTATGTAACCAGCCGCCTCGTGACACAGTCTGGCCCACCAATGGCCAACAGCCTCTACACAAGGCAAGGCACAACAACCAACCAGACTGGGGGCCAGCCATGCCTACCAGATTGCCCACAGCAACAATGAAAGGGCTCATAGAACCTGCATAGGGGGAAACCCCAAATCCCATAGCTCCAGTGACCAGAGGGATATACTCTGCTGAAACATATAGGATGTCTCCTACATTAGGCCACTTCTCCAAGATCAGGAAATGTAATAAACCAACTGAATACAGAGAAATGGAAACAGTGAATAAGCCAAAATGAGGTAACAGAGCAATATGTTTCAACAATATGATAAAACCCCAAAGGAAAGACTAAGTGAAGTGGAGATAGGAAATGAACACAATAAAGAATTTAAGGTAATGATCACAATGAAGAATGTAGGATACTAAGATTAATAAAGAGTTAGAAAATACTAAGAATAGTCAAACAGAGCTGGAGAATACAGTAACTGAAATTAAAACTACACTACCAGAAATCAATAGTAGGTTGGATGATAGAGGGGAACAAATCAGAACAGGAATAGAGACCAGTGGAATTGCTCAAACTGAACAGAAAAAGAAGAATTTTTTAAATGAGGACAGTTTAAAAGATGTTAAAACGGCATCTAGGTACTAACATTCACTTCATTGAGGTCCTGGGAGAAGGGAGAAGAGTACCCAGAGAATGTATGTGAAAACACAGTAGCTGAATATTTCCCTAATCTGGGAAAGGAAATAGACATCCAGGAAGTACAGAGAGCCCCAAAGAGGATCAACCCAAGGAGGACCATATCAAGACACAATAAAATTAAAACAGCAAAAGTTTTAAAAAAAGTGGGGGGGGGGGGCAGGGTGAGCTTCCCAGGTGGCACTACTGGTAAAGAACTTGCCTGCCAATGCAGAACATATAAGAGATGCAGGTTTGATCCCTGAGTCAGGAAGGTCCCCTGGAGGAGAAAATGGCAACCCACTCCAGTGTTCCTGCCTGGAGAATCCCATGGACAGTGGAGCCTGGCAAGCTATAGTCCATGGGATTACTAAGAGTCGGACATGAGTGAAGCAATTTAGCAGCATGAACGATAAAAAGAGAGTATTAAAAGCAGCAAGGAAAAACAAACGAGTTTCGTACCAAAAAACTCCCATAAGGCTATCAGGTTACTTTCCAGGAGAAACTCTGCAGGCTGGAGGGAGTAACACAATATATTTAAAGTGATGAATGTGACAAACCTGCAACCAAGAATACTACTGGACGAGGGTTTCCTTCCAATTTGAAGGAGAGACGAAAAGTTTTAAAGACATGCAAAAGCTAAAAGGATTCAATACCACAAAACCAGGTTTATAAGAAATATTAAGAGACTTCTCAAAGCAGAAAAAGCCACTACTAGAAATATGAAAACTACAAAAGGAAAAATCTCATTGGCAAAGGCAAACATAAAGGTAGTAAATTAACCACTTACAGTGCTAGTAGAAAGCTTAAAAGACAAAAGTAGGAAAAAAATGTCTATATGTCTATATTTTTATATATTTCTAAATCATCTATATCCAAAGTAAGTAGCTAAGGAATACACAAAAGAAGAAGATGTAAAATATGAAGTAAATGTGAAGGGGGCTTGGAGACATAAAAATGCAGATTTGTTAAAATGTGTTCAACAGATTGCTATATATAGATCTCATAGTAACAACAAACCAAAAGTCCGTAATTGATAAACAGATGAAAAAGAGAAAGGAATTCAAATGTAACACTAAAGATAGTCATCAAATCACAAAAGAAAGCAAAGGAAAGAAATACAATAACTCAAAAAACAATTAACAAGATGCCAATAAATACAGTAATTACTTTAAATATGAATAGACTAATGGTCCAATCAAAAGAGAGAATGGCTGAAAGGATACAAAGATAAGATTCATATATATGCTGTCTACAGGAGGTTCACTTTAGGTATAAAGGAACACATGTAGACTGAAAACAAGGAGATGGGAAAGGACATTCCATGCAAACAGAAACGGAAAAGGACGTTGGAGGAACAATACTTAGAATTGATGTCAAAATAAACAGTAACAAAAGACAAGGAAGGACATTATGTAATGATCAAGGGATCAATTCAGAAATAGATATAACAGTTATAAATACATATGCACCCAACCTAGGAGCCTAAATATACAAAGCACATATAATACTAACAGACATAAAGGGAGAAATGGACAGAAACCCAGTAACAGTAGCAAACTTTAACACCCTACTTACATCAATAGACAGATCATCCAGACAGAAATCAGTAAAGTAAAATTGGCCTTAAACAACACAACAGATCAAATGAAGTTTTAATAGATATATAGAGAAGATTCTTCCCTAAAGCAGCAGAATTGCATTCTTTTCATAGTGAATCGAGGGTTTCCTTCCAATTTGAAGGAGAGACGAAAAGTTTTAAAGACATGCAAAAGCTAAAAGGATTCAATACCACAAAACCAGGTTTATAAGAAATATTAAGAGACTTCTCAAAGCAGAAAAAGCCACTACTAGAAATATGAAAACTACAAAAGGAAAAATCTCATTGGCAAAGGCAAACATAAAGGTAGTAAATTAACCACTTACAGTGCTAGTAGAAAGCTTAAAAGACAAAAGTAGGAAAAAAATGTCTATATGTCTATATTTTTATATATTTCTAAATCATCTATATCCAAAGTAAGTAGCTAAGGAATACACAAAAGAAGAAGATGTAAAATATGAAGTAAATGTGAAGGGGGCTTGGAGACATAAAAATGCAGATTTGTTAAAATGTGTTCAACAGATTGCTATATATAGATCTCATAGTAACAACAAACCAAAAGTCCGTAATTGATAAACAGATGAAAAAGAGAAAGGAATTCAAATGTAACACTAAAGATAGTCATCAAATCACAAAAGAAAGCAAAGGAAAGAAATACAATAACTCAAAAAACAATTAACAAGATGCCAATAAATACAGTAATTACTTTAAATATGAATAGACTAATGGTCCAATAAAAAGAGAGAATGGCTGAAAGGATACAAAGATAAGATTCATATATATGCTGTCTACAGGAGGTTCACTTTAGGTATAAAGGAACACATGTAGACTGAAAACAAGGAGATGGGAAAGGACATTCCATGCAAACAGAAACGGAAAAGGACGTTGGAGGAACAATACTTAGAATTGATGTCAAAATAAACAGTAACAAAAGACAAGGAAGGACATTATGTAATGATCAAGGGATCAATTCAGAAATAGATATAACAGTTATAAATACATATGCACCCAACCTAGGAGCCTAAATATACAAAGCACATATAATACTAACAGACATAAAGGGAGAAATGGACAGAAACCCAGTAACAGTAGCAAACTTTAACACCCTACTTACATCAATAGACAGATCATCCAGACAGAAATCAGTAAAGTAAAATTGGCCTTAAACAACACAACAGATCAAATGAAGTTTTAATAGATATATAGAGAAGATTCTTCCCTAAAGCAGCAGAATTGCATTCTTTTCATGTGCAACAGGAACATTCTCCAGGATAGATCACATGCTAGGGCAAAAAAGAAGTCACAAGAAACTTAAAGCTTGAATTGTATCAGGCATTTTTTTCTGACCACAACACTGTAAGACTAGACATCAACTCCAAGTGAAAAGCGCAAAAAGCTACAAACACATGGAGACTAAATAATATGCTACTAAACAATGGGTCACTGAAGAAATCAAAGAGGAAATTTAAAAACATTTGTGGAGTAAATGGGAAACAAAACCATTATGATTCAAAATTTATGGGAAGTAGCAAAAACAATTTTTCTAAGAGTGAAGTTTATAGTGATGTAAGTCAACCTCAGAAAATGAAAACTCTCAAATAAACAACCTAGCATTACACATAAAACAATTAGAAAAAGAACAAATAAAACCTAAAGGTAATAGAAATCATAAAGAACAGATTAAACATAAATAAGAATAAAGAATTAGAAAAGTTCAATAAAACTAAGACTTGATTCTTTGAAAAGATAAACAAATTTGGTAAGACATTAACCAGACTCATCAAAAAACAGACACACAGATCAATCCACAAAATGATGAGTTCAGAAATAATCCTGTGTCCTTATGGTTAATTAATCTATGACAAGGAAAACGAGAATATACAATGGAGAGTAGACAGTCTCTTCAGTAAATGACGCTGGGAAAACTAAACACCTACAAGTAAAAAAATCAGAAACATGCTCTAACACCATAAACAAAAGTAAACTCAAAACAAATACCTAAATGTAAGACTGGAAACCACAAAACTCCAGAAGAAAACATACGCAATGTATTCTTTGACATAAGTCTTAGCAATATGTTTTGGATATGACTCCTCAGGCAAGGGAAACAAAACAAAAAAGAACAAACGAGACTATATCAAACTAAAAAGTTTTCGCACAGTGAAGGAAACTATCAACAAAACAAAAAGGCAGTCTATGAAATGGGAGAAGATACTCCAAACAATATTTGACAAGGGGTTAATATGGAAAATATACAAAGAATCCTACAATTTAACATTAAAAAAAAAAACCCTCATTAAAAAAATGGGCAGAAGACCTGAATAGACATTTTCCAAAGAAAACATATAAATGGCCAATAAGAACATGAATAGATGCTCAACATCACTCATCATCAGGCAAATGTAATTCATAACCACAACAGATATCACACCTGTCAGAATGGCTATTATCAAAAAGACAATAAATTATAAGTGTTGGCAGGGATGTGGAGAAAAGTAAACCTTTGTACACAGTTGGTGGGAACGCAAACTGAAGTAGCAACTAGCAAAGATAGTATGATATTTCTCAAAAAATTAAAAAGAAAATGCCAAAAGAATGAGCAAATCCACTTCTAAGTATTTATCTGAAGAATATGAAAACACAAATTTAAAAATAAATACAGGAGCTCCTTTGTGGTCCAATGGCTAAAACTCCATGTTCCCAATGCAGGGGGCTTGGGTTCAATCCCTGGTTTGGGAACTAGATCCCACATGTCTCAACTAAGAGTTCACATGCTGCAGCTAAGACCCTGTGCAACCAAAAAAAAAGTAAATAATTTTAAAAGATAGAGGGACTTCCCTGGTGGTTCAGTGGATAAAGAGTCTGCCTTGCAGTGCAAGTGGCGCTGGTTCGATCCCTGGCCCAGGAAGATCCCACATGCCGAGGAACAGCTAGATCATGTGTCCAATTAAGAGCCAGTGCTCTGGAGCACATGCATTCAGAGCTGATGCTCTGCAATGAGAGAAGCCACTGCAATGGGAGGCCCACACAGGCCAAAGAACAAAGATGGATGAAAATAAATAAACAAATAAATAAATAGACCAATAAAAGAGGCCAAAATTTAAAAATGTATATTAAAAGATACATATTCATTGCAGCATCTACAATAGCCAAGATATGAAGATCTTAAATGTACATCAATAAATAAAGATGTGCCATCCACACATACACACATACAACAGAATACTACTCAGCTATAAAAAAAAAAAAGAACAAAAATCTTGCCAGTCATGGATGAACCTAGTGGGTAATATGCTAAATGAAATAAAACAAAGACAAATGATGTATGATTTCACCTGCATGTAGAACCTGAAGAACAAAACAAGCATAACTAAACACGAACAGAAGTGGTGCAGAAGAGAATAAATAGCTGAGGAGATTAAGATTAGAAACTTTTAGTTGCAAAATAAGTGAGTTATAGGTAGGACATGAACATGTGGGAAAAATGTCAATAACTGTAATATCTTTGTATGGTGACAGATGGTAACTAGACTTACTGTGGTGATCATTTGAAATGAACAGAAATATCAAATCACTGTTGTATAACTGGAATTGACAGTGTTGTGGGTCATTATATTTCAAAGGGCAACAAATTCATAGAAAAGAAGATCAGATTTGTGGTTAAGAAAACAGAGTACAGGGAGGTGGGGAATTGGATCAAGTAGGCAGAAAAGGCACAAACTTCCAGTTAAAAGACAAATTAGTACTAAAAGATGTTATGTACAACATGATAAATATAATTAACAACAGAGTATGTTATGTACAAAAATTGTTAAGAGTAAATCCTAAGAGTTCTCATCGCAAGGAAAAACATTTTTTCTATTTCTTTCACTTCGTATTTATATGAGATGATGTTCACTAAACTTAATGTAATGATCATTTTATGAAGTACGCAAGTCAAACCAATATGCTGTACACTTTAAACTTACACAGTGCTGTATGTCGCCCTGCTTATTTAACTTATATGCACAGGACATCATGTGAAATGCTGGAGTGGATAAATCACAAGCTGGAATCAAGATTTCTTGGAGAAATATCAACAACCTCATTATGCAGATGATACCACCCTTTTAAAGCAGAAAGAAACTAACAAGCCTCTTGATGAAGGAAAAGTGAAAAAGGAGAGTGAAAAAGCTGGCTTAAAATAATACTCAAAAAACTAAAGTCATGGTATCTGAACCCTTCATTTCGTGGCAAATAGATAGGGGAAAAATGGCAACAGTGACCGACTATCCACACATACAAAAAACAAATACAATAAATAAAGATGTGCCATCCACACATACACACATACAACAGAATACTACTCAGCTATAAAAAAAAAAAAGAACAAAAATCTTGCCAGTCATGGATGAACCTAGTGGGTAATATGCTAAATGAAATAAAACAAAGACAAATGATGTATGATTTCACCTGCATGTAGAACCTGAAGAACAAAACAAGCATAACTAAACACGAACAGAAGTGGTGCAGAAGAGAATAAATAGCTGAGGAGATTAAGATTAGAAACTTTTAGTTGCAAAATAAGTGAGTTATAGGTAGGACATGAACATGTGGGAAAAATGTCAATAACTGTAATATCTTTGTATGGTGACAGATGGTAACTAGACTTACTGTGGTGATCATTTGAAATGAACAGAAATATCAAATCACTGTTGTATAACTGGAATTGACAGTGTTGTGGGTCATTATATTTCAAAGGGCAACAAATTCATAGAAAAGAAGATCAGATTTGTGGTTAAGAAAAACAGAGTACAGGGAGGTGGGGAATTGGATCAAGTAGGCAGAAAAGGCACAAACTTCCAGTTAAAAGACAAATTAGTACTAAAAGATGTTATGTACAACATGATAAATATAATTAACAACAGAGTATGTTATGTACAAAAATTGTTAAGAGTAAATCCTAAGAGTTCTCATCGCAAGGAAAAACATTTTTTCTATTTCTTTCACTTCGTATTTATATGAGATGATGTTCACTAAACTTAATGTAATGATCATTTTATGAAGTACGCAAGTCAAACCAATATGCTGTACACTTTAAACTTACACAGTGCTGTATGTCGCCCTGCTTATTTAACTTATATGCACAGGACATCATGTGAAATGCTGGAGTGGATAAATCACAAGCTGGAATCAAGATTTCTTGGAGAAATATCAACAACCTCATTATGCAGATGATACCACCCTTTTAAAGCAGAAAGAAACTAACAAGCCTCTTGATGAAGGAAAAGTGAAAAAGGAGAGTGAAAAAGCTGGCTTAAAATAATACTCAAAAAACTAAAGTCATGGTATCTGAACCCTTCATTTCGTGGCAAATAGATAGGGGAAAAATGGCAACAGTGACCGACTATTTTCTTGGGCTCCTAAATCACGGCGGACGGGTGACTGCAGCCATGAAATTCAAAGATCTTTGCTCCTTGGAAGAAAAGCTATGACAAAGCTAGACAGTGTATTAAAATGCAGAGACATCATTTTCCTGATAAAGGTCCATATAGTCAAAGCTATGATTTTTCCAATAGACATGTATGGATGTGAGAGTTGGACCATGAAGAAGGCTGAGAACTGAAGAACTGATGCTTTCAAATTATGGTGCTGGAGAAGACTCCTGAGAGTCCCTTGGATAGCAAGGAGATCAGACCAATCAATCCAAAAGAAAATCAACCTTGAATATTCATTGGATGGACTGATGCTGAACTGCCAATACTTTGTCTACCTGACACAGAGAATCAACTCATTGGAAAAGACTCTGATGCTGGGAAAGACTGAAGGCAGGAGGAGGAGGAGGTGACAGAGAGTGAGATGGTTGAATGACACCACTGAATCAACAGACACGATGAGTTTGAGCAAACTCTGGTAGATAATGAAAAACAGGGAAGCCTGGTGTGCTGCAGTCCATTGTGTTTCACAGTTGGACACAATTTAGTGACTGAAAAATAACAATGTCCATTATATCTCAGTAAAACTGGAAGAAAAAAGTCACACTTGTTTTTTCTCTTAAGGTGAGGTTTTTTTCGTTTTTGTTTCTGTTTGCCTCTAAGTCATCATTTGTTTCTCCTCCATCTTTATTCTTTGGCCTATGTGGGCCTCCCATTGCAGCGGCCTCTCTCGCTACAGAGCACCAGCTCTGGGCACATGCACTCCAGAGCACTGGCCCATAAATGGACACGCCGACCCAGCCACTCCTCAGCATGTGGGATCTTCCCAGGCCAGGGATCCAACTGGTGCCCCTTGCACTGCAAGGCCGACTCTTTAACCACAGGACCACCAGAAAAGCCCAAAAGTCACACTTTTAAGATCAATGTCATACCAAATGATTTCAGCATTTTTAAAAGCTGGCTTAAAATAATACTCAAAAAACTAAAGTCATGGTATCTGAACCCTTCATTTCGTGGCAAATAGATAGGGGAAAAATGGCAACAGTGACCGACTATTTTCTTGGGCTCCTAAATCACGGCGGACGGGTGACTGCAGCCATGAAATTCAAAGATCTTTGCTCCTTGGAAGAAAAGCTATGACAAAGCTAGACAGTGTATTAAAATGCAGAGACATCATTTTCCTGATAAAGGTCCATATAGTCAAAGCTATGATTTTTCCAATAGACATGTATGGATGTGAGAGTTGGACCATGAAGAAGGCTGAGAACTGAAGAACTGATGCTTTCAAATTATGGTGCTGGAGAAGACTCCTGAGAGCCCCTTGGATAGCAAGGAGATCAGACCAATCAATCCAAAAGAAAATCAACCTTGAATATTCATTGGATGGACTGATGCTGAACTGCCAATACTTTGTCTACCTGACACAGAGAATCAACTCATTGGAAAAGACTCTGATGCTGGGAAAGACTGAAGGCAGGAGGAGGAGGAGGTGACAGAGAGTGAGATGGTTGAATGACACCACTGAATCAACAGACACGATGAGTTTGAGCAAACTCTGGTAGATAATGAAAAACAGGGAAGCCTGGTGTGCTGCAGTCCATTGTGTTTCACAGTTGGACACAATTTAGTGACTGAAAAATAACAATGTCCATTATATCTCAGTAAAACTGGAAGAAAAAAGTCACACTTTTTTTTTTTTTTAAGGTGAGGTTTTTTTCGTTTTTGTTTCTGTTTGCCTCTAAGTCATCATTTGTTTCTCCTCCATCTTTATTCTTTGGCCTATGTGGGCCTCCCATTGCAGCGGCCTCTCTCGCTACAGAGCACCAGCTCTGGGCACATGCACTCCAGAGCACTGGCCCATAAATGGACACGCCGACCCAGCCACTCCTCAGCATGTGGGATCTTCCCAGGCCAGGGATCCAACTGGTGCCCCTTGCACTGCAAGGCCGACTCTTTAACCACAGGACCACCAGAAAAGCCCAAAAGTCACACTTTTAAGATCAATGTCATACCAAATGATTTCAGCATTTTTAAAAGCTGGGGAAAATGAGTTTTTGAAAACCACTTTATTCTCACTTTCAGTTAACAACAACAAAAAAACATCTCTGGACCTCTAAACCTAATTTCTTCAATTAAGCATTTCCCAGAAACTCTCTATGAACCCTTCTATCCATACATCTGGGTCAGATACCATTTCTGTAACCTCTTTAACTACCACTGTAGATTCACACTATTGAAATTAAACTTATCTTTTGAGTCCTATCTTAAACATGGCTGTCCTCCTTCTGGCCTGAACTAGCTCTGGCTTTCCCTTTTATCAGCACCTCTAGGACTTTCAAGGATGGATACTTCTACTCTCTTTTGCAGGGTTTATCTATATGTCATATCTTACATGCTTTTTAAGTTCCTGAGGGTAAGTGGCAATTTCCACTCATCGTCATACCCCAAGAACACTTAGTAACTTGTGGTAGAAGTCACTGTATAATTAATTATTTCTATATATGTTACAGATAAAACAAATGGCCCCAAATTACCCTTATTATTAAAAAAAAAAAAAAAAGTTATCAAGTAAATTCTGTACTCCTCTAGAAGACTATACTCATATTACAAGGTAAAATGCAAGGTAAATGTACAACTAACTCAGAGCTTAATCATTTTAAAAGTGAACATACTGCTTCATACTTAAGAGTACGAATATAGTCAGGAAATGGAAAATAAGTGTTGGCAAGGATGTGGAGCAACTAGAATCCTTGCACATTGCCAGCAAGAATATAAAACTCTGCAGTCACTTTAGTGGCTACTCAAAAAGCTAAAACCATATAACCACCAAGAAAGTCCACTCCTAGGTGCATACCCAAAAGAACAGAAACCAGAGACTCAAAGCAATACCTGTACACCAAAATTCATACTAGCACTAGTCACAGTAGAAACAACCCAAGTGTTCATCAACAAACCTTGTATATATGTCAACATGTTGAGATATATATATACACATGTACATAGGTGTACATGTATATATATAGATACATATAGATACATATAGATACACATGTACATATGTGTACATGTATATATATAGATACATATAGATATATATCAACAATGTAGCATATGCAGAGAGTGGGACTATTTTTATTCAGTCATAAAAACAATGGAATTCTTACACATGCACCACAACAACATCTCTGGACCTCTAAACCTAATTTCTTCAATTAAGCATTTCCCAGAAACTCTCTATGAACCCTTCTATCCATACATCTGGGTCAGATACCATTTCTGTAACCTCTTTAACTACCACTGTAGATTCACACTATTGAAATTAAACTTATCTTTTGAGTCCTATCTTAAACATGGCTGTCCTCCTTCTGGCCTGAACTAGCTCTGGCTTTCCCTTTTATCAGCACCTCTAGGACTTTCAAGGATGGATACTTCTACTCTCTTTTGCAGGGTTTATCTATATGTCATATCTTACATGCTTTTTAAGTTCCTGAGGGTAAGTGGCAATTTCCACTCATCGTCATACCCCAAGAACACTTAGTAACTTGTGGTAGAAGTCACTGTATAATTAATTATTTCTATATATGTTACAGATAAAACAAATGGCCCCAAATTACCCTTATTATTAAAAAAAAAAAAAAAGTTATCAAGTAAATTCTGTACTCCTCTAGAAGACTATACTCATATTACAAGGTAAAATGCAAGGTAAATGTACAACTAACTCAGAGCTTAATCATTTTAAAAGTGAACATACTGCTTCATACTTAAGAGTACGAATATAGTCAGGAAATGGAAAATAAGTGTTGGCAAGGATGTGGAGCAACTAGAATCCTTGCACATTGCCAGCAAGAATATAAAACTCTGCAGTCACTTTAGTGGCTACTCAAAAAGCTAAAACCATATAACCACCAAGAAAGTCCACTCCTAGGTGCATACCCAAAAGAACAGAAACCAGAGACTCAAAGCAATACCTGTACACCAAAATTCATACTAGCACTAGTCACAGTAGAAACAACCCAAGTGTTCATCAACAAACCTTGTATATATGTCAACATGTTGAGATATATATATACACATGTACATAGGTGTACATGTATATATATAGATACATATAGATACATATAGATACACATGTACATATGTGTACATGTATATATATAGATACATATAGATATATATCAACAATGTAGCATATGCAGAGAGTGGGACTATTTTTATTCAGTCATAAAAACAATGGAATTCTTACACATGCTACAACATAGATGAACCTTAAGAATTTTATCCTAAGTGAAATAAGTGAGGTGTAATAGGAAAACAATGTATGATTCCAACTATATGAAGTATCTAGAATAGGCCAATTCATTGCGACAGTAAGTAGATTAAAGGTTATGAAGGGCTAGTGGGGGGAATTGCAAAGTTACAGCTTAATGATCACAGAATTTCTGTTGAAAAATTGCAATAGTGGTAATGGCTACACAATACTATGAATGCAACTAAAGTCACTAAATTGTACACTTAAAATTTACTGAAATAGCAAAGTGTATGTTATATATATATATATATATATATATACATATAACAATTTTAAAAAATTGTTAAAAGCATTGAAGAGCTTCCCCTGGTGGTTCAGTGGATAAGGACACCGCCTTGCAGTGCAAGGGTCTCCGGTTCGATCCCTGGCCTGGGAAGATCCCACGTGCCGCGGAGCGGCTGGACCGATGTGTCCAATTACCGAGCCGGAGCTCTGGAGCGCATGCGCCCAGAACTGGCGCTCTGCTACAACAGATGCCACCGCGATGGGAGGCCCGCAGGAGCCAAAGAACAAAGACGGATGAAAACAGAGAAATGAAAGACCAATAGAAGTGGCCCGCCCGCTCCCCTCCCTCCCCAACCCGACTCCCGCCCAAAATAAATAAATAAATAAATCTTTAAAAAAAAAAAAAAAGTACTGAATTCTACACTTTATTATTATTATTTTTAAAGATTTATTTATTTATTTATTTTGGTGGGTGTGGGGTGGGGAGGGAGGGGAGCAGGCGGGCCACTTCTATTGGTCTTTCATTTGTCCATTTTCATCCATCTTTGTTCTTTGGCCCATGTGGGCCTCCCATCACAGTGGCCTCTGTTGTCACAGAGCACCGGCTCTGGGCGCATGCGCTCCAGAGCTCCGGCTCGGTGATTGGACACATCGGTCCAGCCGCTCCGCGGCACGTGGGATCTTCCCAAGCCAGGGATCGAACCAGCGCCCCTTGCACTGCAAGGCAGTGTCCTTACCCACTAAACCACCAGGGAAGCCTGAATTCTACACTTTAAATGGGTAAACTGCATGACATGTGAACTACATCTCAGTAAAGCTATTAAAATATGCATATAAAGATTATTTGGATGAATATATCTTATGTACAGTACTATAAACTAGCAGATCTACCAAATCTGAAGATGCCTAGGTAAAGAAAATTTACAATAATTTAGTTATATTAACTGAGATCTAATAAGTAACTAGCCTAGTACTTATAGAAAAGGATAACGAAATTAAAATCTGGGCAATCAAAAAGCAAAAACAAAGTAAGTTAGATTAATTAATTTTTCTAGAGATCATAATGGCTACACAATACTATGAATGCAACTAAAGTCACTAAATTGTACACTTAAAATTTACTGAAATAGCAAAGTGTATGTTATATATATATATATATATATATACATATAACAATTTTAAAAAATTGTTAAAAGCATTGAAGAGCTTCCCCTGGTGGTTCAGTGGATAAGGACACCGCCTTGCAGTGCAAGGGTCTCCGGTTCGATCCCTGGCCTGGGAAGATCCCACGTGCCGCGGAGCGGCTGGACCGATGTGTCCAATTACCGAGCCGGAGCTCTGGAGCGCATGCGCCCAGAACTGGCGCTCTGCTACAACAGATGCCACCGCGATGGGAGGCCCGCAGGAGCCAAAGAACAAAGACGGATGAAAACAGAGAAATGAAAGACCAATAGAAGTGGCCCGCCCGCTCCCCTCCCTCCCCAACCCGACTCCTGCCCAAAATAAATAAATAAATAAATCTTTAAAAAAAAAAAAAAAAGTACTGAATTCTACACTTTATTATTATTATTTTTAAAGATTTATTTATTTATTTATTTTGGTGGGTGTGGGGTGGGGAGGGAGGGGAGCAGGCGGGCCACTTCTATTGGTCTTTCATTTGTCCATTTTCATCCATCTTTGTTCTTTGGCCCATGTGGGCCTCCCATCACAGTGGCCTCTGTTGTCACAGAGCACCGGCTCTGGGCGCATGCGCTCCAGAGCTCCGGCTCGGTGATTGGACACATCGGTCCAGCCGCTCCGCGGCACGTGGGATCTTCCCAAGCCAGGGATCGAACCAGCGCCCCTTGCACTGCAAGGCAGTGTCCTTACCCACTAAACCACCAGGGAAGCCTGAATTCTACACTTTAAATGGGTAAACTGCATGACATGTGAACTACATCTCAGTAAAGCTATTAAAATATGCATATAAAGATTATTTGGATGAATATATCTTATGTACAGTACTATAAACTAGCAGATCTACCAAATCTGAAGATGCCTAGGTAAAGAAAATTTACAATAATTTAGTTATATTAACTGAGATCTAATAAGTAACTAGCCTAGTACTTATAGAAAAGGATAACGAAATTAAAATCTGGGCAATCAAAAAAAAGCAAACAAAGTAAGGATACCAACTGATAACAGATATAAGTCACCCACTCAGACTAGCAATTTTTCTAGGGATTCAAAAATAGTATTATGCCTCATCTGTGTTCCCTGGATAAAAATCAGGAGCATGAATCAGCATTTTAATAGACATGAATCATCTGAAATTGACTCCTAATCAGAAAGACTATAGTGCTGCCCAATTCAGAGAGAGAAACAGCATGCCTGTCTGTGACTACAGAAAGATAGCACAGTGAAATTATCCGCATTCTGTCCTAGATCAAAAATAAGTGAGGGGGCTTCCCCTGGTGGTCCAGTGGGTAAGGACACCGCCTTGCAGTGCAAGGGGCGCCGGTTCGAGCCCTGGCCTGGGAAGATCCCACGTACCATGGAGCGGCTGGACTGATGTGTCCAATCACCGAGCCGGAGCTCTGGAGCGCATGCGCCCAGAGCCTGCGACAACAGATGCCACCGCGATGGGAGGCCCACAGGAGCCAAAGAACAAAGATGGATGAAAACAGAGAAACGAAAGACCAACAGAAGTGGCCCGCCCGCTCCCCTCCCTCCCCGACCCAGCCCAAAATAAATAAATAAATAAATCTTTAAAAAAAAAAAAAAAAAATAAGTGAGGGCTTCCCCTGGTGGTCCAGTGGGTAAGGACACCACCTTGCAGTGCAAGGGGCGCCGGTTCGAGCCCTGGCCTGGGAAGATCCCACGTGCCGCGGAGCGGCTGGACTGATGTGTCCAATCACCGAGCCGGAGCTCTGGAGCGCATGCGCCCAGAGCTGGTGCTCTGCGACGACAGAGGCCACTGTGATGGGAGGCCCACATGGGCCAAAGAACAAAGATGGATGAAAACGGACAAATGAAAGACCAATAGAAGTGGCCCGCCTGCTCCCCTCCCTCTCCAACCCGACCCCCGCCCAAAATAAATAAATAAATAAATATTAAAAAATAAATAAATAAATAAAATAAATGAGAAGAAAAAGGGAGGCTGGGGAACAATTACAATGCATTCAAAGAAAGGGAAATTCACTTTTAATCTCAGAAGACTATCACTTTCTATACAATAGGATATCTTCACAAAGCATTTACTGCAAAATGCCAATTTAATAAATAAGACTTCATTATTCTGGATGACATACCCCAGTTCTACACTCCTATACAAAGATATATCCAACTGAATGCAGAGTTCCCGAGAATAGCAAAGGTGAGATAAGAAAGCCCTCTTAAACAAACAATGCAAAGAAATAGAAGAAAACACAGAATGAGAAAGATTACAGATCTCTACAAGAAAATTAGAGATACAAGGAAACATTTCATGTAAGGATGGGCACAATAAAGGGCAGAAACAGTAAGGATCTAACAGAAGCATAACAGATTAAGAAGTGGCAAGAATAAAAAGAACTGTACAAAAAGGGTCTTAATGACCCAGATAACCATGATGATGGGGTCACTCACCTAGAGCCAGATAACCTGGAATGTAAAGTCAAGTGGGCCTTAGGAATCATAACTAGAAACAAATTTAGTGAAGGAATTCCATTTAAGCTATATCAAATCCTAAAAGATGATGCTGTAAGTGCTGCACACAATATGTCAGCAAATTTGGAAAACAGAGCAGTGGTCACAGAACTGGAAATGGTCAGTTTTCATCCAATTCCAAAGAAGGGCAATACCAAAGAATGCTCAAACTACCATACAGTTGCACTCATTTCACATATAAGCAAGATTATACTCAAAATCCTGAAAACTGGGCTTCAGCAGTACAATGGAAAGCTTCCAGATGTACAAGCTGGATTTAGAAAAGGCAGGGGAACCAGATATAAATTGCCAACATTCGTGAGATCATAGAAAAAGCAAGGGAATTCCAGAAAAACATCTACTTCTGCTTCTTTGACTACACGAAAGCCTCTGATACATGGATCACAACAAACTGGAACGCTCTTAAAGAGATGTGAGCACCAGACCACTTTCCTGCCTCCGGAGAAACCTGTGTGTGGGTCAAGAAGCAACAGCTAGAACCAGACATGGAACAATTGACTGGTTCCAAGGTGGGAAAGAAGCACCACCAGGCTGTATACTGTCACCCTGTTCACTTAACTTATATGTAGAGTACATCCTACAAAATGCCGGGCTAAAGGAGTCACAAGCTGGAAGCATGATAGCTGGAAGCAATATCAACAGTCTCAGATATCTAGATGATAACACTGAAAGGAAGAAAGTGAAGAGGACTAAACAACCTCTTGATGGAGGTGAAAGAGAAAAGTGAAAAAACCGACTTCAAAACACTAAGATCATGGCACGCAGTTCCATCACTTCATGGCAAACAGATGGGGAAAAAGCAGAAACAGTGACAAATTTTATTTTCTTGGACTCCAAAATTACTGTAGATGGTAACTGCTATGACAAACCTAGACAGCATATTAAAACTATGACAAACCTAGACAGTGTATTAAAAAGCAGAGACGTCACTTCGCCAGCAAAGGTCCACATAGTCAAAGCTATGGTTTTTCTAGTAGTAATGAAGAGATTTGAGAGTTGGACCATACAGAAAGCTGAGTGCTGAAGAAGTGATGCTTTCAAATTACAGTGATGAAGAAGACTCTTTGAGAGTCCCTTGGACTGCAAGGAGATCAAACCAGTCAATCCTAAAAGGAAATCAACTCTGAATACACACTGGAAAGACTGAAGCTAAAGCTCCAAAACTTTAACCATCTGATACAAACAGCTGGTTCACTGGAAAAGGTGGTGGCAGAGGATGAGATGGTAAGATACATCACCAACTCAATGGACATGAATTTGAGCAAACTTCAGGAGATAGTGGAGGACAGAGGAGCCTGGCATTTCAAAGTCCATGGGGTCACAAAGAGTTGGACACAACTTAGCAACTGAACAATAGCAAGCAACACAAAATAAAAGTTAATTTGCAAAGCAGATATTTTGGTATAGGAAAAAATCTAAAGTACTTTAAAAACTTTCTTTTTAAAAAAGTGAAATAACTTAAAAAAAAATTCTTCAGTGCAAAAAATCACTATTAACAATTATTTTACTAATGTGGATGAAGTATATTATCATTTATTTAAAACTTCTTGGAAGAAATAACCATTCGAAACTACATCCCAAAGTAAATATAAATTATGTATTATATTTATCTCTTCCATACTAAGTTATACTAGCTTTTACCTTAATTAAAGGACAGGGGAAATTTTATAATCCCTTGATATACAATCTTCTATGGCTCATTCACTTATTATTTGATGCAAAACAATTTAATTCTTTTAATAGTTTACTATAAAAAGATGAGCCATTAAAAAATATTGCTTGGGAATAATCTAAAAGAAATTTTTAAAAATTGTACAGGAAGGAAAACTTCCAAACACATTCTACAAGGCCACCATTACCCTGATACCCAAACCAGGCAAAGACAACACAAAAAAGGAAAATTACAGGCCAATTTCTCTGATGAACATAGATGCCAAGATCCTCAAGAGAATCCTAGCAAACAGAATTCAACGACACATCAAAAAACTCATACATCATGATCAAGTCGGGTTCATCCCAGGCATGCAAGGATTCTTCAATATCCGCA
Organism: Tragulus kanchil; assembly: GCA_022376925.1. Classification (NCBI taxonomy): domain Eukaryota; kingdom Metazoa; phylum Chordata; class Mammalia; order Artiodactyla; family Tragulidae; genus Tragulus; species Tragulus kanchil. The sequence continues at coordinate 100,222,036 of JAIOJX010000004.1, read as the reverse complement.
AATCAATCAATGCGATACACCATATCAACAAATTGAGAGACAAAAATCACATGATCATCTCAATAGATGCAGAAAAAGCCTTCGACAAAGTACAACATCCATTTATGATAAAAACTCTTCAGAAAATGGGCATAAAAGGAACCTATCTCAACATAGTGAAAGCCATATATGAGAAGCCCACAGCGAACATTATCCTCAACGGTGAAAAACTCAAAGCATTCCCTCTAAGATCAGGAACAAGACAAGGGTGTCCACTTTCACCACTACTATTCAACATAGTCCTGGAAGTTCTAGCAATGGCCAAACCGTCACATGGGGGTCAGGATGAGATGGTAAGATACAAATGAGATTTGAGCAAACTTCAGGAGATAGTGGAGGACAGAGGAGCCTGGCATTTCAAAGTCCATGGGGTCACAAAGAGTTGGACACAACTTAGCAACTGAACAATAGCAAGCAACACAAAATAAAAGTTAATTTGCAAAGCAGATATTTTGGTATAGGAAAAAATCTAAAGTACTTTAAAAACTTTCTTTTTAAAAAAGTGAAATAACTTAAAAAAAAATTCTTCAGTGCAAAAAATCACTATTAACAATTATTTTACTAATGTGGATGAAGTATATTATCATTTATTTAAAACTTCTTGGAAGAAATAACCATTCGAAACTACATCCCAAAGTAAATATAAATTATGTATTATATTTATCTCTTCCATACTAAGTTATACTAGCTTTTACCTTAATTAAAGGACAGGGGAAATTTTATAATCCCTTGATATACAATCTTCTATGGCTCATTCACTTATTATTTGATGCAAAACAATTTAATTCTTTTAATAGTTTACTATAAAAAGATGAGCCATTAAAAAATATTGCTTGGGAATAATCTAAAAGAAATTTTTAAAAATTGTACAGGAAGGAAAACTTCCAAACACATTCTACAAGGCCACCATTACCCTGATACCCAAACCAGGCAAAGACAACACAAAAAAGGAAAATTACAGGCCAATTTCTCTGATGAACATAGATGCCAAGATCCTCAAGAGAATCCTAGCAAACAGAATTCAACGACACATCAAAAAACTCATACATCATGATCAAGTCGGGTTCATCCCAGGCATGCAAGGATTCTTCAATATCCGCAAATCAATCAATGCGATACACCATATCAACAAATTGAGAGACAAAAATCACATGATCATCTCAATAGATGCAGAAAAAGCCTTCGACAAAGTACAACATCCATTTATGATAAAAACTCTTCAGAAAATGGGCATAAAAGGAACCTATCTCAACATAGTGAAAGCCATATATGAGAAGCCCACAGCGAACATTATCCTCAACGGTGAAAAACTCAAAGCATTCCCTCTAAGATCAGGAACAAGACAAGGGTGTCCACTTTCACCACTACTATTCAACATAGTCCTGGAAGTTCTAGCAATGGCAATTAGAGAAGAGAAAGAAATCAAAGGAATCCAGACTGGAAAGGAAGTCAAACTCTCTCTATTTTCAGACAACATGATATTATACACAGAAAATCCCAAAGACACTATTACAAAGCTACTAGAGCTAATCAACGAATTCAGCTAAGTCGCAGGATACAAAGTCAACATACACAAATCACTGGCATTCCTAAACACAAACAATGAAAAATCAGAAAATGAAATCAAAGAGGCAATCCCCTTCACCATTGCAACCAAAAGAATCAAATATCTAGGAATAAACTTACCCAAAGAAACAAAAGAATTGTACACAGAAAATTACAAAACACTCATGAAAGAAATTAAAGAAGACTTAAACAGATGGAGAGATATTCCATGTTCCTGGGTCGGAAGAATCAATATTGTGAAAATGACCATACTACCAAATATCATCTACAGATTCAGTGCAATACCTATTCAACTTCCATTGACATTTTTAACAGAACTAGACCAAAGAATCACACAGTTCATATGGAAACACAAAAGACCTCGAATAGCCAAAGCAATCCTGAGAAAGAAAAACGGAGCTGGAGGAATCAGCCTCTCTAACTTCAGACTCTACTACAAAGCAACAGTCATCAAGACAGTATGGTACTGGTACAAAAACAGAAATATCGACCAATGGAACAAGATTGAGAACCCAGAGATAAACCCACGCACTTATGGTACCTTATTTTTGATAAAGGAGGCAAAACTATAAAATGGGACAAAGACAGCCTCTTCAACAAGTGGTACTGGGAAAACTGTACAGCTACATGCAGAAAAATGAAGTTGGAACATTCCCTGACCCCATACACTAAGATCAACTCAAAATGGATTAAAGACCTAAATGCAGGACCAGAAACCATCAAACTCTTAGAGAAGAATATAGGCAAAACCCTCAAGGACATCAATCAAAGCAAGATCTTCTCTGATCCACCTACTAAAATAGCGGAACTGAAAAGAAAAATGAACACGTGGGACCTCATGAAACTTGAAAGCTTTTGTACAGCAAAAGAAATTACAAAAAAGCTCAACAGACACCCCACAGAGTGGGAGAAAATCACAGCAAATGAAACAACAGACAAAGAATTAATCTCCAAAATCTACAAGCAACTCAGACAACTCAGCACAGGAAAAACGAACAACCCAATCAAAAAATGGGAAAAAGATCTAAAGAGACGCCTCTCCAAAGAGGACATACAGATGGCCCAAAAGCACATGAAACGATGCTCAACCTCCCTTATTATTAGAGAAATGCAAATTAAAACTACAATGAGATATCACCTCACACCCGTCAGAATGGCCATCTTCAAAAAATCTGCAGACAATAAATGCTGGAGAGGGTGCGGAGAAAAAGGATCCCTCTTGCATTACTGGTGGGAATGTAAATTGATACAGCCTGTATGGAAGTCAGTATGGAGATTCCTTAGAAAACTAAAAATAGAAGCACCCTATGACCTAGCAATCCCACTACTAGGCCTATATCCTGATAAAATCAAAACTGAAAGAAGCACCTGTACCCCAATGTTCATTGCAGCTCTCTATACAATAGCCAGAACATGGAAGCAACCAAGATGTCCACTGATGAATGAATGGATACAGAAGCTCTGGTACATATATACAATGGAATACTACTCAGCTGTTAAAAGAAATGCAGAAGACTCAGTCCTAATGAAGTGGCTGGCTCTAGAACCTATCATAAAAAGTGAAGTAAGTCAAAAAGAGAAAGACAAATACAGTATACTAGCACACATATATGGAATCTAGTTGGACGGTCTTGATAACACACGCAGTGAACTCCGGAAAAACAGACAGAGCATAGACATAGGGACACTGTGGGGAAGAAATAGGGAGGGAGAGGTATGGAGGGAGTAACATGGAAACCTATACTGTCATGTGTGGAAAAGATAGCTTTTGTCATTGTGCTAAGGGAATAGGAGTGCTCACAATGGCATGGGGTGATGGTCCAGAGGGGTGGAATGGTGGGAACTGGGGGAGGGACCAGGGATATGCCTATGACTGATCTGGAAACATACATGTCTGTGAACAACAAAACTCTGTAAAACCTTTAAAATAAAGAATTAAAAAAAAAAAAAAGATGAGCCATTAAAAAATATTGCTTGGGAATAATCTAAAAGAAATTTTTAAAAATCTATCTATGAAAGGTAAGGATTAAACTATTTCCTTATCTGTGAAGAGGTACAAGAGACAGATATTCTTGCATTACAGTTATTTTATATTTAGATTAAAATATGACTGTATAGGAAAAACAAAGATATCAGAGTGTTCATGCTGGACACTTTAGATACCAATGATGACCTAACTCTAAATTATGCAAGCCTTCATGCCAACAAAAGTCGCAAAACTACATTGTCACTGTAATAAATATATACCACAGATCATTGTTCCGCTGGTGCTTGAGACACACAATAGCCTAATAAAAAGCAACTAACTCTTTTAAAGCCAAGAGTGTGGACAGTTACCTTTTAGAGGGCATTAACTGCTTATGAAAAGCCCGACCCCTAGTGGTTATAAACTATGGCCACAATACCCCCTCAAAGGACAGTTTTCTTTTAAAAGGTACAGTGTGGGGAATACAGTCAAAAATATACTTTGTACGATGACAAATGGTAATTAGACTTCGTTTGGTGATCATTTTGACACATACAAAAATATCAGATCACTATGTCGTGTATCAGAAACTAACACAGTGTCGCAAGTCAATTATACCTCAAAACCAAACTCACAGAAAAAGACATCAGATTTGTCTTTAAAAAGGCAGGTGGTGGGGCTTCCCCTGGTGGTCCAGTGGGTAAGGACACCGCCTTGCAGTGCAAGGGGCGCCGGTTCGAGCCCTGGCCTGGGAAGATCCCATGTGCCGCGGAGCGGCTGGACTGATGTGTCCAATCACCGAGCCGGAGCTCTGGAGCGCATGCGCCCAGAGCCGGTGCTCTGCAGCGACAGAGACCACTGCGATGGGAGGCCTACACGGGCCAAAGAACGAAGACGAATGAAAATAGAGAAATGAAAGACCAATAGAAGTGGCCCGCCCACTCCCCTCCCTCCCCAACCCGACCCCGCCCAAAGTAAATAAATAAATAAGGCAGGTGGTGGGAAGAGGGGGAAGTGGATTATTCAATCCTCCCTTCAAAAGGTATCAATTTGAAGTTATAAGACATGTAAGTACTAGAGGGGCAACATACAACATATAAGTTATAATCATAATTAGCAGGATGGTCTATTATATGAAAACTGTTAACAGAGTAAACCCTAAGATTTCTCATCATAGGATGAGAGTTTTTTCAACATAAAAATCTGCGAATTTTTAAAATTTTGTATCTATATGAGATGATGAATGCTTACTGTAAATATAATCATTTCATGATGTATGTAAGTCAAGTCACTGGGCTGTATACCTTACGCTTACCTAGGGGAGTGTATCAGTTATATCTCAACCAAACTGAAAGGGAAGAATGTTAACAGCAGGCTTTGAGCAAGCATAGAAAAGAAAAAAAAAGAAAAATCAGGTGTTTTCATTGGATCTCAATGGCTATCAAATTAAGAGAAATTGTTGCCATTACAAACATGAAAGCTGGCTCAAACTATATTTTAGCATGTATTATCTCCATTTATAGTACTTCATAAAATCATCTCATTTAAATTCCTTGTGTCACAAGGAACATGAAATTGGAACTAAGTCTTGAAAGAGCACTCGGTAGTCTCCGATTGGCAGAGCAACCCAGAGGTCAAGTATGCCACGCACAAAAACTGAGAGCAACGAATGTACATGATGCACTGAAAGAAATCAAGCTAAGAAAGCATCTAGGGGAGTGACTAAAAAGGCAACAGAAGCACCAACGAAGCGCTGACTTAAGTGCTGAAAGGAATCACATGAGAAAGCACTCAGACCCACTCATTTATAACAGACACTTAGTAAGCTTTCTTTTTAAAACACAGCTTCACTGAGATAAATTTTGCATATTATACATTTTACTCTTGTAAAGCGTACAATTCCGTGGTCTTTTTTAGTATACTCAGTGCTGTGAATATATGTGTGTGTATACATACAACCTAATTTTAGAACATTTTCATCACCTCCAAAGAAGTTCTATAAACATTTGCAGTCACCCTCCATCCCACCAACAGTTACAGACAAGCAAGAATTAAGAATCTACTTTCTGTCTCTAGAGATTAACCTATTTGGGACATTTCATATAAATGGAATCATATACTATGTGGTGTAAATAAATGTTTCTTTGAATCTGAACCAGAACTTCTGGAAGGAAGGCTGTTTCTGAGAGGACTGTGGATTTATGATGCATTATTGGGAGACAATGATACCATTCAACTGGAGATGTAAACAGTGACCTGAAGATGCCACTAAATGTCTGTCTAAAGCACTGCCTTTGAACTCCAATATTCTAGTTCATCCAAGTTGGGAGGAAGCTGAGACAATGAAGGAGGCTGAAATTCCCAAGGGAAAAATACTGTATAGCAAAAGCACAGAGAGCTGTCTGCATCGAAGACGACTTGCTTAAGAGCTGAAAAAAGAAATGAAGGAGAAAGCCTAGTCTCACAGGCAGGCGCATCTGGGCATCATTATGAAGGCTGAGGAAGAGGGGCCACCTGCAGCACAGAAGGCTTCAGAGCCCAAGAAGGAGGAAAATGGAATTAGTAGCTTTAGAAAGCAGAGTTTCAATAGCTATGCATATATATCTTTAAAAAGAAGTAAAATCTCTCAGAAAAAATGAGGAGCAAAATATGAACGGAAAGAATATAGCATAAGTTTCACAGGCTTAGCCTAGGTTATGAAACTAAGCCTTAGTTTCACAAACTTCATAGCCTAAATTTGAGAAGGAATAAAGACACATACACAAGTTAAATATTTCAAGAATGCAGTGTTCTTAAATATAAGGCAGGATTATTTCTATCCAATCCTGTATACATTCTAAGTTACTAGACAGTAAATTGAAAAAGAAAATTTAAAAAAAAAACTGTTTTAAGGACTTGCTTTCTTGAATGTGAGATCCACCAAAAATTATCATTTTAAAATACAGGTGTTATTTAGGGGGTTTCTGTATCATGCTGGAACACATGGAATCTAGAACAATGGTACAGATGAACCTACTTCCAGGGCGGGAATAGGTGCAGATGCAGACATAGAGAATGGACACGCGGACACGGCGGGGGAAAGGGAGGGTGGGACCAATTGGGAGATTGGGACTGACATATATTCACGGCCCTGTATAAAACAGAGAGCTAGTGGGAAGCTACTGGGTAGCACAGGGAGCCCAGCTCAGAACTCTGCGATGACCTAGGAGGGAATGGGGAAGGTGGGTGGGAGGCTCCAGAGGGAAGGGATATATGTATACAAATAGCTGATTCACTATGCTGTACAGCAGAAACAAACACATTATTGTAAAGCAATTATACATCAATAAAAAATATATATTAATATATATCCAAAACATGATAAAACTTTATATACAATAAAAACATTGATTTTCTTCCTACACTATGCAATGGCTTTTTTGGGGGTGGGGCCACTTCTATTGGTCTTTCATTTATTCATTTTTCATCCATCTTTGTTCTTTGGCCTGTGTGGGCCTCCCATCACAGTGGCCTCTGTCACTACAGAGCACCGGCTCTGGGCGCATGAGCTCCAGAGCGCTGGCTTGGTAGTTGGACACATCAGTCCAGCCACTCCACGGCACATGGGATCTTCCCAGGCCAGGGATCAAACTGGCGCCCCTTGCACTGCACCCAGGGAAACCTTGTAATGCCTTTTTTAAGACCGTGAAAACAGCCATGGGAATTCTATAGGAGGAAGCAGTCATTTCTCAGTATCTGTGGGGTAATGGTTCTACAATACCCTTTATCCCAACACCCATAAGTACCAAACTCTGAGGCTGTTCAAGGCCCTTAAATGTGGTACAGTATTTGCATGCAACCTGTGCACGTCCTCCCTGTACGCACACTTGAAATCATCTCTAGACTACTTACAAAATCTAATACAATGTAAAAAGTTGTTCTAAAAAATCAAATATTATATAAATAGTTGCCAATGTGCAGCAAATTCAAGTTTTGCTTTTTGGAACTTCCAAGAACTTTCAAAACTAAATAAAATAATTTAGTGTTTTTAAATACACATAAAATGTATGCACTACACATAGAATGGTGACTTCTGTTTATTAATTGAGCTACTATCCCATATTCAGGGCTTCCCTGGTAGCTCAGCTGGTAAAGAATCCACCTGCAATGCAGGAGACGGCTGTTTGACACCTGGATCAGGAAGATCCCCTGGAGAAGGGAAAGGCTACCCATTCCAATATTCTTGCCTGGAGAATTCCATGGCTCATCCATGGGTCACAAGGAGTCAGACACGACTGAGCGACTTTTATGCCATGTTAAAAAAAAAAAAATTATACATATAAAAAGATTTTTTAAAATTTAAAGGAAATTGATTCTTTGATTAATGAAAGAAGCCTTTAGTCAACAGAATTTTAAAATACTCCCTTTTTACAGGAAGTTTAAAATGTGATGCAATTTTCTAAAATTTATCTATGCATAATTTTTTTTTTTGACTGCGCCACTTAGCGTGCAGGATCCTCCTCACGCAGGGATCAAACCCATGCCCCATTGCTTGACCACCAGGGAAGCCCGATCTACACATAACTTTTTTTAATTTTTCCACAATCACAAGTTTTTTTACTTTGCTTTTTTGATTTTACAGAGTTTTGTTGTTCAATCTACACATAACTTTTACTTGTGAAAAGTAATTCTCAGAAAGCAAACTCACCTAAGAACAACAACAAAATGGTTTGAGGTTACACTAAATTAAGAGCAATATGGCAAAATGAAAACAGTATCAGGTTCACAAAAAAAATGTACAGACGTAAGATCTCACTTACCTTTTTAAACATCACTAGAGAGATGACCGCTGAGGCTGTGAACAGTGCTGCTATGATTATCATCATGATTCCAACAGGAATACTTTTGTTGAGACCAGTGAGGGATGAAATCCAACCACTATGACATGTTTAAAAGAAACAAAATTAGGCAAATAAGCTAATGTAAAATCTTTTAAAAATCACATAATAACTAACACATATTCAGCATTTAAGAGCCAGGCAACATTCTACTTCTTTAAATGTATTAGCTCATTTAATTCTCACAACTCCCTATGATATATGCTGTATCTAATCTCTATTTCACAGACAAGAAACCAAGTCACCAAGATTATTCAGTAAGTTGCCCCAGGTCACACAGTTAATAAAAACAGCTGTGTGACCTAATTCAAACCTCAACACCAAATTCCAGAGCCTTAAATGTGTACACAAGATTTTACATATTTAAGCCCATGCTTTCATTATTATTTTTTAAAGTTTCTTTTTAAATTCTGTTCAATTATATAAGAAAATATTTGAGAACCACATATTCAACACAAAGTTAGTATCCAAATATATGAAGAACTTTCAAAGCTCAATAGTAAAAATAAATCTCTAAAACTGAAAAACGTTCAATTAGAAAGTGAACAAAGATATGAAGAAACAGTTCACCAAGAGATAGAAAGATAGCAACCAAGCACAGAAAAAGAGAAAACGTCATGAGTCATCAGAGAACTAAATATTAAAACCACAGTGTGAGGCCGCTGGATTTGCTCTGACATGGCCCACACTCTGTGGAGCGTGCTTTCTCTGAATCTGAATAAATCCATTTCTTACCTATCAAAAAAAAAAAAAAAATCCCACAGTGTGATACCAGTATACACCTATCAGAATGGCTTGAAAGAAAAAAAAAAAGAATGCCAACAACAGAGGCTGGTGAAGATGTGGAAGCTGAATCACTCATATGTTGCTGCTGGGACTGTGCAATGGTACAGTCATTCTGGTGAACACTGGCTGGAAAATACTTTTTAAAAAAAATACACCAAACAGGGAATTCCCTGGCAGTCCGGTGGTTAGGAATCTGCACTCTCACTGGTTCAACTCTTTGTCAGGGTAGAGCCAAATAATAATGATAATAATAATAAAACATTTTAAAATAAATAAATAAAAATAAAAACCATGTAATTTCCATATGAACCAGCAATTACACTCTTCTTCAACGGTATTTATCACAGAGAAATGAAAATTTATGTTCACAGAAAAAGCTTGTTCATGAATGTAAACATGAACAAACTACGAATAACCTGGCATCCTTCAACTGGCGAATGGTTAAACAAACTGTGGCCCATCCATACTGTGGATGATGCTCAGGATTGAAAAGGGATGAACCACACGTAGACACAACAACCTGGATGAATCTCCAAGGCATTATGCTTAGTGAAAAAAAGCTAACGATCACCTACGGTATGACTCCACTTGTATAACATTCTTGAGGTGACAAGCAGAATAGGGACGGCTAGAGTTAAGGAGGGAAATGAGTGTGGCTATAGGGAGCAGAATAAAGGATCTTTTGGTGATGGAAATATCCTCTACCGTTATTGTATCAATGTCAAGATTTTTATTTTGATACCATACCATCATTTTACAGTATGTTACTGCTGGGGAAAACTATGAATAAAGGATACTTGGGATCTCCCATTATTTCCAATAGAGTCCGTGACTCTGCAATTATCTCAGAAAGTGAACAAAAAATATGAAGAAAAAACAGTTCACCAAGAGATAGAAAGATAGCAACCAAGCACAGAAAAAGAGAAAACGTCATGAGTCATCAGAGAACTAAATATTAAAACCACAGTGTGAGGCCGCTGGATTTGCTCTGACATGGCCCACACTCTGTGGAGCGTGCTTTCTCTGAATCTGAATAAATCCATTTCTTACCTATCAAAAAAAAAAAAAAAATCCCACAGTGTGATACCAGTATACACCTATCAGAATGGCTTGAAAGAAAAAAAAAAAGAATGCCAACAACAGAGGCTGGTGAAGATGTGGAAGCTGAATCACTCATATGTTGCTGCTGGGACTGTGCAATGGTACAGTCATTCTGGTGAACACTGGCTGGAAAATACTTTTTAAAAAAAATACACCAAACAGGGAATTCCCTGGCAGTCCGGTGGTTAGGAATCTGCACTCTCACTGGTTCAACTCTTTGTCAGGGTAGAGCCAAATAATAATGATAATAATAATAAAACATTTTAAAATAAATAAATAAAAATAAAAACCATGTAATTTCCATATGAACCAGCAATTACACTCTTCTTCAACGGTATTTATCACAGAGAAATGAAAATTTATGTTCACAGAAAAAGCTTGTTCATGAATGTAAACATGAACAAACTACGAATAACCTGGCATCCTTCAACTGGCGAATGGTTAAACAAACTGTGGCCCATCCATACTGTGGATGATGCTCAGGATTGAAAAGGGATGAACCACACGTAGACACAACAACCTGGATGAATCTCCAAGGCATTATGCTTAGTGAAAAAAAGCTAACGATCACCTACGGTATGACTCCACTTGTATAACATTCTTGAGGTGACAAGCAGAATAGGGACGGCTAGAGTTAAGGAGGGAAATGAGTGTGGCTATAGGGAGCAGAATAAAGGATCTTTTGGTGATGGAAATATCCTCTACCGTTATTGTATCAATGTCAAGATTTTTATTTTGATACCATACCATCATTTTACAGTATGTTACTGCTGGGGAAAACTATGAATAAAGGATACTTGGGATCTCCCATTATTTCCAATAGAGTCCGTGACTCTGCAATTATCTCAGAATCAACAGCTTACTGTTTCAAAGTAGGCTGAATTACATGAGATCTATCTTACAACAGGTCACCTTGTACACATCCTCACTAGCAGGTTCCTGTGCTATCTAGTCATCTCACATGCTGCTATGCTCAATGTTAACACTTTTTCCTAAGTTTATGCTAAAAATCAAAAGAAATTAATTTGGTTTGATTATAATACAAAAAATACTATTAACATAATCAGTGTATTTCTAAATTAAACACTGAAAACACTTCCTTTCTGTCAAATGCTAAAGACTAAACATTTTTAAAATAATAATGAATGCTACTTTTTCCTGAAACTGATTTAAAATACTCTTAACAAATTATACACGTGAATATGTGCCCAGTAGATCGCCAAAACAGTTGTCTTTCAGTGACTACTCTAATCAGTAGTAGCATACTAAATTCAAGTCTTCAAATACACACTAGTTACATGATCAGTTTAGCTTACATATACAGTGCAGCAAAGTTGCCTGGTATATAATTTAGCTTACAAAACTCAACTGTATGCAACAGCTATAAGATAGAGAAGAGAGGAGGAATGACTTTATAAATATGTACTCTGCTATGTACCATCTCACTCAAAGTATGTTTGCTCCAGAGTATGTGAAGAGAGAAGCAAAATCTGTTACCTCCTAACCTGGATCTAAACAGTCTCAGTTCCTGGGGGTCCCCCACTGAGTGAGCATTCTGCCATGCTAAGAATGAACCTATACTTTAAAGACAGATCCTTAATAGGTGTATGCAGTGATTCCACTTTTCAGACATGGACCTGTGTGTTTGCAGTTATATGTCTAGGGACATATAACTTACCTAAAATAGTGCTTTACATATAATAGACACCTTTTTCTTAAATTACCTTCAAAGATTATTTCTTAGGAAAATTTTTAATTGCATTTTTTATTATTTGCTTACTTTTGCTAATCTGGCTTTTCTATGTCAACTATTTTTATTTTGATACCATACCATCATTTTACAGTATGTTACTGCTGGGGAAAACTATGAATAAAGGATACTTGGGATCTCCCATTATTTCCAATAGAGTCCGTGACTCTGCAATTATCTCAGAATCAACAGCTTACTGTTTCAAAGTAGGCTGAATTACATGAGATCTATCTTACAACAGGTCACCTTGTACACATCCTCACTAGCAGGTTCCTGTGCTATCTAGTCATCTCACATGCTGCTATGCTCAATGTTAACACTTTTTCCTAAGTTTATGCTAAAAATCAAAAGAAATTAATTTGGTTTGATTATAATACAAAAAATACTATTAACATAATCAGTGTATTTCTAAATTAAACACTGAAAACACTTCCTTTCTGTCAAATGCTAAAGACTAAACATTTTTAAAATAATAATGAATGCTACTTTTTCCTGAAACTGATTTAAAATACTCTTAACAAATTATACACGTGAATATGTGCCCAGTAGATCGCCAAAACAGTTGTCTTTCAGTGACTACTCTAATCAGTAGTAGCATACTAAATTCAAGTCTTCAAATACACACTAGTTACATGATCAGTTTAGCTTACATATACAGTGCAGCAAAGTTGCCTGGTATATAATTTAGCTTACAAAACTCAACTGTATGCAACAGCTATAAGATAGAGAAGAGAGGGAGGAATGACTTTATAAATATGTACTCTGCTATGTACCATCTCACTCAAAGTATGTTTGCTCCAGAGTATGTGAAGAGAGAAGCAAAATCTGTTACCTCCTAACCTGGATCTAAACAGTCTCAGTTCCTGGGGGTCCCCCACTGAGTGAGCATTCTGCCATGCTAAGAATGAACCTATACTTTAAAGACAGATCCTTAATAGGTGTATGCAGTGATTCCACTTTTCAGACATGGACCTGTGTGTTTGCAGTTATATGTCTAGGGACATATAACTTACCTAAAATAGTGCTTTACATATAATAGACACCTTTTTCTTAAATTACCTTCAAAGATTATTTCTTAGGAAAATTTTTAATTGCATTTTTTATTATTTGCTTACTTTTGCTAATCTGGCTTTTCTATGTCAACTATTTTTTTAAGAATTCAAAAACCATAATGAAGGTGCTAGAAGAGCAGATGATAACTAGAGCAATTAAAGTAAGCGACTTACCAGTTACCCCAATTGTGAAATCCTGCAGCCTGGAGGACATGTACAGCAAACTGACAAATATAGACGAAAAAGAATACAAAGAACCTGAATGAACTGTCACTCCTGTTTTTAAAAAGAAAAGGGAAGAGATGAGGAGTAGGGAGAAAACGAAAGGGGAAAAAAGTCATTTTATCAATACTTTTACTTCCACATGTAGACATGACATTCAAATGCAAAAGTATTTTTAACAATATCAGTGGCAGCTTCTTGAGACTTGAAATTAAAATAATAATGTATGTGAACTATCTACCCAAATGCTAGACAATGTTATTATTCTCACCTCACTGTAATTTCCAACTGTACCACAAAACATCCTGGCAGGAGAAAAATTACTTTGTTTTCCTTTATTAAACAGTTTCACTAGATTATAATAAGATATATTAAACTGTAAGAATTTAAAATATACAATTTCATAAAGTTTGACTTAAGTATATAACCATGAACTTTTTCTAATCAAAACAGTGAACATATTCCAAAATTTTCTTTGTTCACCTGATTAATCCCTCCATCCCCACCCACTGCTGTCACTATAATTTCATATTCTAGAGTTTTATTTAAATGGGATCATACAACATACAGTTCTTCCTGTCTGCCTGGAAAATTCCATTACAGACATACAGTCATTCTCTTGCTCCAGAGTATGTGAAGAGAGAAGCAAAATCTGTTACCTCCTAACCTGGATCTAAACAGTCTCAGTTCCTGGGGGTCCCCCACTGAGTGAGCATTCTGCCATGCTAAGAATGAACCTATACTTTAAAGACAGATCCTTAATAGGTGTATGCAGTGATTCCACTTTTCAGACATGGACCTGTGTGTTTGCAGTTATATGTCTAGGGACATATAACTTACCTAAAATAGTGCTTTACATATAATAGACACCTTTTTCTTAAATTACCTTCAAAGATTATTTCTTAGGAAAATTTTTAATTGCATTTTTTATTATTTGCTTACTTTTGCTAATCTGGCTTTTCTATGTCAACTATTGTTTTAAGAATTCGAGAAGCATAATGAAGGTGCTAGAAGAGCAGATGATAACTAGAGCAATTAAAGTAAGCGACTTACCAGTTACCCCAATTGTGAAATCCTGCAGCCTGGAGGACATGTACAGCAAACTGACAAATATAGACGAAAAAGAATACAAAGAACCTGAATGAACTGTCACTCCTGTTTTTAAAAAGAAAAGGGAAGAGATGAGGAGTAGGGAGAAAACGAAAGGGAAAAATGTCATTTTTATCAATACTTTTACTTCCACATGTAGACATGACATTCAAATGCAAAAGTATTTTTAACAATATCAGTGGCAGCTTCTTGAGACTTGAAATTAAAATAATAATGTATGTGAACTATCTACCCAAATGCTAGACAATGTTATTATTCTCACCTCACTGTAATTTCCAACTGTACCACAAAACATCCTGGCAGGAGAAAAATTACTTTGTTTTCCTTTATTAAACAGTTTCACTAGATTATAATAAGATATATTAAACTGTAAGAATTTAAAATATACAATTTCATAAAGTTTGACTTAAGTATATAACCATGAACTTTTTCTAATCAAAACAGTGAACATATTCCAAAATTTTCTTTGTTCACCTGATTAATCCCTCCATCCCCACCCACTGCTGTCACTATAATTTCATATTCTAGAGTTTTATTTAAATGGGATCATACAACATACAGTTCTTCCTGTCTGCCTGTTTCCATTCAGCATAATTATCTTCCAATTCACTCATGTTGTCACATGTAACAAAAGTCCATTCCTCTTGACTGCTAAGTAATAGTCCATTGTATAGTACACTACAGTTTACTTATTCATTCATCTACTGATTAACAGTTGTCCTTAGATTTTCTTTCTACAAATAAAGCTGACATGGACACTTATGTATATGTCTATATATGAACATACGTTTATTTTTCTCCTAAGTAATTACCTAGAAGTGGAATGGCTAGAACCCATGTTAGATATGTTTAACTTTTAAAGAAATTATAAAATTGTTTGCCAAAGGAGTTGTTTTATTTCATATTCTCAACGGGAGTATAGGACTATTCCAGTACATCCACATCTCATTAAGACTTGACCCAATCAATTTCTTAAATTTTAGCCATTCTAAGAGGTGTAGAGTGGTAACTTACTTCATTTAAATTTTTTATTTTCCTAATAACGAATGTTGAGCAGATTTTCATGCACTTTTTTGGTCATCCATACATTTTTGGTGAACTACCAAAATCTTTTACCAAGGTTTTAATTTGCTTTTTCTCCTTACTGTTGAGTTTTGTGAGTTTGAATATATGTCTTTTATCAGATATATAGTTCTTTCAGATATATAATTCTTTGCAGAATTTCCTCCCAGATAGTGGCTTATCTTTTTATTATCTTAAGAATGTCTTTTTTTATCTTTTGGGGGTGGGGTGGGAGGGATGGGAGCAGGCGGGCCACTTCTATTGGTCTTTCATTTCTCATGGTCTGGAAATTAATGTATGTGAACTATCTACCCAAATGCTAGACAATGTTATTATTCTCACCTCACTGTAATTTCCAACTGTACCACAAAACATCCTGGCAGGAGAAAAATTACTTTGTTTTCCTTTATTAAACAGTTTCACTAGATTATAATAAGATATATTAAACTGTAAGAATTTAAAATATACAATTTCATAAAGTTTGACTTAAGTATATAACCATGAACTTTTTCTAATCAAAACAGTGAACATATTCCAAAATTTTCTTTGTTCACCTGATTAATCCCTCCATCCCCACCCACTGCTGTCACTATAATTTCATATTCTAGAGTTTTATTTAAATGGGATCATACAACATACAGTTCTTCCTGTCTGCCTGTTTCCATTCAGCATAATTATCTTCCAATTCACTCATGTTGTCACATGTAACAAAAGTCCATTCCTCTTGACTGCTAAGTAATAGTCCATTGTATAGTACACTACAGTTTACTTATTCATTCATCTACTGATTAACAGTTGTCCTTAGATTTTCTTTCTACAAATAAAGCTGACATGGACACTTATGTATATGTCTATATATGAACATACGTTTATTTTTCTCCTAAGTAATTACCTAGAAGTGGAATGGCTAGAACCCATGTTAGATATGTTTAACTTTTAAAGAAATTATAAAATTGTTTGCCAAAGGAGTTGTTTTATTTCATATTCTCAACGGGAGTATAGGACTATTCCAGTACATCCACATCTCATTAAGACTTGACCCAATCAATTTCTTAAATTTTAGCCATTCTAAGAGGTGTAGAGTGGTAACTTACTTCATTTAAATTTTTTATTTTCCTAATAACGAATGTTGAGCAGATTTTCATGCACTTTTTTGGTCATCCATACATTTTTGGTGAACTACCAAAATCTTTTACCAAGGTTTTAATTTGCTTTTTCTCCTTACTGTTGAGTTTTGTGAGTTTGAATATATGTCTTTTATCAGATATATAGTTCTTTCAGATATATAATTCTTTGCAGAATTTCCTCCCAGATAGTGGCTTATCTTTTTATTATCTTAAGAATGTCTTTTTTTTTTTTATCTTTTTTGGGGGGTGGGGTGGGGAGGGATGGGAGCAGGCGGGCCACTTCTATTGGTCTTTCATTTCTCTATTTTCATCCATCTTTGTTCTTTTGGCTCCTGTGGGCCTCCCATCGTGGTGGCCTCTGTTGTCGCAGAGCGCCGGCTCTGGGCGCACACACGCCAGAGCTCCGGCTGGGTAATTGGACACATGGGTCCAGCCGCTCCGCGGCACGTGGAATCTTCCCAGGCCAGGGAGCAAACCAGCGCCCCTTGCACTGCAAGGCGGTGTCCTTACCCACTGGACCACCAGGGGAAGCCGTTAAGAATGTCTTTTAAAGAACAGACTTTTATCACTTTATGGACTCAAATTTATTGATCTGTCCTTTTATTAATCTTGATTTTGTTGTTGTATCTCAGTCATTTGTGCCAAAACCAAGGCACAAGTTTCTTTTTTCTTGTTTTCCTTGAGAAATTTTCTATTTTTTTGGCTGAACATTTAGGTCTATGTCCCTTTTTTTAGTTTATTTTAAAACTATAGTATGACATATAGATTAAAGTTGTTTCCTACACACATACATGCAATTAATCCAGCATCATTTCTTTTCTTAAAAAACATTTATTTGTTTTTAATCTATTTATTTTCATCTATCTTTATTCTTTGGCATGCGCGGGCCTCCCATTGCAGCAGCCTCTCTCTTTGCAGGGCATCGGCTCTGGTCACATGCCCTCTACAGCACTGTCTCATAACTGGACACACCGGCCACGTGTGATCTTCCCGGGTCAGAGATTGAACCAGTGCCCCTTGCACTGCAAGGTGGACTCTTTACCCACTGGACTACCAAGGAAGCCCCCAGCATCATTTCTTTAAAAGACTATTCTTTCTGCACTCCATTACTTTTGTATCATTCTAAAAAAAATCACTAATCAATATATAGGTGGGTTTACTTCTGGGCACTCTCATTGCCAACTTTTATGTCAATATCATACCATTATGGTTTCCTAAGTTTTCTACTACATCTTCAAATAAGGTAGGGTTAATCCCCCAACTTTAATGTCCTTTTTCAAAGTTGTTTCGGCTATTCTAAGTTATTACATTTCTATGTATCTTTTAGAATCACCTTGTTCATTCCTATAAAACAACCTGTAGGGATTTTTATTGGGATTGCATTTCATCTAGAGATTCTGACGTGGACCACCTCTGGTCAGTTCCTAAGAAATTACTGGGTCCCTAGATATGAAGAAATGAGTGATGACATGGATAGCTCAGATAGTTCTCGAACCCCAGATAAGTTTTTCAGGCCTAAAATTCGCCCTTTAGAAAGTGAGATAAGTTCAAAAAGAGAAAAAAAAAAGGGTAAATATGATGTTACCTAAAGGAGGAACATATATTAATCTAAAAGACAAAAATATTGTGTCCAAAAAAAGTAAGAGAAATTTTAAATCAGTGAAAGAAAGTTCCTCTAGTGAGGCAGAAAGTGAAACTTCATCTGAGTCACAGCCACCCCATAAGAGTAAGTGGGAGAAACATGAAAATTATTAATCTTGATTTTGTTGTTGTATCTCAGTCATTTGTCCCCTTTTTTTTTTAGAAATTTTCTTTTTTTGGCTGAACATTTAGGTCTATGTCCCTTTTTTTAGTTTATTTTAAAACTATAGTATGACATATAGATTAAAGTTGTTTCCTACACACATACATGCAATTAATCCAGCATCATTTCTTTTCTTAAAAAACATTTATTTGTTTTTAATCTATTTATTTTCATCTATCTTTATTCTTTGGCATGCGCGGGCCTCCCATTGCAGCAGCCTCTCTCTTTGCAGGGCATCGGCTCTGGTCACATGCCCTCTACAGCACTGTCTCATAACTGGACACACCGGCCACGTGTGATCTTCCCGGGTCAGAGATTGAACCAGTGCCCCTTGCACTGCAAGGTGGACTCTTTACCCACTGGACTACCAAGGAAGCCCCCAGCATCATTTCTTTAAAAGACTATTCTTTCTGCACTCCATTACTTTTGTATCATTCTAAAAAAAATCACTAATCAATATATAGGTGGGTTTACTTCTGGGCACTCTCATTGCCAACTTTTATGTCAATATCATACCATTATGGTTTCCTAAGTTTTCTACTACATCTTCAAATAAGGTAGGGTTAATCCCCCAACTTTAATGTCCTTTTTCAAAGTTGTTTCGGCTATTCTAAGTTATTACATTTCTATGTATCTTTTAGAATCACCTTGTTCATTCCTATAAAACAACCTGTAGGGATTTTTATTGGGATTGCATTTCATCTAGAGATTCTGACGTGGACCACCTCTGGTCAGTTCCTAAGAAATTACTGGGTCCCTAGATATGAAGAAATGAGTGATGACATGGATAGCTCAGATAGTTCTCGAACCCCAGATAAGTTTTTCAGGCCTAAAATTCGCCCTTTAGAAAGTGAGATAAGTTCAAAAAGAGAAAAAAAAAAGGGTAAATATGATGTTACCTAAAGGAGGAACATATATTAATCTAAAAGACAAAAATATTGTGTCCAAAAAAAGTAAGAGAAATTTTAAATCAGTGAAAGAAAGTTCCTCTAGTGAGGCAGAAAGTGAAACTTCATCTGAGTCACAGCCACCCCATAAGAGTAAGTGGGAGAAACATGAAAAGTAAAGAAAAAATTTTTTAAAACAATGGGTCATTACTCTTAGGTATAGGGAAACTCAAGTTAAAATAAATAGCCTGTCCTGATCTAGCACAGAGTGTTAAAGTTCCAAAGTTCAGATTTTCCTTAATCATGAGTCTAAATGATCTCAAGAAAAGAAAGTATTTGATTCCAAGGATTTGATTTGAATGTGTTTTGATCAAGTGAAATAAAGTTAATTTTATGTAATTCTTAAATAGATATAAGCTAAAATAGAGAAGTAATGTGTTGATGATTTATTAAGTATATCAGTATGCTTAGGAAAAAAGGTTATATAAATTAAGTCGTTGAAAACAAAAATCAAATAGTTAGAAACAAAGAAGTTATAAAGAAATTTAAAAAAAAAGAAAAATCTATTATAAAAAGAGTGATGATTAGACTGTGAGACAGCTTGCTCATGCGGCTCATGAGAGGCTCTCCAGCTCTGGGGTAAAAATACTGTATTTTTATTGATTGAGTTCTGAACTTTTAAATCTTATTGTTATGTTTTGACTATGATTATTGATACACAGCTATGTTGTACTAAGTTGATTACCAAGACGTATAAATGTTGATTTACTGTCTTACAATAAATCTGATCTTGATTTGAACTCCACGCCTTTTTACTGTTGAAGTTCTAGTCTCAAATTAGAAATAACTACAGAGTATAGGTTAAAGTTTCCTGATAATAATACCGGGACAATTGAATGTTTCCCCAATTCTATTAATTAGAGATAAGTAACTGTGCTCTGCCCACAGCAATTCATTTTGAGAGAATTCACATCATAATAATGCTGAGTCTTCTAATCCATTAACAAAATATATATCTCCATTTATATTTTCTACATACATGATTATATAATCTGTGAATAAAGTCAAGTTTGTACCCTCCCTTTGTAATTTTAAGCCTCTTGCTTGGTTTTCTGGCCTGTTTATACTGGCAAGAACCTCCACTACAAAACTGAATATAAGTGGTGAGAATGAGCATCCTTATCTTGTTCTTAAACAGAAAGCTTTTAGTCTTTTACCAGTAAGAATGATATCAACTGTTACAGTTTTTCATAGATGCCCTTTTATCAAGTTGAGAAAATTACCTTTTATGCCAACTTTGAGTGCTTTCTATCATAAAAGTGATAGTTGCTGGATTTTGTCAAATGTTTCTTCTGCATCAATTATGATGATCATATGGTGAATTACTGTAACTAATTTTATAATATTAAACTAAATGAATTCCTAGAAGAGGTTACACCCACTTTTTTATGACACAGTATCTTTAAATATACTGTGGAATTTGACTGTTTGGTGATTTTCAACTGTCCAAAGTTTACTCTATTGCTGTCCATTCCAGTGACTACTCCAACCCCAAAACACATTTTTGGAAGTCTTCATTGGGGAAGGTTTGTCCCTTCTGCTTCATTTATTTATCAATCATTTGTTTATATTAATATGAGCATGGCTCATATTTTTTAATTTTTCTTATTAATGTTTTTGCTTTATTACCTGTGTACCAAGAAACCAGAATGGTTAAAATTATATATGTAACAAATACGCTGAATGTGAGTTTCATAAATAGAATAATTTTTAAAGGCTTTACAACAGCTATTTCAGGTATCTAAGAGGGATCTTTCTACTTAGTTCCAAATTCATAGATACAGTCTAGAAGCTATAACTACCTAATAAAACCTCTAAGAAATGTATAAGGTACAAAATATGTTTTTAAAAGGAAGCTGTGGGCTTCCCTGGTGGTCCAGTGGGTAAAGAGTCCGCCCTGCAGTGCAAGGGGCACCAGTTCGATCCCTAGCCTGGGAAGATCCCACATGCCCGAGGAATGGCTGGACTGGTATATCTAATTTCTGAGCCAGCGCCCTGGAGTGCACGTGCCCAGAGCCGGTGCTCTGCAAGGAGAGATGCCACTGCAATGGGAGGCCCACACAGGCCAAAGAACAAAGATGGATGAAAAGAAATAAATGAAAGACCAATTAAAATGTGGCCAAAAAAAAGTAAACTGTCCTGTAATCTCTTCAATAAGTGGTACTGGGAAAGAGAATAAACTAGAAAGCACCAAAACTGAATATAAGTGGTGAGAATGAGCATCCTTATCTAGTTCTTAAACAGAAAGCTTTTAGTCTTTTACCAGTAAGAATGATATCAACTGTTACAGTTTTTCATAGATGCCCTTTTATCAAGTTGAGAAAATTACCTTTTATGCCAACTTTGAGTGCTTTCTATCATAAAAGTGATAGTTGCTGGATTTTGTCAAATGTTTCTTCTGCATCAATTATGATGATCATATGGTGAATTACTGTAACTAATTTTATAATATTAAACTAAATGAATTCCTAGAAGAGGTTACACCCACTTTTTTATGACACAGTATCTTTAAATATACTGTGGAATTTGACTGTTTGGTGATTTTCAACTGTCCAAAGTTTACTCTATTGCTGTCCATTCCAGTGACTACTCCAACCCCAAAACACATTTTTGGAAGTCTTCATTGGGGAAGGTTTGTCCCTTCTGCTTCATTTATTTATCAATCATTTGTTTATATTAATATGAGCATGGCTCATATTTTTTAATTTTTCTTATTAATGTTTTTGCTTTATTACCTGTGTACCAAGAAACCAGAATGGTTAAAATTATATATGTAACAAATACGCTGAATGTGAGTTTCATAAATAGAATAATTTTTAAAGGCTTTACAACAGCTATTTCAGGTATCTAAGAGGGATCTTTCTACTTAGTTCCAAATTCATAGATACAGTCTAGAAGCTATAACTACCTAATAAAACCTCTAAGAAATGTATAAGGTACAAAATATGTTTTTAAAAGGAAGCTGTGGGCTTCCCTGGTGGTCCAGTGGGTAAAGAGTCCGCCTTGCAGTGCAAGGGGCACCAGTTCGATCCCTAGCCTGGGAAGATCCCACATGCCCGAGGAATGGCTGGACTGGTATATCTAATTTCTGAGCCAGCGCCCTGGAGTGCACGTGCCCAGAGCCGGTGCTCTGCAAGGAGAGATGCCACTGCAATGGGAGGCCCACACAGGCCAAAGAACAAAGATGGATGAAAAGAAATAAATGAAAGACCAATTAAAATGTGGCCAAAAAAAAGTAAACTGTCCTGTAATCTCTTCAATAAGTGGTACTGGGAAAACTGGACAGTTACGAGTTAAAAAGGAAACTAGAGCACTTTCTAACAGCATACACAAAAATAAACTCAAAATGGATTAAAGACTTCATTGCAGGGCCAGAAACTATAAAGCTCTTAGAGGAAAACATAGGCAGTACACTCTTCGATGTACATCACAACAATATTCTCTTTGATCCACCTCCCAGAAAAATCGAAATAAAAATAAACAAATGGGACTTAATTAAACTTAAAAGCTTTCACACAGCAAAGGAAACAATAAACAAGATTAAAAGTCAACCCTCAAAATGGAAGAAAACAAGTGCAAATGAAACAACTGACGAAAGGATTCATTCTCAGAATATATAAGCAACCCATACAGCTCAACATCAGGAAACCAAACAGCCCTATCAAAAAATAGGCAGAAAGGGCTTCCCTGGTGGTCCAGTGGGTAAGGACACCGCCTTGCAGTGCAAGGGGCGCTGGTTTGCTCCCTGGCCTGGGAAGATCCCACATGCCGCGGAGCGGCTAGACCGATGTGTCCAATTACCGAGCCAGAGCTCTGGAGCGCATGCGCCCACAGCCAGTGCTCAGCGACAACAGAGGCCACTGCGATGGGAGGCCCTCACGGGCCGAAGAACAAAGATGGATGAAAACAGAGAAATGAAAGACCAATAGAAGTGGCCTGCCCCGTCCCCCTCCCTCCCTAACCCACTCCCCCCTCAAAAATGTTTTAAAAAAAGAAAAAAAAAAAAAAACCAGGCAGAAGACCTAAACAGACATTTCTCCAAAGAAGACATACAGATGGCTAATAAATATATCCAAAAAAAAAAATGTTCAACATCAATCAGTATTAGAGAAATGCAAATCAAAACTACAATGAATTATCACCTCACACCAGTCAAAATGGTCATCATCAAAAAAAATCTACAGACAATAAATGCTGGAGAGGGTGTGGATAAAGGGAACCTTCATGCACTGTTGGTGGGAATGTAAATTGATACAACCACACTGCAAGACAATATGGAGATTCCTAAAACTTCTAGGAATAAAACCACAATATGACCCAGTAATTGCACTACTGGGCATATACCCTGCACAAAACCATGACTGAAAAACGACACATGTACCCCAATGTTCATTGCCTCACTATTTACGATCATTAGGACATGAAAGCAACCAAGATGTCCAATGACAGATAAATGGATAAAGAAGCTGTGGTACCTACATACAAATACTACTCAGTCAAAAAAAGGAACCCATTTGAGTCCATTCTAATGAGGTGAATGAACCTAAAGCTTATTATACAGTGAAGTAAGTCAGAAAAAGGAAAAAAACACCATATATTAATGCATATACATGGAATCTAGAAAGATGGTACTAACTAACCTATTTGCAGGGGAGCAATGAAGACGCAGACGTAGAGAACAGACTTGTGAACACAGGGGGATAGAAAGGGAGGGTGGGACAAATGGAGAGTGTGTCATGGAAACATATGCACTAGTATATGTAAAAAAGATAGCCAGTTGGACTTTGCTGTATGATCAGGGAGTTAAACTGGTGCTCTGTGACCACCTGCAGGAGTGGGATGGGAGTGGGGGGGACCTATGTATATTATGGCTGATTCATGTTGATGCAGAAAGCAACACTGTAATAATTCTCCAATTAAAAATAAATGTATTTTTAAAAATAAAATTAAAAAATTAAGCTCCCTAATAAAAACAAAGTATTTCTAAAACGTTTCTCTCACATAATAATAGAGGATTGTAAAAACTGGGTCACCTTCCTCATTTATATGTACAGTTGCTGTTGTTGTTGTTTAGTTGCTAAGTTGTGTCCAACTCTTTTTGTGACCCCAAGAACTATAGCCAGCCAGGCTCCTCTGTCCATGGAATTCTCCAGACAAAAATACTGGAGTGGGTAGTCATTCCTTTCTAAAAGGGGTCTTTCTGACCCAGCGATCGAACCTGGGTCTCCTGCACTGTAGGCACATTCTTTACCTTCTGGGCCACCAATGAACTCCCAGATGATGTCTTATGGCATCCAAAACCAAAGGTGATGGATCTTGTTCACAGAAAGAGGTTAGGAAGCATTCTGTACACAACCACAAAATAAACACAATAATGAAAAAGAGATTCCTAAAACTTCTAGGAATAAAACCACAATATGACCCAGTAATTGCACTACTGGGCATATACCCTGCACAAAACCATGACTGAAAAACGACACATGTACCCCAATGTTCATTGCCTCACTATTTACGATCATTAGGACATGAAAGCAACCAAGATGTCCAATGACAGATAAATGGATAAAGAAGCTGTGGTACCTACATACAAATACTACTCAGTCAAAAAAAGGAACCCATTTGAGTCCATTCTAATGAGGTGAATGAACCTAAAGCTTATTATACAGTGAAGTAAGTCAGAAAAAGGAAAAAAACACCATATATTAATGCATATACATGGAATCTAGAAAGATGGTACTAACTAACCTATTTGCAGGGGAGCAATGAAGACGCAGACGTAGAGAACAGACTTGTGAACACAGGGGGATAGAAAGGGAGGGTGGGACAAATGGAGAGTGTGTCATGGAAACATATGCACTAGTATATGTAAAAAAGATAGCCAGTTGGACTTTGCTGTATGATCAGGGAGTTAAACTGGTGCTCTGTGACCACCTGCAGGAGTGGGATGGGAGTGGGGGGGACCTATGTATATTATGGCTGATTCATGTTGATGCAGAAAGCAACACTGTAATAATTCTCCAATTAAAAATAAATGTATTTTTAAAAATAAAATTAAAAAATTAAGCTCCCCTAATAAAAACAAAGTATTTCTAAAACGTTTCTCTCACATAATAATAGAGGATTGTAAAAACTGGGTCACCTTCCTCATTTATATGTACAGTTGCTGTTGTTGTTGTTTAGTTGCTAAGTTGTGTCCAACTCTTTTTGTGACCCCAAGAACTATAGCCAGCCAGGCTCCTCTGTCCATGGAATTCTCCAGACAAAAATACTGGAGTGGGTAGTCATTCCTTTCTAAAAGGGGTCTTTCTGACCCAGCGATCGAACCTGGGTCTCCTGCACTGTAGGCACATTCTTTACCTTCTGGGCCACCAATGAACTCCCAGATGATGTCTTATGGCATCCAAAACCAAAGGTGATGGATCTTGTTCACAGAAAGAGGTTAGGAAGCATTCTGTACACAACCACTTTAAGCCAAATATGAATGAATGTAACTATAGTTAAAAAAACTTTCAATTGATTTAAACTAAGTACTTTTCAGTTGTAATCCACCTCAGTTTACAATGAAGCATTTGCGGTATTCTGAATATTTACTCACAATAAATCAAACTAAGTAATCCATTTCTTCATCAGGCTAAGTAACTACATAATAAAAGCTTCCTACTGCTTGTCATCCTGGGTCTTTCAGATCAAAGCCTATGGGAAAACTTAATCTCAAATAAGCCAGTTGTTTTTGTTTATTGTCTTTAAATAACACACTGCCAACTTCTAGTACACCTTTCACAAAAAATGCTCTTGAGGGGACTTCCCCGGTGGGCCAGTGTTTAATACTCTTGTGTCCCCAATGCAGGGGGCCCAGGTTCAATCCTTGGTTGGGGAACTAGATCCCATATGCCACAATTAAAACCCAGAGCAGCCAAATAAATAAATAATTTTTTTTTTAATGCTCTTGAGATTGTCTCTCTGATTTGTGTTTCTACAGAACAGAGTTTTTAAGAGTAGAGACAACCAAAATGTAAAATCTCAGCTTCACTGTTCATTAGCTATGTGATCTTGGGAAATAATGACAATAATTAAAACCAGAATAGAAATGAGAATAAAGCTACGTGCCAGGCACTATTCTAAATACTATGACAAAAGTATACAACAACTTATTAGATAGGTCCTGTTACTAATCTTATCTTAGAATAAAAAGGGGAATGGATTAAGCCCCCCTAATAAAAACAAAGTATTTCTAAAACGTTTCTCTCACATAATAATAGAGGATTGTAAAAACTGGGTCACCTTCCTCATTTATATGTACAGTTGCTGTTGTTGTTGTTTAGTTGCTAAGTTGTGTCCAACTCTTTGTGACCCCAAGAACTATAGCCAGCCAGGCTCCTCTGTCCATGGAATTCTCCAGACAAAAATACTGGAGTGGGTAGTCATTCCTTTCTAAAAGGGGTCTTTCTGACCCAGCGATCGAACCTGGGTCTCCTGCACTGTAGGCACATTCTTTACCTTCTGGGCCACCAATGAACTCCCAGATGATGTCTTATGGCATCCAAAACCAAAGGTGATGGATCTTGTTCACAGAAAGAGGTTAGGAAGCATTCTGTACACAACCACTTTAAGCCAAATATGAATGAATGTAACTATAGTTAAAAAACTTTCAATTGATTTAAACTAAGTACTTTTCAGTTGTAATCCACCTCAGTTTACAATGAAGCATTTGCGGTATTCTGAATATTTACTCACAATAAATCAAACTAAGTAATCCATTTCTTCATCAGGCTAAGTAACTACATAATAAAAGCTTCCTACTGCTTGTCATCCTGGGTCTTTCAGATCAAAGCCTATGGGAAAACTTAATCTCAAATAAGCCAGTTGTTTTTGTTTATTGTCTTTAAATAACACACTGCCAACTTCTAGTACACCTTTCACAAAAAATGCTCTTGAGGGGACTTCCCCGGTGGGCCAGTGTTTAATACTCTTGTGTCCCCAATGCAGGGGGCCCAGGTTCAATCCTTGGTTGGGGAACTAGATCCCATATGCCACAATTAAAACCCAGAGCAGCCAAATAAATAAATAATTTTTTTTTTAATGCTCTTGAGATTGTCTCTCTGATTTGTGTTTCTACAGAACAGAGTTTTTAAGAGTAGAGACAACCAAAATGTAAAATCTCAGCTTCACTGTTCATTAGCTATGTGATCTTGGGAAATAATGACAATAATTAAAACCAGAATAGAAATGAGAATAAAGCTACGTGCCAGGCACTATTCTAAATACTATACACGTATCAATACAAGTATTACAACAACTTATTAGATAGGTCCTGTTACTAATCTTATCTTATAGATGAGAAAACTGAGAAACAGAGGTTGGAGAACTTAACAAAGGTCATATAAACAGTAAATAATCACCCAAAATTCAAACCTAGTCTGACTGAAGAGTTCATGCTTTTTAACCATTTCAGTTTTTATTTCTGGCTTTCAGTTTGATGTCTACAGATTGATGTCTTTCAGATTGATATTTGCCATATAGCAAACAATAAATATCAGCATTCTTATTAAGTAAAAAAATGCTCTTCCGTAAATTAAAAAATCTCATCATATAGATTTATATGATCTTTAAACAGTTTATTTCACATTATATATAAATATCAGATGTTAGTTACAACTATACTTTGGGGAAACAGGGAAGACAAAGTATTTCATTATTTTAAAAGGGAGAGCAGAAATTTTACATTTGGGCTTCCCCTGGTGGTCCAGTGGGTAAGGACACTGCCTTGCAGTGCAAGGGGCGCCGGTTCGATCCCTGGCCTGGGAAGATCCCACGTGCCGCGGAGCGGCTGGACCCATGTGTCCAATTACCAAGCCGGGGCTCTGGCGCGCATGCGCCCAGAGCCGGTGCTCTGCGACGACAGAGGCCACCGCGATGGGAGGCCCACAGGAGCCAAAGAACAAAGACGGATGAAAATAGACAAATGAAAGACCAATAGAAGTGACCTGCCCGCTCCCCTCCCTCCCCAACCCGACCCCTGCCCAAAATAAATAAATAAATAAATCTTTAAAAAAAAAAAAAAATTTTACATTTAACTACAATAAATGGAGACAACTAAAGTAGTAAACGCTTCACCTTTGGTAACTCGGAGCTGTAATTAAGAACACATAATCTAAGAGATGGGCTTGAGTTTGAATCCAGACTCTTGCCCTTAAAGTTGTATAACTTCAAGGAAAATTTAAGCCTATATCTCTGGTTTTCTATTTGCAAAACAGGAGTAACAGTGGAATCTACTTTTATATGGATAAAATAACACACGTAAAGTGCTAAAGTTGTTGGTACCTCTGCTACATAATACTGCACTGTAAAGAGTTTTGCTCAAAGAATTAATATTCTACTTACAGAAGTGACATTTGGCTTCTAACAAAATCTTGAAAATTTGGGGGACACGGTTGGTAACTTCATTACTACCAGAATGAAGAAATACATGAAATTCCTAATAATGCAGATAATGTAAAGGCATTAGAATAAAAGGTAACCTAAGAAATATATCATTAATATAGACTGCCAATTTGGATGTAAAACCAACACCCAAAATAAAGGCTGACTACCAAGAAAAAAGTCACTAAAAATATAAAAACATTAATAGGTTAAAAGTAAAAGAATAAAGGTATAGTATGCAAACATAAATTAAAAGAAAGCTGTAATAGCTGTAATAATATCTGATAAAGACAAAAAAAGGGTTATTACCAGGGATAACAAGGGACACTACGTAATGAAAAATAATTAAAAGCACAAAGAAAACATCAGAAATATGTATCTAGTTAACAACACTGTCCAACTACCAGGGATAACAAGGACACTGCCTTGCAGTGCAAGGGGCGCCGGTTCGATCCCTGGCCTGGGAAGATCCCACGTGCCGCGGAGCGGCTGGACCCATGTGTCCAATTACCAAGCCGGGGCTCTGGCGCGCATGCGCCCAGAGCCGGTGCTCTGCGACGACAGAGGCCACCGCGATGGGAGGCCCACAGGAGCCAAAGAACAAAGACGGATGAAAATAGACAAATGAAAGACCAATAGAAGTGACCTGCCCGCTCCCCTCCCTCCCCAACCCGACCCCTGCCCAAAATAAATAAATAAATAAATCTTTAAAAAAAAAAAAAAATTTTACATTTAACTACAATAAATGGAGACAACTAAAGTAGTAAACGCTTCACCTTTGGTAACTCGGAGCTGTAATTAAGAACACATAATCTAAGAGATGGGCTTGAGTTTGAATCCAGACTCTTGCCCTTAAAGTTGTATAACTTCAAGGAAAATTTAAGCCTATATCTCTGGTTTTCTATTTGCAAAACAGGAGTAACAGTGGAATCTACTTTTATATGGATAAAATAACACACGTAAAGTGCTAAAGTTGTTGGTACCTCTGCTACATAATACTGCACTGTAAAGAGTTTTGCTCAAAGAATTAATATTCTACTTACAGAAGTGACATTTGGCTTCTAACAAAATCTTGAAAATTTGGGGGACACGGTTGGTAACTTCATTACTACCAGAATGAAGAAATACATGAAATTCTAATAATGCAGATAATGTAAAGGCATTAGAATAAAAGGTAACCTAAGAAATATATCATTAATATAGACTGCCAATTTGGATGTAAAACCAACACCCAAAATAAAGGCTGACTACCAAGAAAAAAGTCACTAAAAATATAAAAACATTAATAGGTTAAAAGTAAAAGAATAAAGGTATAGTATGCAAACATAAATTAAAAGAAAGCTGTAATAGCTGTAATAATATCTGATAAAGACAAAAAAAGGGTTATTACCAGGGATAACAAGGGACACTACGTAATGAAAAATAATTAAAAGCACAAAGAAAACATCAGAAATATGTATCTAGTTAACAACACTGTCCAACTACATGAAGATAGACGAAAACAGAGAAAAATCCATAATTAAAACTGAAAGTTTCAACATTTTGTCAGTTCTCAGGAACTGACAGAACAAGCAGACAAAAAATCAGTATGAATACAGATGATCTGAACAACCCAAACAACATTTTGACCACACTGATATTTATAGAACATTTTACCCAATGAAAGCAGAATATGTATTCCTTCAAGTACACAGAGCAGGTGTCAGTTTCCAAATTTTTAAATCCTCAACACTGTTATATTCTATATGAATCTTCAAATCCACTCTACTCTTGATTTATTATATGTTATTATGGGTGAAAATTAAGAAAGTCAACTTCATACAGTTATACAGACAGAAAAGGGACAGCCTTAAGCTCTCTGAAAGAAGAATACCAAAGGTCCTCTAATCATACTAGAAAAACTGTTATAAAATAAACCATATAAAATCAACAGGCCATTTTCCTCCTCATTCTCAACACTCAATTGGTACAGAACTTTGTAACAAACAGTAAGCTCTTCACTACTTCAGTTAAAGAACTATTCAAGAAATAAAAACTGTCAGTAAACATAACTGACCTTTGAACAGTGAGTGAGAGGCACTGACTGCCCCTCTCCTAGTTGAAAATCTGCATTTAACTTTCCTGTCAGTTCTCTGTATCTAAGGATCTACATGAGGAGGGTTAATCAACTATAGACCATGCACTACTGCAATAGCACTTACTGAACAAAAGTCACATGTGAGTGGGCCATGGTCAAGCCCATGTTGTTCAAGGTTCAGCTGTATTCTAAAATTAATTAGGCCACTGAATGGAGATCATTGAGTTACCCAGATTTCTGCCAAGTATAGTAATTTAAGTATAATACAGTAGAAAGGAACACAGAAGCCCTAAACCTCTAGTCCAAAGGCCTGGGTGAAAATCCCAGCAACTAATGATCCACAAGAAAGACTATAAATATTACGTAATGTAAAGTACTAAATAAGACTTGTAGACTATAAATCACTATATACTCCTATGCACATGTAAGAAACTAAACAGTAGGTTCTTCTTGCACGTGTAGAAAGAATATTAAGTTTTACTTACTTTAATCAAAAAATAATTAAAAGCACAAAGAAAACATCAGAAATATGTATCTAGTTAACAACACTGTCCAACTACATGAAGATAGACGAAAACAGAGAAAAATCCATAATTAAAACTGAAAGTTTCAACATTTTGTCAGTTCTCAGGAACTGACAGAACAAGCAGACAAAAAATCAGTATGAATACAGATGATCTGAACAACCCAAACAACATTTTGACCACACTGATATTTATAGAACATTTTACCCAATGAAAGCAGAATATGTATTCCTTCAAGTACACAGAGCAGGTGTCAGTTTCCAAATTTTTAAATCCTCAACACTGTTATATTCTATATGAATCTTCAAATCCACTCTACTCTTGATTTATTATATGTTATTATGGGTGAAAATTAAGAAAGTCAACTTCATACAGTTATACAGACAGAAAAGGGACAGCCTTAAGCTCTCTGAAAGAAGAATACCAAAGGTCCTCTAATCATACTAGAAAAACTGTTATAAAATAAACCATATAAAATCAACAGGCCATTTTCCTCCTCATTCTCAACACTCAATTGGTACAGAACTTTGTAACAAACAGTAAGCTCTTCACTACTTCAGTTAAAGAACTATTCAAGAAATAAAAACTGTCAGTAAACATAACTGACCTTTGAACAGTGAGTGAGAGGCACTGACTGCCCCTCTCCTAGTTGAAAATCTGCATTTAACTTTCCTGTCAGTTCTCTGTATCTAAGGATCTACATGAGGAGGGTTAATCAACTATAGACCATGCACTACTGCAATAGCACTTACTGAACAAAAGTCACATGTGAGTGGGCCATGGTCAAGCCCATGTTGTTCAAGGTTCAGCTGTATTCTAAAATTAATTAGGCCACTGAATGGAGATCATTGAGTTACCCAGATTTCTGCCAAGTATAGTAATTTAAGTATAATACAGTAGAAAGGAACACAGAAGCCCTAAACCTCTAGTCCAAAGGCCTGGGTGAAAATCCCAGCAACTAATGATCCACAAGAAAGACTATAAATATTACGTAATGTAAAGTACTAAATAAGACTTGTAGACTATAAATCACTATATACTCCTATGCACATGTAAGAAACTAAACAGTAGGTTCTTCTTGCACGTGTAGAAAGAATATTATCTTCCCTTAGGATAAATTTAATTTGAGACTTTACTTTGGAATCAACAAAGAAAAATTCTTTTTTTTCTGGTTATATAAACAGGATAAAAAAGAGTTAATTACAAAAGGCAGTATTTTAACTTACATTAAGCTAATTTGAAAAACCATTTAAGCAACATAAAAATGGACAAATATCAATTCTAGAGTTTTGAATATGCTTTTATACTTAAAATCATATAGAAGTATCTTCTTATATAAAAAATTAAATTGACCTTCTGGCTCATATGCTAATATAACATTTTTTTAGGATGTTAAAATGACTCGAAGTTCAATTATATTTAATTTCTAATCTCAATTAGCAAAATCTTCTAACATAAAAGGTAAAATATCTCCACAGATACTATGATATAAAGAAACGGCACCAGCTTTCCCATCTTGCAAGATGGTGGGTGAAAAGGCTGAGAAGCCAGAAA
This sequence comes from Tragulus kanchil, assembly GCA_022376925.1. NCBI lineage: Eukaryota > Metazoa > Chordata > Mammalia > Artiodactyla > Tragulidae > Tragulus > Tragulus kanchil. Next base: position 100,189,052 of record JAIOJX010000004.1, on the reverse strand, counting down.
CTAAGGAAAAACCTGATGCTGGCGACAAAGCTAAAAAGATGAACAAGGTTAAGAAGGGGAAGCCCCATTGCAGCCAAAACCCTGTCCTGGTCAGAGGAACTGGCAGGTATTCCTGATCAGCTACGTATCTAGAAGGCCTTGCATGAGAGGAAGCACTCAGCAGCTAAATCCAAGGTTGAAACGAAAAAGAAGGTTCGGGTCCTTGTTACTGTCACAAAAATAGTTGGTGGCAACAAGAACAGTGGTACCTGAGTGGTCAAACTTCACACAATGCCTAGGTATTACCCAACTGAAGACGTGCCTCGAAAGCTGTTGAGCCATGGCAGAAAGCCCTTCACTGAGCATGTGAGAAAGCTGCCCACCCCAGGGACCATTCTGATCATCCTCACTGGGTGCCACTGGGGTAAGAGGGTTATTTTCCTGAAGCAGCTGGGCAGCAGCTTGCTACTTGTGACTAGGCCTTTGTCCCTCAGTCAAGTTCCTCTGAGTACAACATACCAGATATCTGTCATTGCCACCTTCACCAAAATCAATTTTGTACCCTTCAAAAACTGAAGAAGCCCCAGCACCAGGTAGATCGAATAAAGTACTAAATAAGACTTGTAGACTATAAATCACTATATACTCCTATGCACATGTAAGAAACTAAACAGTAGGTTCTTCTTGCACGTGTAGAAAGAATATTATCTTCCCTTAGGATAAATTTAATTTGAGACTTTACTTTGGAATCAACAAAGAAAAATTCTTTTTTTTCTGGTTATATAAACAGGATAAAAAAGAGTTAATTACAAAAGGCAGTATTTTAACTTACATTAAGCTAATTTGAAAAACCATTTAAGCAACATAAAAATGGACAAATATCAATTCTAGAGTTTTGAATATGCTTTTATACTTAAAATCATATAGAAGTATCTTCTTATATAAAAAATTAAATTGACCTTCTGGCTCATATGCTAATATAACATTTTTTAGGATGTTAAAATGACTCAAGTTCAATTATATTTAATTTCTAATCTCAATTAGCAAAATCTTCTAACATAAAAGGTAAAATATCTCCACAGATACTATGATATAAAGAAACGGCACCAGCTTTCCCATCTTGCAAGATGGTGGGTGAAAAGGCTGAGAAGCCAGAAACTAAGGAAAAACCTGATGCTGGCGACAAAGCTAAAAAGATGAACAAGGTTAAGAAGGGGAAGCCCCATTGCAGCCAAAACCCTGTCCTGGTCAGAGGAACTGGCAGGTATTCCTGATCAGCTACGTATCTAGAAGGCCTTGCATGAGAGGAAGCACTCAGCAGCTAAATCCAAGGTTGAAACGAAAAAGAAGGTTCGGGTCCTTGTTACTGTCACAAAAATAGTTGGTGGCAACAAGAACAGTGGTACCTGAGTGGTCAAACTTCACACAATGCCTAGGTATTACCCAACTGAAGACGTGCCTCGAAAGCTGTTGAGCCATGGCAGAAAGCCCTTCACTGAGCATGTGAGAAAGCTGCCCACCCCAGGGACCATTCTGATCATCCTCACTGGGTGCCACTGGGGTAAGAGGGTTATTTTCCTGAAGCAGCTGGGCAGCAGCTTGCTACTTGTGACTAGGCCTTTGTCCCTCAGTCAAGTTCCTCTGAGTACAACATACCAGATATCTGTCATTGCCACCTTCACCAAAATCAATCTCAGTGAAAATCCCCGAGCATCTCACTGATGCTTACTTCAAGAAGAAGCTGAAGAAGCCCCAGCACCAGGAGGGTGAGATCTTCGACATCGAGAGAGAGAAACACGAGATCACAGACAGCACAAGGTTGATCAGAAAGCTGTGGACTGGGCTTCCCTGGTGGTCCAGTGGGTAAGGACACCGCCTTGCAGTGCAAGGGGCGCCAGTTGGATCCCTGGACTGGGAAGATCTCACATGCTGCAGAGCAGCTGGACCGATGTGTCCAATTACCGAGCCAGAGCTCTGGAGCGCATGCGCCCAGAGCCGGTGCTCTGCAACAACAGAGGCCACTGCGATGGGAGGCCCACACGGGCCCAAGAACAAAGACAGATGAAAATAGATAAATGAAAGACCAATAGAAGTGGCCTGCCCGTCCCTCTTTGTCCCCAACCCGCCCCCTCCATCCGCCCCGCAAAAAAAAAAAAAAAACAAAGAAAGAAACCCATGGTTAAATTAAAAAAAAAATTAAAACACACACACACACACACACAAGAAAGCTGTGGGCTCACAAACTCTGCAAAGCACCAAAGCTGTTCCTCAGCTCCAGGACTACTTCCACTCTGTGTCTGCTCCCACAAATGAAGTCTATCCTCTCAAAAGAGTGTTCTGAGCTTCTTACAAAGAACCTCATTAAATAACTTGTTCATTAAAGAAACAAACGGGACCAAAAAAAAAAAATACTGACTACTGCCCAGAGATAGCTTGCTTTAATAAAGCACACCTGGAAGAACCTTAAAGTAGTCAGTCAGGCTTCCCTGGTGGTGGAGAGTCTATCGTGCAGTGGAGGGGGCACCAGTTTGATACCCGGCCCAGGAAGATCCCACATGCTGCAAAGCTGCTGGGCCAGTGTGTCCAATTACGAGCCAGTGCTCTGTGCCCAAAGTCAGTGCTCTGCAATGAGAGAGGCTACTGCAATGGGAGGCCCACACGGGCCCAAGAACAAAGACAGATGAAAATAGATAAATGAAAGACCAATAGAAGTGGCCTGCCCGTCCCTCTTTGTCCCCAACCCCCCCCCCCCATCCGCCCCCCAAAAAAAAAAAAAAAACAAAGAAAGAAACCCATGGTTAAATTAAAAAAAAAATTAAAACACACACACACACACACACAAGAAAGCTGTGGGCTCACAAACTCTGCAAAGCACCAAAGCTGTTCCTCAGCTCCAGGACTACTTCCACTCTGTGTCTGCTCCCACAAATGAAGTCTATCCTCTCAAAAGAGTGTTCTGAGCTTCTTACAAAGAACCTCATTAAATAACTTGTTCATTAAAGAAACAAACGGGACCAAAAAAAAAAAATACTGACTACTGCCCAGAGATAGCTTGCTTTAATAAAGCACACCTGGAAGAACCTTAAAGTAGTCAGTCAGGCTTCCCTGGTGGTGGAGAGTCTATCGTGCAGTGGAGGGGGCACCAGTTTGATACCCGGCCCAGGAAGATCCCACATGCTGCAAAGCTGCTGGGCCAGTGTGTCCAATTACGAGCCAGTGCTCTGTGCCCAAAGTCAGTGCTCTGCAATGAGAGAGGCTACTGCAATGGGAGGCCCACACAAGCCAAACAATAAAACGATAGATGAAAATAAGTGAATAGAAGACCAATAAAACAGGCCAAAAATTTAAAAAGAGTAGCCAGGGCTTCCCTGGTGGTCCAGTGGGTAAGGACACCGCCTTGCAGTGCAAGGGGAACCGGTTCGATCCCTGGCCTGGGAAGATCCCACATACTGCGGAGCTGCTGGGCCAGTGTGTCCAATTACGAGCCAGTGCTCTGTGCCCAAAGCCGGTGCTCTGCAGCAAGAGAGGCCACTGTGATGGGAGGCCCACACAGGCCAAAGAACAAAGATATATAAAGATATATAAATAAATGAAGGACCAATAGAAGTGGCCAAAAAAAAATTTTTTTTTGAAAAAGAAAATAAAGTAGTCAATCATCCTAACTACACATAAAAAGCTGGACAAACTGTAAAATCAACAGCTCCTCTTAGATCTGAAAGAGATGAGAAGCCAGAGAGCAAATTGCAACCTCGAAACTGGAGAGACAGACAGATGAACACAAAGCAAAGTTTTTTGAGTAGAAACCCATAACCAGCAACCTCTGCAGCAGTCATTGCCAGGGTAGGAATATCTGAATTGTAACTAACAAAACGCTAGAGGCTCAAAGTAGACAACTCAGAGTTAAAACTCCAGGGAGATCTAGTCATATAGGCCATTCCGTATGACTAAAAGCTACTCACAGGTTCACAGAATGCTCATAGGTCCATCATGTTACTAAAGACCTATTTATGGCAGTTTCTTTTGCCTAGTATATTATGTCCAGTTACCAGGTAAAAATTACAAGGCGTAGTAAAATGCAAAAAACCCCATAGCTTGAAAAGATACAGGAAGCATGAGAATCACAGTCAGGTAAGGTTAGGATGCTGGAATTACCATCAGGAATGCACAACTAGGACTAATATGCTATGGGTTCTAATGGATAAACTGGACAGTATCCAAGAACAGATCAGCAATGTAAGCAGAGATAGAAATTCTAAGATCCAAATAAATTAACTTTAGCTTTATGATTCCAAATATGACAGAAAAAGCTGATGTCAAACATCTCTACCAAGAGCAACTAGAACAGTAGGATAAGATGGAAAAGAAAAGAAAAAAAAATGCTTAAATCCACTGAAGAGCTGCCGAAGCATGTAGGAACAGAGAGACCATGATTCTGGAATGGAAGAGAACTACAGAAACGTAGGCTGATGTCCTACAGCTTCAATTCACTTCTGTTGAATGCAAAACCGTAAGCTGAAGATTCTGCCTGCACAGAACGCTACTGCGAGGGAATAGACAAACCAAAGAGCCTTTAGCAGATTCTCATGTTGAGAACGAAAGGCATAAAACTGGTCCAAACATGCAGCCAACTTTTCTCTCAAGGCATGTACCAAATACAGAAGCTAAAGAGATTAAGGAGAGCCTCTGAAAGCCGAACAGAGTTCTCTGCAGTATTCCCAAATGGGAGAAGGAATAGAACAGCAATTCTCAAACTTTTGACCTCAGCACTTCTTTATTATTTGATTATGTGGGTTGTAGTTCTTGCTTTTACCAAATAAAAAACTAAAACTGAGGAATATTTAAAGCATGTAACAACTTTTTAGATAAAAATATTCTTACAATAAAATAACACTTTAATGAAAACTGAGAAAAAACAGTAGCATTACTTTATATTTTTTGCAAACCTCTTTAATGTCTGGTTGAATAGAATATGGCTCAGCTCAGCCCCTGACTTATACTCTAGTTGACAAGCAGGGCAAAGGTGAACTTCTGAAACAACTGACCATCATCAGAAGCCTCCACAATTCATAGGTCCATCATGTTACTAAAGACCTATTTATGGCAGTTTCTTTTGCCTAGTATATTATGTCCAGTTACCAGGTAAAAATTACAAGGCGTAGTAAAATGCAAAAAACCCCATAGCTTGAAAAGATACAGGAAGCATGAGAATCACAGTCAGGTAAGGTTAGGATGCTGGAATTACCATCAGGAATGCACAACTAGGACTAATATGCTATGGGTTCTAATGGATAAACTGGACAGTATCCAAGAACAGATCAGCAATGTAAGCAGAGATAGAAATTCTAAGATCCAAATAAATTAACTTTAGCTTTATGATTCCAAATATGACAGAAAAAGCTGATGTCAAACATCTCTACCAAGAGCAACTAGAACAGTAGGATAAGATGGAAAAGAAAAGAAAAAAAAATGCTTAAATCCACTGAAGAGCTGCCGAAGCATGTAGGAACAGAGAGACCATGATTCTGGAATGGAAGAGAACTACAGAAACGTAGGCTGATGTCCTACAGCTTCAATTCACTTCTGTTGAATGCAAAACCGTAAGCTGAAGATTCTGCCTGCACAGAACGCTACTGCGAGGGAATAGACAAACCAAAGAGCCTTTAGCAGATTCTCATGTTGAGAACGAAAGGCATAAAACTGGTCCAAACATGCAGCCAACTTTTCTCTCAAGGCATGTACCAAATACAGAAGCTAAAGAGATTAAGGAGAGCCTCTGAAAGCCGAACAGAGTTCTCTGCAGTATTCCCAAATGGGAGAAGGAATAGAACAGCAATTCTCAAACTTTTGACCTCAGCACTTCTTTATTATTTGATTATGTGGGTTGTAGTTCTTGCTTTTACCAAATAAAAAACTAAAACTGAGGAATATTTAAAGCATGTAACAACTTTTTAGATAAAAATATTCTTACAATAAAATAACACTTTAATGAAAACTGAGAAAAAACAGTAGCATTACTTTATATTTTTTGCAAACCTCTTTAATGTCTGGTTGAATAGAATATGGCTCAGCTCAGCCCCTGACTTATACTCTAGTTGACAAGCAGGGCAAAGGTGAACTTCTGAAACAACTGACCATCATCAGAAGCCTCCACAATTCTTTATTCACCACAACCAGATCCAGACAAGTCTTGTTAAGCATAGAACCATATGATTAAAAACCACTAGAAAAATATGAACAACACAAAAAACAGGTTCACAGAGCATTCTAGACACTGAAGCATGCACACAAAGACATTAATAAAACTTCATAAGAGAATAAAAGCTTTAAAAAATATCTAGTACACAAGGCAAACGTGAAAGAAACTACTGAAATTAAGAATACATGAGTTTATACTTGGATAAATTCCTAGAAACATACAACCTACCAAGTTTGAATCATAAGGAAACAGCAAATCTGAACAGATTGATTTTACTAGTGAAGAAACTGAATCAGTAATCAAAAATTTCCCCAAAACAAAAGTCCAGGACCTCATGGCCTCAGTGGTAAGTTCTACCAAACATTTAAAGAAGAATTAATAACAGTCTTTTTCAAACTCACTCAAAACACAAAAGAGGAGGGAACACTTCTAAACTCATTTTAAGTTTAGGTCACCATTACCCTATACCAAAACCAGACAAATGTACTACCAAAAAAAGAAATTATAGGCCACTGTTGCTAATGAACACAGAGACAAAAAACAATAAAACATTAGCAAACCAAATCCAACAACACATGAATAGCACTGCAAGGAAAGGAGCCGCAGTAACTCTCCTCCTATTCCAGGAAGGAGCAAACGGTCCTTTTTATTCCTCTCTCCAGCCTGCAGCTTACAGGGTGCCTCTCCCATTCCTTGACAACCAACCTCTCCAGTTCCACTAGATCCAAAGACTTCCCATTAAGGAGAGCCTCTGAAAGCCGAACAGAGTTCTCTGCAGTATTCCCAAATGGGAGAAGGAATAGAACAGCAATTCTCAAACTTTTGACCTCAGCACTTCTTTATTATTTGATTATGTGGGTTGTAGTTCTTGCTTTTACCAAATAAAAAACTAAAACTGAGGAATATTTAAAGCATGTAACAACTTTTTAGATAAAAATATTCTTACAATAAAATAACACTTTAATGAAAACTGAGAAAAAACAGTAGCATTACTTTATATTTTTTGCAAACCTCTTTAATGTCTGGTTGAATAGAATATGGCTCAGCTCAGCCCCTGACTTATACTCTAGTTGACAAGCAGGGCAAAGGTGAACTTCTGAAACAACTGACCATCATCAGAAGCCTCCACAATTCTTTATTCACCACAACCAGATCCAGACAAGTCTTGTTAAGCATAGAACCATATGATTAAAAACCACTAGAAAAATATGAACAACACAAAAAACAGGTTCACAGAGCATTCTAGACACTGAAGCATGCACACAAAGACATTAATAAAACTTCATAAGAGAATAAAAGCTTTAAAAAATATCTAGTACACAAGGCAAACGTGAAAGAAACTACTGAAATTAAGAATACATGAGTTTATACTTGGATAAATTCCTAGAAACATACAACCTACCAAGTTTGAATCATAAGGAAACAGCAAATCTGAACAGATTGATTTTACTAGTGAAGAAACTGAATCAGTAATCAAAAATTTCCCCAAAACAAAAGTCCAGGACCTCATGGCCTCAGTGGTAAGTTCTACCAAACATTTAAAGAAGAATTAATAACAGTCTTTTTCAAACTCACTCAAAACACAAAAGAGGAGGGAACACTTCTAAACTCATTTTAAGTTTAGGTCACCATTACCCTATACCAAAACCAGACAAATGTACTACCAAAAAAAGAAATTATAGGCCACTGTTGCTAATGAACACAGAGACAAAAAACAATAAAACATTAGCAAACCAAATCCAACAACACATGAATAGCACTGCAAGGAAAGGAGCCGCAGTAACTCTCCTCCTATTCCAGGAAGGAGCAAACGGTCCTTTTTATTCCTCTCCTCTCCAGCCTGCAGCTTACAGGGGTGCCTCTCCCATTCCTTGACAACCAACCTCTCCAGTTCCACTAGATCCAAAGATTCTTTCCTCCCTTCCCTTCCTTCGTCTATTTTCTTCCTTTAATTCCATTTCCAACCAATTTAGTTTTCTGTTGAATGATATCTTTCCCCATTTCCTTCTTTTTCATTTTCTGTTTATGTGTTTTCATTTCTAACTCCATTTGGCAAGGGTTGGGGGGTGCAGGGGTGGGAGGGAGGAGTGGGGAGTGTTGGGGAAGGTGATACACATTCTGAATAATCAAAGAAAGTTTTTAAGTGGAAAATAAAAAATTAAACATCTGAATGTGGGCCTCTAATTTCCCTAATGTATCATCTGCACAATGCCTGTCTCCTAGCAATGCATGAGAGTTGAAAAAGGTTTGTTATTTATAAACAAGGCCACTCAAAATAAAAATAAGTTGATAAACAATTGAATACATGGACTACCAAAGGCTATCATCTAAATCAACACTTTTCAGGGCTTCCCCTGGTGGTCCAGTGGGTAAGGACACCGCCTTGCAGTGCAAGGGGCGCCGGTTCGATCCCTGGCCTGGGAAGATCCCACGTGCCGCGGAGCGGCTGGACTGATGTGTCCAATTACCGAGCCAGACGCGCCCAGAGCCGGCTCTCTGCAACGACAGATGCCACCGCGATGGGAGGCCCACAAGAGCCAAAGAACAGATTGATTTTACTAGTGAAGAAACTGAATCAGTAATCAAAATTTCCCAAAACAAAAGTCCAGGACCTCATGGCCTCAGTGGTAAGTTCTACCAAACATTTAAAGAAGAATTAATAACAGTCTTTTCAAACTCACTCAAAACACAAAAGAGGAGGGAACACTTCTAAACTCATTTTAAGTTTAGGTCACCATTACCCTATACCAAAACCAGACAAATGTACTACCAAAAAAAGAAATTATAGGCCACTGTTGCTAATGAACACAGAGACAAAAAACAATAAAACATTAGCAAACCAAATCCAACAACACATGAATAGCACTGCAAGGAAAGGAGCCGCAGTAACTCTCCTCCTATTCCAGGAAGGAGCAAACGGTCCTTTTTATTCCTCTCCTCTCCAGCCTGCAGCTTACAGGGGTGCCTCTCCCATTCCTTGACAACCAACCTCTCCAGTTCCACTAGATCCAAAGATTCTTTTCTGCTTCCCCTTCCTTCGTCTATTTTCTTCCTTTAATTCCATTTCCAACCAATTTAGTTTTCTGTTGAATGATATCTTTCCCCATTTCCTTCTTTTTCATTTTCTGTTTATGTGTTTTCATTTCTAACTCCATTTGGCAAGGGTTGGGGGGTGCAGGGGTGGGAGGGAGGAGTGGGGAGTGTTGGGGAAGGTGATACACATTCTGAATAATCAAAGAAAGTTTTTAAGTGGAAAATAAAAAATTAAACATCTGAATGTGGGCCTCTAATTTCCCTAATGTATCATCTGCACAATGCCTGTCTCCTAGCAATGCATGAGAGTTGAAAAAGGTTTGTTATTTATAAACAAGGCCACTCAAAATAAAAATAAGTTGATAAACAATTGAATACATGGACTACCAAAGGCTATCATCTAAATCAACACTTTTCAGGGCTTCCCCTGGTGGTCCAGTGGGTAAGGACACCGCCTTGCAGTGCAAGGGGCGCCAGTTCGATCCCTGGCCTGGGAAGATCCCACGTGCCGTGGAGCGGCTGGACCGATGTGTCCAATTACCGAGCCAGACGCGCCCAGAGCCAGCGCTCTGCAACGACAGATGCCACTGCGATGGGAGGCCCACAGGAGCCAAAGAACAAAGACGGATGAACACAGAGAAACGAAAGACCAACAGAAGTGGCCCACCTGCTCCCCTCCCTCCCCAACCCGATCCCCACCCAAAATAAATAAATAAATAAATCTTTAAAAAAATAAATAAATAAATCAACACTTTTCAATGTTTATTTCCTAAAGCAATAGCCCAACCAGACACTCTGAACGCTGGTACATATAATGGTTTCATGGTTATACCACAAAGCACAGTAGGCTCTTAAGTCTAAGAAATTCTGAATGAAGTAAACTTATTTAATTTTATTATCTCACTGAAGTTCCCAAACTTAAGCTAATGAGCATTTTTCCTACAACACTTAGTAATATCCCACAGAACACACATTTAGGAAATGGTAATCCCATCCACTGATTAAGATATACCATGCAAAATAGCAGTATTCTTAATCTTATAGTCTCAATGGTTTTAAAATGTTGCTGCCTTTTGAAAAACCAAAAATGAATTGACACAGAAAATAATTACCAAGTTGCTAGGTAAAAAGTGACTTACTTTAAATATACACGTGTATATTTACCTTAGGCAGGTTACCCAGATTTATTTTAAAATTAGGCTATAATCACTACTTTGGATCTTTTTTTAAAGGGGAGAATAAAGAGTAAAATGTTATTTAAAGTCCACTGGATCCTATGGAATAGACTCTTTTACAAATATTAAGACCTAAGTTTGTTCTCATTTTTCCCCGCGTTCATTTTTACGTTTGAACTTTTTCTCAAGTAGGAGAAAATCATGGAATATTAGCTACAAAGTTGAATGAATACACAAGTATGTTATATATGCACTTAACATAAAGAGATGTTATATACAGACTTTTCTGAAGGTATACTATATAAAAGTATAAAAAATAGACACGTCACTTTACCTTTAAGGTGCACTACAAATTATTTACTTCAAGGGTTTTAAAGAGCATATTTTAAAGTACACACATTTTACCTGAAAGCTCCGTAAAGTGGTCTGTACCAACAGACAAATGAACAAGGAGTAAAAAGCAAGAACCACAGGATACTCAATCCAAAATCAACCCCTCTTGGAGGATCAACACAAAACCAAGCCAAGCATCCGAAGATATTTAGAAACAGTGTTACAGCATGGACTGTGGAATCAAAAAACAAAATAGAAAAGAAATATTTACATTCAATTTATGTGCTCATTCAAAAAAACTATAAATGAAAGAATACTTCCTAAGAGCAAATGTATTCTACCCCATTTCCATTCAGTATTTTTCAAAACATTATTTCTTACACGTTTGCTTTGAAAACAGAGTAGTCACAGGAAAAGGAGTCCTAATACATGCACTGTTTGGCAGAAACTCTTTTGGCCCTGTCCTAATGAGCAATTCCACAGCTAAACCAGAGAAGCACAACCTGAAGGGCTTCTTCTCTGAGAAGGAAACATGTGATGTCTCTTGATCCCAGGCCCAAGCATAAAAGGAGTGGCTGCCAGGCAAAGAACCAGGACCTGGGAGGAAAGAGATCCTATGCTCAGAACTATAATTTTTATACAATAGGGCTACAGGCTCCCCCCAGCGTGAATTACACAAGAGGATACTAGAGATGTCCCCTATGCAATCTCATTGTAACATTCTCAAGCAATAAAATTAGTCATTGGACTAAAACTACTAATACAACAGAAACTTCCAGTGACTCTAGAGTAAATCTATAAGGATTATTAATTCATCTTCATAAAGTTGCCCATTTTTAAAAGTTCTGTCATTATAAACAATGTTTTGGTAGGGGATTACATTTATTTTAAAAAATAAAGTTTACTATGACGCACCTTACCTACCATGGCAAATCTTCCTTTTTGTTAACACAAATAGATCTTGGCAAACTCCTCCTATATTCTTATTTACTTTACCTGACCAAATCCCAAAAATATCTGAGTAATATCTAAAAACACTATTATCCTAAAGAATATAATTATAATTAGTAACTTTTTAAAGGATTATATTTAGTAACTTTTTGAATTATAATTAGTAACTTTTTAAATATTATAATTAGTAACTTTTTTAAAGTATTTTTAAAAAGTGTATTCACAGGCTGAATGTATTACAAGAAATAAATCATTTCAAAAGCTAACGTACACTTAATGTAAATTATCAATACAATAAAAATACATCAACAATTAAAAATAACAAATGGAAAACCTAGTGAGTATAAATTTTAAAAATCAATAATTAAAAATAACAAATGGAAAACCTAGTGAGTATAAATTTTAAAAATCAATACTCATTAAAAACTTTTTTAAAATCTCTTTAAAGTATTAATCAAAAAATGAATACTTAATGAAACAAGATACAAACACATTCTAGGATACCTCTAAACTTGCTCTCATCTAACAACCAGATAAATACACAAATGCTACAGAAGGAGAGCTCCAAAGGAAGAATGAAAACACATGGACTAGAGTGACATACTGAGCTAGTCAACCTTTGCGCATTTCAGCTTTTCAACTAGAGATTGCACAAGCCCTTCCAGCTTTAAAACTGCATCCCATTCTACTCACAGGAAAGACTCTTACTTATTCCTATTAGGATTCCTAATCATAAAAGCTAACTTACAATAAATTGACTCAAAATCTTTTGCCTCAAAATAAAGGTACTTCTGTTATGGGCTTAAAAACAGAATTCAAAAGATTGTGAGATATTATTCTCTAATATTAAATGGCATCCAATTGCCTAAAAATGTTTTAAATATTCAGAGCATTAAGTCAAATTTCAGCCTCCAAAGAAGTAACTATTTAAAGTTTATCTTCAAATCTGTTTGAGAAAAAGAAACATACGAGTATATGTGTTTTAAAATTCTTCCAAGAATAAATTAAAATATCAATTAAATTTTGTGTAATTAACATTTTTCCATATGTGTTTTCACAGTAATCATTAACTGTGATCAATAAGTCATTCATTTGTAACCCAACGAAGAGTAATGTAGGTCTACTTACTAAACAATCAGTCCACTAAAACAGAGACCAAAAAACACAAAGAAGGCAAGGCAATATGAAACGCACAATTCTATGTTGTTGATTTCAGTCCAATTTCAGTCCACGTTATGGATTTCAACTGTGGGTAAAACACTTAAGATAATTTTAGGCCATTTCATTTATATGATTCCCAAGTTGAATGATTCTCCTTTTTATAAAATTTCAATTTGCTTTATTAATCATTCAAATTTGGTATTAGTGTACCTAAATTTGCAACTATCATTAGAGTACTCTTCTTGTTAAGTCCTGCATTACAATATAGATACCTAACACAAACAACTTTAGGACAGTATATTAACTTCTTCACTAAATGGTCTTTTATGTAGCTTGTGTTTTTTTCCTTTTTTTTTAAATTCAAGAGTATACTCAGAGAAGTTGAGATTGATTTCATATTGTTATTGCTAATTGTTTCAATTCCTTTATAGAGAATATTATTTGCTTCAAGAAAAGTACCCTTGACAGCATATCTTCAACACTTTTGAGTTTAAAACATAAATTACTTCTTTATTTTGATACCTTGTAGGTGTGCAAAATGGAAATCTAAAGCCATCCAACTCCAATCTTACTTGCTGAGTGATCTTGGGCAAGTTACCTCAGATTCTCTTAAACTTTCGTTTCTCAATCTGTAAAACTAGATAATATAGGACCTGCTTCATAGCATGGTTAAGATTTAATAATCCAATGTAGTATGGTAATTAGCTCTGTGCTTGGCAAAGAGAAAATCCTCAATAAATACTATCTCTTGTTAAAATTATTATTATAGTGTGAAAGCATTAGTCAACTCCAAAATCAGTACAAAGATAACACTTTTTGAAAATAATTTATTCAAAGAGCCTATGTCTTATGAAATTGAGAGACCTTACTGAGCTGGCACTAGATCATACTTTGTTCCAGGTAATGCTTCTTCAAACTGGAACCTTAACTGGATGGAGTCTTGAGCCCTTCTTTCAGATCTGCCAACTGAACACGGTTAGGGAAAGCTATAGCCAACTATGTTATTCGTTAAGAACCTCAGAAAGTTACCTGTTACTAGGACAAAACAGACCTACTTGGAAACAATCAGTACTGGTAAAGCAGTTAACCCTTTAGTTAAAATTCATCATCTTCCCCATTCAATCTTGATTTAACAAATTCCCTATAAAATTTTCTTCCAACACCCATCCACCCCATTTAAAATATTATTTTTTCACTAATAAGTTGAAAAACTTATACTTACAACGCTAGGCCAATTTCTGTCAATTGAGAAAACAATTATTTTTATCTGTATATATTTAATGATATATTGATTAAATAAAGTATGACATTTAGTATGGACAGATATGGAATCAAAACCTTTAACAATAAAAATATGTAATATTAGTGATACTCAGGATTAACCAAAGAAATCAGATTGAAAACATAATCTCAAAAGAAACTAAAAATAAGACTTAAACATGTACTACCCTTAAGGAATCACTTCTCATATTCCAAAGCGACTTCACAATGTTCCTGAAAGATTTTTAGGAATATGATCTCATATTTGGTAGAGACAGACTCCCTAATCGTACAGTAGGAACACACAGATTTCCTTAACAACGATGTACTTCACAAAGGACCCAACAGCTGTGCACATGAGAAGTCATGAGAGATAGCTCTCCTACTGACACATTTAAGTGATGTTAAATGGGGCTAAGACTGCTGTTTGGAACAAAAATCAAACAATAGTGGCAACTCTGTGTACACAGAAAAACTGGTAACAGCTTGACATTTTAGTCTTAATATTCCTTGTGTTGTAATTACATCCAAAGTATTGTGGACATCATGAAGTACAATGGATTGTAATTATATTCAAAGTACTGTGCACATCAAAGTATTTAGTTACAATATTCTGCATGCTGTAACTATATTCCAACTATTGTGAGCCTAAAATGTATATCCTAATGTTCTATTTATTGAAACAGCCTGTATTAATTAGGCACTTTCAATAATAAAAGTGTTCATCACCACTTGAAAGGTAAAAGTAAATTGTGCTCAAAGGCTCTACGAAAAATAGTTTATTATTTTAGTACTAAATCTGCCAACTGAACACGGTTAGGGAAAGCTATAGCCAACTATGTTATTCGTTAAGAACCTCAGAAAGTTACCTGTTACTAGGACAAAACAGACCTACTTGGAAACAATCAGTACTGGTAAAGCAGTTAACCCTTTAGTTAAAATTCATCATCTTCCCCATTCAATCTTGATTTAACAAATTCCCTATAAAATTTTCTTCCAACACCCATCCACCCCATTTAAAATATTATTTTTTCACTAATAAGTTGAAAAACTTATACTTACAACGCTAGGCCAATTTCTGTCAATTGAGAAAACAATTATTTTTATCTGTATATATTTAATGATATATTGATTAAATAAAGTATGACATTTAGTATGGACAGATATGGAATCAAAACCTTTAACAATAAAAATATGTAATATTAGTGATACTCAGGATTAACCAAAGAAATCAGATTGAAAACATAATCTCAAAAGAAACTAAAAATAAGACTTAAACATGTACTACCCTTAAGGAATCACTTCTCATATTCCAAAGCGACTTCACAATGTTCCTGAAAGATTTTTAGGAATATGATCTCATATTTGGTAGAGACAGACTCCCTAATCGTACAGTAGGAACACACAGATTTCCTTAACAACGATGTACTTCACAAAGGACCCAACAGCTGTGCACATGAGAAGTCATGAGAGATAGCTCTCCTACTGACACATTTAAGTGATGTTAAATGGGGCTAAGACTGCTGTTTGGAACAAAAATCAAACAATAGTGGCAACTCTGTGTACACAGAAAAACTGGTAACAGCTTGACATTTTAGTCTTAATATTCCTTGTGTTGTAATTACATCCAAAGTATTGTGGACATCATGAAGTACAATGGATTGTAATTATATTCAAAGTACTGTGCACATCAAAGTATTTAGTTACAATATTCTGCATGCTGTAACTATATTCCAACTATTGTGAGCCTAAAATGTATATCCTAATGTTCTATTTATTGAAACAGCCTGTATTAATTAGGCACTTTCAATAATAAAAGTGTTCATCACCACTTGAAAGGTAAAAGTAAATTGTGCTCAAAGGCTCTACGAAAAATAGTTTATAATATTTCAGTATCTTCTGTCCTTTTTAAAGATGGTCTTAACGCTTTCATAGCTTTCATTTGCATAAGATAGTATGAATAATTATTTCAAAGGGTTATTACCTAGATAAGATTTTTCACAGAAAATCGATCATTGCAAAATTCCACTATATGATAAGGAAGTCCCTTTCTCCAAAGAATGCCAGTTCTCAATATGTATCCCTTCCTCAGATAAGAACTTAAATTGCTGGGCTTCCCTGGTGGTCCAGTGGGTGGAGAGTCTGCCTTGCAGTGCAAGGGGCACCAGTTCCATCCCTGGCTTGAGAAGATTCCATGTGCCACAGAGCGGCTGGGCCGGTGTGTCTAATTACAAGCCAGGGCTCTAGAGTGCATGCAGCCAGAGCCAGTGCTCTGAAATGAGAGAGGTCACTGCCATGGGAGGCCCACACATGCCAAAGAATAAAAAGATGGATGAAAATATGAAATATAAAAATAAAACAAGCATGATGGGAATACAAATTTTAAAAAAAGAACTTAAATTGCCACAGTACAATTCTGATGTTAACTATATAGTATGCGTCACTCAAATTTAAAATATCTATAGGAAAAGACCAATTTATAATTCTACCTTAATACAGGAGCTTTTAAAAGTAGATTTAGACATTAAAATGTAAACACTTTCAAACAAATATATAATTTATTTTATACTCACACATCCATAAGTAGTACATAATCATTTTAACTACAGGAATATCATTTAAGTGATGTTAAATGGGGCTAAGACTGCTGTTTGGAACAAAAATCAAACAATAGTGGCAACTCTGTGTACACAGAAAAACTGGTAACAGCTTGACATTTTAGTCTTAATATTCCTTGTGTTGTAATTACATCCAAAGTATTGTGGACATCATGAAGTACAATGGATTGTAATTATATTCAAAGTACTGTGCACATCAAAGTATTTAGTTACAATATTCTGCATGCTGTAACTATATTCCAACTATTGTGAGCCTAAAATGTATATCCTAATGTTCTATTTATTGAAACAGCCTGTATTAATTAGGCACTTTCAATAATAAAAGTGTTCATCACCACTTGAAAGGTAAAAGTAAATTGTGCTCAAAGGCTCTACGAAAAATAGTTTATAATATTTCAGTATCTTCTGTCCTTTTTAAAGATGGTCTTAACGCTTTCATAGCTTTCATTTGCATAAGATAGTATGAATAATTATTTCAAAGGGTTATTACCTAGATAAGATTTTTCACAGAAAATCGATCATTGCAAAATTCCACTATATGATAAGGAAGTCCCTTTCTCCAAAGAATGCCAGTTCTCAATATGTATCCCTTCCTCAGATAAGAACTTAAATTGCTGGGCTTCCCTGGTGGTCCAGTGGGTGGAGAGTCTGCCTTGCAGTGCAAGGGGCACCAGTTCCATCCCTGGCTTGAGAAGATTCCATGTGCCACAGAGCGGCTGGGCCGGTGTGTCTAATTACAAGCCAGGGCTCTAGAGTGCATGCAGCCAGAGCCAGTGCTCTGAAATGAGAGAGGTCACTGCCATGGGAGGCCCACACATGCCAAAGAATAAAAAGATGGATGAAAATATGAAATATAAAAATAAAACAAGCATGATGGGAATACAAATTTTAAAAAAAGAACTTAAATTGCCACAGTACAATTCTGATGTTAACTATATAGTATGCGTCACTCAAATTTAAAATATCTATAGGAAAAGACCAATTTATAATTCTACCTTAATACAGGAGCTTTTAAAAGTAGATTTAGACATTAAAATGTAAACACTTTCAAACAAATATATAATTTATTTTATACTCACACATCCATAAGTAGTACATAATCTTTACTGTCTTTTGGAATTCTACAGGAATATCTACAGAAAAATCCTGATAGAAACAAGGGCCCACAGGAAAATTGTCAGGAAGAGGTGGCCAATTGTTTTTTCTGCCTGCAAATTAAAAAAAAAAAGTAAGTTATTTATATAAGAATAAATACATGCTCTTCTTTTTGCATGTAATTATTTGTTTCATAATAAAGAAGAATATAATCTATTCTTTCAATAGATGTTTCAAAAGTACAACCTGTAATAACTACATTCCTACAACTCTGAAGACCAAGTTTTTTATTTTTAAAATTTTTTCCCAAAATATCAATTAGATAATAATTTTCCAGTGTCATACCACTTATGTAAGTTGAAACAAGAAAAGAAAAAGAAGACATATCTTGTGACTTTGCCCTAAAAAGAGGTTTATTGCAAAGTCCGAAGATTCTGGCTCTCACATGAAATCCAAGCAGATTTTAAATCTCTACCATGTCCTCCTCAGTGTCTTCGATCTTTAAATTTAATCCATAACCCATATGGAGAGGCAAGACCTGCTTCTGAATCTTTTGAGTTTTCTACTGTTAATTCCATGAAGAAACACAAGCTAACCAACATCAAAGAACCAGATTTGGAAATCTCCAAGTCTGGAAAAAATAATGTCAAAAGGACACATGTAAAAAAATCATAAAACTATGTAAAAATCACATAAAACAGTCATGAGAAAGAAGTCAAGGAATTACAGCACCTTCAAAAACCTAAAGAGAAAAATTACAACTGTAAGCAGAAGGAAAGCCAGCTCAGAGCCGGGTGCTCTGAAATGAGAGAGGTCACTGCCATGGGAGGCCCACACATGCCAAAGAATAAAAAGATGGATGAAAATATGAAATATAAAAATAAAACAAGCATGATGGGAATACAAATTTTAAAAAAAGAACTTAAATTGCCACAGTACAATTCTGATGTTAACTATATAGTATGCGTCACTCAAATTTAAAATATCTATAGGAAAAGACCAATTTATAATTCTACCTTAATACAGGAGCTTTTAAAAGTAGATTTAGACATTAAAATGTAAACACTTTCAAACAAATATATAATTTATTTTATACTCACACATCCATAAGTAGTACATAATCTTTACTGTCTTTTGGAATTCTACAGGAATATCTACAGAAAATCCTGATAGAAACAAGGGCCCAGAGGAAAATTGTCAGGAAGAGGTGGCCAATTGTTTTTTCTGCCTGCAAATTAAAAAAAAAAAGTAAGTTATTTATATAAGAATAAATACATGCTCTTCTTTTTGCATGTAATTATTTGTTTCATAATAAAGAAGAATATAATCTATTCTTTCAATAGATGTTTCAAAAGTACAACCTGTAATAACTACATTCCTACAACTCTGAAGACCAAGTTTTTTATTTTTAAAATTTTTTCCCAAAATATCAATTAGATAATAATTTTCCAGTGTCATACCACTTATGTAAGTTGAAACAAGAAAAGAAAAAGAAGACATATCTTGTGACTTTGCCCTAAAAAGAGGTTTATTGCAAAGTCCGAAGATTCTGGCTCTCACATGAAATCCAAGCAGATTTTAAATCTCTACCATGTCCTCCTCAGTGTCTTCGATCTTTAAATTTAATCCATAACCCATATGGAGAGGCAAGACCTGCTTCTGAATCTTTTGAGTTTTCTACTGTTAATTCCATGAAGAAACACAAGCTAACCAACATCAAAGAACCAGATTTGGAAATCTCCAAGTCTGGAAAAAATAATGTCAAAAGGACACATGTAAAAAAATCATAAAACTATGTAAAAATCACATAAAACAGTCATGAGAAAGAAGTCAAGGAATTACAGCACCTTCAAAAACCTAAAGAGAAAAAAATTTCAACTGTAAGCAGAGGAAATGTGTCTATATAAAGAAATCAGACTGAAAATAGGGCTTGGGAAGTGCAGGATTGGGGAGGAAGATAAAAAACTAAAGAAGTCAAAACGCTGAAAACAAAGAGCAAAAATAGTATGTAAAGGTCATTTTCTCATTTTAGATATCATATCCCATACTTTTATAAATGAGATTTTACATACTTTTTCATAGGCCAGGAAAATTCTCAGTGTGGGAAAAAAAGCATCCTCTATTTCTGGCTCTTCCCAATATGTCTCCACTGTTTTATCATTCTTTTCAAACTTTATACAGTTCACACATCTCTCCTACAAGTCTCATACTACTTGAGAAGTAGAGAACAGTAGTAAAGAACAGAGGCTCTGAAACTAGAAGCACCAACACACGTACCAGCTAGGAGACCTTGGGCAACTCAACCTTCTGAAGACTTTGTTTTTACACTTGTAAAGTGAGAACAACTTACCACCCTTTCCGGAACTGTGCTGAGGATGAAGCGAGTTAACAGATGAAACGGATTTCAATGTATAACAAGTCTCAATTTCTCATACTTCATTACTAGTCCATTTATTAAAACATCTCTCATAAAAGCAATTTGTATTAGTCAAAGCTAAGGGAACAAGACATGAATTTTAGAAACACTGATCTCAATCAAATGTCTAGTTTCTTCTTTCACAGATGCTGTCTCTGATGCTGCAAGCAAGGAATGTCCCTTTTCCAAGCCAAAAGGAAGATTCTGGCTCTCACATGAAATCCAAGCAGATTTTAAATCTCTACCATGTCCTCCTCAGTGTCTTCGATCTTTAAATTTAATCCATAACCCATATGGAGAGGCAAGACCTGCTTCTGAATCTTTTGAGTTTTCTACTGTTAATTCCATGAAGAAACACAAGCTAACCAACATCAAAGAACCAGATTTGGAAATCTCCAAGTCTGGAAAAAATAATGTCAAAAGGACACATGTAAAAAAATCATAAAACTATGTAAAAATCACATAAAACAGTCATGAGAAAGAAGTCAAGGAATTACAGCACCTTCAAAAACCTAAAGAGAAAAAATTACAACTGTAAGCAGAGGAAATGTGTCTATATAAAGAAATCAGACTGAAAATAGGGCTTGGGAAGTGCAGGATTGGGGAGGAAGATAAAAAACTAAAGAAGTCAAAACGCTGAAAACAAAGAGCAAAAATAGTATGTAAAGGTCATTTTCTCATTTTAGATATCATATCCCATACTTTTATAAATGAGATTTTACATACTTTTTCATAGGCCAGGAAAATTCTCAGTGTGGGAAAAAAAGCATCCTCTATTTCTGGCTCTTCCCAATATGTCTCCACTGTTTTATCATTCTTTTCAAACTTTATACAGTTCACACATCTCTCCTACAAGTCTCATACTACTTGAGAAGTAGAGAACAGTAGTAAAGAACAGAGGCTCTGAAACTAGAAGCACCAACACACGTACCAGCTAGGAGACCTTGGGCAACTCAACCTTCTGAAGACTTTGTTTTTACACTTGTAAAGTGAGAACAACTTACCACCCTTTCCGGAACTGTGCTGAGGATGAAGCGAGTTAACAGATGAAACGGATTTCAATGTATAACAAGTCTCAATTTCTCATACTTCATTACTAGTCCATTTATTAAAACATCTCTCATAAAAGCAATTTGTATTAGTCAAAGCTAAGGGAACAAGACATGAATTTTAGAAACACTGATCTCAATCAAATGTCTAGTTTCTTCTTTCACAGATGCTGTCTCTGATGCTGCAAGCAAGGAATGTCCCAGGATAAATGTGTCCTCATGAGGGTAGACTTACATATTCTAAGATAAGGAAGAGATAGGCAGTATAGTATCACTATCCTAACACTGTCATTCCATCATCATCCAGACCAAAATAATTTGTCTAGTTTTCTCATCCCTTCATATCTAGAGGCTTGCTATCTCTCCCTAAGCTAGTTCTTTGAACTGACTGATCTTTGGTCATCACAGCCTAAATGGATTTCACAGCAAATAATCAATTCATCCCATTTCTTTGTTACTGTTGTTCAGTCACTAAATTCTGTCTGACTCATTTGAGATCTCATAGACTGCAGCCCACCAGGCTCATGGGATTCTCAAGGCAAGAATACTGGAGCAGGTTGCCATTTCCTTCTCCAGGGGATCTTCCTGATCCAGGAATCAAACCTGTGTCTCCTGCACTGGCAGGCAGATTATTTACCACTGAATCACCACGGAAATTACTCCTTTGGCACCATCAAAACACCCAAGCTTCCTAGCGTTACCATAGATGTATATTTTTAACATGGTTTGACATATACAGATATACTTGTGAGGACGGGCAGATTAACTTGAAACTACTCTGAATAAACTAGAAGTTAACAGCTAAACACAGTCAAAACACAGGCACACTCCCATGTACTCACAAAGCTTCAATAGACCAGCTGGAGGTACAAATGCAGACTCAAAGGCTCCTAACTTTACAATAAACTAAAATCATCTTATTTTCATTCACTTGTGAAGAGGCAAACACCATTCTAATCTATCAAAACAACTGTAAATCAGCCAAGATCAGAGAACTACAGATTATCAAAGAGGAAATCTGCCATGTCTGATCTTCCTGATAGAATAACAGGGCAGAGCTCTATCCACAAACCACAAATGACCAAAGCTAGTGCAGGCCTATTTTAAAGAGGTTAAAAGTTATTTTTATTTCAAATGTCTTTGGATACTACCATGTTGACTGAGGTTTTGCATTTCTCGTTCTCGACGATCTAATTCTGCTGCTTTTCTTTCTAGTTCTTCCTGGCGCTTAAGAAGTTCAGCTTGGGCCAAGGCATGTTCCTTAACAGAAAATAAGGGAACAAGTTGTTAGAAGTAGAAAATACAGTAACATGTCTGCTTCTTCTATACTCCTACTTCTCTACCATGCTAGAAACCTAAACTGAATGCTATTCCATGATACAAGAATTCACTAAAGATTACAGTTTCAGAAGATACTATGAAAATGGCCCATTTTGGTCTTCTGGTTATGAAAACCCTCAGTAGAAATGTTGGGCCCATTATGACAAGAAAAAATTCTTTCGGTAACAGCAGTCAGAATCCTAAGGTAAATGGAAAAATGAAATTAAGGGTAACTCTGTAGCTAAACTGAAAGTGAAACTGTCTGATTCTTTGCAACCCATGGACAAGCCATGGAATTCTCCAGGTAAGAATACTGGAGTGGGTAGCCCTTCCCTTCTCCGCAGGATCTTCCCAACCTAGGGAGATTAAACCCACATCTCCCACATTTCATGGTGGATTCTTTACTGTCTGAGGCACCAGGGAGGGACTGAGACAAAGAGAACAGTTGAGAAAAAGAGGCAAATGGAGAAAAGGACAATTAAATTGACTCTTGTGCACTGTATTCAATGGTACAGAAGGCTCCCAGTGCAAGAATATTATATAATAACTTTTATTTTATAAGATAATGAGGTAAAAGGAAGATACGGTTAAGAAATTCTGGTTTATAATTCCATCTGCCTTTCTGTAATACCAAGCATCTTATTCATCTCCTTTTTTCTTGGTATTTCTGCCATCTTCAACTTCCTACCATTATGCTTCAGCCATCATAACTCTCTTCCAATAATATATATTGATCTTATCATGTTTCATAATAGAGCAAACATATGTGAAGAGGCAAACACCATTCTAATCTATCAAAACAACTGTAAATCAGCCAAGATCAGAGAACTACAGATTATCAAAGAGGAAATCTGCCATGTCTGATCTTCCTGATAGAATAACAGGGCAGAGCTCTATCCACAAACCACAAATGACCAAAGCTAGTGCAGGCCTATTTTAAAGAGGTTAAAAGTTATTTTTATTTCAAATGTCTTTGGATACTACCATGTTGACTGAGGTTTTGCATTTCTCGTTCTCGACGATCTAATTCTGCTGCTTTTCTTTCTAGTTCTTCCTGGCGCTTAAGAAGTTCAGCTTGGGCCAAGGCATGTTCCTTAACAGAAAAAAAGGGGAACAAGTTGTTAGAAGTAGAAAATACAGTAACATGTCTGCTTCTTCTATACTCCTACTTCTCTACCATGCTAGAAACCTAAACTGAATGCTATTCCATGATACAAGAATTCACTAAAGATTACAGTTTCAGAAGATACTATGAAAATGGCCCATTTTGGTCTTCTGGTTATGAAAACCCTCAGTAGAAATGTTGGGCCCATTATGACAAGAAAAATTTTTTCGGTAACAGCAGTCAGAATCCTAAGGTAAATGGAAAAAGAAATTAAGGGTAACTCTGTAGCTAAACTGAAAGTGAAACTGTCTGATTCTTTGCAACCCATGGACAAGCCATGGAATTCTCCAGGTAAGAATACTGGAGTGGGTAGCCCTTCCCTTCTCCGCAGGATCTTCCCAACCTAGGGAGATTAAACCCACATCTCCCACATTTCATGGTGGATTCTTTACTGTCTGAGGCACCAGGGAGGGACTGAGACAAAGAGAACAGTTGAGAAAAAGAGGCAAATGGAGAAAAGGACAATTAAATTGACTCTTGTGCACTGTATTCAATGGTACAGAAGGCTCCCAGTGCAAGAATATTATATAATAACTTTTATTTTATAAGATAATGAGGTAAAAGGAAGATACGGTTAAGAAATTCTGGTTTATAATTCCATCTGCCTTTCTGTAATACCAAGCATCTTATTCATCTCCTTTTTTCTTGGTATTTCTGCCATCTTCAACTTCCTACCATTATGCTTCGCTCAGCCATCATAACTCTCTTCCAATAATATATATTGATCTTATCATTGTTACTATAATAGAGCTGTGTATTAACAAGTGAAACCAAAACCAATAAAAATTTCACTACACATTATACACCAAGATGATATATGAAGTTAGTAACTGCTAATAATGGAGCAAAGCAAACTCTATACCTTGAAAAAGATGTATCAGTATTATAGAAATAAGAAACTACTAACCCAGTATCTAAAATGAGTCAAAAATTAAACAAGAAGGGTAAATCAACCATACTCCAATAAAACTTAGTCAGGAATGCACTATATAAAGAATTATTTGCTCTGAAAGCAAATGTTACTGACACTGTAATTTCCAATACGAATTTACACATGCAACATGAACTAACCTTTGCAATCTGTGTATAAGCTGGGTGCTCCTCTGTTGGTTTCATTATTGCTGGTTGTGTACTAGGTACGTTAGGCATTTTCACATTACCTGGTGGAGGCTAGGAAGATTAAGAAAAGAACAAATTACATAACGTAAAAATCCAACTTCAACTTTTTTCAAAAAGTGTAATACCAATAAAAACCAAAATGCTAAGAACTGCCTCACTTCCTCCCCTAACTTCTCATAAATAAGTGTGTGGAAATGAGCTATTTAATCTCTGCATCTCTATTTTCTCAAATTCATTCATTTCTTAACTCTTCAATATGGCTGCTACTTCTGACACTACACCACTGACCCTCTCCTCCAGAATTCTACACATTAGAAACAACAAAAAACCTGAAAGTATGTCTTTTTAATAAAATACAGATAGCACCAAACTGAAGAATTTACACCAAGGTTAACTGTCCACAAGATTAACTGTCCACTCTTTCTATCTAACAAAGCTATGTGCCAGTGCCCTTAAAAAGTAAACAGGAACAGTCCTGGCAGAACCCCACTAATATTCCTTGAAAAGAACAAGAGGAGAGGCATTATGGAGATGGAAGATAAACTGCAGAGCTCCACTCTGCCAATGAGGATCAAATGTATGTGAAATTAGCTGCAACTTCAAAAAGCAGATGGACATCTAGAAGTACATCAAAGGCGAATTGGTTAAATTACTACACGCAATGTAGTCATCAAAAGGAATGAATTAGCTCTACAGAAGAACGACCTTGCAAATACTAAGTGAAATAAAGCCAACCACAGATCAGCATGCATATGAACATTCTTTTCTTTTATGAATACACAGTTGTGTGTGTCCAGAAAAATATCTAGAATGTCCCAGAAACCTATCAAAGAGATTTTCCTTCTCTCTCCACTAAGCTACGCTTTTTTTTTTTTCAGTCAAAAAATAATTGTAGGTATTTTACAATGGTCACAAGAGAAAGAGGATAAGAAGGATAGAAAAGAATTTTAAAAAAAGAACATACAAGCAAGTAGCTGCAAAAAGAAGTTCAATGATCAGAACTATTAAACTCAGAACCACTCATCCAGCTTGATTTTACTCTGACACAGCAAACCGCAGCCCTGAAAAGGAAGCCAGACACAACCAAAGATATAAATGGAGTACATCTGACTCTAAAATTCCCATGGAAATGTCAAGAGCTAAGAATAAGTCAAACAATTCTGAAGATGATGAAGGTAGGCAGACCTACAATATCAAGGCTTTATATGGAGAGGAGACAAGATGGCAGAAGAGGAGGTGGACGTGGAGTACATCTCTGTCGATGGATGCATCAGAATACATCTTCAGATGCAGAAGATCTCACAAAACCCACCTGAGAGCTGGCAGGAGTCCCTGACCACCAGAAAGGAATTATAAAACCAAGTGAAACTCAGAATGATGAAGGAAGGGAAGGAAAGGAAAGGGGGAGGAAAGTTAGCAGGACTGGACCTGCACTCGGGGGTAGGCAGACTGAAGTAGAGGTCAGACAGATACATTGCCGCAATCGTCTGGGACAGAGGGGAAGCACTGGAGACTGCTGGAGAGCGCAGCAGCTGATCTGTGACAGTCTGAATGGAGTGAGAACCATGAGAACCACAGGCACAATCCTTGCCACAGCCCTACATAGCCTGGACAGGGATGCAAGTGCCCTAGGTGCACCGTGGCTGGGAGCTGGAGCCTAGTGCTCCCAGGGCGAGGTCTGTTGTTGACTGTGAGGAGATGGCCTGAGGGGATGTGAGGGAGGCAACGACAACAGTGAATGCCTCTGAAAGAAAGCTGAGCTACCGCAGAGTCAAAGCAATACTGCCCAGTCACGCACACGGTGTGGAGCCATCACTGTAACCTCTCTCCCCACACTCCAGCACCAGCAGTTGACAAGAAGACCGGGGGAGCCACACTGCAATAGAGACCCAGCAGTGGAACTGGAAACCCTGAGAGGAGCAACAAGTGGACTAGCTAGGAGGGCAATAGAACCCCATCAGGGAACTTGGAAATGCCTGATGCACCAACTAGCTTATTTTTTTCAGTCAAGAGAATAGATTTTTTGATAAAAGTAGGTATTTTACAATGGTCACAAGAGAAAGAGGATAAGAAGGATAGAAAAGAATTTTAAAAAAAGAACATACAAGCAAGTAGCTGCAAAAAGAAGTTCAATGATCAGAACTATTAAACTCAGAACCACTCATCCAGCTTGATTTTACTCTGACACAGCAAACCGCAGCCCTGAAAAGGAAGCCAGACACAACCAAAGATATAAATGGAGTACATCTGACTCTAAAATTCCCATGGAAATGTCAAGAGCTAAGAATAAGTCAAACAATTCTGAAGATGATGAAGGTAGGCAGACCTACAATATCAAGGCTTTATATGGAGAGGAGACAAGATGGCAGAAGAGGAGGTGGACGTGGAGTACATCTCTGTCGATGGATGCATCAGAATACATCTTCAGATGCAGAAGATCTCACAAAACCCACCTGAGAGCTGGCAGGAGTCCCTGACCACCAGAAAGGAATTATAAAACCAAGTGAAACTCAGAATGATGAAGGAAGGGAAGGAAAGGAAAGGGGGAGGAAAGTTAGCAGGACTGGACCTGCACTCGGGGGTAGGCAGACTGAAGTAGAGGTCAGACAGATACATTGCCGCAATCGTCTGGGACAGAGGGGAAGCACTGGAGACTGCTGGAGAGCGCAGCAGCTGATCTGTGACAGTCTGAATGGAGTGAGAACCATGAGAACCACAGGCACAATCCTTGCCACAGCCCTACATAGCCTGGACAGGGATGCAAGTGCCCTAGGTGCACCGTGGCTGGGAGCTGGAGCCTAGTGCTCCCAGGGCGAGGTCTGTTGTTGACTGTGAGGAGATGGCCTGAGGGGATGTGAGGGAGGCAACGACAACAGTGAATGCCTCTGAAAGAAAGCTGAGCTACCGCAGAGTCAAAGCAATACTGCCCAGTCACGCACACGGTGTGGAGCCATCACTGTAACCTCTCTCCCCACACTCCAGCACCAGCAGTTGACAAGAAGACGACCCCAGAGAGGGTGGCCCTTTAAGTGCCAGACATGCTGAGCAATAGAGACCCCAGTCAGAGTGGAACTTGGAAATGCCTGATGCACCAAGCAACACATGTGGACTAGCTAGGGAGGGCCTTGGAACGCCAGCTGCCAGATGCTACAGAAAGACTAATGGTGCCAGAGTTCCTGCACCTGAGGTCACCGGCGTCCCTACACACTTGTTACCACCAGAGTCCTCACGATCCAAGCAGCTATGCCACCTCCAAGCTCAATCCTCCATGGGGCAGATTTGCCAGAAGCTAGAGAAAAATCCCAAGAGCATCACATGTCCTGCACCTGTGGCTGCCTGAACCCCTGCATAACTGGCACTACCAGCGCCCCTACTATCCAAGAAGTTGAGCCACCTCCACAACTGGTCCTCACTGGAGCAGACCCTCGTCCTCCAGGGCTCCCACAGGAGCAAACTCCTGTGGATGACCCACAGCAGTTATTGCTGTTCAGTTGCTAAGCTGTGTGTGACTCTTTGCAACCCCATGGAATGCAGCACACCAAGCTACCCTGCCCTTCACTATCTCCCAGAACTTGCTCAAACTCATGTCCATTGAGTCGATAATGCCATTCAACCATCTCATTCTCTGTACCCTCTTCTCCTCCTGCCTCACTCTTTCCCAGCATCAGGATCCTTTCCAGTAAGTCAGCTCATCCCATCAGGTGGCCAAAGCACTGGAGCTTCAGCTTCAGTATCGGTCCTTCTGATGAATATTCAGGGTTGATTTCCGTTAGGGTTGATGGTTTGATCTCCTTGCAGTCCAAGGGCATCTCAAGAGTCTTCTCCAGCACCACAAGTTGAAAACATCAAAAATAAAGCAATCAATCCCATTTACCATTGCAACAGAAAGAACAAAATACTTGGGAATAAACTTGCCTAAGGAGACAAAAGAGCTGTATACAAAAAACGGTAAGACATGTAAAAGCAATCAAAGATAACATAAACAGATGGAGAGATGTTCCTGGGTTGAAAGAATTAATACTGTGAAAATGACTAGACTACCCAAAGCAACCTAAGATTCAACACAATCCCTTAACAAATTACCAATGGCATTTTTCAAAGAACTAGAAGAAAAATTTCATAATTTGTATGGAAACACAAAATACCCCAAATAGCCAAAGCAATCTTGAGAAAGAACAGAGCTGGAGGAATCAATCTTCCTGACTTTAGACTATACTACAAAGCTACAATCATCAAGACAGTATGCTACAAAAACAGAAATATACACCAATGCGATAAGATAGAAAGTCCAGTGATAAACCCACACACTTATAAGCAGCTTGTCCTTTTCAAAGGAGACAAGAATATACAATGGAAAAAAGATCATCTCTTCAATAATTAGTGCTGGGAAAACTGGACAATTATGTGTAAAAGAATAAAATTAGAATATTTCCTAACACCATACACAAAGATAAAAATGAATTCAAGATCTAAGTTTAAGATCAGAATCTATAAAACTCGTAGAGGAAAATATAAGCAGAACACTGTATGACATAAATCACAGCAAGATCGTCTATGGCCTGACTCCTGGAGTAATGGGAAAAAAAATTAAAAAATAAACAAGTAGGACCTAATTAAAATTAAAAGTTTTTGCACAGCAAAGGAAACTATAAACAAAATGAAAAGACAACCCTCTAAATGGAAGAAAGTAACAGCAAATGAAACAACTGACAAAGAATTAACCTCAAAAATATTCAAGTAGCTCATGCAGTTCAATACAAAACAAATAGGCCAACCAAAAAGTAGGCAGAAGACTAAAAGACATTTCTCCAAAGAAGACATACAGATGACTAATAAACATAAGTTGCTCAACATCATTCATTATTAGAGAAATGCAAATCAAAACTACAACAACATATCACCTCACACGGCTTCGAATGTCCATCATCAACAAAAATCTACCGACAATAAATGCTGGCAAGGGTGTGGAGAAAAAGGAACCCTCTTGCACTCTTGGTGGGAATGTAAAATTGATACAGTCACTATGGAGAGCAGTACAGAGAGTCCTTAAAAACCAAGAATTAAACTATCATATGACCAACAATCCCACTACAGGGCACATACCCTGAGAAAACTGTAAACGAAAAAGACACACATATCCCAAAGTTTACTGCAGCACTGTTTATAATAGCTAGGACATGGAATCAACCTAGATGTCCAATGACAGATTAATGGATAAAGAAGCTGTTGTACATACATACAATGGAATATTACTCAACCAAAAAAGGGAACTCATATGAGTTGGTTCTAATGAGGTGGATGAACTGAGAGCCTATTATACAGAGTAAAGTAACTCAGAGAAAAACAAGGATCGTATATTAACATATAAATGGAATCTAGAAAGATGGTATTGACGAACCCATTTTCAGGGCAACAGTGGAGATGCAGACATAAGAGAACAGACCTGTGGACACTGCAGGTGGAAGGAGAGGGTGGGATGAATGGAGAGTACCATGGAAACATACACACTAACATATGTATAATAGACAGCCAGTGGGGATTTGCTGTTTGGCTCAGGGAGCTCGTGCTGGTGCTCTCTGACAACCTAGAGGGGTGACTGAGGTGGGGTGGGAGGGAGGTTTATGAAGGAGGAGATATATGCATACTTATGGCTAATTCATGTTGATGTATGGCAAACATCAATACAATACTATAAAGCAACTATTCTTCAATTCAAATTAAACGAATGTTTTGAAAAGACTTCCCTGGTGATCCAGTGGTTGAGAATCTGCCTGCTGTTGTGCAAGACACAGGCTCAATTCCTAATCTGTGAGAATCACCCATGTCACATGGCAGCTAAGCTTGTGCACCACAAACGCTAAAGCCCATGTGCCCTAAAGCTTGTGCTCCTCAACAAGACAAGCCTCTACAATGAAAAGCCCATGCACTGCACTTAGAGAGTAGCTGCCACTCACCAACTAGAAAAAGTCCACAAGCAGCAATGAAGACCCAGTACAGCTAAAAATAAATAAACAAATATTTTTCTTAAAAAAAAAAAAAAAGAGAGAGAGAGAAAAGGACTCAACATGGTGGTAAACAGTGCGGTACAAATGTCAAAAATAAAAAATATATATTTAAAAATACCAATATAGAGTGGGGAGATAGAAATAAACTATCATATGACCAACAATCCCACTACAGGGCACATACCCTGAGAAAACTGTAAACAAAAGACACACATATCCCAAAGTTTACTGCAGCACTGTTTATAATAGCTAGGACATGGAATCAACCTAGATGTCCAATGACAGATTAATGGATAAAGAAGCTGTTGTACATACATACAATGGAATATTACTCAACCAAAAAAGGGAACTCATATGAGTTGGTTCTAATGAGGTGGATGAACTGAGAGCCTATTATACAGAGTAAAGTAACTCAGAGAAAAACAAGGATCGTATATTAACATATAAATGGAATCTAGAAAGATGGTATTGACGAACCCATTTTCAGGGCAACAGTGGAGATGCAGACATAAGAGAACAGACCTGTGGACACTGCAGGTGGAAGGAGAGGGTGGGATGAATGGAGAGTACCATGGAAACATACACACTAACATATGTATAATAGACAGCCAGTGGGGATTTGCTGTTTGGCTCAGGGAGCTCGTGCTGGTGCTCTCTGACAACCTAGAGGGGTGACTGAGGTGGGGTGGGAGGGAGGTTTATGAAGGAGGAGATATATGCATACTTATGGCTAATTCATGTTGATGTATGGCAAACATCAATACAATACTATAAAGCAACTATTCTTCAATTCAAATTAAACGAATGTTTTGAAAAGACTTCCCTGGTGATCCAGTGGTTGAGAATCTGCCTGCTGTTGTGCAAGACACAGGCTCAATTCCTAATCTGTGAGAATCACCCATGTCACATGGCAGCTAAGCTTGTGCACCACAAACGCTAAAGCCCATGTGCCCTAAAGCTTGTGCTCCTCAACAAGACAAGCCTCTACAATGAAAAGCCCATGCACTGCACTTAGAGAGTAGCTGCCACTCACCAACTAGAAAAAGTCCACAAGCAGCAATGAAGACCCAGTACAGCTAAAAATAAATAAACAAATATTTTTCTTAAAAAAAAAAAAAAAGAGAGAGAGAGAAAAGGACTCAACATGGTGGTAAACAGTGCGGTACAAATGTCAAAAATAAAAAATATATATTTAAAAATACCAATATAGAGTGGGGAGATAGAAATAAACCACCCCAAACTTAATACCTAACAGAAGGCACATAACAAAACACTGGAGAAATAATGTATTAGTCAAATGGTGCTGAGATAACTGGTTAACCAGATGGAATAATTGAACCAGATTTTCTACTTGATATGACACAGAAAAATAAATTCCACATGGATTAATTACTTAAAAGTAAAACAAAATGTAAACACTTTAAGGAGGAGGGAATAGCAAACCACCCCAGTATAACCTAGACAGTGTATTAAAAAGCAGTGACATCACTTTGCTGACAAAGGTTCACATTGTTAAAGCTATGGTTTTTCCAATATTCACATACGGATGACAGAGTTTGACCATTAAGATGGCTGCTGAAGGATTGATGGTTTCAAATTGTGGTGTTGGAGGAGACTCTTGAGAGTCCCTTGGACTGCAAGGAGATCAAATCAGTCAGTTCCAAAGGAAATCAACCCTGAATATTCATTGGAAGGACTGATGCTGAAGTTGAAGCTCTAATACTTTGGCCACCTGATATGAAGAGCTGACTCTTTGGGAAAGATAATCAACAAAAAAGTATGAAACGAAATACTTGGGTGCAACATCAAAAAAGAATGAACTAGGTTCGTTTCTAAGGCAAACCATTCAACATCACTGTAATTCAAGTCTATGCCCCAACCACCAATGTCAAAGAAGCTGAAGTTGATCAGTTCTATGAAGTCCTAGAAGACCTAGAAGACCTAAAAAAAAACATGCATTCATCATAGGGGATAGGAATGCAAAAGTCGGAAGTCAAGAGATACCTGTAGGGCTTCCCTGGTGGTCCAGTGCATAAGGACACCCGCCTTGCAGTGCAAGGGGCGCCAGTTCGTTCCTGGCCTGGGAAGATCCCATGTTCCGTGGAGCAGTGCGGTACAATGTCAACTAGAGTAGCTGCCACTCACCAACTAGAAAAAGTCCACAAGCAGCAATGAAGACCCAGTACAGCTAAAAATAAATAAACAAATATTTTTCTTAAAAAAAAAAAAAAGAGAGAGAGAAAGGACTCAACATGGTGGTAAACAGTGCGGTACAAATGTCAAAAATAAAAAATATATATTTAAAAATACCAATATAGAGTGGGGAGATAGAAATAAACCACCCCAAACTTAATACCTAACAGAAGGCACATAACAAAACACTGGAGAAATAATGTATTAGTCAAATGGTGCTGAGATAACTGGTTAACCAGATGGAATAATTGAACCAGATTTTCTACTTGATATGACACAGAAAAATAAATTCCACATGGATTAATTACTTAAAAGTAAAACAAAATGTAAACACTTTAAGGAGGAGGGAATAGCAAACCACCCCAGTATAACCTAGACAGTGTATTAAAAAGCAGTGACATCACTTTGCTGACAAAGGTTCACATTGTTAAAGCTATGGTTTTTCCAATATTCACATACGGATGACAGAGTTTGACCATTAAGATGGCTGCTGAAGGATTGATGGTTTCAAATTGTGGTGTTGGAGGAGACTCTTGAGAGTCCCTTGGACTGCAAGGAGATCAAATCAGTCAGTTCCAAAGGAAATCAACCCTGAATATTCATTGGAAGGACTGATGCTGAAGTTGAAGCTCTAATACTTTGGCCACCTGATATGAAGAGCTGACTCTTTGGGAAAGATAATCAACAAAAAAGTATGAAACGAAATACTTGGGTGCAACATCAAAAAAGAATGAACTAGGTTCGTTTCTAAGGCAAACCATTCAACATCACTGTAATTCAAGTCTATGCCCCAACCACCAATGTCAAAGAAGCTGAAGTTGATCAGTTCTATGAAGTCCTAGAAGACCTAGAAGACCTAAAAAAAAACATGCATTCATCATAGGGGATAGGAATGCAAAAGTCGGAAGTCAAGAGATACCTGTAGGGCTTCCCTGGTGGTCCAGTGCATAAGGACACCCGCCTTGCAGTGCAAGGGGCGCCAGTTTGATCCCTGGCCTGGGAAGATCCCATGTTCCGTGGAGCAGCTGGACCGATGTGTCCAACTACCGAGCCAGCGCTCTGGAGCGCATGCGCCCAGAACCGGTGCTCTGCAGTGACAGAGGCCACTGCAATGGGAGGCCCACAAAGGCCAAAGAACAAAGATGGATGAAAATAGATGAATGAAAGACCAACAGAAGTAGCCAAAAAAAAAAAAAAGAGAGAGAGAGAGAGCGATACCTATAGTGACAGGCAAGTTTGGCCTTAGGGTACAAAATGAAGTACAGCAAAGGCTAAAAGAATTCTGTGAAGAGAACCCACTGGTCAAAACAGACACCCTTTTTCAACAACACAAGAGAAGACTACACATGGACATCATCAGATGGTCAATACTGAAATCAGACTGATTACATTCTTTGTAGCCAAAGACGGAAAAGCTGCACACAGTCAGCAAAAATAGGACCTGGAGCTGACTATGACTCAGATCATCCACTTCTCATAGCAAAATTCAAGCTTAAACCAAATAAAGCAGGGAAAATCAGTAGGGCAGCCAGGTAGGACTTAAATCAAATCCCCTATGAATATACAGTAGAGGTGATGAGCAGATTCAAGGAATTAGATCTAGTAAACAGAGTGCCTGAAGATCTATGGACAGAGGTCCATAATAATATACAAGAGGCAGTACAGTATTTCCATTCCAAATGAAAAACAAAGGAGAAAGCCAAAGAGGTTGTCTGAGGAGGCTTTAGAAATAGCTGAGAAGAGAAAAGCAAGGAAGAAAGGGAAAGGTACACCCAACTAAACGGGGAGTTCCAGAGAGGAGAGACAAGAAGATCTTCTTCCATGAACAATGCAAAGAAACAGCAGAAAACAATGGAAGGGGAAAGACTAGAGATCTCTTCAAGAAAACTGCAAATATCAAAGTGACATTTCATTGAAAGACAGCAAGACAAAGGACAGAAATAATAAAGACCTAATAGAAGCAGAGGAGATCAAGAAGAGACAGCAAGAATACACAGGAGAGGGCTTCCATGGTGGTCCAGTGGGTAAAGATTCAGCCTTGCAGTGCTAGGGGCACTAGTTCCATCCGTGGCCTGGGAAGATCCCACATGCCGAGAAACAGTTGGGCCCATGTGTCCAATTATGAGCCAGTGCTCTGCAATGAAAGAGGCCACTGCTACGGGAGGCCCACACATGCCAAAGAATACAGATGGATGAACAATAAACGATGACTTAGAGGCAAAAAATAATAATAATAATAATAATGTTCCTTTTAAAAGAAAACAACAGGGCTTCCCTGGTGGTCCAGTGGATAAAGAGTTTGCCTTGCAATGCAGAGGGCGCCAGCTTGATCCCTGGCCCAGGAAGACCCCATATGCTGCAGAGCGACAAGACTGGTGTGTCCAATTACCAGCCAGTGCTCTGAAATGCATGCGCCCAGAGCCAGTGCTCTGCAATGTGAGAGGCCACTGCAATGGGAGGCCCACACAGGCCAAAGAACAAAGATGGATGAAAATGAATAAATGAAAAACCAATAATAGAGGCCAAAATTTAAAAAGAAAGAAAGAAAGAAAGAAAACAACAAAAAATAATACACAGGAGAACTATACAAAAAAGATCTTGATGACCAGCTAACCTCAATGCTGTGGTCACTCACCCAGAACCAGACATTTGGAGTTTGGAAGTTGAATGGGCTTTAATAAGCATTGCTGTCAATAAAGTTGGTGGAGTTGATGGAATTTAAGCAGAGCTACTTAAAATCTTAAAAGATGATGTTATTGAAGTGCTGCATTCAATACGGCAGCAACTTGGGAAACACAGCAGTTGCCACAGGACTAGAAACAGTCAGTTTTCATCCCAATCCCCAAGAAGGACAGTACTGAAGAACGTTCACACCACCAGACAATCGCACTCATCTCCCATGCTAGTAAGTCATGCTTAAAATGCTTCAAGTTAGGCCTCAGCATTACATGAACCAAGAACTTCCAGATATCCAAGCTGGGTTGAGAAAAAGCAGAGGAACCAGAGATCAAACTGCCAACATTCACTAGATCACAGAGAACACAAGGGAACTCCAGAAAAACACCTACTTCTGCTTCTTGACTATGCTGAAGCCTTTGACTGTGTGGATCATAACAAACTATGGAAAACTCATATGAGAGCACCAGATCATCTTGCCTGTCTCCTGAGAAACCTGTATACTGGTCAAGGAGCACCAGTCAGAATCTTATATAGAACGACTGACTGATCCAGGATTGAGAAAGGAGTACAACAAGGTTTTATTTTCATTCTGTTTATTCTAACTTATACACAGAGAACATCATGAGAAATGCAGAGCTGGAATCAGAGAAATTACAAGGTGGAATCAAGATTTCTAGGAGAAATATCAACAATCTCAGATATGTGGATGATACCACTCTAAAGGTAGAAAAAGAAAAGGAATTAAAGACCCTGCTGATAAAGGTGAAGGAGGACAGTGAAAAACACAGGTTTAAACTAAATATCAAAAAACTACAACCAGGCTTCCCTGGTAGTCCAGATGGTAAAGAGTCCACCTTAAGAGGCACTGGTTCAATCCCTGGCCCAGGAAGATCCCATGTGCCAAAGAGCATCTGGACCAGTTTGTCTAATTACGAACCAGTGCTCTGGAGCATATACACCCAGAGCCAATGCTCTGCAATGAGAGAGGCCACTGCAATGGGAGGCCCACACAGGCCAAAGAATAAATATGGATGAAAAATAAATGAATGGAAAACCAATAAAAGAGACCAAAATTTAAAAAAAAAAAAAAAAAAACTACAACCATGGCATCTGGTCCCATCACTTTATGGCAAATACAAGTGAAAAGGTGGAAGCAGTAACAAATCTCCTCTTCTTGGCTCTAAAATCACTGCAATGGTGACTGCAGCTATGAAACTAGAAGACGACTGCTTCTTGGAACAAAAGCTATGGCAAACCTAGACAGGGTGTTATTAAGGAAAAACATTACTTTGTTAACAAAGGTCCACTTAGTCAAGGTTATGGTCTTTCCAGTAGACACATACAGTTGTAAGAGCTGACAATCGCACTCATCTCCCATGCTAGTAAGTCATGCTTAAAATGCTTCAAGTTAGGCCTCAGCATTACATGAACCAAGAACTTCCAGATATCCAAGCTGGGTTGAGAAAAAGCAGAGGAACCAGAGATCAAACTGCCAACATTCACTAGATCACAGAGAACACAAGGGAACTCCAGAAAAACACCTACTTCTGCTTCTTGACTATGCTGAAGCCTTTGACTGTGTGGATCATAACAAACTATGGAAAACTCATATGAGAGCACCAGATCATCTTGCCTGTCTCCTGAGAAACCTGTATACTGGTCAAGGAGCACCAGTCAGAATCTTATATAGAACGACTGACTGATCCAGGATTGAGAAAGGAGTACAACAAGGTTTTATTTTCATTCTGTTTATTCTAACTTATACACAGAGAACATCATGAGAAATGCAGAGCTGGAATCAGAGAAATTACAAGGTGGAATCAAGATTTCTAGGAGAAATATCAACAATCTCAGATATGTGGATGATACCACTCTAAAGGTAGAAAAAGAAAAGGAATTAAAGACCCTGCTGATAAAGGTGAAGGAGGACAGTGAAAAACACAGGTTTAAACTAAATATCAAAAAACTACAACCAGGCTTCCCTGGTAGTCCAGATGGTAAAGAGTCCACCTTAAGAGGCACTGGTTCAATCCCTGGCCCAGGAAGATCCCATGTGCCAAAGAGCATCTGGACCAGTTTGTCTAATTACGAACCAGTGCTCTGGAGCATATACACCCAGAGCCAATGCTCTGCAATGAGAGAGGCCACTGCAATGGGAGGCCCACACAGGCCAAAGAATAAATATGGATGAAAAATAAATGAATGGAAAACCAATAAAAGAGACCAAAATTTAAAAAAAAAAAAAAAAAAAACTACAACCATGGCATCTGGTCCCATCACTTTATGGCAAATACAAGTGAAAAGGTGGAAGCAGTAACAAATCTCCTCTTCTTGGCTCTAAAATCACTGCAATGGTGACTGCAGCTATGAAACTAGAAGACGACTGCTTCTTGGAACAAAAGCTATGGCAAACCTAGACAGGGTGTTATTAAGGAAAAACATTACTTTGTTAACAAAGGTCCACTTAGTCAAGGTTATGGTCTTTCCAGTAGACACATACAGTTGTAAGAGCTGCACCATAAAGAAAGCAGAGCACCACAGAATTGATGCTTTTGAACTGTGGTGCTGGAGAAGACTCTTGAAACTCCTTTCAACAGCAAGGAGGTCAACCAGTCAACCTTCAAGGAAATCAGCTCTGAGTACTCACTGGAGGGACTGATGCTGAAACTGAAACTTCAATACTTCCACTTGATGTGATGAATAGATTAATCAGAAAAGACTCTGATGCTGGGAAAGACTGAGGGCAGAAGAAGAACAGGGTGACATAGGATGAGACGGTTGGATGGCATCGTTGATACAATGGACATGAACCTGGGCAAACTCCAGGACATGATGAGGGAGAGGGAAGCCACGGCATCACAAAGAATCGGACATGACTTGGAGATGGAACAACAACAAGAAAAAAAAAATATGAGTGTTTTCATGAACTCAAGGTACATAAGAGCTTCTCAAATATATAAATTACAGAAATCTTTGTGTATTCTATGATGTATTGAAAGTGATTAAAACAGTGCCAGGAATGCAGTAAATGATCAATGGTATAAGTATTTGTAAAATTAAGGTTAGCAAACAAATAAACTGTAAAGTTAAGATTAACAAACACAACTATACTGGAATTTAATAACAATGTGAAAAGTCAATCACAGAACACAGTAAATGATCAATGGTATAAGTATTTGTAAAATTAAGGTTAGCAAACAAATAAACCATAATGTAAAGATTAGCAAATACAACTATACTGGAATTTAATAATAATGTGAAAAGTCAATCACAGACTGGAAAAAACTGATTACAATGGACTTAATCAAAAAAAAATGCTGCTCAGAATACAGGAAGAACTATCAGAAACCCATAAAAATATAAACTATTAATAGAAAACTGGGCAAAATATCCAAATAGGCAATATAAAGAAAACAGAATGGTCACTACAACTATGAACTAATGGTTTAAACTCACTAGTAATCAAGAAATATTTTTTAAAAAGTGACAAATCATTCGACAACCATGAAAAATAGGAAAAGGTAAAGTCTGAAATGCCAAAATTTGTAATTACAGTGTATATGCAAGGATAATACAATGTAAAAATTAAACCATATGATTGAGAGAGTTTTTTCAAATAAGGAGGAAAAGAAAAGATACCAGTAAGTGGTGCTGAGATAATTATTTATTATTTTTGGAAGAAAAAAAATCAGATTCATCACCAGAAATAAAGTCCAAATGGATTAAAGTTCAATGTAAAAAGGAAAAAAAAGAAACTATAAAGATACTAGAAACAGAAGTACAGAGAATATAAATGACTATCTGATCATGGCTTGGATGAAAGCTATAAGGCAAAGATTTATGATAAATCATAATGAAAAAAAATACACCTGACAACATAAAAATTGAGAGCTTTGATGATACAGAGGATTTCATAGCCTAGATTTAAACAAACAAATATAGAGAATTAGTTAACATACTTCATTGTGTACAAACTAGTAAGAAATAGAGGAACATTATATAAGTGAAAATGCATTTTCTTTCAAAGGGTAATTTTTTTTAATTTTGGCCTCGTTTATTGGTTTTTAATTATTTCTTTTCATCCATCTTCACTCTTCGGCCTGTGTGGGCCTCCCATTGCAGTGGCCTCTCTCACTGCAGAGCACCAGCTCTGGGCACATGTGCTCTAGAGCACTAGCTCGTAACTGGACACACCGGTCCAGATGTTCTGTGGCACATGGGATCTTCCCGGGCCAGGGATCAAACCAGCGCCCCTAGCACTGCAAGGCGGTGTCCTTACCCACTGGACCACCAGGGAAGCCCTAGATGAAAATGCATTTTAAAAACCCTTAATAGGCTGCTTACACAAAAGAAATACAAAAGGAAAATAAATATATTCAAAATATCAACTTCATCAGTAATCAAACAAATGCAAATTCCACCTAACATGTTTTACATGATTATTATTATAAGTCTACCACCACATTTTGGAAGAGA
Organism: Tragulus kanchil; assembly: GCA_022376925.1. Lineage (NCBI taxonomy): Eukaryota > Metazoa > Chordata > Mammalia > Artiodactyla > Tragulidae > Tragulus > Tragulus kanchil. Next base: position 100,148,829 of record JAIOJX010000004.1, on the reverse strand, counting down.
TACGGTAAAATGGGTATTATTTACACATTGACATTGGGAATATAAACTGGCTCATGTAATAATCCTGGAGAGAATCTAGCATTACCTTTAAGAGCCACTGAAGTATTTATACCCTATGACCCACAAACATTTTTTTACTCTTAAAAATATAGCATACAGAAATAATCAAGATATGCCCAAATGCGTGTATTCCAAAATACTCTCTACAACATCATTCATGAAAGCAAGTAAGTTAGAAATACCCCCTAAATGTCTAACAGATAAAAATATAAACAAATTGATATATTATGATCCATCCACTGGAGAGTTTATTAACACAGCTATTTAAAAGTTCTGAAAAATGAAATGGAGAAAGTTTATATCCATAAGTTATAAAATAAAACTGTATATACAATATAATCTCAATTTTTATTTTAAAATATATCAGTATGTTAACAGTGGAATTCCACAGTATTCTAACTATAAAGATACTAGAAACAGAAGTACAGAGAATATAAATGACTATCTGATCATGGCTTGGATGAAAGCTATAAGGCAAAGATTTATGATAAATCATAATGAAAAAAAATACACCTGACAACATAAAAATTGAGAGCTTTGATGATACAGAGGATTTCATAGCCTAGATTTAAACAAACAAATATAGAGAATTAGTTAACATACTTCATTGTGTACAAACTAGTAAGAAATAGAGGAACATTATATAAGTGAAAATGCATTTTCTTTCAAAGGGTAATTTTTTTTAATTTTGGCCTCGTTTATTGGTTTTTAATTATTTCTTTTCATCCATCTTCACTCTTCGGCCTGTGTGGGCCTCCCATTGCAGTGGCCTCTCTCACTGCAGAGCACCAGCTCTGGGCACATGTGCTCTAGAGCACTAGCTCGTAACTGGACACACCGGTCCAGATGTTCTGTGGCACATGGGATCTTCCCGGGCCAGGGATCAAACCAGCGCCCCTAGCACTGCAAGGCGGTGTCCTTACCCACTGGACCACCAGGGAAGCCCTAGATGAAAATGCATTTTAAAAACCCTTAATAGGCTGCTTACACAAAAGAAATACAAAAGGAAAATAAATATATTCAAAATATCAACTTCATCAGTAATCAAACAAATGCAAATTCCACCTAACATGTTTTACATGATTATTATTATAAGTCTACCACCACATTTTGGAAGAGATACGGTAAAATGGGTATTATTTACACATTGACATTGGGAATATAAACTGGCTCATGTAATAATCCTGGAGAGAATCTAGCATTACCTTTAAGAGCCACTGAAGTATTTATACCCTATGACCCACAAACATTTTTTTACTCTTAAAAATATAGCATACAGAAATAATCAAGATATGCCCAAATGCGTGTATTCCAAAATACTCTCTACAACATCATTCATGAAAGCAAGTAAGTTAGAAATACCCCCTAAATGTCTAACAGATAAAAATATAAACAAATTGATATATTATGATCCATCCACTGGAGAGTTTATTAACACAGCTATTTAAAAGTTCTGAAAAAATGAAATGGAGAAAGTTTATATCCATAAGTTATAAAATAAAACTGTATATACAATATAATCTCAATTTTTATTTTAAAATATATCAGTATGTTAACAGTGGAATTCCACAGTATTCTAACTAGTGGAATTTTAAGATTTTTCTTGTATTTTTTATCTCCATTATAATTTTTTATTATCAAAAGAACTGTAAATTCTCTATTCCAACTGCCTGTGCCCTTACTCTAGTATTACACATCAACAGGCAGAAAAACTGAAGTTGATCAATCTTAACTGTTCTCCACCTAGAAAATCACAGCACTTAAGTATCATCCTCCTGGTTTAATAAGAAGCAACAGGGCTTCCCTGGTGGCCCAGTGGGTAAGAGTCTGGCTTGAAGTGCAAGGGACCAGTTCGAGTCCTGGCCTGGGAAGATCCCACAGGCCTCAGAGTAGCTGGACTGGTGCATCCAATTGCAAGCCAGCGCTCTGCAGCAAGAGAGGCCACTGCAGTGGGAGGCCCACACAGGCTGAAGAGTGAAGATGGATGAAAATAAATAAATAAACAATAAAAAGAGGACAAAGTTAAAAAAATAATATTAATAAGGAACAACAGCAAAACAGTGACCAAATAAAACACCAGGCAAAGACAGTTTGGCAGCACAGTTCAGGAAAAGCACACAAGAAATTATTTAAGAATTCACCCTGCTGTAACCATACGATACATTCTTTATGTTTAAGTAACAAATGTTTTCTTAAGTATAATGAATTAGTAGATAAGAATGAAGGCTGGTTTAGAGCTAGTGTTTTATACATCCGAGGTAATAGTTGCTTGGGGTAAAGCAACGATGAGAAGCACAAATCTCTACTAACACTGACATTAGCCTGATAGCTAGTATCCCAATCATTTCTTCAAATCTGTCAACACTAAGTAAATCTGTCCAGCTCTGGAATCAGTATTTTCATCAGCCAACATGCTTGATTAATCACATCAATCCAAGTATAGCTCTTGTCAATATTAAAGACCTGCTCTGATAATGGCTCCAAATTCTTTGCCAGCTATTCGCTTCTGCACATACAAACAAAAAGAAAATTTAAAAAATCTACTCAACACTTTCATTTACAGCAACACAGCAGATCACACATCTGTAGAGACACCCTGATTTATAGTACCTAAAATGCTGCTCAAAATTGAGAAAGGAGTCTATCAAAGCTGTATAATGTCACCCTGCTTGTGTTGTTCAGCTGCAAAGTCGTGACCCACTCAATGTGACTTCATGGTTGCTGCAGTGGAATTTTAAGATTTTCTTGTATTTTTATCTCCATTATAATTCAAAAGAACTGTAAATTCTCTATTCCAACTGCCTGTGCCCTTACTCTAGTATTACACATCAACAGGCAGAAAAACTGAAGTTGATCAATCTTAACTGTTCTCCACCTAGAAAATCACAGCACTTAAGTATCATCCTCCTGGTTTAATAAGAAGCAACAGGGCTTCCCTGGTGGCCCAGTGGGTAAGAGTCTGGCTTGAAGTGCAAGGGACCAGTTCGAGTCCTGGCCTGGGAAGATCCCACAGGCCTCAGAGTAGCTGGACTGGTGCATCCAATTGCAAGCCAGCGCTCTGCAGCAAGAGAGGCCACTGCAGTGGGAGGCCCACACAGGCTGAAGAGTGAAGATGGATGAAAATAAATAAATAAACAATAAAAAGAGGACAAAGTTAAAAAAATAATATTAATAAGGAACAACAGCAAAACAGTGACCAAATAAAACACCAGGCAAAGACAGTTTGGCAGCACAGTTCAGGAAAAGCACACAAGAAATTATTTAAGAATTCACCCTGCTGTAACCATACGATACATTCTTTATGTTTAAGTAACAAATGTTTTCTTAAGTATAATGAATTAGTAGATAAGAATGAAGGCTGGTTTAGAGCTAGTGTTTTATACATCCGAGGTAATAGTTGCTTGGGGTAAAGCAACGATGAGAAGCACAAATCTCTACTAACACTGACATTAGCCTGATAGCTAGTATCCCAATCATTTCTTCAAATCTGTCAACACTAAGTAAATCTGTCCAGCTCTGGAATCAGTATTTTCATCAGCCAACATGCTTGATTAATCACATCAATCCAAGTATAGCTCTTGTCAATATTAAAGACCTGCTCTGATAATGGCTCCAAATTCTTTGCCAGCTATTCGCTTCTGCACATACAAACAAAAAGAAAATTTAAAAAATCTACTCAACACTTTCATTTACAGCAACACAGCAGATCACACATCTGTAGAGACACCCCTGATTTATAGTACCTAAAAATGCTGCTCAAAATTGAGAAAGGAGTCTATCAAAGCTGTATAATGTCACCCTGCTTGTGTTGTTCAGCTGCAAAGTCGTGACCCACTCAATGTGACTTCATGGACTGCAGCACATCAGGCCTCCCTGCCCCTCACCATATCTCGGAGTTAGCACAAGTTCAATGTCCATTGAATTGGCAATGCCATCCAACCATCTTATCCTCTGTCATCTCCTTTTCCTTCTGCTCTCAATCCTTCCCAGTATTGGGGTCTTTTCCAATAGTTTACTCTTTGCATCAGGTCGCCAAAGTTTTGGAGCTTCGGCATCAGTCCTTCCAATGAGTATTCAGAGTTGATTTCCTTTAGGATTGACTGGTTTGATCTCCTTGCAGTTCAAGGGACTCTCAAGAGTCTTCTCTAGAAACACTCTTTGAAAGCATCACTTCTTCAGTGCTCAGCTTTCTTTCTGGTCCAACTCTCACATCCATACATGGAGTATCGGAAACACCATAGCTTTGACTACATGAACTTTGGTCAGTAAAGTGGTGTCTTTGTGTTTTAAGATGCTATCTAGGCTTGTCATAACTTTCCTGCCAAGAAGGAGTCATCTTCTAATTTCACAGCTGCATTTACCATCTCAGGGATTTTAGAGCCCAAGAAGAGGAAATATGCCACCGCGTCCACTTTTTGCCCTTCTATTTGCCATGAAGTGAGGGGACTGGATGCCATGATCTTGGTTTTTTGTTTTTTTTTTTTAAAGATTTATTTATTTACTTTGGGCAGGGGTTGGGTTGGGGAGGGAGGGGAGCAGGCGGGCCACTTCTATTGGTCTTTCATTTCTCCATTTTCATTCGTCTTTGTTCCTTGGCTCCTGTGGGCCTCCCATCGCGGTGGCCTCTGTTGTCGCAGAGCACCGGCTCTGGGCACATGCGCTCCAGAGCTCCGGCTCAGTAATTGGACACATCCGTCCAGCCGCTCCGCGGCACGTGGGATCTTCCCAGGCCAGGGCTCGAACCAGCGCCCCTTGCACTGCAAGGCGGTGTCCTTACCCACTGGACCACCAGGGGAAGCCCTTGGTTTTTTTTAATATTGAGTTTTAAGCTGGCTTTTTCACTCTCCTCTTTCACCCTCATTAAGAGGCTTTTGAGCTCTTCTTCGTTTTCTGCCATTAGAATGGTATCATCTGCATGAGGCTGTTGATATTTCTTCTGGCAATCTTGATTCCACCCTGTAACGCATTCAGCCCGGCATTTCTCATGAAGTACTCTGCATATAAGTTAAATAATCAGGGTGATAATATAGAGCCTTGGCATCAGTCAGTTCAGTTGCGCCTTCATGTCTGACTCTTTGTGATCCCACGGACTGCAGCACGCCAGGCTTCCCAGTCCTTCTTCATCTCCTGGAGCTTGCTCAAACTCATGTTCATTGACTCAGTGATGCCATCCAACCATCTTGTCCTCTATTGTCCCCTTCTCCTTCTACCTTCTATTTTCCCAGCATCAGGGTCTCTTCCAATGAGTCATCTCATCTCATCTGGTGGCCAAAATATTAGAGCTTCACCCTTACCATATTCCTTTCTCGATTCTGAACCAGTCAGTTGTTCCATATAAGATTCTCGCTGTTGCTTCTTGATTGGCATACAGGTTTCTCAGGAGGCAGGAAAGGTCTGGTGTTTTCATCTCTTTCAGTTTCCCATAGTTTGTTATGATTCACACTGCCAAAGGCTTTAGTGTAGTCATGAAATAGAGGTAGATGTTTTCCTGGAAGTCCCTTGCTTTCTCTATGATCTGGTGAATATTGGCAATTTGATTTCTGGTTTCTCTGCCTTTTTCTAAACCCAGTTTGTAAATCTGGAAGTTCTCAATTCAAGTATGGCTAAAGTGTAGCTTGAAGGATTTTAAGCATAACTTTACTAGCATGGAAAGCAAGTGCAACTGTCTGATTTGAATTAGTACTGCCCTTTGTGGGAACCAGGATGAAGATTGACCTTTTCCAGTCCTATAGCCACTACCAAGTTTTCCAAATTTGCTCCACAGGCCCCCCCAGGGGCTCGGAACCCTATGCGCCCAGAGCTCCGGCTCAGTAATTGGACACATCCGTCCAGCGCTCCGCGGCACGTGGGATCTTCCCAGGCCAGGGCTCGAACCAGCGCCCCTTGCACTGCAAGGCGGTGTCCTTACCCACTGGACCACCAGGGGAAGCCCTTGGTTTTTTTTAATATTGAGTTTTAAGCTGGCTTTTTCACTCTCCTCTTTCACCCTCATTAAGAGGCTTTTGAGCTCTTCTTCGTTTTCTGCCATTAGAATGGTATCATCTGCATGAGGCTGTTGATATTTCTTCTGGCAATCTTGATTCCACCCTGTAACGCATTCAGCCCGGCATTTCTCATGAAGTACTCTGCATATAAGTTAAATAATCAGGGTGATAATATAGAGCCTTGGCATCAGTCAGTTCAGTTGCGCCTTCATGTCTGACTCTTTGTGATCCCACGGACTGCAGCACGCCAGGCTTCCCAGTCCTTCTTCATCTCCTGGAGCTTGCTCAAACTCATGTTCATTGACTCAGTGATGCCATCCAACCATCTTGTCCTCTATTGTCCCCTTCTCCTTCTACCTTCTATTTTCCCAGCATCAGGGTCTCTTCCAATGAGTCATCTCATCTCATCTGGTGGCCAAAATATTAGAGCTTCACCCTTACCATATTCCTTTCTCGATTCTGAACCAGTCAGTTGTTCCATATAAGATTCTCGCTGTTGCTTCTTGATTGGCATACAGGTTTCTCAGGAGGCAGGAAAGGTCTGGTGTTTTCATCTCTTTCAGTTTCCCATAGTTTGTTATGATTCACACTGCCAAAGGCTTTAGTGTAGTCATGAAATAGAGGTAGATGTTTTCCTGGAAGTCCCTTGCTTTCTCTATGATCTGGTGAATATTGGCAATTTGATTTCTGGTTTCTCTGCCTTTTTCTAAACCCAGTTTGTAAATCTGGAAGTTCTCAATTCAAGTATGGCTAAAGTGTAGCTTGAAGGATTTTAAGCATAACTTTACTAGCATGGAAAGCAAGTGCAACTGTCTGATTTGAATTAGTACTGCCCTTTGTGGGAACCAGGATGAAGATTGACCTTTTCCAGTCCTATAGCCACTACCAAGTTTTCCAAATTTGCTGACATATTGTGTGCAGCACTTTAATTGCATCATCTTTTAGGATTTTAAATAGTTCTGCTGGAGTACCATCACCTCCACTAGCTTTACTGGCAGTTGTGCTTTCTAAGGCCCACTTGACTTCACACTCCAGATGTCTGGCTCTAGGTGAGTAACCACACCATTGTGGCTATCTGGGTCATTAAGATCTTTCTTTCTGTACAGTTCTTCTGTGGATTCTTGCCATCTCTTCTTGATCCCTTCTGATAGTACTAGCCTATTTAACTTACATGCAGAATACATCACTCAAAATTCCAGACTGGATGTATCACAAGTTATAATCAAGACTGCCAGGAGAAATATAAACATTATCAGATATGCAGATGACACCACCCTAATGACAGAAAGCAAAGAGGAACTAAAGAGCTCCTTGATAAAGAAGAGAGTGAAAGCCCTGGCTTAAAACTCAAAAAACTAACACATGATGATAACACATACAGTAAAGTGATGGAGAGACAGACTTAGAGAACAGTCATACGGACACTGGGGGAATGAACAGTGGGTGGGAAGCATAGAGAGAGTAACATGGAAACCCATACTATCATATGTGAAAAAGACAGACATTGTCATTGCACTGTGGGAACAGGGGATCCTGCAGGGATGCTGTACGACAGACTAGAGGGATAGGATGGGGGGACTGGCAAGGGGCCAGGGATATACATATGATTAATCTGGGATTATACATATCTGTAAACAACAAAACTCTGTAAAAGCAAAAAGTAAAATTAAAAAAAAGCTCAAAACACTAAGAAAATGGCATCCTGTCCCATCACTTCATGGCAAATAGATAGGGAAAAATGGCAACAGTGACAGACTATTCTCTGGGCTCCAAAATCACTGCAGATGGCGACTGTAGCCATGAAATTAGAAGACACTTGCTTCTTGGAAGAAGAGCTGTGAAAAACCTAGATAGCATATTAAAAAGCAGAGATACCACTTTATTGATAAAGATCCATATAGTCAAAGACATGGTTTTTCTGATAGCTGTGTACAGATGTGAGACTTGGACCATAAAAAAGGCTGAGTGTTAAAGAACTGATGCTTTTTAATTGTGGTGCTGGAGAAGACTCTTGAGAGTCCCTGGGACTGCAAAGAGATCAAATCAGTCAGTTTTAAAGGAAATCAATCTGAATATTCATTGGAAGGACTGACACTGAAGTGAAGTATCTGATACTGAAGTGAAGTATCACCTGATGCGAAGAGCTGACTCACTGGAAAAGACCCTGATATTGGGAAAGATTGAAGGCAGGAGGAGAAGGGAAGACAGAAGATGAGTCAGTTGGGTGGCATCACAGATTCAAGGGACGTGAGTTTGAGCAAACTCTGGGAGATAGTGAAGGACAGAGAAGCCTGAACTGCTGCAGTCCATGGGATCGCAAAGAATCAGACACAACTGAACAACTGAAAACTCACAACAAAAGTGCTGAATCAAATTTCATTTAAATAATACTGTAAATACACAACTAAGCTAACAGGAAATCCTGAAAGGCCAGAAACTGGGAAAAAATGTAAATCCAAACAAAGAAGAGACTTGAGGTCAGGTCATTAACAAAATCACTAAGCAGTAAGTGACACAGTAAGCTAAAGACAAAGCTCTGGAGTCCATATAAGGTAAAATCAACCTAAGATCACTGCATAAAGCCAGGACTTACAAAAAAGCAACATTCTCAGCACATAAGTGAAAAAACAGTTTCACGGAAAGAAACAGTGTGAATACTTGCCTGTCTTGCCCTTGACTCTGGATAGGAAAGGAAAAAAAATTCTTCCCTGAGAACTTCTAATCATAAACCTACCACATTGCAGACTTGGGGCCAGGTTCACACTACCAATACAGACAAACTATTCTAAGTTTTCATTTCAAGATAACCCAGGTTGGTAGTGACCTCAATACCTGGTAAAAGTTGAGGAACACACTTTAGGACTAGGCTTCAAAGAATTTTCACAACTGAAGTTCCAAGTAACTTTGGCTCCTGATTTAAACACAGAAGAAAGCAAACCATCATAAGTAGAGATCAAACAGAAGACAAGACGAAACACAAATGTGAAAAACCTAGATAGCATTAAAAAGCAGAGATACCACTTTATTGATAAAGATCCATATAGTCAAAGACATGGTTTTTCTGATAGCTGTGTACAGATGTGAGACTTGGACCATAAAAAAGGCTGAGTGTTAAAGAACTGATGCTTTTTAATTGTGGTGCTGGAGAAGACTCTTGAGAGTCCCTGGGACTGCAAAGAGATCAAATCAGTCAGTTTTAAAGGAAATCAATCTGAATATTCATTGGAAGGACTGACACTGAAGTGAAGTATCTGATACTGAAGTGAAGTATCACCTGATGCGAAGAGCTGACTCACTGGAAAAGACCCTGATATTGGGAAAGATTGAAGGCAGGAGGAGAAGGGAAGACAGAAGATGAGTCAGTTGGGTGGCATCACAGATTCAAGGGACGTGAGTTTGAGCAAACTCTGGGAGATAGTGAAGGACAGAGAAGCCTGAACTGCTGCAGTCCATGGGATCGCAAAGAATCAGACACAACTGAACAACTGAAAACTCACAACAAAAGTGCTGAATCAAATTTCATTTAAATAATACTGTAAATACACAACTAAGCTAACAGGAAATCCTGAAAGGCCAGAAACTGGGAAAAAATGTAAATCCAAACAAAGAAGAGACTTGAGGTCAGGTCATTAACAAAATCACTAAGCAGTAAGTGACACAGTAAGCTAAAGACAAAGCTCTGGAGTCCATATAAGGTAAAATCAACCTAAGATCACTGCATAAAGCCAGGACTTACAAAAAAGCAACATTCTCAGCACATAAGTGAAAAAGCAGTTTCACGGAAAGAAACAGTGTGAATACTTGCCTGTCTTGCCCTTGACTCTGGATAGGAAAGGAAAAAAAATTCTTCCCTGAGAACTTCTAATCATAAACCTACCACATTGCAGACTTGGGGCCAGGTTCACACTACCAATACAGACAAACTATTCTAAGTTTTCATTTCAAGATAACCCAGGTTGGTAGTGACCTCAATACCTGGTAAAAGTTGAGGAACACACTTTAGGACTAGGCTTCAAAGAATTTTCACAACTGAAGTTCCAAGTAACTTTGGCTCCTGATTTAAACACAGAAGAAAGCAAACCATCATAAGTAGAGATCCACAGGCCCACAGATTACATAGGTAAGACTAGAGATACTGGAATAATCAGATGCAAAAAAAAAAATCTTTTGTTAAAGAGACAGGACTATATTTCTTTCTTTCTTTTTTTTTAAAAAAAAAGATTGATTGATTGATTGATTTTGGTGGGGTGGGGTGGGGAGGGAGGGGAGCAGGCGGGCTACTTCTATTGGTCTTTCATTTGTCTGTTTTCATCCATCTTTGTTCTTTGGCCCGTGTGGGCCTCCTATCGCGGTGGCCTCCGTTGTCGCAGAGCACCTGCTCTGAGGGCATGCGCCCCAGAGCTCCGGCTCGGTAATTGGACACATCGGTCCAGCCGCTCCGCGGCACGTGGGATCTTCCCAGGCCAGGGCTCGAACCGGTGCCCCTTGCACTGCAAGGCGGTGTCCTTACCCACTGGACCACCAGGGAAGCCCAGATGCAAAATTAATATATGCTCAATAAAGTATGGCTAAGCAACAAGAGACTGTAAGAACTGACCAAATATCTTTTTTTTTATTTAAGCTTTTTTTTTTTTTGGCTACTTCTATTGGTTATTCATTAACTGATTTTCATCCATCTTTGTTCTTTGGCCTGTATGGGACCCCCATTGCAGTGGCCTCTCTCGCTGCAGAGCACCGGCTCTGGGCTCATGCGCTCCAGAGCTCCGGCTCGGTAGTTGGACACATCAGTCCAGTGGCTCCGCAGCACATGGGATCTTCCCAGGCCAGGGATTGAACTGGCGCCCCTTGCACTGCAAGGCAGTGTCCTTACCCACTGGATCACCAGCAAAGCCCAGATGCAAAATTAATATATGCTCAATAAAGTATGGCTAAGCAACAAGAGACTGTAAGAACTGACCAAATATCTTTTTTTTTATTTAAGCTTTTTTTTTTTTTGGCTACTTCTATTGGTTATTCATTAACTGATTTTCATCCATCTTTGTTCTTTGGCCTGTATGGGACCCCCATTGCAGTGGCCTCTCTCGCTGCAGAGCACCGGCTCTGGGCTCATGCGCTCCAGAGCTCCGGCTCGGTAGTTGGACACATCAGTCCAGTGGCTCCGCAGCACATGGGATCTTCCCAGGCCAGGGATTGAACTGGCGCCCCTTGCACTGCAAGGCAGTGTCCTTACCCACTGGATCACCAGCAAAGCCCCCAAATATCTTTTAAAATGATGCAAATGGAACTTACAGAAATGAAAACTATAATAATTAGAATTATAAATTTAATATACAAGTGTGAAACAGCAGACTACACAAAGATAAAGTGATAATTAAGGAAAGGGAAGTGAGTCTAAAAAAAACTACACAGAATATAGCAGAAAGACATATGTGGAAAGGAAAATAAGAGACATTAGGTGAAATGAGAACAGAGTCAGAAGGTAAGAGAGAGTTCCACAGGAAGTGAACAGATAAAATGAGGGAGAACCAGTGTTCAAAGGAAATGTGAGGACACTAATACTCAGACTCCAAATTCCAAAACCTACATCAGATTTTTTAAAAGTTAGGACCTAGACACACTACAGTGGAAGAGAAAATCCTAAGAGATCTTAAAACCACAAAAAGAAAGGGGTTGTGGCCAAGATGAGGGAGTAGGGAGACCTTCAGCTCAACTACTTCTATGAGCTTCACCAAAATCACAACTATTTACAAAGCAGCTCTCGAAGAAAGGACCTGAAGACTAGCAGAGAAGATCTTCTGTCAGCTAAAGATAGGAAGAACTTAGAAGCACAACAAGACATGGGGCAGGGGTGGCGGAGTTGTGGTAGAGTCAAAGCCCACACAGCCCTGCGCAGGCAACCCACCAACAGGAGGATAATCACAACTGCAGAGGTTCTCCCCACGGAGTGAGGCGTCCAATCCACACATCCGGTCCCCACCCTATGGGTCCTGTACTGGGAGAAGCCCCAAGAACATCTGGGGCCAGTGGGGCTCACTTTTAAGAAAGGCAGAGGGATGTAGGAAACAGAGACATGTCTCTCAAAGGGCTCACACAAAACGTCACCTGCTCTGAGACCCAAGGCAGAAACAGCGATCTGAAAGGAGCCTGGGTCAGACCCACTTACTTCTTGAAGAGCCTCCCAGAGAAGGAGAAGACAACTGGGGCTCACCCTGGGGACTGAGATGCTGGTGGCAGCCATCTTGGGGAACTCACTATATCATTCTATCACAAGGACACTGGTGCTGGCAGGCACCATTTTGGATTCCCCTTTCTATTTTATTAGGGCCACCACTTGGACCTTCCCCACCAGCATGTCAGCTGCCCTAGGGCCCCCTAAATCCCCAGCTGCCATGGGACACAGCAAAGCTCACCATAAGGCCCAGAAACATCAACAGATAAATGAATAAAGAAGACATGGTACATAAATACAATGGAATATTACTCGGTCCTAAACAAGAATGAAATCTTGCCCCTTGTGACATGGATAGACCTAGAAGCTGTTATACTAAGTGAAATAAATCAGTCAGAGAAAGAAAAATATTGTCTGAGTTCACTTATACATGGAATCTAAAGAACAAAACAAATGAACACACAAAATAAAATAGAAACAGACTCATAAGCACAAAGAACAAACAGGTAGATTTTTTAAAAGTTAGGACCTAGACACACTACAGTGGAAGAGAAAATCCTAAGAGATCTTAAAACCACAAAAAGAAAGGGGTTGTGGCCAAGATGAGGGAGTAGGGAGACCTTCAGCTCAACTACTTCTATGAGCTTCACCAAAATCACAACTATTTACAAAGCAGCTCTCGAAGAAAGGACCTGAAGACTAGCAGAGAAGATCTTCTGTCAGCTAAAGATAGGAAGAACTTAGAAGCACAACAAGACATGGGGCAGGGGTGGCGGAGTTGTGGTAGAGTCAAAGCCCACACAGCCCTGCGCAGGCAACCCACCAACAGGAGGATAATCACAACTGCAGAGGCTCTCCCCACGGAGTGAGGCGTCCAATCCACACATCCGGTCCCCACCCTATGGGTCCTGTACTGGGAGAAGCCCCAAGAACATCTGGGGCCAGTGGGGCTCACTTTTAAGAAAGGCAGAGGGATGTAGGAAACAGAGACATGTCTCTCAAAGGGCTCACACAAAACGTCACCTGCTCTGAGACCCAAGGCAGAAACAGCGATCTGAAAGGAGCCTGGGTCAGACCCACTTACTTCTTGAAGAGCCTCCCAGAGAAGGAGAAGACAACTGGGGCTCACCCTGGGGACTGAGATGCTGGTGGCAGCCATCTTGGGGAACTCACTATATCATTCTATCACAAGGACACTGGTGCTGGCAGGCACCATTTTGGATTCCCCTTTCTATTTTATTAGGGCCACCACTTGGACCTTCCCCACCAGCATGTCAGCTGCCCTAGGGCCCCTAAATCCCCAGCTGCCATGGGACACAGCAAAGCTCACCATAAGGCCCAGAAACATCAACAGATAAATGAATAAAGAAGACATGGTACATAAATACAATGGAATATTACTCGGTCCTAAACAAGAATGAAATCTTGCCCCTTGTGACATGGATAGACCTAGAAGCTGTTATACTAAGTGAAATAAATCAGTCAGAGAAAGAAAAATATTGTCTGAGTTCACTTATACATGGAATCTAAAGAACAAAACAAATGAACACACAAAATAAAATAGAAACAGACTCATAAGCACAAAGAACAAACAGGTAGTTGCCAGATGGGAGAGGAAAGGAGGAAGATAGAAATACGTCAGGGAGATTAAGAAGTATAAACTTCTAGTTTCAAAAAATAGGAGTCAGGGTATGAAAGGTACAGTGTGGAGTAGAGTCAATAACTATGTAATACCTTTGCATGGTGACAGATGTTAACTAGACTTACATTAGTGAACATTTAATATTGAATCACTGCATTGTACAATAGGAACTAAAGTAGTGTCACAGGTCAATTATACTTTAAAAACAAACAAACTCATAGCATGAGATCAGATTTGTAGTTACCAGTGATCAGGACGGTGGTAAGGAATCGGATGAAAATAGTTTAAAAGTACAAACTTCCAGTTATAAGATACATAAGTACTAGGGATGTTATGTACAACGTGGTAAATATAACTAGCACTGCTACATGCTATATATGAAAGTTATTAAGAGAGTAAATCCTAAGATTTCTCATCATAAGAATATATGCCAACAGTGCCATATGTCAATTATATCTCAATAAAACTGGAAGAAGAAGAACAGGGAGAAAAAAAAAACCAATACCCACACAAAGGAATGCCAGTAAGACTGAGCTATTTTCACAACAGCAACGATGGGAGCCCAGGGAGAAAATGTCAATCTGATAAGCAAAAGTAACCATCAATATCAATCTCTATATCCACTGGAATTAGCTTTTGAGAACCAAGGTGAAATAATAAATACTCATTTATAAATATTAAGAGTTACCTACTGTTAGGTAGGAAGTCAGGCATGAGCAAGGAAGGGTGGCCTAGCAGAAAAGGATGCAAGCTGACCTCTAAAGGCAGACAGGCTCAGGAGACCACACAGTGGCTACAAACTAACCATAGGGGCTTCCTCAAGCAACCTTAGGCAGCTAGGAACAGATAAATGAATAAAGAAGACATGGTACATAAATACAATGGAATATTACTCGGTCCTAAACAAGAATGAAATCTTGCCCCTTGTGACATGGATAGACCTAGAAGCTGTTATACTAAGTGAAATAAATCAGTCAGAGAAAGAAAAATATTGTCTGAGTTCACTTATACATGGAATCTAAAGAACAAAACAAATGAACACACAAAATAAAATAGAAACAGACTCATAAGCACAAAGAACAAACAGGTAGTTGCCAGATGGGAGAGGAAAGGAGGAAGATAGAAATACGTCAGGGAGATTAAGAAGTATAAACTTCTAGTTTCAAAAAATAGGAGTCAGGGTATGAAAGGTACAGTGTGGAGTAGAGTCAATAACTATGTAATACCTTTGCATGGTGACAGATGTTAACTAGACTTACATTAGTGAACATTTAATATTGAATCACTGCATTGTACAATAGGAACTAAAGTAGTGTCACAGGTCAATTATACTTTAAAAACAAACAAACTCATAGCATGAGATCAGATTTGTAGTTACCAGTGATCAGGACGGTGGTAAGGAATCGGATGAAAATAGTTTAAAAGTACAAACTTCCAGTTATAAGATACATAAGTACTAGGGATGTTATGTACAACGTGGTAAATATAACTAGCACTGCTACATGCTATATATGAAAGTTATTAAGAGAGTAAATCCTAAGATTTCTCATCATAAGAATATATGCCAACAGTGCCATATGTCAATTATATCTCAATAAAACTGGAAGAAGAAGAACAGGGAGAAAAAAAAAACCAATACCCACACAAAGGAATGCCAGTAAGACTGAGCTATTTTCACAACAGCAACGATGGGAGCCCAGGGAGAAAATGTCAATCTGATAAGCAAAAGTAACCATCAATATCAATCTCTATATCCACTGGAATTAGCTTTTGAGAACCAAGGTGAAATAATAAATACTCATTTATAAATATTAAGAGTTACCTACTGTTAGGTAGGAAGTCAGGCATGAGCAAGGAAGGGTGGCCTAGCAGAAAAGGATGCAAGCTGACCTCTAAAGGCAGACAGGCTCAGGAGACCACACAGTGGCTACAAACTAACCATAGGGGCTTCCTCAAGCAACCTTAGGCAGCTAGGAGCCCATTAAGGGTTCATAAATATTCAATACATATAATACATCTGATTATAACAGACTGAATTATGGGAAGACATGCTCAAGAAGGCCTGTTGTTTTGTAACTTGGAACTGTCAACTGGCCTGAAGTATATGCCCATTTGCATTCTCTTTCTTGACTGGTGGTGGGTACAAGCCCTATTCTGCACAGGGCACAACCAAAAGCAGGCGACAGGTAGTATAAGAGGGGGGAAGCCAAGAGAGATCCTTATGACACCTCCTTTGGGGCTGGCCTGTTCCCATGTCTTGACAGTGTCTGTTTCATAAAAAGATCTGTCTGCTTGAGCTGTAACTTATCTTATTGTTTTAAACCCTTTAGTCTGTTGTTCTAAAATTTTTGTTGCAATGAGACAAGAACCAAGGGAGAGAAATAAACTCACCTAACACTACCTATACAACCTCGCTAAATGAACTTCTACTTTAAGAACAGGAAAACGAGTACTTGAAGGAATATTTGAGATTCAAGAAGTACATCTTTGTTGCCTCACTGTACACTTCTGAGTTTATCATCTCCATTGTATATTCATCAAACCTAAAGGTACAGAAGGAAAGTCAACCTATCTATAGGAAAAAAGAACACTCTAGTGTACCTGGCTATGCTAGTGTAAAATAACCTCATCTCCTGACAAGCCTGAAATTGTGTCACTGATGTGGCAGTCCCTAGAAAAACCTCGAGCATTGAGAAAAGTGCAGAAAGTCAAAGATGGAGACAGAGAAAAAACTTTAAAGAAGTCAGAAGAATAGGAAAGTGACTAGGGTGCAAAGCTCTGGCCAGAGCAAGACCATACATCCTTCTCCTATGGTGGATGAAATTTCACAAGAATAGATTAGGGCTTCCCTGGTGGTCCAGTGGGTAAGGACACTGCCTTTCACTGCAAGGGGACGCCGGTTCAATCCCTGGCCTGGGAAGATCCCACGTGCCACGGAGCGGCTGGACCAATGTGTCCAATTGTCGAGCCGGAGCTCTGGAGCACATGCGCCCAGAGCCGGTGCTCTGCGACAACAGAGACCACAGAGATGGGAGGCCCACAAGGGCCAAAGAATAAAGATGGATGAAAATAGATAAATGAAAGACCAATAGAAGTGGTCTGCCTGCCCCCTCCTTCCCCAACCTGCCCTCCCTCCAAAAAAAAATGCTAAAAAAAAAAAAAATAGATTACATTTCCTAAATCTCTGTAAAAGTTAAAATTCTTTTATAATCTATATACTTATTATTTTATATTTTGATACAAATTACACAACTATGTTTGCCTATTCATGTGGTTTTGAAGAACTCAACCAGGATGAACATTTAAAAATTAGAGGAAGACATATTTTTACTCAATAGTATTAGGAACATTATAATGATCATAGAAATACAATTATGGAGAGACATTTCTGTTATATATAGTGAGCTCTTTGCATCAGAAGTTCCAGAGGTGTTTTATTATTAAATAAATGAGCATATAAGATCCCTTTAAGTTATCACAGGTCTACAAGTTGTCTTTTTCATGCATAAAACAAATATGTTCTTTCTCGGGTTTCTTCCATATTTGAAACACCTAGTCAGTGAAGTTTTCCCCTTGCTTTTTCCAGCTCTTCCTCTTCTATTTGTGAGCCAAGAATGTTTCTAAGTACACTCAAGTCTAAAGCAATGTTTCTTAACATGTTCATGGATCTCCTGCATCAGAAAGCCCTGGTGCTCATTGAAAACGCAAACTCTAGGCCCCACTGTGGACATACTGGCTCAAAAACTCAGGGGTTGAAGAGAAGAGGTTTGTGTTTTCAGAGTGCTCACAAGTAAGGTGATTCACTCTCCAAGGTGATTCTTGTACACCCTGAGATTTGAGAACTCCTCTGAGACAACAGAGTTTACAGCCTCTGTAAACCACTGCCTATTCTTTCACCTAATGGAGAGATTGCCAAGAGAAACCTAAAACTTTTTGCAGCCTCCGCTGACTTTATCTGTCTCTGATTGAGCAGACAGAACTGACTGACTGAGGCTATGCCCAACACAGAGCCTCTTGTTGTTCATGGTAGTGAAAATTAAACTAATGTCAGAATCAGAGTAAGTAGAAATAATTTTATCATAGTATATGACCAGTTTAAAAGAAGGCTTTTAAAATTAGGATAACTGAGAGAGGCAGTATTATAACAGGATGAGAGAAGGGATATAAAAGAATGGGAGCTTCCAAAAGAGAAAGGCACAACAAAGGAAGAGAGGTGTACCCAGACATATTCATTCATCGACCAATTACAGTGTGCCACAAACAATTACAGACACTTGGGAGACATTAATGAACACAACAGGCAAACATCCCTACCGTCATGGAGCTTACATTCTCGCAAGAGAAGATAAACAATACAGTATCTTAGAAAGCAGTAAATTTTATGGAACAACAACAAATAATGAACAAGGTAAAGGGTCATGGGTAAAAGTTGAGTAGGGATCATTTTACAAAGGTGGTTAAACCAATATTCAAGCAAAGACCTTATAGAAGTGAAG
Source organism: Tragulus kanchil (assembly GCA_022376925.1). Taxonomy (NCBI): domain Eukaryota; kingdom Metazoa; phylum Chordata; class Mammalia; order Artiodactyla; family Tragulidae; genus Tragulus; species Tragulus kanchil. The sequence goes on along the minus strand of JAIOJX010000004.1, from coordinate 100,130,478 downwards.
AAGTCAGCTTTGTAGATATCTGGAGGAAGGCCATTTAAGGCAGAAAGAACAGCCAACACTAAGTCAGAAGAATGACTAAGGAAGACCAATGTGCTGGGAAAGAATATACAAGTAAAGGAGTGAGGAGATAAGAGTGAGAAATGTTACAGACTAGATTATATGCCATTTTGAGGACATTTGGTTTTGCTCTGAAGAAAATCAGAAGCTAGTGAAGAACTCTAAGCAGAAGACTGAAATGATCAACTTTTTTCTGAGGGATCACTCTGGCTACTGAGCTAAAAATAGATTTAAAAAGTGGAAGGAGGGAGAACAGTCAAGAATCCACCATTGGGGCTTCCCCTGGTGGTCCAGTGGGTAAGGACACCGCCTTGCAGTGCAAGGGGCGCCAGTTCAATCCCTGGCCTGGGAGGATCCCACGTGCTGCGGAGCGGCTGGACGGATGTGTCCAACTACCAAGCCAGAGCTCTGGAGCGCATGCGCCCGGAGCCAGCGCTCTACAGCAACAGACGCCACCGCGATGGGAGGCCCGCAGGAGCCAGAGAACAAAGACGGATGAAAAACAGAGAAATGAAAGACCAACAGGAATGGCCCGCCCGCTCCCCTCCCTCCCCAACCCGACCCCCGCCCAAAATAAATAAATAAATAAATCTTAAAAAAAAAAAAAAAAAAGAATCCACCATTGTAGTAATCCAGGCAAGGGAAGATGCCAGCTCAAGCCAAGAGGTGGCTATGGAATAAAAGGCATCAGGTCTGTATGTATTCGTAACAGAGAGCCAACAGGATTCTCAGACAGGAATTTGACGTGTAAGGAAATGGAAATAATGAAATACCACCAAGGTTTTGGCCTAAGTAACAGGAGAAAAATAAGACAGACTGAAACCAAACAGGCTTCCAATGAGGAGGCTCAGTTCAGTAGTGGGTAAGCTGAATTTGTAATTTCTAAGACAGCCAAGGTAGACCTATCTAGTAGGGAGCTGAATACAAGAGTGGGGATTTCAGCAGAGGTCTGCTAGGGATGTAAATTTGGGAGTCATCAACATAAAGATGGTATTTAAAGTTATAAGACTAGGTGAAATAACCATTTGAATGATCTAAGAGAAGAGAAGCAAGCCTAACTCCTGACTCAATCCAATATTGCTGGGGCGGGGTGTACAGGGGAAGGAGAGAAATTAGCAAAGGAGACAGAGAAGGAAATACAAGTGTTCTGAATGCCACAGGAAGAAAGTTTCCTAATAATGAGATAGTGATCAGTTGTCACTGATAGATGGAATGAATAAGGCTGAAAATTCACCACTGGATTTAGCAAGGTGGAAGTCACTAGCTGCCTAGACAAGTGCGTTTTTGTAGAGTGTTGGAAGCAAAAGTCTTACTGAAGTATCTTTCCAGACAAAGGCCTGAAGGGTAGGAAAAAAAAAAAAGTAGACAACTCTTTAGAGAAGTTCTGCAGCAACTGGAAGCAGAAAAAGGTTTTCAGGAACAGAGATGTGAGAATTAGACTGGAAAGAGAAACAAGGTCAAGGTCAAGTTTTGTTACAAAGTTACAGTAATCAAGACAGTGTGAGACTGGCAGAGGGATAGACACAGATCAGTAACATGGAACTTACAGTCCCTAAATATGTCCTTATATTAACCATCAACTGATTTTCATCAAAATGGCCAAAATAATCCAGTGGGAAGAAACAGTCTTTTCAACAAATGATACTGGAACAAGTGGATAATGACATGCAAAAGAAAGAAGCTGGACACCTATCTCATAACATTCATGGAAATTAATTCAAAATGGATCACAAACCTAAACATAAGCACTAAAGCTATATAACTCTCAGGGTCTCCCTTGTAGCTCAGCTGGTAAAGAATCCACCTGCAATGCAGCAGACCTGGGCTCGACCCCTGGAGGAGGGCACGGCAAGCCACTCCAGTACCCTTGCCTGGAGCATTCCACAGACAGAGCCGCCTGGAGGAGGGGCCTACCGTCCATGGGGTCACAAATAACTGGACATGACTGAATGACTAAGTACAGTACATACACCTCTTAGAAGAAAACTTATGGTAAATCTTTATAACCTTCAGATAGGCAATGGGTTCTTACACATGACAACAAAAAACACGAGCAACTAAACAGAAAATAAATTTGACATCAAAATTTAAAACTTCCGTGTGTCAAAGAACACTATCAAAAAAGTGAAAAGAGGGACTTCTCTGGTTGTCTAATGGTTAATATTCCACACTTTCAATGCAGGAGGTATGGGTTCAATCCCTGGTTGGAAAACTAAGAGCCCACAAGACTCTCAGCATGGCCAAAAAATTTTAAATTTAAAAAAAAAGTGAAAAGACACCTCACAGAATAGAAGGAAATATTTGAACAATGCGTGGGTTGGGACACTGATCCTTGACACAGTTGAAAATCCACGTCTGACTTTACAGTTGTCCCTCCATATCCAAGGTTCAGCGCTGGGAATTCAACCAACTACAGACTGTATAGTACTATAAGATATGAGGGCTTTATCCCTGGATTGGGAAGATCCCCTGGAAAAGGAAATAGCAACCCACTCCAGTATTCATACCTGGAGAATCCCTTGGATAGAGGAGCCTGGCAGGCTACAGTTCATAAGGTCACAAAGAGTTGGACATCTCTGAAACAACTTAGCACTCATAGCTTTGGAAAGAAATTCACACGTGGACTCCCATAGCTTAAAACTGAGAGTGTAACTTTAGACACAGATCAGTAACATGGAACTTACAGTCCCTAAATATGTCCTTATATTAACCATCAACTGATTTTCATCAAAATGGCCAAAATAATCCAGTGGGAAGAAACAGTCTTTTCAACAAATGATACTGGAACAAGTGGATAATGACATGCAAAAGAAAGAAGCTGGACACCTATCTCATAACATTCATGGAAATTAATTCAAAATGGATCACAAACCTAAACATAAGCACTAAAGCTATATAACTCTCAGGGTCTCCCTTGTAGCTCAGCTGGTAAAGAATCCACCTGCAATGCAGCAGACCTGGGCTCGACCCCTGGAGGAGGGCACGGCAAGCCACTCCAGTACCCTTGCCTGGAGCATTCCACAGACAGAGCCGCCTGGAGGAGGGGCCTACCGTCCATGGGGTCACAAATAACTGGACATGACTGAATGACTAAGTACAGTACATACACCTCTTAGAAGAAAACTTATGGTAAATCTTTATAACCTTCAGATAGGCAATGGGTTCTTACACATGACAACAAAAAACACGAGCAACTAAACAGAAAATAAATTTGACATCAAAATTTAAAACTTCCGTGTGTCAAAGAACACTATCAAAAAAGTGAAAAGAGGGACTTCTCTGGTTGTCTAATGGTTAATATTCCACACTTTCAATGCAGGAGGTATGGGTTCAATCCCTGGTTGGAAAACTAAGAGCCCACAAGACTCTCAGCATGGCCAAAAAATTTTAAATTTAAAAAAAAAGTGAAAAGACACCTCACAGAATAGAAGGAAATATTTGAACAATGCGTGGGTTGGGACACTGATCCTTGACACAGTTGAAAATCCACGTCTGACTTTACAGTTGTCCCTCCATATCCAAGGTTCAGCGCTGGGAATTCAACCAACTACAGACTGTATAGTACTATAAGATATGAGGGCTTTATCCCTGGATTGGGAAGATCCCCTGGAAAAGGAAATAGCAACCCACTCCAGTATTCATACCTGGAGAATCCCTTGGATAGAGGAGCCTGGCAGGCTACAGTTCATAAGGTCACAAAGAGTTGGACATCTCTGAAACAACTTAGCACTCATACTATGCATTTAGGGAAAGAAATTCACACGTGGACTCCCATAGCTTAAACCTATTTTGTCTGAGGGTCAACTGTAACTACAAATCACTTACTTCATATGAGACCTGTATCCAATACCAAAAAGAAAATCCAATTTTAAAATGAACAAAAAATCTGGACACTTTTCCAAAGATGACATGCAAATGGCCAATAAGCACATGAAAAAAAAAAAAACAACTTAACATCACTAGCCATGAGGGAAATGCATACCAAAACCACAAGGACAGAACTTCCCTGGTGGTCCAGTAGTTAAGAATCCATCTGCCAACGCAGGGAACATAGGTTCAATCCCTGCTCCAGTAAGATTCCACCTGCCACGTGGCAGCTAAGCTCATACACCACATTGCTGAAGCCCATGTGCCCTAGAGCCTGTGCTCCTCAACAAGAGACACTTCCACAATGAGAAGCCCAAGCATCATAACTAGAGAGTAGCCACCACTCACAGCCACTAGAGAAAGCCCTCGCACAGCAATGGGGACCCAACACAGACAGTGAAGCCAAAAGCTAAAATTAATTTTTAAAAAAATCACGAAGAGTATCACTGTATATCCAACAGGATGGCTGTAAGCAAAAGAGTCAGACAATAACAAGTTCTGGCAATGTGAAGAAAGTGGAACCCTTCTACATTGTTAATTGGATTACAAAATGGTACAGCCACTTTGTTAAGCAGCCAGGTAGCTCCTCAGAAGGTTAAACATTATTATCATATGACTCTAACCATACCACTCCCATGTATTTATCCAAAAGAAGTGAAAAAAATCTGGGTAGCTCCTCAGAAGGCTAAACGTTATTATCACATGACTCTAACCATTCCACTGCCATGTATTTATCCAAAAGAAATGAAAAAAATACATCCACACAAAAACTAGTACACAAATGTTCAGAGCAGCCAAAAAAATTGGAAACAATGTAACTCCCTATCAACTGATGAATGGATGAAACGTGCTATAAAAAGCAATAAAAACTAATAAAGGGGGCTTCGCTCGTGGTCCAGTGGGTAAGGACACCGCCTTGCAGTGCAAGGGGCACCAGTTCGATCCCTAGCCTGGGAAGAACCCACGTGCCACAGAGCAGCTGGACCGATGTGTCCAACTACCAAGCCGGAGCTCTGTAGCGCATGTGCCCAGAGCCAGTGCTCTGTGATGAGAGAGGCCACTGCGGTGGGAAGCCCACACAGGCCAAAGAGCAAAGATGGATGAAAATGTATAAATGAAAGACCAATAGAGGCGAACAAAAAAAAAAAAAGAGAAGAACTAAAAAAGTACTGATATATGCCACAACATAGGTTCGAAAACTTTATGGTAAGTAAAAGCAACCAGTCACAGAAGACCACATATCTTATCATTCATTTATACGACATGTCCAGAATAGGTCAATGTATAGAGACAGAGAGTAAATTAGTACTTGCAATGGTTGGAGAGTAAATAGGAATGTGAAGTGACTAATAATGCAGGGTTTCCTTTAAAAGTGGAAGAGAGGGCTTCCCCTGGTGGTCCAGTGGATAAGGACACCGCCTTGCAGTGCAAGGGGCGCTGGTTCAATCCCTGGCCTGGGAAGATCCCACGTGCCGCGGAGCGGCTGGACTGGTGTGTCCAATCACCGAGCCGGAGCTCTGGGGCGCATGCGCCCAGAGCCGGTGCTCTGCAGCGACAGACGCCACCGCGGATGGGAGGCCCGCAGGAGCCAAAGAGCAAAGACGGATGAAAGTGGAAAATGGGAGACCAATAGAAGTGGCCCGCCCACTCCCCTCCCACCCCAACCCGACCCCCGCCCAAAATAAATAAATAAATAAATCTTAAAAAAAAAAAAGTGGAAGAGAAAAATATTTGAAAATTACTATACGGTAATGGTTGTGCAACTCTATTACTACATAAAAACATCGAACTGCACACTTTAAATGGATGTATGGCACAATAATCATGTATCTAATCAAGCTGTTAAATGAGTGTTTTTTCGTATTTTGTGTGTTTTTTTCAAACGTTGAACTTTTTATTTTGTATTGGAGTAGCCGATTAACAATGCTGTGATAGTTTCAGGGGAACAGTGAAGGGGCTTAGCCATATATATACACGTATCCATCCTCCACCAAATCCCTCTCCCATTCAGGCTGACACATAACAGCAGAGTTCCATGTACTATACAAAAGGTCCTTGCTGGCTTTCCATTTTGCATATAGCAGTGGGTACATTACCTTCCCACAGTTCCTAACTATCCCTTCCCCCTGCAGGAACCATCAATTTGTTTTCTAAGTCTGTGAGTCCCTGTTTTGTAAATTCATTTGTTTTTTTTTTTGTTGTTTTTGTGTGTGTGTGTGTGTAAATTCATTTGTACCACTTCTTTTTAGATTCCACATATATGTGGGTGTCATATTTCTCCTTCTCTGAATTACTTCACTCAATATGACACTCTCTAGGTGCATCCATGTTGCTGCAAACGGTATTATTTCATTCTTTTTAATGGCTGAGTAATATTCTATTGTATGCATGTACATCTTTATCCACATATCACATCTTTATCCATTGCTCTGTTGATGGACTTCAGGGTGTTTCCATGTCTTGGCTATTGTAAAAAGTGCTGCAATGAACACTGGGGTGCATATATCCTTTTGGATCATATTTTCCTCCAGATTTGTGTTCAGGAGTGGAATTGCTGGCTCATATGGCAGCTCTATTTTTAGATTTTTAAGAAACCCCCATACTGTTCACTCACATTTCCATCCAGAGTGTAGGAGGGTTCCCTTCTCACCACACCCTCTCCAGCATTTATTGTTTGTAGGTTTTTTGATGATACTTTACATTAAAAATGATATAGTTTTGTAATTTGAATATATTTTATAATTTTTTTCCTAACATAGAAGACAACACATGTTTTTATGATGATGTGAATGTTCCAGTAAAATGTGATAGAACTAGTGGTGTTGGAGAGAAGAAATTCAGCAAAGTTCTTAAGTGAAAGTGCATGGAATCTACTGCACAAACAGAGGGAATGTCTTTAGACAGAAGCACTGATAGTTCATCTATAAATAAAAGGCTGGAAAGCAGAACATACGGGTATAAATGCTAGTGAGCAGCTAGACGTGATGGTGGAAGTCTGTGGATGTGTCTACTGGTTGTTTCAATGTGCTTTTGATTTTTTTCGTATTGTGTGTTTTTTTCAAACGTTGAACTTTTTATTTTGTATTGGAGTAGCCGATTAACAATGCTGTGATAGTTTCAGGGGAACAGTGAAGGGGCTTAGCCATATATATACACGTATCCATCCTCCACCAAATCCCTCTCCCATTCAGGCTGACACATAACAGCAGAGTTCCATGTACTATACAAAAGGTCCTTGCTGGCTTTCCATTTTGCATATAGCAGTGGGTACATTACCTTCCCACAGTTCCTAACTATCCCTTCCCCCTGCAGGAACCATCAATTTGTTTTCTAAGTCTGTGAGTCCCTGTTTTGTAAATTCATTTGTTTTTTTTTTTGTTGTTTTTGTGTGTGTGTGTGTGTAAATTCATTTGTACCACTTCTTTTTAGATTCCACATATATGTGGGTGTCATATTTCTCCTTCTCTGAATTACTTCACTCAATATGACACTCTCTAGGTGCATCCATGTTGCTGCAAACGGTATTATTTCATTCTTTTTAATGGCTGAGTAATATTCTATTGTATGCATGTACATCTTTATCCACATATCACATCTTTATCCATTGCTCTGTTGATGGACTTCAGGGTGTTTCCATGTCTTGGCTATTGTAAAAAGTGCTGCAATGAACACTGGGGTGCATATATCCTTTTGGATCATATTTTCCTCCAGATTTGTGTTCAGGAGTGGAATTGCTGGCTCATATGGCAGCTCTATTTTTAGATTTTTAAGAAACCCCCATACTGTTCACTCACATTTCCATCCAGAGTGTAGGAGGGTTCCCTTCTCACCACACCCTCTCCAGCATTTATTGTTTGTAGGTTTTTTGATGATACTTTACATTAAAAATGATATAGTTTTGTAATTTGAATATATTTTATAATTTTTTTCCTAACATAGAAGACAACACATGTTTTTATGATGATGTGAATGTTCCAGTAAAATGTGATAGAACTAGTGGTGTTGGAGAGAAGAAATTCAGCAAAGTTCTTAAGTGAAAGTGCATGGAATCTACTGCACAAACAGAGGGAATGTCTTTAGACAGAAGCACTGATAGTTCATCTATAAATAAAAGGCTGGAAAGCAGAACATACGGGTATAAATGCTAGTGAGCAGCTAGACGTGATGGTGGAAGTCTGTGGATGTGTCTACTGGTTGTTTCAATGTGCTTCCATGATATAAGAATGACATCAACTGAAAGTGAGGATAGGGTTGTTGTTTAGCTGCTAAGATGTGTCCGGACTCTTTTGAAACACCATGGACTATAGATTTCCAAGGCTCCTTTGTCCATGGGATTTTCCATGGATGGATTTTAAAGAAGACAGTGAACAATTAAATAACCAGGACATTCAATACAAATTAGAGCATGTCATGAACTGAGACCATTCAGCATGATTACATGTGTTTCTCCATATTTAGCTGCAAGGTTAAGAGTGGAGAGTAGACAAGAGTTGTGTCTAGGGGCTTCCCTGGTGGACCAGTGGTTAAAGAATCCACCTCACAATGCAGGGGGCACCAGTTCGATCCCTGGCCCGGGGAAGATTCCACATGCCGCAGAGGGGCTGGACCAGCGCGTCCAATTATGAGGCAGCACTCTGCAGTACATGTGCTCAGAGTGGGTGTTCTGTAGTGAGAGAAGCCACTGCGATGGGAGGCCCACACAGGCCAAAGAATAAAAGGATAGATGAAAATAAATATAAATAAAAGAGGCATGATGGGGAAAAGAAAACAACAATGAGAAAGGGCAGAGATTGGGAGAATTGATTAAAAAAAAAAAAAAGAGTTGTGTTTAAACAGGGCTTGACTTCTAGCCAAAAGACTGTGTCAAAGTAAGGGGGAGGGGGAAGCCAAGGGAGCTGACAGAGAGGCAAGAGAGTAATTATAACAACTGGAGGTGGAAGAGAGAAGTTAGATGTGGATAAAGGGCAGTGACAGAGCAGGATCAACAAACTAGAGGTCCCACTGGAGTTGAAAGATGTGTAGAAACTGAGGAACTAGAAGAGTGACTAAAACGATACAAGAAATGGGAATAAGTGGCCTGAGATAATGTAGAAGACAACACATGTTTTTATGATGATGTGAATGTTCCAGTAAAATGTGATAGAACTAGTGGTGTTGGAGAGAAGAAATTCAGCAAAGTTCTTAAGTGAAAGTGCATGGAATCTACTGCACAAACAGAGGGAATGTCTTTAGACAGAAGCACTGATAGTTCATCTATAAATAAAAGGCTGGAAAGCAGAACATACGGGTATAAATGCTAGTGAGCAGCTAGACGTGATGGTGGAAGTCTGTGGATGTGTCTACTGGTTGTTTCAATGTGCTTCCATGATATAAGAATGACATCAACTGAAAGTGAGGATAGGGTTGTTGTTTAGCTGCTAAGATGTGTCCGGACTCTTTTGAAACACCATGGACTATAGATTTCCAAGGCTCCTTTGTCCATGGGATTTTCCATGGATGGATTTTAAAGAAGACAGTGAACAATTAAATAACCAGGACATTCAATACAAATTAGAGCATGTCATGAACTGAGACCATTCAGCATGATTACATGTGTTTCTCCATATTTAGCTGCAAGGTTAAGAGTGGAGAGTAGACAAGAGTTGTGTCTAGGGGCTTCCCTGGTGGACCAGTGGTTAAAGAATCCACCTCACAATGCAGGGGGCACCAGTTCGATCCCTGGCCCGGGGAAGATTCCACATGCCGCAGAGGGGCTGGACCAGCGCGTCCAATTATGAGGCAGCACTCTGCAGTACATGTGCTCAGAGTGGGTGTTCTGTAGTGAGAGAAGCCACTGCGATGGGAGGCCCACACAGGCCAAAGAATAAAAGGATAGATGAAAATAAATATAAATAAAAGAGGCATGATGGGGAAAAGAAAACAACAATGAGAAAGGGCAGAGATTGGGAGAATTGATTAAAAAAAAAAAAAAGAGTTGTGTTTAAACAGGGCTTGACTTCTAGCCAAAAGACTGTGTCAAAGTAAGGGGGAGGGGGAAGCCAAGGGAGCTGACAGAGAGGCAAGAGAGTAATTATAACAACTGGAGGTGGAAGAGAGAAGTTAGATGTGGATAAAGGGCAGTGACAGAGCAGGATCAACAAACTAGAGGTCCCACTGGAGTTGAAAGATGTGTAGAAACTGAGGAACTAGAAGAGTGACTAAAACGATACAAGAAATGGGAATAAGTGGCCTGAGATAATGTAGAAGGCAAAAATCAGTGGAAAAGATGAGGTGAAGGTACTGAAAGGCAGAACGCTGGAAAGATCGTGCAGGAATACTGGGGACTTCCCTGATGGTCCAGTGGTTACGATTCCACACTTACACAGCAGGAGGCACAGGCTGAATCCCTGGTTGGGGAACTAAGACCCAGCAAGCTGTGCAATGCAGCCCCCCAAAAATGCATAATGATGGATGGGGAAAATAAAGTAGGTAGGCTTTGACTGTGTGGATGACAATAAACTATAGAGAATTCTTAAAGAGATGGGAATATCAAGCTATCTGACCTGTTTCCTGAGAGACCTATATATAGATCAAGAAGCAAGACTTAGAACTTTACATCAACAACTGACTGGTTCAAATTTGGGGAAGCAGTACAACAAGGCTGTATCTTGTACCCTGTTTATTTAACTTCTATGCAGAATATCTAATGTGAAATGCCAGGCTGGCTGAATCACAAGCTGGTATCAAGATTGCCAGGAGAAATATCAACAACCTCAGACATGCAGGTGATACCACTATAATGGCAGAAAGTAGAAAAGAAGTCAAGAACCTTCTTGATTAGGATGAAAGAGGAGATGAAAAGGCTGGCTTAAAACTCAACATTCAAAAAACTAAGATCAGGGCTTCCCTGGTGGTCCCCGGGGTAAGGACGCCACCTTGCAGTGCAAGGGGTGCCGGTTGGATCCCGGGCCTGGGAAGATCCCACGTGCCGCGGAGTGGCTGGACCAATGTGTCCAATTACCCAGCCGGAGGTCTGGAGTGCATGCACCCAGAGCCGGTGCTCTGCGACAACAGGGGCCGCTGAGATGGGAGGCCCACACGGGCCGAAGAACAAAGATGGATGAAAACAGATAAATGAAAGACCAACAGAAGTGGCCCGCCTGCCCCCCCCCCCCCCCCCCCCCCCCGCTCCAAAAAAAAAAAAAAACCTTAGATCATGGCATCTGGTCCCATCAATTCACAGGAAAAGTGAAAGCAATGACAGATATTACTTTCTTGGCTCTTTAGAGCCACAGGTGGATGGTTAACTGGAGCCACAAAATTAAAAGATGCTTTCTCTTTGGAAGGAAAGCTATGACAAACCTATACAGGGCATTAAAAGCACAGACATAACTTTGCCAACAAAGGTCCACATAGTCTAAGCGATTAGGGGCAACCCGGGGTCGTGCAGGAATACTGGGGACTTCCCTGATGGTCCAGTGGTTACGATTCCACACTTACACAGCAGGAGGCACAGGCTGAATCCCTGGTTGGGGAACTAAGACCCAGCAAGCTGTGCAATGCAGCCCCCCAAAAATGCATAATGATGGATGGGGAAAATAAAGTAGGTAGGCTTTGACTGTGTGGATGACAATAAACTATAGAGAATTCTTAAAGAGATGGGAATATCAAGCTATCTGACCTGTTTCCTGAGAGACCTATATATAGATCAAGAAGCAAGACTTAGAACTTTACATCAACAACTGACTGGTTCAAATTTGGGGAAGCAGTACAACAAGGCTGTATCTTGTACCCTGTTTATTTAACTTCTATGCAGAATATCTAATGTGAAATGCCAGGCTGGCTGAATCACAAGCTGGTATCAAGATTGCCAGGAGAAATATCAACAACCTCAGACATGCAGGTGATACCACTATAATGGCAGAAAGTAGAAAAGAAGTCAAGAACCTTCTTGATTAGGATGAAAGAGGAGATGAAAAGGCTGGCTTAAAACTCAACATTCAAAAAACTAAGATCAGGGCTTCCCTGGTGGTCCCGTGGGTAAGGACACCACCTTGCAGTGCAAGGGGTGCCGGTTGGATCCCGGGCCTGGGAAGATCCCACGTGCCGCGGAGTGGCTGGACCAATGTGTCCAATTACCCAGCCGGAGGTCTGGAGTGCATGCACCCAGAGCCGGTGCTCTGCGACAACAGGGGCCGCTGAGATGGGAGGCCCACACGGGCCGAAGAACAAAGATGGATGAAAACAGATAAATGAAAGACCAACAGAAGTGGCCCGCCTGCCCCCCCCCCCCCCTCCCCACCCCGCTCCAAAAAAAAAAAAAAACCTTAGATCATGGCATCTGGTCCCATCAATTCACAGGAAAAGTGAAAGCAATGACAGATATTACTTTCTTGGCTCTTTAGAGCCACAGGTGGATGGTTAACTGGAGCCACAAAATTAAAAGATGCTTTCTCTTTGGAAGGAAAGCTATGACAAACCTATACAGGGCATTAAAAGCACAGACATAACTTTGCCAACAAAGGTCCACATAGTCTAAGCTATGGGTTTTCCACTAGCCACATACGGATGTGAGAATTAGACCATAAAGAAAGCTGAGCGCTTGAGAACTGATGCTTTCAAATTGTGGTGCTGGAGAAGACTCTCGAGAGTCCCTTGGACAGCAAGGAGATCAAATCAGTCAATCCTAAAGGAAATCAACCCTGAATACTGGAAGAACTAATGCTGAAGCTCCAAATACTTTAACCACCTGATGCAAAGAGCTGACTCACTGGAAGAGACCCTAAAGTTGGGAAAGACTGAAGGCAAAACAAGAAGAGGACCGCAGAGGATGAGATAGACAGCATCACTGACTCAATGGACATGAATCTGAGCACACTAAAAGGCTGGAGTGCTGCAGTTCATTCGGTTACAAAGAATAGGACATGACTTAGCAACTCAACAACAGCAATAACAAAAGATATTTTAAAAATTAAAAAATAGGGAAGACAAGATGGTGGAGGAGGACATAGAGCACTTATCTCTCCATGGATGCATCAGGAACACACCCTCAGATACAGAAGATCTCACAGAACACAAGTGAAGAGCAGGCAGGAGTGCCTGACCACTAAAAAGGAATATATAGATCCATGCAAAATTTAGTAAGAAGAAGGAAGGGAAAGGATGAGAGTGAGCAGGACTGGACCTGCACCCAAAGGGTAGAAGAGTTGAATCAGGTCAGATCCCCACATTGGGGCAATCAGCTGGAATAGAGGGGAAGCATTTGAGATGGTCAAAGAGTGCAGTAGCTGATCTGTGACAGTCTAAATGGAGTGAGAATCACACGATCCTTGCTGTAGGCCTACATACCTGAAGAGGGGATGCAAGTCTCCTGGCTGGAAGCTAGAGCATCAGGACTGGAGGGCAATCCCAGAGGAAGGTCTGCCATCGACTGCATGGTGATGGCCCGAGGGGATGTGAGGAAGGAGATGGCAGCATGGAATACCTTTAGAGGAAAGCCGGGCAGCTATGGAGAAAAGCAATACCCCTATATCACATGAGGGGGTGGAGCCATCAGTGTAGCCGTTTTACCTGCACAACAGTGCTGGCAGCTGACCAAAAGAGAAGGACCCCAGCAGGGAGACCCTTAGGGTGTCTGCTGAGTCAAGCAACAGAGAAGGATCAGCCAGGGAGGCCCTCTGAATGCCAGCTGCCAGAGGTTAGAAAAAGACTCTTAAAAGTGCAATAGTCCCTGTGCCTGAGGCTGCCAGCATCTCTGTGCACTTGGCACCACCAGGTTGCCCACAGTCCCAGCAATGTGCCACCTTCACACTCGATCTCCACTGGGGCAGAGCTGCCAGAGGCAAGAAAAAACCCTAAGAGCGCCATATCTTCTGCACCCCTGGCCACCATTCCTCCTGCATACCTGGCACTGCCAGGTTCCTGTGATCCAAGCAAGTGTACCACCTCTATATCAGTTCCTCACTGGGGCAGACCAAGTCTTCCAAGGCAGCCTCAAGAGCAAACTCCTGTGGATGATCCACATACAGAGGTGGGAGTATAACCACAGAACTCCAGGGGCAGTGTGGCTAAGCAAAAGTATCAAAAACCTTGCCACCATCTACACAATCTGAGGATTAAAGCCATAAGCTCAACTTAGAAGACTGTGTCTATCGAATACATAAAACAGTAAGAGTTCCCCCAAAAAGAAATGCCTTAGCTCTGGCAGCTGTGGGCCCAAGAGTAGGGCCAGACTAGAGACGGAGCTGTCCCCACAGCAGGTCCAGAGACCAGCCCAGGACTGGACGGCACCCTAGGAAGGTGGAGGTGAACTGTGACGCACAGGGAGGGAAAGGATGTTGATAGCTGAGATCCAAGAAAAACATTTATAATTATTCTTGTCTTTTGACCTGTCCTATAATTGGTTCTGGATTTTTTCTTATTTTTCTTCTCTGCTGCTATGGTTATTGATTTTACTATTATTAACTCCTTTTTTTTAAACCACACTTTTTATTTCCTTTATAAACTTCTACCTCTGTGCTGGCTTTTTGCAGTCCTGGATGGGTTTTCTTCTGTTTCCTTTTTTAATTTTTTTAATGCTTTTCTACTGTACATAGAAAATCCTAAAGATAATATCAGAAAATTACTAATGATAATCATTGAATTTAGTAAAGTCGCAGGATACAAAATCAATACACAGAAATCACTTGCATTCCTATATTCTAAAAAAGGAAAGTTAGAAAGAGAAATTAAGGAATCAATCCCACTTACAATTGAAGCAAAAAAGAATACCTAGGAATAAACCCACCTAAGGCGACAAAAAGAGTTGTTATACAAAAAATTGTAAGACACTGATGAAAGAAACTGAAGATGACATGAACAGATGGAGAGACAGTCTATGTTCCTAGGTTAGAAGAATCAACACTGTGAAAATGACAAGACTACCAAATCCAATTTACAAATTCAATGCAATGCCTATCAAGTTACCAACAGCATTTTTCAAACAACCAGAACAAAAAATTTCATAATTTACACAGAAACACAGAAGACTCCAAATAGCCAAAGCAATCTTGAGAAACAAGAATGGAGCTGGAGGAACAAACCTTCCTGACTTCAGACTGTACTACAAAGCTACAGTCATCAAGACTATATAGTACTGGCACAAAAACAGAAATATACACCAATGAAACAAGACAGAAAGCCCAAACATAAACCCACATGCCTACGAGCAGCTTATCCTTGACAAAGAATATACAGTGGAGAAAAGATAGTCTCTTCAATAAATGGTGCTGGCCTGTACCCCAATGTTCATTGCAGCTCTCTGTACAATAGCTAGAACACAGAAGCAACCTAGATGCCCATCGACGAATGAATGGATACAAAAGCTCTGGTACATATATACAATGGAATACTACACAGCTATAAAAAGAAATGAAGAATCAGCCCTAATGAGGTGACTGGATCTAGAACCTATCATAAAAAGTGAAGTCAGTCAAAAAGAGAAGGACAAGTGCAATATACTAACACATATCTATGGAATCTAGTAAGACGGTGATGATGGCACATGCAGTGAAGCAATGGAGAAACAGACATGGACAGTGGACATATGGATATTGCGCGGAAGGAACAGTGGGTGAGAGGCGTAAAGGAAGTAGCATGAAGGCCTGTACTATCATATGTGAAGAAAATAGCTACAGTCATTGCTCTGTGAGAAAAGCAGATCCTTCATGGGTGCTGTGTGACGGTCTGGAGGGGCGGGATGGGGGGATATACATATGACTAATCTGGGAACATACATATCTGTAAACAACAAAACTCTATAAAACTTAAAAGTAAAATAAAAGTTTTAAAAAAAAGTGGTGCTGGGACATCTGGACAGCCATATGTAAAATAATGAAATCATAACACTTTGTAACACCATACACAAAGAAAAATTCAAAAGGGATTAGAGACCTAAGTGTAAGACCAGACACTATAAAACTCTTAAAGATGACATGAACAGATGGAGAGACAGTCTATGTTCCTAGGTTAGAAGAATCAACACTGTGAAAATGACAAGACTACCAAATCCAATTTACAAATTCAATGCAATGCCTATCAAGTTACCAACAGCATTTTTCAAACAACCAGAACAAAAAATTTCATAATTTACACAGAAACACAGAAGACTCCAAATAGCCAAAGCAATCTTGAGAAACAAGAATGGAGCTGGAGGAACAAACCTTCCTGACTTCAGACTGTACTACAAAGCTACAGTCATCAAGACTATATAGTACTGGCACAAAAACAGAAATATACACCAATGAAACAAGACAGAAAGCCCAAACATAAACCCACATGCCTACGAGCAGCTTATCCTTGACAAAGAATATACAGTGGAGAAAAGATAGTCTCTTCAATAAATGGTGCTGGCCTGTACCCCAATGTTCATTGCAGCTCTCTGTACAATAGCTAGAACACAGAAGCAACCTAGATGCCCATCGACGAATGAATGGATACAAAAGCTCTGGTACATATATACAATGGAATACTACACAGCTATAAAAAGAAATGAAGAATCAGCCCTAATGAGGTGACTGGATCTAGAACCTATCATAAAAAGTGAAGTCAGTCAAAAAGAGAAGGACAAGTGCAATATACTAACACATATCTATGGAATCTAGTAAGACGGTGATGATGGCACATGCAGTGAAGCAATGGAGAAACAGACATGGACAGTGGACATATGGATATTGCGCGGAAGGAACAGTGGGTGAGAGGCGTAAAGGAAGTAGCATGAAGGCCTGTACTATCATATGTGAAGAAAATAGCTACAGTCATTGCTCTGTGAGAAAAGCAGATCCTTCATGGGTGCTGTGTGACGGTCTGGAGGGGCGGGATGGGGGGATATACATATGACTAATCTGGGAACATACATATCTGTAAACAACAAAACTCTATAAAACTTAAAAGTAAAATAAAAGTTTTAAAAAAAAGTGGTGCTGGGACATCTGGACAGCCATATGTAAAATAATGAAATCATAACACTTTGTAACACCATACACAAAGAAAAATTCAAAAGGGATTAGAGACCTAAGTGTAAGACCAGACACTATAAAACTCTTAAAGGAAAACATAGGTCGAACACTCTATGACATAAACCACAACAAGATCCTCTATGACCCACCTTCTAGAGTAATGGAAATAAAAATAAAAATAAACAAGTGGGACCTCAACAAACTTAAAAGGTTTTGCACAAATTTAAAAGCTTATTATAAACAACCTTCCCATTCTGAGGGTTGCTGTTGAAAAGACAACCCTCAGAATCGGAGGGAATAATAGCAAATGAAACAACTCACAAATGATTAATCTCCAAAATATACAAGATGCTCATGCAACTCAGTATCAGGAAAACAAATTAATCAAAAAGTAGGGGCTTCCCTGGTGGTCCCGTGGGTAAGGACACTGCCTTGCAGTGCAAAGGGCACCAGTTCAATCTCTGGCCTGGGAAGATCCCACGTGCCACAGAGCGGCTGGACCGATGCATCCAACTACCAATTTGGAGCTCTGGAGCGCATGCTCCCAGAGCCGGTGCTCTGCAATGAGAGAGGCCACTGTGATGGGAGGCCCACACAGGCCAAAGAACAAAGATAAATAAATGAAAGATCAATAGAAGTGGCCAAAAAAAAAAAAAAGGTTAAAAAAGATCTAAACATACATTTCTGCAAAAAAGACACAGAAATAGCTAATAGAAGAAAAGATGCTCTACATCGCTCGTTATTAAAGAAATGCAAACCCAAACTACAATGAGATATCATCTCACACCAGTCATATGGATATTGCGGAAGGAACAGTGGGTGAGAGGCGAAGGAAGTAGCATGAAGGCCTGTACTATCATATGTGAAGAAAATAGCTACAGTCATTGCTCTGTGAGAAAAGCAGATCCTTCATGGGTGCTGTGTGACGGTCTGGAGGGGCGGGATGGGGGGATATACATATGACTAATCTGGGAACATACATATCTGTAAACAACAAAACTCTATAAAACTTAAAAGTAAAATAAAAGTTTTAAAAAAAAGTGGTGCTGGGACATCTGGACAGCCATATGTAAAATAATGAAATCATAACACTTTGTAACACCATACACAAAGAAAAATTCAAAAGGGATTAGAGACCTAAGTGTAAGACCAGACACTATAAAACTCTTAAAGGAAAACATAGGTCGAACACTCTATGACATAAACCACAACAAGATCCTCTATGACCCACCTTCTAGAGTAATGGAAATAAAAATAAAAATAAACAAGTGGGACCTCAACAAACTTAAAAGGTTTTGCACAAATTTAAAAGCTTATTATAAACAACCTTCCCATTCTGAGGGTTGCTGTTGAAAAGACAACCCTCAGAATCGGAGGGAATAATAGCAAATGAAACAACTCACAAATGATTAATCTCCAAAATATACAAGATGCTCATGCAACTCAGTATCAGGAAAACAAATTAATCAAAAAGTAGGGGCTTCCCTGGTGGTCCCGTGGGTAAGGACACTGCCTTGCAGTGCAAAGGGCACCAGTTCAATCTCTGGCCTGGGAAGATCCCACGTGCCACAGAGCGGCTGGACCGATGCATCCAACTACCAATTTGGAGCTCTGGAGCGCATGCTCCCAGAGCCGGTGCTCTGCAATGAGAGAGGCCACTGTGATGGGAGGCCCACACAGGCCAAAGAACAAAGATAAATAAATGAAAGATCAATAGAAGTGGCCAAAAAAAAAAAAAAGGTTAAAAAAGATCTAAACATACATTTCTGCAAAAAAGACACAGAAATAGCTAATAGAAGAAAAGATGCTCTACATCGCTCGTTATTAAAGAAATGCAAACCCAAACTACAATGAGATATCATCTCACACCAGTCATAATGGCCATCATCAAATATCTACACACAATAAATGCTGGAGAGGGTGTGGAGCAAAGGGAACACTCTTGCACTATTTGTGGGAATGTAAACTGATACAGCCACTGAGGAAGGCAGTATGGGGATTCCTTAAAATAACTAGTAATGAAACAACCCTATGACCCAATAATCCTACTACCAGACATATACCCCAAGAAATCCATAATTGAAAAAGACACATGTACCCCAGTGTTCATGCAGCACTATTTACAATAGTTACATGGAAGCAACCTCAGTGTCCATTGACAGATGAATGGATAAAGAAACTGTGGTACATATACACAACAGAATATTCCTTAGCCATATAAAGGAATGCAGTTCTAATGAGTTATTCTAATGAGGTGATGAACCTATAGTCAGTTCTAATCAGTTCTAATGAAGTGATGAACCTAGAGCCTATTATAACAAACTGGAGAAACTCAGAGAAAAACAAGTATCATATATTAAGGCATATATGTAGAACCTAGATAGATGGTACTGATGAACCTATTTGCAGGGAGACGCAGACATAGAGAATAGACTTGTGGATATGGGGTCAGGGAAAGAGGGTGGAACAGATGGAGAGAGTAGCATGGAAATATACATATTACCATATGTAAAACAGACAGTGGGGATTTGCTGTATGGCTTGGGGAGCTAAACCAGTGCTCTGTGACAATGCAGAGGGCTGGGATGGGTGGGGGATGGGAGGGAGGCTCCAGAAGTGGGGAACATACGTATACCCATGGCTGACTCATGTTGATAGCGGAAACCCATTGTAAAGCAATTATCCTTCAATTAAAAATGAATTCTTTAAAAACTTATAAGATAGGAATTGTGTTAGAAAGAGTAATGGTGAACCAAGAACTAAACTTAAGAAATGAAAAAAAAGAGAAGATGCAATAATTCAGATCAGTAGATGACAGCCACAATGAGTCCTGGGATCCAATTATAGTCTGATGACATGAGACTCAAATAATGACATGGCATTTTTTAGGCAGAAAGGAGGAAGAATGTCTAGAAGTAGCAACTAGAACAAAGACAATATATACCCAAGTTTTTTGCCAGATGTCTGAGAACAGTGAGAGAAAAGGCAGCTGTTTTTTTTACAAGTTTACAGGGGAAGCAGTGTCTTCATAGAAAGGCCAGTTTCCACAGAGCAAAGGATGAAACATTCAGAGAAAAATATAAACATATAGGAGACTTTGGTGAAGTTGGACTCGGGTGTGGAGCAAAGGGAACACTCTTGCACTATTTGTGGGAATGTAAACTGATACAGCCACTGAGGAAGGCAGTATGGGGATTCCTTAAAATAACTAGTAATGAAACAACCCTATGACCCAATAATCCTACTACCAGACATATACCCCAAGAAATCCATAATTGAAAAAGACACATGTACCCCAGTGTTCATGCAGCACTATTTACAATAGTTACATGGAAGCAACCTCAGTGTCCATTGACAGATGAATGGATAAAGAAACTGTGGTACATATACACAACAGAATATTCCTTAGCCATATAAAGGAATGCAGTTCTAATGAGTTATTCTAATGAGGTGATGAACCTATAGTCAGTTCTAATCAGTTCTAATGAAGTGATGAACCTAGAGCCTATTATAACAAACTGGAGAAACTCAGAGAAAAACAAGTATCATATATTAAGGCATATATGTAGAACCTAGATAGATGGTACTGATGAACCTATTTGCAGGGAGACGCAGACATAGAGAATAGACTTGTGGATATGGGGTCAGGGAAAGAGGGTGGAACAGATGGAGAGAGTAGCATGGAAATATACATATTACCATATGTAAAACAGACAGTGGGGATTTGCTGTATGGTTTGGGGGAGCAAACCCGGTGCTCTGTGAAAAGGCAGGGGGCGGGGATGGGGGGGGGATGGGAGGGAGGCTCCAGAAGTGGGGAACATACGTATACCCATGGCTGACTCATGTTGATAGCGGAAACCCATTGTAAAGCAATTATCCTTCAATTAAAAATGAATTCTTTAAAAACTTATAAGATAGGAATTGTGTTAGAAAGAGTAATGGTGAACCAAGAACTAAACTTAAGAAATGAAAAAAAAGAGAAGATGCAATAATTCAGATCAGTAGATGACAGCCACAATGAGTCCTGGGATCCAATTATAGTCTGATGACATGAGACTCAAATAATGACATGGCATTTTTTAGGCAGAAAGGAGGAAGAATGTCTAGAAGTAGCAACTAGAACAAAGACAATATATACCCAAGTTTTTTGCCAGATGTCTGAGAACAGTGAGAGAAAAGGCAGCTGTTTTTTTTACAAGTTTACAGGGGAAGCAGTGTCTTCATAGAAAGGCCAGTTTCCACAGAGCAAAGGATGAAACATTCAGAGAAAAATATAAACATATAGGAGACTTTGGTGAAGTTGGACTCTGAATTCCAGAGAAAAGAAGGAAAGTTTCAGGAATTAAAATATAGAAGGGTTCAGAATCAGTAATGTGCAAAGTATCATAAGGATTAAAATCCAAGAGATGAGAAGCAGTCTAGGGCTTCCCGTAGAGAATGACATAAACAGGAATCAGGGCATAGTGAGATTAGTCCTGATAAACTTAGGGCAATCAAGTGTGGAGGGCAGGGGGTAGGTGCTGGAGGCCCCTTTTAAATGAGCATAAGAGATCTGAAGCAATACAGTAGTAACCCTCACGTGCCATCTTGTTCATACAAAACCTAAAGTGAACCTCTGTGATTCTATCCTCCTGGTGTTCAGGTCTTAATATAATACCCTCTCCTTGAACATATGCAGGACCTATGACATGCTGCTCATCAGCAAAATATGGTAACAGTGACGGGATATTATTCCCTTGACTACATTATATAATACAGGGACTCCAAATACAACAGTGTATGAAACTCTGCAGACGCTCTGAAATGAGTGGCCATGATAGGAAAGTCCCTGTGGCAGTTTCTAGGAACTATGAACAGCGTCAATGACCTGAGGGTGGTCTCCAGCTGATAGCCAGTCAAAAGCTGGGGCCACTAGCCATACAATCACAAGGATATTAATTCTGCCAACAACCTAATGAGCTTGGAAAAAGATTTTTTCCCAGTCAACCCTTTGGATGAGAATGCTGCCTGGACAACCCTTGATCACAACCTTGTGAAACCCTGAACAACAAATAAGTTGTGTCCAAACTCCTGACCTACAGAAATGATAAAATAATAAATGTGAACTTTTTCAAGGTGCTAAGTCTGTAGTAATTTGTTATAAAGCAGTAGAAAATGAATATACTTAGTATGAGAGGTTCATCTTGACCTATTAATGAGGTGAGAATAGTCTAAGGAAGCCAGGTTTGTGACCACATAGTCTCTCTACTCCATTCAGTGACCAATATTGGGCCTAGGGGTTGTGAGTTAGAAAGTAGATAACTTTAGCTGGAGCAAATAGCACCTTAGAAGTTAAAATTTGAAAGACAGTCTAGAGGAGAAGTCTGATGAGACTCTCTACTTTCTGCTCAATTTTCCTGTAAACTGAAAACTGCTCTAAAAAAAATTCTAATAAAAAAAATTTTTAAGACTTTTTTTAAAGTCTGAAGTCAAATCATGGAGGCCTCTACGTGGCACACTACTATGTAGGCAATGCATATTCAATGTGCACATTTCTAAGGACAGAAGACCTATTCTGAACCTGGCCCTAAACAAATAACTCTAGTCATAGCACAAAAGGCAAAAAAATGATTTGAAGAAGGGAAATTGGAGACAGGTAAGTAGATAGGCCATTGTATTATCTCACACGAGTCCCTGAATTAGGACAGTTTAGCAGGAATGAAAAGGACAGAGACACAGTATCTCCTGGAGGTATAAATGACAGGACATGGCTACTGATGAGATGAAGGAAAAGAAACTGTTTGAGACAAAGAGGACTCAGGTGCTTCCAGCCAATGGCACTAGGACAGAAGGCAACAGTTATCCTTAAATGAGACTAGAAACAAAGAAGATTATCTGTCCGGAAGAGACAGATAATGAGCTGCAAGAAAGACAAGTGAAGAAGAAAGAAAAAAAAATTCAAAGAAATGCATGCCAAAGGGAAGTGAAGAGTTATTACAGTACAAAAACTGTTTTTGCAGTATTAAAACTAGGTGAACTACTATGTATTATCCCAGTTGGTCCCTGGAGCTAAAAGTTTAATCCATTTTCAAAAGAAAACCTGACATTAGATATTAACCTCAACATCTTCCTCTCTGGCTCCACTGTTACACACTTTAAAAAAAAAAGAAAGCCCAAATAGATAGCTAGTGGGAAATTGCTGTACAGCACAAGGAGCTCAGCCTGGTGCTCTGTGATGACCTAGAGGGATGGGAGGTAGCAGGGAGGTCCAAGAGGGAGTGGACAGATGTATACCTATGACTGATGCATGCTGATATTTGGCAGAAACCAACACAACATTATAAAACAATTATCGTTCAATTAAAAATAAATAAATTTTTTAAAATAATTAAATAAAACTTTTTAAAAATGCCCAAAGAAGTTAAACGGTTTGCTAAGGTAGCAACTAATTAGTGTCAGGCCTAGATTAGAATCCAGGTTTTATGACTCTCAGTCTATTCCATGTCCTGAATTAATTTAGTCAGAGGTAGTTCTTACTTACATAAATCAATTATCCATGTCCTTTACGGTCAGAAATGACCACTTGAGCATGCCAGTACTTAAAATTTTCTTCTCTTGGTTCTTTTGCAGATCTTATTGCTTTATGTGACAGAAATCAAAAATACCAACAACTAGTGGAATAGAAAAGAAACCAGGGCTTTCCTGGTGGTCCATTGGTTAAAGAGCTCGCCTTGCAATGCAAGGGGTATCAGTTCAATCCCTGGCCCGCGGAGCGGCTGAACCGGTGTGTCCAATTGCAAGCCAGCACTCCAGACCACATGCGCCCAGAGTCGGTGCTCTGCACCAAGAAAGGCCACTGCAATGGGAGGCCCACACAGGCCAAAGAGTAAAACATGGATGAAGATAAATAAATAAAAAACCAATAAAAGAGGTCAAAATTTTTTAAAAAAAGAAAAGACAGACATCTACCTTTCTTTCTAAAAAAGAAAGAAAGAAACCAGACAGCCTACTCCTAAAGGGAAAAAATGTGCAATTAAACTAGGCTGTGAGAAACGTCACTAAGGATTTTATTAACAGCACAACACTACCCCCGCCTTCCCCCCACCAGGTCTGTCTCCCTATTCCTATGCTTCAACACATGCCAGAAGAAATCCTGTCTGAAGCCATGAATGCCATCACCAGTGACTGAAGCCAGTGAGAATCAAGCTGCAGCAGGCATTTTAAACTCTTGCCTAATTTAAAAGGAAAGCCCAAATAGATAGCTAGTGGGAAATTGCTGTACAGCACAAGGAGCTCAGCCTGGTGCTCTGTGATGACCTAGAGGGATGGGAGGTAGCAGGGAGGTCCAAGAGGGAGTGGACAGATGTATACCTATGACTGATGCATGCTGATATTTGGCAGAAACCAACACAACATTATAAAACAATTATCGTTCAATTAAAAATAAATAAATTTTTTAAAATAATTAAATAAAACTTTTTAAAAATGCCCAAAGAAGTTAAACGGTTTGCTAAGGTAGCAACTAATTAGTGTCAGGCCTAGATTAGAATCCAGGTTTTATGACTCTCAGTCTATTCCATGTCCTGAATTAATTTAGTCAGAGGTAGTTCTTACTTACATAAATCAATTATCCATGTCCTTTACGGTCAGAAATGACCACTTGAGCATGCCAGTACTTAAAATTTTCTTCTCTTGGTTCTTTTGCAGATCTTATTGCTTTATGTGACAGAAATCAAAAATACCAACAACTAGTGGAATAGAAAAGAAACCAGGGCTTTCCTGGTGGTCCATTGGTTAAAGAGCTCGCCTTGCAATGCAAGGGGTATCAGTTCAATCCCTGGCCCGCGGAGCGGCTGAACCGGTGTGTCCAATTGCAAGCCAGCACTCCAGACCACATGCGCCCAGAGTCGGTGCTCTGCACCAAGAAAGGCCACTGCAATGGGAGGCCCACACAGGCCAAAGAGTAAAACATGGATGAAGATAAATAAATAAAAAACCAATAAAAGAGGTCAAAATTTTTTAAAAAAAGAAAAGACAGACATCTACCTTTCTTTCTAAAAAAGAAAGAAAGAAACCAGACAGCCTACTCCTAAAGGGAAAAAATGTGCAATTAAACTAGGCTGTGAGAAACGTCACTAAGGATTTTATTAACAGCACAACACTACCCCCGCCTTCCCCCCACCAGGTCTGTCTCCCTATTCCTATGCTTCAACACATGCCAGAAGAAATCCTGTCTGAAGCCATGAATGCCATCACCAGTGACTGAAGCCAGTGAGAATCAAGCTGCAGCAGGCATTTTAAACTCTTGCCTAATTTAAAAGGAAAACATTCTTCCAAAACATGTAACAATTCTCAAGGATGAGCTAATTCTTACAGTAATTTATGCATTAAGTTTTACAGGGTAAGCCTACATTATACCAGAGGTAAATTGCATTTTTAGTTCAAACAAAAAAAATTTCGTAACGAAAGACTGCTCCCCATTTTGTAGCACATATCAATTCAGACTACCACAATTCGACTCTTCAGTAGCTTTCCAGTATTACTGCCAACATTAATCTAAACTATATGGTGTTTTATGAGGACTCCTTTCTCTCAACTTATACTATAACATGAATTAATATTCAAATTATTAAAATTATTTACATATTTGTTACTTTCCTTAAAGTTTCCATTCAAAAAGAAAACTAAATATAAAAGGAAAGGTAGCCCGCCGGCCCCGCCCCACACACTCCAAACAAAAATAAGAAAGACAAGAACTTTCTAAAATGTTACGAAGGCTACATACTCCTTCTGCTGAAGGACCTTCCTACTTGACCTCAAGTAGCTCACCATATCCTTATGCAACAATCTAGACGCTTGCTTCATTTTCACAATAAGACAAATAAGGATAACAACAATACACTAAAATAGTATTTGGACCAAGTTCTAAAATATCACTTAAATCAATTATCCAAGTACACCTGCTCTGTCTTAGAACATAGTCACAGCTGCAAAAAAATAAAATAAAATAAGGGATGGGGAGACAGATTTCTAAAATCGTGCATATATGAAACAAAAAAATTCTGGTTTTTTGAATTATTTCCCCTGTATTTTCCACAATGTAAAAAGTTCAGCACAAAATGTATAAGTGCTCTTACATCAATAATTTACCTGGTTCTGACACTATATCATTGCTCATCAAATCTAAGAGAAGTTTCATTGTAAGCTGGCTTTTCATTAGTGCTTAGCTATTCTCTTTCAGAAAACCTTTCCTTGATGGTAAAGCCTCAGCATTTAAAGCCATAGTTACATTTCTTTTTTCTGAATGTGTCTTCTTTGCGTAATTTTTTAAAATCCCAATTAGGTGAGAAAATTTCCATAGACCAAGACTCTATCTTCTATTTCTTAGGCATTCTATCTCTAAAGACAGCACTAGCAAAATAGAAAAGGCAAAAGCTTCACAAAAAAAAAAGATTATGAGTTATATAAACCAGTTCCGCCACTTACTAGTTGGATGTGTTTCAGATTTTTTAATCAGTAAAAGGAAATAAAGAATACTATGTTCAATGTTATTGTAAGAATTCAGTAAGATGATATAGGTAAAGCACATGGCACAAAGTAGACAACTTGTTGAAGAACAGTACTGGTAATACTACCAAAAGAATATTCTAAAGCTGCTATGGTAAAAAGGTTAAATTTTTGCTAGGAAAATCTCCCCCCACACTATATAAAAATCTCTATTTGTCACCAGCAAATTTTAACAGTCATTCCCATCCTTACCCTACAGAAATCATGCTAGAGGAACATAGTGGAATAAAATACAGCAGGTTCTTCTTTTTCCTTCTTTCAGTTCCTACCAAGTTGCAGTCTCATACTTTTTCTAGTTTACTATAAGGTTGTGCCATATGACACTGCAATCATTACATGTCAATATTAGTCAAATTACTGCTCATTTCACAGGGTTCAATATGAAACTGACATGCTCAATGAAAACTTAATGATCACTACCTGAGTTGCAGGAGCTACACAAAAACAGAGGCTGGGGCTTCCCTGGTAACTCAGTGGTGAAGAGTTCGGCTGCCAATGCAGGAGATACAAGTTGGATCCCTGATCCAGGAGGATCCCACATGCTGCACAGCAACTGAGCCACAACTATAGAGCCTGTGCTCTAGAGCCTCGGAGCTGCAACTATTGAGCCCATGTGCCGCAACTACTGATGCCCATGTGCCCTAGAGCCCGAGTTCCACAAAAAGAGAAGTCACCGCAACAAGAAGCCTGCTCACCTCAATAATTTACCTGGTTCTGACACTATATCATTGCTCATCAAATCTAAGAGAAGTTTCATTGTAAGCTGGCTTTTCATTAGTGCTTAGCTATTCTCTTTCAGAAAACCTTTCCTTGATGGTAAAGCCTCAGCATTTAAAGCCATAGTTACATTTCTTTTTTCTGAATGTGTCTTCTTTGCGTAATTTTTTAAAATCCCAATTAGGTGAGAAAATTTCCATAGACCAAGACTCTATCTTCTATTTCTTAGGCATTCTATCTCTAAAGACAGCACTAGCAAAATAGAAAAGGCAAAAGCTTCACAAAAAAAAAAGATTATGAGTTATATAAACCAGTTCCGCCACTTACTAGTTGGATGTGTTTCAGATTTTTTTTTAATCAGTAAAAGGAAATAAAGAATACTATGTTCAATGTTATTGTAAGAATTCAGTAAGATGATATAGGTAAAGCACATGGCACAAAGTAGACAACTTGTTGAAGAACAGTACTGGTAATACTACCAAAAGAATATTCTAAAGCTGCTATGGTAAAAAGGTTAAATTTTTGCTAGGAAAATCTCCCCCCACACTATATAAAAATCTCTATTTGTCACCAGCAAATTTTAACAGTCATTCCCATCCTTACCCTACAGAAATCATGCTAGAGGAACATAGTGGAATAAAATACAGCAGGTTCTTCTTTTTCCTTCTTTCAGTTCCTACCAAGTTGCAGTCTCATACTTTTTCTAGTTTACTATAAGGTTGTGCCATATGACACTGCAATCATTACATGTCAATATTAGTCAAATTACTGCTCATTTCACAGGGTTCAATATGAAACTGACATGCTCAATGAAAACTTAATGATCACTACCTGAGTTGCAGGAGCTACACAAAAACAGAGGCTGGGGCTTCCCTGGTAACTCAGTGGTGAAGAGTTCGGCTGCCAATGCAGGAGATACAAGTTGGATCCCTGATCCAGGAGGATCCCACATGCTGCACAGCAACTGAGCCACAACTATAGAGCCTGTGCTCTAGAGCCTCGGAGCTGCAACTATTGAGCCCATGTGCCGCAACTACTGATGCCCATGTGCCCTAGAGCCCGAGTTCCACAAAAAGAGAAGTCACCGCAACAAGAAGCCTGCTCACCTCAACTAGAGAGTAGCCCCAACTCCCTGCAACTAGAGAAGAGCCTGTGGCAACAATGAAAACCCAGAATAGCCAAGGATAAATAAACAAATAAAAATTTTAAAAAACACAACAAAAACACAAGCTGTTAAAATAAATCAGGGCTTGGCTTCCCTGGTGGTTCAGTGGGTGAAGAGTTCACCTTGCAGTGCAGGGCAGATCGGTTCAATCCCTGGCCCGGGAAGATCCCATGTGCTGCAGAGCGGCTGGATCGGTGTGTTCAATTATAAGCTAGTGCTCTGGAGCACATGCGCCCAGAGCCGGTGCACTGCAACGAGAGAAGCCACTGCAATGGGAGGCCCACACAGGCCCAAGAATAAAGATGGATGAAAAATAAATAAATGGAAAACCAATAAAAGAGGCCAAAATTTAAAATAAATAAATAAATAAATGAAGACTTTGAAATAAAATGAAATTTAAAAGTTCCCTCTTATTTTAGTGATTTTATCTTGTGCCAAACTCTTACTCAAACTAAAAAGTTAATACACCTTGAAGACATTTTCAAGCAAAAAGGCCTAAATGGTCTTCTAGAGTTATTTTCTAGATGATGAAAAAAATACATCAGGAAGAGATGATCTACAACTAAGGATTCTTTTACTGACATGTACATGCAAGCACATAACTGAGGAACTTCAACATCTTTAAGAGGATGACTAAATTTCAAGACACAATAATGTTTAAATTAAGAGCCTCAAAAAATAAAATTAATTAATTAAATTAAGGGCCTCATGAGTGTGATATTTAAGCTAAAGACTCAAATACAGGAAACACAATTATTTGTGAGAGAAATTTTGAGAGAATTCTCAACAGAACCTACCTTCAGTAGTCCTCAAAACTGGCTCACAATAAAATCATCAAAAAGACTAAGGCAGGGCTTCCCCTGGTGGTCCAGTGGGTAAGGACACCGCCTTGCAGTGCAAGGGGCGCCGGTTCGATCCCTGGCCTGGGAGGATCCCACGTGCCGCGGAGCGGCTGGACCGATGTGTCTAATCACCGAGCCGGAGCTCTGGAGCGCATGTGCCCAGAGCCGGCACTCTGCGACAACAGAGGCCACCGTGATGGGAGGCCCACACGAGCCAAAGAACAAAGATGGATGAAAATAGAGAAATGAAAGACCAATAGAAGTGGCCCGCCCGCACCACTCTCTCCCCAACCCGACCCCTGCCCAAAATAAATAAATAAATAAATCTTAAAAAAAAAAAAAAAAAAAAGGACTAAGGCAAAACCAAAAACTGCCTTATGAGGGATTACGGCCCTAACAGATGCTGTACTAAAGTTCCCCAGGTGTTTCTAATATGCTTTCAAGGAAAAGAACTCTGTTCTAAGGGGCTTTTCCATACTCGTTCTTCATTTTACAATCCAAGACTACATTTTGAGAAGGGGATGTTCGTAGGCCAGTTAAAGTTCCAGACAGTTTAGTCTGCCAGAGTAGATAGCTTGTTTGATTCAGAATTGCCTAATTCAAATGACAGTCATATAAATATTCATCATACAGTTCCATACAAACATCTCTCTTTGTATGAAAATATCACTCTGTATTACCATGAAAACAACATGTATACCAAAAAAGCTCCCCTGTTTAAAGAACTGTACTAATATTAACATACTAGAGACATTTTCAAGCAAAAAGGCCTAAATGGTCTTCTAGAGTTATTTTCTAGATGATGAAAAAAATACATCAGGAAGAGATGATCTACAACTAAGGATTCTTTTACTGACATGTACATGCAAGCACATAACTGAGGAACTTCAACATCTTTAAGAGGATGACTAAATTTCAAGACACAATAATGTTTAAATTAAGAGCCTCAAAAAATAAAATTAATTAATTAAATTAAGGGCCTCATGAGTGTGATATTTAAGCTAAAGACTCAAATACAGGAAACACAATTATTTGTGAGAGAAATTTTGAGAGAATTCTCAACAGAACCTACCTTCAGTAGTCCTCAAAACTGGCTCACAATAAAATCATCAAAAAGACTAAGGCAGGGCTTCCCCTGGTGGTCCAGTGGGTAAGGACACCGCCTTGCAGTGCAAGGGGCGCCGGTTCGATCCCTGGCCTGGGAGGATCCCACGTGCCGCGGAGCGGCTGGACCGATGTGTCTAATCACCGAGCCGGAGCTCTGGAGCGCATGTGCCCAGAGCCGGCACTCTGCGACAACAGAGGCCACCGTGATGGGAGGCCCACACGAGCCAAAGAACAAAGATGGATGAAAATAGAGAAATGAAAGACCAATAGAAGTGGCCCGCCCGCACCACTCTCTCCCCAACCCGACCCCTGCCCAAAATAAATAAATAAATAAATCTTAAAAAAAAAAAAAAAAAAAAAAAAGGACTAAGGCAAAACCAAAAACTGCCTTATGAGGGATTACGGCCCTAACAGATGCTGTACTAAAGTTCCCCAGGTGTTTCTAATATGCTTTCAAGGAAAAGAACTCTGTTCTAAGGGGCTTTTCCATACTCGTTCTTCATTTTACAATCCAAGACTACATTTTGAGAAGGGGATGTTCGTAGGCCAGTTAAAGTTCCAGACAGTTTAGTCTGCCAGAGTAGATAGCTTGTTTGATTCAGAATTGCCTAATTCAAATGACAGTCATATAAATATTCATCATACAGTTCCATACAAACATCTCTCTTTGTATGAAAATATCACTCTGTATTACCATGAAAACAACATGTATACCAAAAAAGCTCCCCTGTTTAAAGAACTGTACTAATATTAACATACTAGAGAAACTTAATTTGCAGAACCATCAAAGCAATTTTCAATTATCTGGAATATTCCTTCCTGATATTTTTCCTAAAGAACTTACTAAATTCTAAATAAAACACTTAACAGTTTGTTTTATATAAACTTAACCAATCAACTAAAAAGAAACCATAACTGAAATATAAATTCTATTTAATTTTCATTTTAATATTTAAAAGTAGTCCAGTTAAGAATCATCTTACTGTTCTGGAATCCGAGAATGGATTGTATTCATCAAGTCCTGGAGGGACATTTCTTGTCACTTGTGTAACTGATGGGTCCTGGAAAAAAATTCAAACGGGAAAAAAAAAGGTTACATATCCTTTAAGATACAATTTTGATATCCACAAAGCATTTATTTTAGCTGTACGTTCGGTCACCCAGAAAAGCTAACAGAGGAAAATAAAGAAGATTATCAGATTTACTGAGTCCCATTTCTACCAAGTTGAAATTTAAACCCACAGCCCTCACATCCTCAAAGAAAAACAAATGAAAACTAGGTTATATGCAAATGAGCCACTAGCTATTATTTAAAGAATGAAAACAGACCACCTTTTAACAGCTGTGTGGAACCAACTACACAGGGCATCGTAGCAAATTTTGAGTAAATCCATCCTTTGCTTTGGGCTCCACAAAGAGTTCACATTTTCCTTTTCTTAAAATAGTGTCCTCAGTTATCCCTACAGCAGATTTAAGTACTACAACAGAAATCAATGTCACATACAGGCAATATCTAGAATATTCAAGATTAAGCACCTCTTCCTTAATATTCCATTATATTACGTACATATATATGGTATATATGTACCACAGCCTCCTTATCCATTCATACGTTGATGGACATCTAGGTTGTTTCCATGTTCTAGCCATTGTAAGTAGTGTTGCAATGAACAATGGGGTACATGTGCCTTTTTCAACTTTGATTTTCTCAGGGTATAAGCCTACTAGTGGGACTGCTGGGTCATATGATGGTTCTATTTCTAGTTTTTGAGGAATCTCCATACTGTCTTCCATAGTGGCTGTATCAATTTACCTTCCCACCAACAGTGCAAGAGAGTTCCCTTCTCTCCACTCCCTCTGCACCATTTATTGTTTGTAGACTTTTTGATGATGACCATTCTGACTGGTGTGAGGTGATATCTCATTGTAGTTTATTCTACAACAACATTTTCCCATGACTGTACTTTATAGATCCACAGGATCTGAGACTGTCTACCTCTTCCAAGTATATTAACACATTATCCCAGCCTTTTAAATCTTAATATAAGACTTTCATATAAATAACTAAATCACAAAATCCTAGTTATTTTATTCTCTTGATTGTGAAATGTCAGACACAAACATAATGAACATCTGTACAAAATCAACTACATAAT
This sequence comes from Tragulus kanchil, assembly GCA_022376925.1. Classification (NCBI taxonomy): domain Eukaryota; kingdom Metazoa; phylum Chordata; class Mammalia; order Artiodactyla; family Tragulidae; genus Tragulus; species Tragulus kanchil. Next base: position 100,098,046 of record JAIOJX010000004.1, on the reverse strand, counting down.
TAATATGAACAGCATTTGCAAACCATAATGTACAGCCTCATCAGCCTTCCTATCCTTAGATGCAAACTTTCAAATTCACCAGAATCAGATAAAACACACACTGCTCCAACCCACTTCCAGAGTTTCTGACTCAGTAGGTCTAGGGTGGAACCTGAGAATCTATTATTTCTTACAAATTTCCAGGTGATGCTGCTGGCCTAGGGACAGACCATTGCTCTCTTGTCTACACTATACCTTCTTCCATCCATCTTCCTCAACACAGCTAAAGTCACCTTTCAAAAATGTAAAGGTAATCTTGTCATTCCCCACCTCCAATCCTTCCCCTCTGCCCCTTACCCATTTCAGATTTTTAGACTCTCAACTGTAAAATACAAATTCCTCAAAACAAGACACGAGGCTTCTGATCAAACCCCTGCTACCTACACAGGGCATCGTAGCAAATTTTGAGTAAATCCATCCTTTGCTTTGGGCTCCACAAAGAGTTCACATTTTCCTTTTCTTAAAATAGTGTCCTCAGTTATCCCTACAGCAGATTTAAGTACTACAACAGAAATCAATGTCACATACAGGCAATATCTAGAATATTCAAGATTAAGCACCTCTTCCTTAATATTCCATTATATTACGTACATATATATGGTATATATGTACCACAGCCTCCTTATCCATTCATACGTTGATGGACATCTAGGTTGTTTCCATGTTCTAGCCATTGTAAGTAGTGTTGCAATGAACAATGGGGTACATGTGCCTTTTTTCAACTTTGATTTTCTCAGGGTATAAGCCTACTAGTGGGACTGCTGGGTCATATGATGGTTCTATTTCTAGTTTTTGAGGAATCTCCATACTGTCTTCCATAGTGGCTGTATCAATTTACCTTCCCACCAACAGTGCAAGAGAGTTCCCTTCTCTCCACTCCCTCTGCACCATTTATTGTTTGTAGACTTTTTGATGATGACCATTCTGACTGGTGTGAGGTGATATCTCATTGTAGTTTATTCTACAACAACATTTTCCCATGACTGTACTTTATAGATCCACAGGATCTGAGACTGTCTACCTCTTCCAAGTATATTAACACATTATCCCAGCCTTTTAAATCTTAATATAAGACTTTCATATAAATAACTAAATCACAAAATCCTAGTTATTTTATTCTCTTGATTGTGAAATGTCAGACACAAACATAATGAACATCTGTACAAAATCAACTACATAATTAATATGAACAGCATTTGCAAACCATAATGTACAGCCTCATCAGCCTTCCTATCCTTAGATGCAAACTTTCAAATTCACCAGAATCAGATAAAACACACACTGCTCCAACCCACTTCCAGAGTTTCTGACTCAGTAGGTCTAGGGTGGAACCTGAGAATCTATTATTTCTTACAAATTTCCAGGTGATGCTGCTGGCCTAGGGACAGACCATTGCTCTCTTGTCTACACTATACCTTCTTCCATCCATCTTCCTCAACACAGCTAAAGTCACCTTTCAAAAATGTAAAGGTAATCTTGTCATTCCCCACCTCCAATCCTTCCCCTCTGCCCCTTACCCATTTCAGATTTTTAGACTCTCAACTGTAAAATACAAATTCCTCAAAACAAGACACGAGGCTTCTGACTATCTATACTAGCCCCTGCATACCTTTCAGCCTTATCAAGTCTTATAACCACCCTCACCTTGCCAGTCCTCCTCCCTTTACCAAACAAAACAAGGCGCTGCATAAGAAGCCTCACACTTGGCAATAAACAAGTGGTAAAGATAGAAGTACAGCACAGATGAAAAATAAAGGCTTTAGACTTGCTCAACAATAAAATGAAGGGAAGAAAGGAAAGAAATCACTCTGCTTCTCACGATTACCCTCTCAGGTTTATGCAAAAATGAATAGACGGATTATCAAGAGCAGGCATGTGCTTCACAGGGGAGAAATTAAGAAAAAAAGAAACATGAATGTTATAATCAAATGTTTAATCAGGTTGACATTGCTGTGCTTAAATCCGAAAGTGGGTTCAGGGTTCAAAAAGTGGAGACCTAGCAAATCCCAATGGTCCAGCTGCAGTCTCATGATGCCCAGCCCACTACCATCCACCACAAAACCAGGAGACCTATGAATCCTGACACACCAGGATCTTCTTCAGCACTGCTTCCTCTGGCAGTAATACTCTTCCAAGTAAAGTCAGCCTAGCAACCTCCTCCTTTTCCTTAAAGACTCGACCCAAAGACTAGCTCATACGCTAACCAGTACTCTTCCTAATACCTGCCTGATAATCCAGTCACTCTGTCTCAATCTCAATGCTCCCACAGAACTTGGTATTTACCTCCATTAACATTTATTTCACTGAACCATGATCTTCCTGTAATTATTTTTTCCCAAATTAGATTGTGACATCTCTGAATACAAGAAACAGGAAAATAGATCTTTTTAATTTAATCACATCTGCAAAGTAACACTCTGTTTCTTGAGTGAAATACCTCCAGGTGATGCTGCTGGCCTAGGGACAGACCATTGCTCTCTTGTCTACACTATACCTTCTTCCATCCATCTTCCTCAACACAGCTAAAGTCACCTTTCAAAAATGTAAAGGTAATCTTGTCATTCCCCACCTCCAATCCTTCCCCTCTGCCCCTTACCCATTTCAGATTTTTAGACTCTCAACTGTAAAATACAAATTCCTCAAAACAAGACACGAGGCTTCTGACTATCTATACTAGCCCCTGCATACCTTTCAGCCTTATCAAGTCTTATAACCACCCTCACCTTGCCAGTCCTCCTCCCTTTACCAAACAAAACAAGGCGCTGCATAAGAAGCCTCACACTTGGCAATAAACAAGTGGTAAAGATAGAAGTACAGCACAGATGAAAAATAAAGGCTTTAGACTTGCTCAACAATAAAATGAAGGGAAGAAAGGAAAGAAATCACTCTGCTTCTCACGATTACCCTCTCAGGTTTATGCAAAATGAATAGACGGATTATCAAGAGCAGGCATGTGCTTCACAGGGGAGAAATTAAGAAAAAAAGAAACATGAATGTTATAATCAAATGTTTAATCAGGTTGACATTGCTGTGCTTAAATCCGAAAGTGGGTTCAGGGTTCAAAAAGTGGAGACCTAGCAAATCCCAATGGTCCAGCTGCAGTCTCATGATGCCCAGCCCACTACCATCCACCACAAAACCAGGAGACCTATGAATCCTGACACACCAGGATCTTCTTCAGCACTGCTTCCTCTGGCAGTAATACTCTTCCAAGTAAAGTCAGCCTAGCAACCTCCTCCTTTTCCTTAAAGACTCGACCCAAAGACTAGCTCATACGCTAACCAGTACTCTTCCTAATACCTGCCTGATAATCCAGTCACTCTGTCTCAATCTCAATGCTCCCACAGAACTTGGTATTTACCTCCATTAACATTTATTTCACTGAACCATGATCTTCCTGTAATTATTTTTTCCCAAATTAGATTGTGACATCTCTGAATACAAGAAACAGGAAAATAGATCTTTTTAATTTAATCACATCTGCAAAGTAACACTCTGTTTCTTGAGTGATTATTATTAACACCTCTAGGGGGAAAAAATCCAGAATAATCATCCAAGGTTGTAGGAGCAGTAAGATCCAAGAAATACTTCCTAAGAAAAATTACCATAAGTATGAAGTTAACTCAGAAAGTGCAAGTGAAAAGATGTTTAATTAATATATAATCTCACTCATAAGAGAAACAATAAAACTACAGTTGACCCTTCAATAATGTGGGGGCCCTCACCTCACACAAAAATCCCTGTTAGAGCTGGCCCTCCCTATATTCAACATCCATGGTTCTGCATCCACAGATTCAAGCAACCATGGATCATGCAGCACTGTAGTACTTACTATCAAAAAAAAAAAAAACTTCACATATAAATGGACCCACAAATTTCAAACCTCTGTGGCTCAAGAGTAAACTGTATGCTGATGTGATCATTTCTCACCTATCAGAATAGCAAAAATACAGAAGTCTGACATACTTTATTGACAAAGTTGTAAGGCGAAAAGAATTCTCACACCTTACTCATGGGAACAGAAATCATTGTACCTCTACGGAGGCAAAGTTGGTAACTGCTAGCAAAATTACACGTGCATTTAAACTATGACCCACAATCTCATTTCTAGGAACTTATTCCAAAGATATACTGCAAAAATACTGGAAGGAACTAAATGTCTATCAACAGAAGACAGCTGAATAAACTATGACACATTTATATGACAAAGCACCATGCAGCGGAGTATTATGTACTTGTAAAGTGGTACATGGAGACCTACACATGCCATGGAGTAAGTGAAAAAGGTGAAGTACAGAATAGTATAAATATAATGCTGCCTCTTGTCCACAAAGATAAAAATGAATATATTGTTAAAAAAGAATAAAACAAAAACAAAAAATTGACTACCTATAGAGACAGAAAGAGAAGAGTGAGCAGAGAGCATAAACATGGAAGCTAGACTCCTCTGAAAGCACCTTCTTTTATAATTTTTCCTTTGGAACCATGAGAATGTTCCACAATTACAAATGAAAATTCAAAAAGAAAAGGTGCAGCAGGGGGCGGGTGGGGTGGCACTGGGGACTTCCTTGGTGGTCTGACAGTTAAGAATTCATCTGCCAGGGCTTCCTGGTGGCTCAGTGGGTAAAGGACACCGCCTTGAGTGATTATTATTAACACCTCTAGGGGAAAAATCCAGAAAAGGAAGCAGTAAGATCCAAGAAATACTTCCTAAGAAAAATTACCATAAGTATGAAGTTAACTCAGAAAGTGCAAGTGAAAAGATGTTTAATTAATATATAATCTCACTCATAAGAGAAACAATAAAACTACAGTTGACCCTTCAATAATGTGGGGGCCCTCACCTCACACAAAAATCCCTGTTAGAGCTGGCCCTCCCTATATTCAACATCCATGGTTCTGCATCCACAGATTCAAGCAACCATGGATCATGCAGCACTGTAGTACTTACTATCAAAAAAAAAAAAAACTTCACATATAAATGGACCCACAAATTTCAAACCTCTGTGGCTCAAGAGTAAACTGTATGCTGATGTGATCATTTCTCACCTATCAGAATAGCAAAAATACAGAAGTCTGACATACTTTATTGACAAAGTTGTAAGGCGAAAAGAATTCTCACACCTTACTCATGGGAACAGAAATCATTGTACCTCTACGGAGGCAAAGTTGGTAACTGCTAGCAAAATTACACGTGCATTTAAACTATGACCCACAATCTCATTTCTAGGAACTTATTCCAAAGATATACTGCAAAAATACTGGAAGGAACTAAATGTCTATCAACAGAAGACAGCTGAATAAACTATGACACATTTATATGACAAAGCACCATGCAGCGGAGTATTATGTACTTGTAAAGTGGTACATGGAGACCTACACATGCCATGGAGTAAGTGAAAAAGGTGAAGTACAGAATAGTATAAATATAATGCTGCCTCTTGTCCACAAAGATAAAAATGAATATATTGTTAAAAAAGAATAAAACAAAAACAAAAAATTGACTACCTATAGAGACAGAAAGAGAAGAGTGAGCAGAGAGCATAAACATGGAAGCTAGACTCCTCTGAAAGCACCTTCTTTTATAATTTTTCCTTTGGAACCATGAGAATGTTCCACAATTACAAATGAAAATTCAAAAAGAAAAGGTGCAGCAGGGGGCGGGGTGGGGGTGGCACTGGGGGGACTTCCTTGGTGGTCTGACAGTTAAGAATTCATCTGCCAGGGCTTCCCTGGTGGCTCAGTGGGTAAGGACACCGCCTTGCAGTGCAAGGGGCGCCAGTTTGATCCCTGGCCTGGGAAGATCCCATGTGCTGCGGAGTGGCTGGACGGATGTGTCCAATTACCAAGCCTGAGTGCTCTGCAATGAGCAAGGCCACTGTGATGGGAGGCACACATGGGCCAAAGAACAAAGATGGATGAAAATGGATAAATGAAAGACCAATAGAAGTGGCCTGCCCACCCCCCTCCCTCCCCAACCACCCCTCCCAAAATAAATAAATAAATCTGCCACTAAAAAAAAAAAAAAGAATTCATCTGCCAGTGCAGGGGAAATGGGCTCAGTACCTGATTCAGGAAGATGCCACATGCCACAGACCAGTTAAACCCGTGCACTAGATTACTGCGCCGGAGCCTTGAGCCCATGAGCCACAGGTACTGAGTCCACACACTGTAACTACTATGCCTCGCATGCCTGGAGCCCATGATCCACAACAAGAGAAGCCATTCCAATGAGAAGCCCACGCACCACAACAAAGAGCAGCCCCTGATCTCCTCACCTAGAGAAAGTCCACACGCATCAACAAAGATCCAGTGCAGCCAAAAAATAAATAACTACATCCCAAACAAAAGATAATTTTAAAATTGCAGAGGAAGACCAAAAAATTCCAGAGGAAGGAATATTCCCAACCTCATTCTATGAGGCCACCATCACCTGATATCAAACAGACAAAGACACCACAGAAAAGGAAAATCACTGGCTAATATTACTGATGAACACAGATGCAAAAATTCTCAACAAAATACTAGCAATCCAAATCCAACAATATATTAAAACAATCATACATCACAATTAAGGGGGGTTAATCTGGGGAAGGAAGGACTCCTCAATATCCGCAAATCAGCATGATACACTACATTAATCAACTGAAGACTATGAACCATAAAATGAATCATAAGAACCATATGATTATCTCAATAGATGCAAGAAAAAGCTTTTGACAAAATTCAGTACCCATTTATGATAAAAAAAAAAAAAAAAAACTCTCCAGAAAGAGGGCATAGAAGGGACATACCTCAACATGAGAGAGGCCATACACAACTAACCCACAGCTAACATTATACTCAATGGTGGAAAGCTGAAAGCATTCCCTCTAAGATCAGGAATGAGACATGTATGTCCACTCTCACTACTTTATTCAACAGTTTTCAAGTCTCATCTATAGTAATCAGCGAAGAAAAAGAAATAAAGTGAAATTAGAAAAGAAGAAGTTAAACTGTCACTGTTTGCAAATTACATAATACTATACATAGAAGATCCTAAATATGGTACCATAAAACTACTAGAGCTCATCAATCAATTTGGTAATGTTGCAGGTTACAAAATTAACACACATAGATCTGTTGCGTTTCTATACACTAACAATGAAAGATTAGTAAGAGAAATTCAAGAAAACTCCATTTACCACCACATCAAAAAGAATAACACAGGGCTTCCCTGGTGGCCCAGTGGGTAAGGACACCGCCTTGTAGTGCAAGGGGCGCCGGTTCGATCCCTGGCCTGGGAAGATCCCACATGCCGCGGAGCGGGTGGACCGATGTGTCCAATTACCGAGCCGGGGCTCTGGCGCACGTGTGCCCAGAGTCAGTGCTCTGCAACAACAGAGGCCAACGCGATGGGAGGTCCACACAGGCCAAAGAACAAAGATGGATGAAAACTAGATAAATGAAAGACCAAGAGAAGTGGCCCTCCCTTCCTAACCCACCCCCTTCCAATAAATAAATAAATAATTAAAAAAAAAAAAAAAAAATAATAACACACCTAGGAATAAACTTACACAAAGAGACAAAAGACCTGTAACTCTGAAAACTGCAAGACTGATTAAAGAAATTGAACAAGACACAAATGGATGGGAAGATATACATACCATGTTCTTGGACTGGAAGAATCAATATTGTCAAAAGGACTATACTATCCAAGGCAATCTATAGATTCAGTGCAATCCCTATCAAATTACCAACGGTAACTTTCACAGAACTAGAACAACAACAACAAAAAGAACCATATGATTATCTCAATAGATGCAAGAAAAAGCTTTTGACAAAATTCAGTACCCATTTATGATAAAAAAAAAAAAAAAAACTCTCCAGAAAGAGGGCATAGAAGGGACATACCTCAACATGAGAGAGGCCATACACAACTAACCCACAGCTAACATTATACTCAATGGTGGAAAGCTGAAAGCATTCCCTCTAAGATCAGGAATGAGACATGTATGTCCACTCTCACTACTTTATTCAACAGTTTTCAAGTCTCATCTATAGTAATCAGCGAAGAAAAAGAAATAAAGTGAAATTAGAAAAGAAGAAGTTAAACTGTCACTGTTTGCAAATTACATAATACTATACATAGAAGATCCTAAATATGGTACCATAAAACTACTAGAGCTCATCAATCAATTTGGTAATGTTGCAGGTTACAAAATTAACACACATAGATCTGTTGCGTTTCTATACACTAACAATGAAAGATTAGTAAGAGAAATTCAAGAAAACTCCATTTACCACCACATCAAAAAGAATAACACAGGGCTTCCCTGGTGGCCCAGTGGGTAAGGACACCGCCTTGTAGTGCAAGGGGCGCCGGTTCGATCCCTGGCCTGGGAAGATCCCACATGCCGCGGAGCGGGTGGACCGATGTGTCCAATTACCGAGCCGGGGCTCTGGCGCACGTGTGCCCAGAGTCAGTGCTCTGCAACAACAGAGGCCAACGCGATGGGAGGCCCACACGGGCCAAAGAACAAAGATGGATGAAAACTAGATAAATGAAAGACCAAGAGAAGTGGCCCTCCCTTCCCAACCCGCCCTCGCTCCAATAAATAAATAAATAAATAAAATCTTAAAAAAAAAAAAAAAAGAATAACACACCTAGGAATAAACTTACACAAAGAGACAAAAGACCTGTAACTCTGAAAACTGCAAGACTGATTAAAGAAATTGAACAAGACACAAATGGATGGGAAGATATACATACCATGTTCTTGGACTGGAAGAATCAATATTGTCAAAAGGACTATACTATCCAAGGCAATCTATAGATTCAGTGCAATCCCTATCAAATTACCAACGGTAACTTTCACAGAACTAGAACAACAACAACAAAAAAACTCAAAATTTGTATAGAGACACAAAGACCCAAGTAATCTTGAGAAAGAAAGACAGAACTGGAGGAATCAGGCTCCCTGGCTTCAGACTACACTACAGAGCTATATTCATCAAAACATATGCTACAGGCACATAAATAGAGATGTAGATCGATGGAACAGGATAGAAAGCCCATAAATAAACCCATGCACCGATAGTCAATCTATAACAAGGGAGGCAAGAGTACACAATGTTGGAAAGAGAGTCTCTTCAACAAGTGGTGCTAGGAAAATTGGACAGCTTCATATTTCAAAAATGAAATTAGGGCTTCCCTGGTGGTCCAGTGGGTAAAGACTCTGCCGTGCAGTGCAAGGGGCACTGGTTTAATCCCTGGCCTGGGAAGATCCCACGTGCTGCAGAGTGGTTGGGCTTATGTGCCCAATTACCAAGTCAGAGCTCTAGAGTTCATGTGCCCAGAGCCAGTGCTCTGCAACAAGAGAGGCCACTGCAATGGGAGGCCCACACAGGCCAAAGAACAAGGACGGATGAAAATAAATAAATGAAAGACCAATAAAAGTGGCCAAAAAGCTTTTTAAAAAAATGAAATTAGATCATTAATGTCACATATAAAAGTAAGCACAAAATGAATTAAAGACCTAAATATGAGACCAGATACTATAAATCTCCTAGAGAAAAACATAGGCAGAATATTCTGAAATAAATTGTACCAATATCCTTTTCAATCCGTCTCTCAGCATAATGGACATAAAAATAAAATATACAAAAGACCTGTAACTCTGAAAACTGCAAGACTGATTAAAGAAATTGAACAAGACACAAATGGATGGGAAGATATACATACCATGTTCTTGGACTGGAAGAATCAATATTGTCAAAAGGACTATACTATCCAAGGCAATCTATAGATTCAGTGCAATCCCTATCAAATTACCAACGGTAACTTTCACAGAACTAGAACAACAACAACAAAAAAACTCAAAATTTGTATAGAGACACAAAGACCCAAGTAATCTTGAGAAAGAAAGACAGAACTGGAGGAATCAGGCTCCCTGGCTTCAGACTACACTACAGAGCTATATTCATCAAAACATATGCTACAGGCACATAAATAGAGATGTAGATCGATGGAACAGGATAGAAAGCCCATAAATAAACCCATGCACCGATAGTCAATCTATAACAAGGGAGGCAAGAGTACACAATGTTGGAAAGAGAGTCTCTTCAACAAGTGGTGCTAGGAAAATTGGACAGCTTCATATTTCAAAAATGAAATTAGGGCTTCCCTGGTGGTCCAGTGGGTAAAGACTCTGCCGTGCAGTGCAAGGGGCACTGGTTTAATCCCTGGCCTGGGAAGATCCCACGTGCTGCAGAGTGGTTGGGCTTATGTGCCCAATTACCAAGTCAGAGCTCTAGAGTTCATGTGCCCAGAGCCAGTGCTCTGCAACAAGAGAGGCCACTGCAATGGGAGGCCCACACAGGCCAAAGAACAAGGACGGATGAAAATAAATAAATGAAAGACCAATAAAAGTGGCCAAAAAGCTTTTTAAAAAAATGAAATTAGATCATTAATGTCACATATAAAAGTAAGCACAAAATGAATTAAAGACCTAAATATGAGACCAGATACTATAAATCTCCTAGAGAAAAACATAGGCAGAATATTCTGAAATAAATTGTACCAATATCCTTTTCAATCCGTCTCTCAGCATAATGGACATAAAAATAAAATATACAAATGAGACCTACTTAAACTCAAAAAATTTTGCAAAGCAAAGGAAACATTAAACAAAACAAAAAGACAACCCACAGGCTGGGAGAAAATGTTTGCAGATGATGTGACTGGCAAGGGATTAGTCTCCAAATTTCACAAACAGCTCATGAAACTCTAAATCAAAACAAACAGCCCAACTGAAAAATGGGCAGAAGACCCAAACAGACATTTCTCCAAAGAAGACCTACAGATGGCCAAGAGGCGCATGAAAAGATGTTCAACATCGTTAACTGTTAACAAGAAATGCAAATCAAAACTACAATGAGATATCACCTCATACCAGTCAAAATGGCTGTCAACAAAAAACCCACAAAGAACAAATGCTGGAGAGGGTGTGGAGAGAAGGGAACCTTCCTACACTCTTGGTGGGAATGTACATTGGGACAACCACTATGGAGAACAATATGGAGGTTCCTTAAAAGACCAAAAACAGAGCTATCATGTGACCCTGCAATCCTAGTCCTAGACTTACATCCTGAGAAAAACACTGTCCAAAAGGATACATAAACCCCCAAGTTCACTGTAGCACTGTTTACAACAACCAAGACATGGAAGGAACCTAAATGTCTATCGACAGAGGAATGGATAAAGAAGACGTGATACACATATACAATGGAATATTACTCAGCTATTAAAAAGTATAAAATAATGACATTTGCAGTAATATGCATGGACCTAGAGATTCTCATACTGACTGAAGCCAGAGGAGCAGAAACATTGTATGATATCCCTTATAAGTTTAAAATGACATGACAGAAATGAGCTTATTTACAAAATAGAAAGACATAGACTTAGAGAATGAGCTCATGATTTCTCAGGATAGGAGGAGATTGGAAAGTAGGGATAAAAAGGAAGTTTAGTATGGATAGGTACACATGACTATATTTAAAATGGATAGTCGGGCTTCCCTGGTGGTCCAGTAGGTAGGGACACCGCCTTGCAGTGCAAGGGTTGCCGGTTCAATCCCTGGCCTGGGAAGATCCCACATGCCACGGAGCGGCTGGACCGATATGTCCAACTACCTAGCCAGAGCTCTAGAGCACATGCACCCAGAGCCAGTGCTCTGATATGAGAGGCCACTGCAATGGGAGGCCCACACAGACCAAAGAACAAAGATAAACAAATGAAAGATCAATAGAAGTGGCCAAAAAAAAAATTTTTTTTTGAAATGAATAATCAACAAGGACCTACTATATGCACACAGAATTCTGTTCAATGTTATATGGCAGCCTGGAGGGGAGGGGCATTTGGGAGAATGAATACATGTATTTGGGTTCACCAAAGAAGACCTACAGATGGCCAAGAGGCGCATGAAAAGATGTTCAACATCGTTAACTGTTAACAAGAAATGCAAATCAAAACTACAATGAGATATCACCTCATACCAGTCAAAATGGCTGTCAACAAAAAACCCACAAAGAACAAATGCTGGAGAGGGTGTGGAGAGAAGGGAACCTTCCTACACTCTTGGTGGGAATGTACATTGGGACAACCACTATGGAGAACAATATGGAGGTTCCTTAAAAGACCAAAAACAGAGCTATCATGTGACCCTGCAATCCTAGTCCTAGACTTACATCCTGAGAAAAACACTGTCCAAAAGGATACATAAACCCCCAAGTTCACTGTAGCACTGTTTACAACAACCAAGACATGGAAGGAACCTAAATGTCTATCGACAGAGGAATGGATAAAGAAGACGTGATACACATATACAATGGAATATTACTCAGCTATTAAAAAGTATAAAATAATGACATTTGCAGTAATATGCATGGACCTAGAGATTCTCATACTGACTGAAGCCAGAGGAGCAGAAACATTGTATGATATCCCTTATAAGTTTAAAATGACATGACAGAAATGAGCTTATTTACAAAATAGAAAGACATAGACTTAGAGAATGAGCTCATGATTTCTCAGGATAGGAGGAGATTGGAAAGTAGGGATAAAAAGGAAGTTTAGTATGGATAGGTACACATGACTATATTTAAAATGGATAGTCGGGCTTCCTGGTGGTCCAGTAGGTAGGGACACCGCCTTGCAGTGCAAGGGTTGCCGGTTCAATCCCTGGCCTGGGAAGATCCCACATGCCACGGAGCGGCTGGACCGATATGTCCAACTACCTAGCCAGAGCTCTAGAGCACATGCACCCAGAGCCAGTGCTCTGATATGAGAGGCCACTGCAATGGGAGGCCCACACAGACCAAAGAACAAAGATAAACAAATGAAAGATCAATAGAAGTGGCCAAAAAAAAAATTTTTTTTTGAAATGAATAATCAACAAGGACCTACTATATGCACACAGAATTCTGTTCAATGTTATATGGCAGCCTGGAGGGGAGGGGCATTTGGGAGAATGAATACATGTATTTGTATGGCACAATCCCTTTGCTGTCCACCTGAAACTATCACAACATTGTCAGTTGCCTATATTACAATACAAAATAAAAAGTTTAATTTCAAAAAATAGAGTTAGAGTTACCTGTATTTAAATTTTAAAAAATATTAGGAAACAATTTGGAAAAGAATAAATACAAATGTTAAATATATTAGTAATAAATAAATGTAATGAAAATGTGGAATAAGACATGGGAAAAAATTTTTAAAAAAGGAAAAGAGGGGTGGCAAAATGTAGTGTCAGAAAGATGGATCCTGCCTAGCCAACACTCATGCCATCAAGGTCATTATTTTCAAGGCTACTCACATACAATGAGTTCTAGCTTTCATACCACAAAAACATATATCCAATTATCAAGTGTCCTAAAATTCAAGTTAATTTTAATTAATTTTTTTAATTTTTTAATTTTTTAAATTCTACATACAGTATAATTTTATTCTAAAGAGGCTCAGAATGATATCATTCTGCCAGTTGTCTACTTTTGACTACAAAAAGTAAAATGACCTTGTTTCCTTCTAGATTCTAGAAAAGTTTAATCCAGGCTGAAAGTTAACTGGCAGTTTGCCAAAATCGTTATCTCAAGTGAACTGAGTTCAAATGTAGTTGATCTAGAATTTCCCTTAATTTAGTCTTAGGTGACCAAGCACTAAACTATGTATAGAATATGCCAAGAATGACTAAGAAAGATAAAGAACTAGTTATCTCTGGTGGTCCAGTAGGTAGGGACACCGCCTTGCAGTGCAAGGGTTGCCGGTTCAATCCCTGGCCTGGGAAGATCCCACATGCCACGGAGCGGCTGGACCGATATGTCCAACTACCTAGCCAGAGCTCTAGAGCACATGCACCCAGAGCCAGTGCTCTGATATGAGAGGCCACTGCAATGGGAGGCCCACACAGACCAAAGAACAAAGATAAACAAATGAAAGATCAATAGAAGTGGCCAAAAAAAAAATTTTTTTTTGAAATGAATAATCAACAAGGACCTACTATATGCACACAGAATTCTGTTCAATGTTATATGGCAGCCTGGAGGGGAGGGGCATTTGGGAGAATGAATACATGTATTTGTATGGCACAATCCCTTTGCTGTCCACCTGAAACTATCACAACATTGTCAGTTGCCTATATTACAATACAAAATAAAAAGTTTAATTTCAAAAAATAGAGTTAGAGTTACCTGTATTTAAATTTTAAAAAATATTAGGAAACAATTTGGAAAAGAATAAATACAAATGTTAAATATATTAGTAATAAATAAATGTAATGAAAATGTGGAATAAGACATGGGAAAAAATTTTTAAAAAAGGAAAAGAGGGGTGGCAAAATGTAGTGTCAGAAAGATGGATCCTGCCTAGCCAACACTCATGCCATCAAGGTCATTATTTTCAAGGCTACTCACATACAATGAGTTCTAGCTTTCATACCACAAAAACATATATCCAATTATCAAGTGTCCTAAAATTCAAGTTAATTTTAATTAATTTTTTTAATTTTTTAATTTTTTAAATTCTACATACAGTATAATTTTATTCTAAAGAGGCTCAGAATGATATCATTCTGCCAGTTGTCTACTTTTGACTACAAAAAGTAAAATGACCTTGTTTCCTTCTAGATTCTAGAAAAGTTTAATCCAGGCTGAAAGTTAACTGGCAGTTTGCCAAAATCGTTATCTCAAGTGAACTGAGTTCAAATGTAGTTGATCTAGAATTTCCCTTAATTTAGTCTTAGGTGACCAAGCACTAAACTATGTATAGAATATGCCAAGAATGACTAAGAAAGATAAAGAACTAGTTATCTCCGAATTATCACATAATTAACATTTCAAATTAGTTTGCGATAAATGTAAGCAGGGTTGAAAAAGCTCTCAGTCTCTAAACTGAGAGAAAAACAGCAAAGCTGGTGACTTAAGTAGTAATGAATGTTCTTTAATGCCTATTAAGTATTGAGCACTTATTTACAACATTTCCGATCCTCGCTGTGATCCTCCATGATGGAGCATATTCTTCTGTTTTTCAGAGAAAGAAGTGATGGTCTTAAAAAAGAAACTTCCTCAAGATTCATTAGCATATGTCTGAGATAAAATATAAAGCCAGATCTCCCCAATGCCTATATACATTCTTTCCATCAAATACACTAAAAGCAGTTTACCACAATCATAACTTTATCAAGAAAAGACACTGGTTGAGCTGGTTGTCTACTGATTGCACAACATTAAAAGGAAAATACCATGCTTCCTCTTCAACACCATCAAATGAAACTGTTTCAACTGGTAAGCTGGTTGCTTCTATGACAGTGGTTCTCAAACTCAATGCACTGGGATCATTCGGAGGGCTTATTTAAAACCCAAACTGCTGAGCCCCACTTCAACCAACCTTTAGGTCTAGGACGGTGGCTGAGAATTTGCATCTCTACCAAGGGAAACACTCTGAGCTAGTCTTATTTTACTTAGAGGAATACACTAGGTTTCTGTATTTTACTAACTTTCAAGAAATAAGACATTCTTTAGAGCTTAAATATCCTTTCTGGACTGGAGTATTTATAAAGTTATGCCATTTAGTCAAGCCAGGGATATTCTGCTAATTCTTTAGCAAGCAGCTTAACTCTACGGTCATGTTTCATTAAAAATCAAGATACATTACAAAAATAAATGGTTTTTTTCACAGATTAAAACAAGTAAATATTTTACATCTAGCATAATTAATTTTTATATCTTTAATCCAAGTTTCTTTACCAAGCCCTCAAGGGCAGTGCACCTTCACTGTATTTCCACTCATTTCCTCCATCATGCTTCATGTTGGACTTTCTCAGTCACTGCCACATACAACCTCAGGAAGATTCCAACCAGGCAAGAAAGCACTTTCACCTTCAGCTAGACATAAGGACATTAATCCAATAACAGTTTCTTTGGGACTTCCCTGCCACGAAATCACTTCTTTTTCTTTTAACTTTGTATTATTTCGAAAAGAAGCAGGGTTGAAAAAGCTCTCAGTCTCTAAACTGAGAGAAAACAGCAAAGCTGGTGACTTAAGTAGTAATGAATGTTCTTTAATGCCTATTAAGTATTGAGCACTTATTTACAACATTTCGATCCTCGCTGTGATCCTCCATGATGGAGCATATTCTTCTGTTTTCAGAGAAAGAAGTGATGGTCTTAAAAAAGAAACTTCCTCAAGATTCATTAGCATATGTCTGAGATAAAATATAAAGCCAGATCTCCCCAATGCCTATATACATTCTTTCCATCAAATACACTAAAAGCAGTTTACCACAATCATAACTTTATCAAGAAAAGACACTGGTTGAGCTGGTTGTCTACTGATTGCACAACATTAAAAGGAAAATACCATGCTTCCTCTTCAACACCATCAAATGAAACTGTTTCAACTGGTAAGCTGGTTGCTTCTATGACAGTGGTTCTCAAACTCAATGCACTGGGATCATTCGGAGGGCTTATTTAAAACCCAAACTGCTGAGCCCCACTTCAACCAACCTTTAGGTCTAGGACGGTGGCTGAGAATTTGCATCTCTACCAAGGGAAACACTCTGAGCTAGTCTTATTTTACTTAGAGGAATACACTAGGTTTCTGTATTTTACTAACTTTCAAGAAATAAGACATTCTTTAGAGCTTAAATATCCTTTCTGGACTGGAGTATTTATAAAGTTATGCCATTTAGTCAAGCCAGGGATATTCTGCTAATTCTTTAGCAAGCAGCTTAACTCTACGGTCATGTTTCATTAAAAATCAAGATACATTACAAAAATAAATGGTTTTTTTCACAGATTAAAACAAGTAAATATTTTACATCTAGCATAATTAATTTTTATATCTTTAATCCAAGTTTCTTTACCAAGCCCTCAAGGGCAGTGCACCTTCACTGTATTTCCACTCATTTCCTCCATCATGCTTCATGTTGGACTTTCTCAGTCACTGCCACATACAACCTCAGGAAGATTCCAACCAGGCAAGAAAGCACTTTCACCTTCAGCTAGACATAAGGACATTAATCCAATAACAGTTTCTTTGGGACTTCCCTGCCACGAAATCACTTCTTTTTCTTTTAACTGAAGTTGGTATTATTTCTGTATGGCAAAGTAATCTAGTTACACATACATACATATTCTTTTCTATTGTGCTTTAATATAGGATACTGAATACAGTTTCCAGTGCTATACAGTAGGACCTTGTTGCTTATCCATTTCATGTATAGTAGAAAAGACCCTGATGCTGGAAAAGATTGAAGGCAAAAGGAGAAGGGGCTGGCAGAGGATCATATGGTTAGATAGCATCACTGACTCAATGGACATGAATTTGAGCCAACTCTGGGAGATGGTAAAGGCCAGGGACGCCTGGTTGCTGCAGTCCGTGGGGTCCTAAAGAGTTGGGCTTAGAGGCTGAACAATAAAGAGCTTCCAACTCTCTGGTTGGCTAACTCCAACCTCCCATTCCATCCCTTTCCCAACCCTCTTCCCCACAGCAATCACAAGTCTGTTTTCTACCACTTCTTCATTCAACTCTAAGTTCACCTTCCCTCTCCCTTCTAATTTTTAGGAGACAGAGAGTACCACTCTAGTCTTTAATTTATCCTTTATTTTCCTTAGTGATAGATACTGCCCACAGCTCTAACGTTTAAGCTAACTTGACAAAACCAATTAAAAAAAAAAAACTCTCTTTATATACAAGTTTCATCTCTTCCTTAATGGTTATCCTTTTCTCTCATATGTTCATCACAGGATGTATCAAATCTGCATTTCAAGTCTCAATCATCTTTAAAATGCCCACAAGCAAAGAAAAATAAAACCATTCCCTCAATCACCCTCAAACTACTGCCAGCACCCTTGTCTCTGTCCACTCCTCCATCTCTCACCGCACTCCCTCCCCCCAGCTGCTGTATTTCTCGTGTGTAAACTGCAATAGCCTTCATACCGCCTCCCCTCGTCTTGGGATCCCCTTCTCCAATTTATTCACAGTGAACCAAGATGAGCATCTCAAAATAGAAACCTGCTCATGTCACACCTACAGATTTGATGAATGTGAAGAGAACAAATGTGTATTAAATTTGGTTTACACTCTCAGTAATCTAAGAACGTATTTTGGCCCTATGAGAGTCTACAAATCTTTGGGAATGGACAATGGATCACTGGTGAAATCATTTATGGGATAGGGATGACAAATATAGGTGAATTCTCACCATCTACCTAATTGACTGCTAAGGCATGAAGACAAGCTTTAAGTCAGTGATAACCACAGACACCTTTCTATCACACACAGGTAAGCCCACTATTGTCGTAATACTGTATTTTATTCATCTAGACCTACATTATATGACATAGTGGCCACTAGCTCTTGAAATATATTTAGTCCAAATTGAAATATGCTGAAAGTATGAAACACACTATGTTTCTGATTTCAAAGCACAAACCAATGTAAAATATCATTAATAATTGTTATATCAATTATATATTGAAAGAGATTTTGTATATGTGAGCTTAAATATATTGAAATTAATTTCACCTGATTTTTTTCTATACCTACCACAAAATTTGAAATTATACATATGGCATAAATAATATTTCCACTGAACAGTGCTGATCTAGTCATTATAATTTATTCAAGAATGGCTAATAATTTCACTTTCATTCATTGCAGAAAATTCAATTATGTCACAAAAAGGAAAGCAATAAACTCAAGACTTAAAACTAAATTTCCGGGCTTCTCTGGTGGTCCAGTGGGTAAAGAGTTCGCCTTGAAGGGGCACCAGTTCTATCCCTGGCCCGGGAGGATATCGCGTGCTGCGAGTGGCTGGACTGGTGTGTACAATTGCGAGCCAGTGCTCCGAAGCTCATGAACCCAGAGCCAGTGCTCTGCAACGAGAGAGGCCACTGCAATGGGAGGCTCACATGGGCCTAAGAATATAGACGGATGAAAGTGAATAAATAAAAACCAATGAAAGAGGCCAAAATTTAAAAAACAACAACTAAATTTCCTCGAAGTTTTTCAGAACTGTAACAAATGATAAGAGACCTGATCAGCAGTTTCCCAAGCCAGTGTTTTTCTACAACACAATAGCAGGTTCTCACTGTGCTTTTTCACTGTCCTTGCACTTTTTCCTGAGATACTAGAAGGCAATAATTTGAATATTTTTAAAAATTTTTAAAAAATGAATATTTACAATTTTGTCAAGGAAACCTACAGGAAATTGAAGAAGGCTAAAGCAAAGATAGGCTGAAGGAGAGAGAAAGAATTCATCTACTTTAGCACAATGACTCTTTAATTATCCCTCAGTAACCACTATTGGGATAGGGATGACAAATATAGTAATTTCCCTTTGTAATGAAGACAAGCTTTAAGTCAGTGATAACCACAGACACCTTTCTATCACACACAGGTAAGCCCACTATTGTCGTAATACTGTATTTTATTCATCTAGACCTACATTATATGACATAGTGGCCACTAGCTCTTGAAATATATTTAGTCCAAATTGAAATATGCTGAAAGTATGAAACACACTATGTTTCTGATTTCAAAGCACAAACCAATGTAAAATATCATTAATAATTGTTATATCAATTATATATTGAAAGAGATTTTGTATATGTGAGCTTAAATATATTGAAATTAATTTCACCTGATTTTTTTCTATACCTACCACAAAATTTGAAATTATACATATGGCATAAATAATATTTCCACTGAACAGTGCTGATCTAGTCATTATAATTTATTCAAGAATGGCTAATAATTTCACTTTCATTCATTGCAGAAAATTCAATTATGTCACAAAAAGGAAAGCAATAAACTCAAGACTTAAAACTAAATTTCCGGGCTTCTCTGGTGGTCCAGTGGGTAAAGAGTTCGCCTTGAAGGGGCACCAGTTCTATCCCTGGCCCGGGAGGATATCGCGTGCTGCGAGTGGCTGGACTGGTGTGTACAATTGCGAGCCAGTGCTCCGAAGCTCATGAACCCAGAGCCAGTGCTCTGCAACGAGAGAGGCCACTGCAATGGGAGGCTCACATGGGCCTAAGAATATAGACGGATGAAAGTGAATAAATAAAAACCAATGAAAGAGGCCAAAATTTAAAAAACAACAACTAAATTTCCTCGAAGTTTTTCAGAACTGTAACAAATGATAAGAGACCTGATCAGCAGTTTCCCAAGCCAGTGTTTTTCTACAACACAATAGCAGGTTCTCACTGTGCTTTTTCACTGTCCTTGCACTTTTTCCTGAGATACTAGAAGGCAATAATTTGAATATTTTTAAAAATTTTTAAAAAATGAATATTTACAATTTTGTCAAGGAAACCTACAGGAAATTGAAGAAGGCTAAAGCAAAGATAGGCTGAAGGAGAGAGAAAGAATTCATCTACTTTAGCACAATACTAGACTCTTTAATTATCCCTCAGTAACCCTCAGAACACCTCCTATGACTTACATTCTATATCCTTTCTTTCACTGCTGAGAATACTAGCTCAGAGATATTTAAGTACTTTGCCCACAATCACAAAGCTAACAAGTGAGTCCCCTGGACTGTATGGAGATCAAACCAGTCAATCAGGACTATTCAGGAAATCAACCCTGAATAATCATTGGAAGGACTGATGCTGAAACTGAGGCCCCAGTACTTTGGCCACCTGATGCAAAGAGCTGACTCATTGGAAAAGACCCTGACACTGGAAAAGATTGAAGACAGGAGAAGAAGAGGACAACAGAGTATGAGATGAGATGGTTGGATGGCATCACCAACTCAATGAGTCTGAGCAAGCTCTGGGAGATGGTGAAGGGCAGGGAAATCTGACATGCTGCAGTCCATGGGGTCACAAAGAGTCAGATATGACTGAGCAACTGAACTGAACAAGTAAAAGGGTCAGGATTCAATTTCAAATCTGACTCCAGATACCAAGGTTTTAGAAGAAAATCTAATAAAGAATACAAATCTATGTTTCAAACAATACATCCTCAAAAGAAAAGGGCTGAATACTGCATTGTGCCACAAAACTTAATTAAAATATTCTTCAATAGCTCTGCTTAATCCAGTCAATAATGACACACTAGACTAGAACTTGATCAAATAATAAACATCCCAAGCTAGGGACTGTAAGTGGTGCTATAAAAATCTCCGAATTTTACCTTCAGAGAATAAAATTTTTTTCCTACAGCTATACTTCTCAGAGCTGTAACAAATGATAAGAGACCTGATCAGCAGTTTCCCAAGCCAGTGTTTTCTACAACACAATAGCAGGTTCTCACTGTGCTTTTTCACTGTCCTTGCACTTTTTCCTGAGATACTAGAAGGCAATAATTTGAATATTTTTAAAAATTTTTAAAAAATGAATATTTACAATTTTGTCAAGGAAACCTACAGGAAATTGAAGAAGGCTAAAGCAAAGATAGGCTGAAGGAGAGAGAAAGAATTCATCTACTTTAGCACAATACTAGACTCTTTAATTATCCCTCAGTAACCCTCAGAACACCTCCTATGACTTACATTCTATATCCTTTCTTTCACTGCTGAGAATACTAGCTCAGAGATATTTAAGTACTTTGCCCACAATCACAAAGCTAACAAGTGAGTCCCCTGGACTGTATGGAGATCAAACCAGTCAATCAGGACTATTCAGGAAATCAACCCTGAATAATCATTGGAAGGACTGATGCTGAAACTGAGGCCCCAGTACTTTGGCCACCTGATGCAAAGAGCTGACTCATTGGAAAAGACCCTGACACTGGAAAAGATTGAAGACAGGAGAAGAAGAGGACAACAGAGTATGAGATGAGATGGTTGGATGGCATCACCAACTCAATGAGTCTGAGCAAGCTCTGGGAGATGGTGAAGGGCAGGGAAATCTGACATGCTGCAGTCCATGGGGTCACAAAGAGTCAGATATGACTGAGCAACTGAACTGAACAAGTAAAAGGGTCAGGATTCAATTTCAAATCTGACTCCAGATACCAAGGTTTTAGAAGAAAATCTAATAAAGAATACAAATCTATGTTTCAAACAATACATCCTCAAAAGAAAAGGGCTGAATACTGCATTGTGCCACAAAACTTAATTAAAATATTCTTCAATAGCTCTGCTTAATCCAGTCAATAATGACACACTAGACTAGAACTTGATCAAATAATAAACATCCCAAGCTAGGGACTGTAAGTGGTGCTATAAAAATCTCCGAATTTTACCTTCAGAGAATAAAATTTTTTTCCTACAGCTATACTTCTCAGAGCTATTGCAATCATATGAATCTAAAAGACACAGGGGAAGAGTAGGGAGGAGGTACAAGAGAAACCATTAAAAATCTCAGCAATACTCTGAAAAAACATTTAGCAAAACTTTTATAACTCGTTATAAGGACTGCTTAATAATCATTAGGAATTATTAATAAATCATGACTGTGAAAAGTTAATATTCATTTTCACTGCAAGTTATGAAAATCTTAAACCTGAAAGACTCTCAAAACAAATTTTTACAGACCAAGTCACTCTTTAATAAATCAGAGACAACTGAAGCAAACACACCCAAGGAGATTTAGCTCATAAGTGCAACTTAGAAGTTAATAAATCACACCTTAAATTGCACTTTCTGTCCATGCTAACATTAGCATTAAGTGCCAAAAAAAAGTTTATTATCTAGCTCTTTTACTTCTAAAGGAAGAATTTTCTGGAAACATTACTTCTGAGTATTTGTTATTCAGCCGCTCAGTCGTATGACTCTATGGACTACAGCATTCCAGACTTCTCACTATCTTCCAGAATAATACAATTTAGTGAAAATTTCATCTAGATAATTAATGATCTTTGTAAGGGATGAGATGGTTGGATGGCATCATCAACTCAATGGACTTTAGTCTGGGCAAACTCTGGGAGATAGTGAAGGACAGGCAAACCTGGCATGCTACAGTCCATGGGGTCACAAAGAGTCAAACACAACTGAGCAACTAAACAACAAGGGCCTTAAATAATATAGAATGAATGCAAGAAACTCTTTCTTAGCCCATGCACGTGTGCTAAGTTACTTTTAGACCCTATGGACTGTGGCCCATCAGGCTCCTCTGTCCATGGGATTCTCCAGGCAAGAACACCGGAGTGGGATCTCATGCCCTTCTCCAGGGGCTCTTCCCAACCAAGGGGCTGAACCCTTGTCTCTTATGACTCCTACATTGGCAAGCAGGTTCTTTACTGCTAGCACGACCTGGGAAGCCCACAGTCAAAATGAAATTTAAGAGATGTGGTACCATCTTCATTCTATCTTATATTGTCAACAGCATTCTGAATAGTTGCTATGGGAAACCCTCTCACATTATCCTTATTAAAGTCATTCATGGAATACTTTCCATCAAGTTCTGTAATTCCTGACTAAACTTGAAACTATTAACCCCTGTATCTGAATTTTCCCATCTATAAAACAAGGGAGACAAACTCCAACAACCTAAGCCTTCTGCCTCAGATTTTGCACTTAGGGAAACTCTTTCTTAGCCCATGCACGTGTGCTAAGTCACTTTTAGACCCTTAGTTTAGGGAAACAGAGGCTATAGTAGTGACCAATTCCTCTTTTTCCTTCAAAACATTTAATTGCACATTATGTCTCCCAATTCAAGTGTGGATCCTTGACATTAGCTATTTTTCCATCTTTATATTACTAGTGACTATTACAGTATCTGACTATCACAGTGCCTGATTCACTCTCAGCACCCAGTATTTTTGGCTAAATAACCTACTCTTGCTTCATCTTCAATGACAATAATCTCTTGAAGACAAACGAATCTGAAACTCTTTATTCTCTAATATAGTCACAGCAATTATATGAATATTTTAACTATAAATATCTTATCAAATTGGAAAATGCTATAGTTTAAATGTAATAGTTGATAAAGTGCTTCCCTGGTGGTCCAGTGCGTAAGGACACCGCCTTGCAGTGCAAGGGCCGCTGGTTCAATCCCTGGCCTGGGAAGATCCCACGTGCCGCGGAGCGGCTGGACTGATGTGTCCAATCACCGAGCCGGAGCTCTGGGGCGCATGCGCGCTCTGCAACGACAGACGCCACCGCGATGGGAGGCCCACAGGAGCCAAAGAACAAACACGGATGAAAACAGAGAAATGAAAGACCAGTAGAAGTGGCCCGCCCGTCGCCTTCCCTCCCCCCTCCAAAAGATAAATAAAATAATAAAATGTTAAAAAAAAAAAAAGTTGATAAAGACTGAGAATAATGTATACATACAGCTGACTCCCTTCTCTGTTTACCTGAAACTACTACAACATTGTTCATTGGCTATACCCCAAAACAAAATGCTAAAAAAAAACAGGCAAAAAAAAAGAGAAGACTATGTTTGGCTTGCTTCTGCTAAACTAACCAATGAAAACTACATTTCAACATGATATCTTTTTGTCAACAGCATTCTGAATAGTTGCTATGGGAAACCCTCTCACATTATCCTTATTAAAGTCATTCATGGAATACTTTCCATCAAGTTCTGTAATTCCTGACTAAACTTGAAACTATTAACCCCTGTATCTGAATTTTCCCATCTATAAAACAAGGGAGACAAACTCCAACAACCTAAGCCTTCTGCCTCAGATTTTGCACTTAGGGAAACTCTTTCTTAGCCCATGCACGTGTGCTAAGTCACTTTTAGACCCTTAGTTTAGGGAAACAGAGGCTATAGTAGTGACCAATTCCTCTTTTTCCTTCAAAACATTTAATTGCACATTATGTCTCCCAATTCAAGTGTGGATCCTTGACATTAGCTATTTTTCCATCTTTATATTACTAGTGACTATTACAGTATCTGACTATCACAGTGCCTGATTCACTCTCAGCACCCAGTATTTTTGGCTAAATAACCTACTCTTGCTTCATCTTCAATGACAATAATCTCTTGAAGACAAACGAATCTGAAACTCTTTATTCTCTAATATAGTCACAGCAATTATATGAATATTTTAACTATAAATATCTTATCAAATTGGAAAATGCTATAGTTTAAATGTAATAGTTGATAAAGTGCTTCCCTGGTGGTCCAGTGCGTAAGGACACCGCCTTGCAGTGCAAGGGCCGCTGGTTCAATCCCTGGCCTGGGAAGATCCCACGTGCCGCGGAGCGGCTGGACTGATGTGTCCAATCACCGAGCCGGAGCTCTGGGGCGCATGCGCGCTCTGCAACGACAGACGCCACCGCGATGGGAGGCCCACAGGAGCCAAAGAACAAACACGGATGAAAACAGAGAAATGAAAGACCAGTAGAAGTGGCCCGCCCGTCGCCTTCCCTCCCCCCTCCAAAAGATAAATAAAATAATAAAATGTTAAAAAAAAAAAAAGTTGATAAAGACTGAGAATAATGTATACATACAGCTGACTCCCTTCTCTGTTTACCTGAAACTACTACAACATTGTTCATTGGCTATACCCCAAAACAAAATGCTAAAAAAAAACAGGCAAAAAAAAAGAGAAGACTATGTTTGGCTTGTTTTTAAAATAATGCCATTGGATCCAGTCAGTCACATTAACCATCTAACCAATATCACAGAAAATAATCTACTAGCAAAAGAATTAGATGATTTATTGGCAAATGCTAAGTGATATCACTCAAGTAAAGGGGTCCTACAGTTCCAAATTGCATACTCATTATGTGGCACCATATTTCAGCTACATGAACTAATATATGAAAGCCAGTCAAAAAGACAATCTATCTGAAGATAGAGCAGTGGCAAGAAACCTAAACAAATGACTTTTTAGACTAAAGAATTGGACATTTAGATAATACCAAAGTGTCTTACATCTATAATGAATCCTTAAGAGTTAAAAAGCTAACTGATACCTCTAACTGTATACAAAAATTAACTTAAAATGAATCATAGCCTAAATATATGCACACAAATTATAAAACTCTCAGAAGAAAACACAGAAGTAAATCTTCATGACTTGGGTTAGACAATGGTTTCTTAGACATAACACCAAAAGCACAAGCAACAAAAGAAAAAAAAAAAAACAGATAACTGAATTTCATCAAAATTTAAAACTTTCCTGCTGTAAAGTACACCATCAATAAAGTTTAAAAAAACTACAAAATGGGAGACAAATTTCACATATCATATATTTGATAAGTGATTTGTATCTAGAATATATAAAAACTTTACCTCAAAAAGACAATTTTTAAACGTGCAAAGGATCTAAATAGACATTTTTCCAAAGAAAATCTACAAATGGCTACTAAGTACATGAAAAGTCACTCAATATCACTAGCTATCAAGGAAATGTAAATCAAAACCATAATGAAATACCACTTCACAGTACTAGAGTGGCTACAATAAAAAAAAAGAAAGTATTGGCAAAGATGTTTAAAAAAAAAAAAAAAAAACAGAGCCCTCATACTCTGTTGGGGAGAGTATAAAATGATACAGTCATTTTGGAAAATAGTTTGGCAATTACCAAAAATAACCAAGCAATTCCATTCCTAGGTATATATCCATATGTCCACATAAAAACTTATACAGATATTCACAGCAGCATGATTCCTAACAGCCCAAAGTTGGAAACAACCCAAACTTTAATCAACTGAAAAATGCCAAATAAAATGCAGTATATCCATGCAATGGAATTATAGTTTGACAATAAAAAGAAATGAAGCCCTGATACATGCTACAATATGAATGAACTTTTAAACACATGATGCTATATGAAAGCTACCAGAGCAAAAATGGGGAATGGCTGCTAAAGGTCATAGGATTTCTTTTAAGAGTGATGAAAATGTTCTAAAATCGATGCATGATGATTGCACAACTTTGAATATACAAAAATCACTAAATTGTACCCATTAAACTGGTTAACTGTATGGTATATTCATCGTATCTTAAAGTTATTTTTAAAAAATAATCAGATAATTTCTTATTGGAAGAAATGTTGCCAACCAGTTTAAATCCGTATGTAGGGTTTCCCTGGTGGTCCAGTGGTTGAGAATCCACCTTGCAATGCAGGTGGTACAATCCCTGGTCTGGGAAGATCCCACATGCTGCAGGGCAACTAGCCCGTGCTTCACAACGTATGAGCCCACACGCTGCAACCACTGAAGCGCATGTGTCTGAGAACCCAGGCTCTGCAACAAGAGAAGCCACTGAAATGAGAAGCCATGCACCACAAAGAAGAGAAGCTCCAGATCCCCGCCACTAGAAAAAGCCCACAATGAAGACCCAGCACAGCCATTAATAAGAAAAAAAAAGTCTCTTTTAAAAATCCTTATGTCTGGGCTTCCCTGGTAGCTCAGTGGTAAAGAGTTTGCCTGCCAATGCAGGAGACACAAGTTCGATCCCTGAGCCAGGAAGATCTCACATGCTGCAGAGCAACGAAGCCTGTGAGCCACAACTATGGGGCCCGTGTTCTAGAGCCTCAGAGCTGCAACTATGGAGCCCATGTGCCCTAGAGCCCGAGTTCCATAACAAGAAATGTCACCACAACAAGATGCCTGCTCACCTCCACTAGAGAGTAGCCCTCACTCCCTGCAACTAGAGAAGAGCCTGCAGCAGCAATGAAGACCAGAATAGCCAAAAAATAAAATAAAGAAAGAAAATGCATTAAGAAAAAAAAATCCTTATGTCTTCAAAATCCAAACACCAAATTACTCACTGCCCTCATTAGACAGAGAAACACTCATTAGGAAAGAAGCCGAAAAGAGACAGGGTAGAGGGTCTGGCAATCAGAGACTACAGTGATACTAGAGTTTGAATACTACAAAGTATCCTATAAACTGGATACTTTATTTAATCCTATTATATGGAACCATTAAAATTCCTTCTGAAATTTGAGAAACTGGGTAGTGAAAAAGCTAGATACCCAACAATAATGCACTGACGCCTACAGACATAAAAAGGCTGATTGCAAAGAACAGGAAAGTATTTGATCATATGTCTGTTCAACTGACTGGCAGGCACAAATGGCCACTAATGAATGAACCAATGAACTGATATCCCAGGGTGGAAGGACATCTCATTTTCAATAAATTCGCAAGAGATTCTTGTACCAAAAAAGTTTATTTTGTCATACATATTGGTTCCTTACCCAGATTAATGAGTTTTCTGTCATTCACATTAAATATTGAAATAGCAGAACAACTATCACTGAATGTGGCAAGCAAATAACTGTGAACAAATTTTTAAAGGTCTGAGTATTTTGGTCATATTACAGGCAGTCATGGAGAAGGAAATGTCAATCCACTCCAGTACTCTTGCCTGGAGAATCCCATGGACAGGAGTCTGGTGGACTACAACCATGGGCTAGCAAAGAGCTGGAAACAACTGAAGCTACTTAGCATGCAGGCACATAATAACACTATGTATTCTTTTTAAAAGTCATCAACACTAAACAACGAACTTTATGACTTTTCACCATTTAAACAAAGTTTGCATCACAAGGTGCTTTGTCATAAAAATAAAATGAGTTCTCATTATTACCCACAGCTCAAGTTGTGATATATAATAGCTTCTAAAATTACCACGCTTTGTAAGACAACCAGTAATTTCTACGTTTTTGTTGATTTTTATAAAACTATGGAGCAACGAAGCCTGTAAAATGGGGCCCGTGTTCTAGAGCCTCAGAGCTGCAACTATGGAGCCCATGTGCCCTAGAGCCCGAGTTCCATAACAAGAAATGTCACCACAACAAGATGCCTGCTCACCTCCACTAGAGAGTAGCCCTCACTCCCTGCAACTAGAGAAGAGCCTGCAGCAGCAATGAAGACCAGAATAGCCAAAAAATAAAATAAAGAAAGAAAATGCATTAAGAAAAAAAAATCCTTATGTCTTCAAAATCCAAACACCAAATTACTCACTGCCCTCATTAGACAGAGAAACACTCATTAGGAAAGAAGCCGAAAAGAGACAGGGTAGAGGGTCTGGCAATCAGAGACTACAGTGATACTAGAGTTTGAATACTACAAAGTATCCTATAAACTGGATACTTTATTTAATCCTATTATATGGAACCATTAAAATTCCTTCTGAAATTTGAGAAACTGGGTAGTGAAAAAGCTAGATACCCAACAATAATGCACTGACGCCTACAGACATAAAAAGGCTGATTGCAAAGAACAGGAAAGTATTTGATCATATGTCTGTTCAACTGACTGGCAGGCACAAATGGCCACTAATGAATGAACCAATGAACTGATATCCCAGGGTGGAAGGACATCTCATTTTCAATAAATTCAAGAGATTCTTGTACCAAAAAGTTTGTTTTGTCATATATATTGGTTCCTTACCCAGATTAATGAGTTTTCTGTCATTCACATTAAATATTGAAATAGCAGAACAACTATCACTGAATGTGGCAAGCAAATAACTGTGAACAAATTTTTAAAGGTCTGAGTATTTTGGTCATATTACAGGCAGTCATGGAGAAGGAAATGTCAATCCACTCCAGTACTCTTGCCTGGAGAATCCCATGGACAGGAGTCTGGTGGACTACAACCATGGGCTAGCAAAGAGCTGGAAACAACTGAAGCTACTTAGCATGCAGGCACATAATAACACTATGTATTCTTTTTAAAAGTCATCAACACTAAACAACGAACTTTATGACTTTTCACCATTTAAACAAAGTTTGCATCACAAGGTGCTTTGTCATAAAAATAAAATGAGTTCTCATTATTACCCACAGCTCAAGTTGTGATATATAATAGCTTCTAAAATTACCACGCTTTGTAAGACAACCAGTAATTTCTACGTTTTGTTTTTGTTGCTATTTCTGTTAATAGCAAAAGTTTAAAAGTTAATAAAAATTAGAGTCTGCCTTAGAAAATATAGGCAATTTAGGGATTAAAAAAAAGAGGAGAAGAATAAATAATCACATGTTGCAACCAAAGATAAACTTGCACCATTATTTATTTCCTTTATCAGTTATTTTAAGACCTTCCCATCTTAGCTGAAAAACTAAACTCCTGGAACTATAAGAAGAATTTTAAAAAATCAAATAAATATGGAAAGCAGAAAAATTAGGCCATTTGCCAAAGGTCATCTAGCTAGGAGGTGGACAAGCAAATTTAGGCTGCCTGGCTAAGCCACCCTTTTACGTTCTCCCCAGACCACCTCTGTAGATTTCACTATCTCCTTCCTCTAAGCCCTCGGCACTGGAGTAAGAACACAGAAATGTTTGTCTGCAGTACATATGGCTCATGGAACATTTTCTTATGAACTCAACTCTAAATAGTGATTAAGTTCCCCTGAGATTCAAATATAAACATTTCCATAATTTTTTAATCAAGTAGAAAAAAGCATGTAACACTTCTTTGAAGTTCAGCGAATACATTAATTTACATTTTTATAATATGCCACTCACATGTAAGCAATTCACTAACATTTATGACTATTTGAGATGCCAAAAATTAGGCATGGTAGGCAATAAATGAAACCACAAGACTGGCTAAATCAAGCTAAAACAAGCATAAACCACTTTGGGAAAATTGCTAAATGGTCATAAAATTACACCAGTATGCCAGCCCCAGCCATGACTGGCCCATATTCTTGGTCATCTTTTCCTATTGCCGACCATCTCCCATATATCCAACATCACTATATGAGAATTCTAACCACCTCTGGAGGATCCCCACGGACAGAATGACTGCCAGCATCATATACACAACTTTGCCTCTGCTTATTTCTCTCTCTTTTTTTTTCGTCAGACAGACAGAATGAGGGTTTATTCGAGTTGTGCGAAGAGAGATGATCAAGAGTTCAAAGAGAACAAGGTGCTGGGGGAAGGGTGTTTTAAGCAGCTGGATGAGGGGGCGGGTAAGAAGTGGAAACTGAAGGAGGGGAAAGGGTGGTGCCAGGTGATCTCATGGGAGGAGAGCTTTGTGGGACAGAGACTCCAGGAAGTTGTGGCCGCATGGGATGATGGGATTGACTCAGCTCTTTGCGACCTCTCAATTCCATCTTTCCAGACTCCAAAAGCATACAGAAAAGGCGCAGGAGCGACTACATCATGTCTGTCTGCTTTCTGCGTGATTAAGGGGGGTCGTTGATGAGGGGTTTGGCCTCTGGAGTCTGGAGGAAGAACATGGCCTTGACGTGTTCTTGGGTTGCTGCATGAGAGATGGCAGTGACTCTGTTGATCAGAAATTTCTGGAAAAAAACTTATAAAGCATGGTAAGAAGGTCAATATGATGTATTGAGTGTAGAAAGTGATCTGAATTCGGGTGAAGTCCAGAAAGGTTCCCTGGAACCAGAGTTCTTGAATTAGGGAGTTAATATTGCCTAGGGAAGTCAGGGGCCTGGGAAAGGGGTACCAGAGAAGGTCTTCTAATAATGACTTGAGAAAGTCTGCTTATTTCTCTTGAACCAAGTAGAAACATCAAGTATTTGGTGAGTATATACTATTTCTATTTCTAGACTCCCAATTTTCAATGAGAAGGAAGCAGACTGAAAATACTACTCAGTCACGAACAGGGATAATTTACAGGAAAGGAGGACTTCTCCAAGTGTGAAGTCAAAAGCAGAAGAACATAAAAGATTAGGAAAACATTTCCAAGGTAACAGAACAGGGCCCTAATCAAAGAACATGCATTGCCTCCAAAGCAGGGAACTCTTGAGTAATGAGCCTGCCTGGACTTCAGACTTGTTTTTCATACCAGTGGGCCTCCCAAGTAGCTCAACCGTAAAGAATCCACAGCAGACGCCGGTTCAATCCCTGGGTGGGAAAGATCCCATGAAGAAGGAAATGTAAGCCACTCAAAATTCCACGAACAGAGGAGCCTGGCAGGTGTCCGTGAGGTCGCAAAGAGTCTGACACAACTGAGCACGCATGCACCTCTGACCAGGGACTGCTACGGGTGCTTCCCACTCCTCCTGCATTTGATGGACTTCTATTAATGTTATCCTATACCTGTTTCACCATTTTACACTGGGTTTATCTTTTCAGTTCCTAGATCTATATCAAGAGGGACACAGTTCCTTTCATCAAGTAGTGAAGTCTAATCCTCTTACTTCTTTTTTTAATCTGGGCTGCTTTGTGGCTTGTTTTGACTATCAGAATGTAGTGGAAATGAAATGACTTAAGAAGCCTTGTGGCTTTCACTCTTTTCCTCCTGAAACACTGCCGCTACAATATAAAAAGGCCAGGCTACCGCTAGGAGAAGTCACATGAAAGAGAACCAATTACTGCTCCCACTGACAGCCCTAGGTAATGGCCAGGTAACCTGAGTGAGGGCATCTTAAACTATTCCCCACAGCCAAGCTGCCAGATGACTGAAGTCACATGAGTGACTCTACACAATAACATTTAAAAACAAACTGCCCAGCTAAATCTAGCTCAAATAACAAAATCCAAGTCTCCTGAAAAAAAAAAAACAACCCAGCAGGTCTCCTGCAATAACAAAACCCAGGTCTTCTGCATTGCCGGCAGTTTCTTTATGGATTGAGTCACACAGGAAACCACAAGTAACGAAATATCGAGCAAATCATTGTTGCTTTAAGCCACTTTTAAATCCCTTGGTATACAGCAGGGGACTGGTTTCAGAAGCCCTTGAATGCCAAAATCCACAGGCTTTTGTTCTACGAATTTTCAATGAGAAGGAAGCAGACTGAAAATACTACTCAGTCACGAACAGGGATAATTTACAGGAAAGGAGGACTTCCCCAAGTGTGAAGTCAAAAGCAGAAGAACATAAAAGATTAGGAAAACATTTCCAAGGTAACAGAACAGGGCCCTAATCAAAGAACATGCATTGCCTCCAAAGCAGGGAACTCTTGAGTAATGAGCCTGCCTGGACTTCAGACTTGTTTTTCATACCAGTGGGCCTCCCAAGTAGCTCAACCGTAAAGAATCCACAGCAGACGCCGGTTCAATCCCTGGGTGGGAAAGATCCCATGAAGAAGGAAATGTAAGCCACTCAAAATTCCACGAACAGAGGAGCCTGGCAGGTGTCCGTGAGGTCGCAAAGAGTCTGACACAACTGAGCACGCATGCACCTCTGACCAGGGACTGCTACGGGTGCTTCCCACTCCTCCTGCATTTGATGGACTTCTATTAATGTTATCCTATACCTGTTTCACCATTTTACACTGGGTTTATCTTTTCAGTTCCTAGATCTATATCAAGAGGGACACAGTTCCTTTCATCAAGTAGTGAAGTCTAATCCTCTTACTTCTTTTTTTAATCTGGGCTGCTTTGTGGCTTGTTTTGACTATCAGAATGTAGTGGAAATGAAATGACTTAAGAAGCCTTGTGGCTTTCACTCTTTTCCTCCTGAAACACTGCCGCTACAATATAAAAAGGCCAGGCTACCGCTAGGAGAAGTCACATGAAAGAGAACCAATTACTGCTCCCACTGACAGCCCTAGGTAATGGCCAGGTAACCTGAGTGAGGGCATCTTAAACTATTCCCCACAGCCAAGCTGCCAGATGACTGAAGTCACATGAGTGACTCTACACAATAACATTTAAAAACAAACTGCCCAGCTAAATCTAGCTCAAATAACAAAATCCAAGTCTCCTGAAAAAAAAAAAAAAAAAAAAAACCCAGCAGGTCTCCTGCAATAACAAAACCCAGGTCTTCTGCATTGCCGGCAGTTTCTTTATGGATTGAGTCACACAGGAAACCACAAGTAACGAAATATCGAGCAAATCATTGTTGCTTTAAGCCACTAAATTTTGGGATTACAGGCAATCATCCCTTGGTATACAGCAGGGGACTGGTTTCAGAAGCCCCCTTGAATGCCAAAATCCACAGGCTTTTGTTCTAGTCCCTTATATAAATTAATATGGTTGTGCAGTTGGCCTCCATATTCAAGGATGTTGCATGTATTACTTGTTATATAGCAACAGATAACTGAGAAAAGTAAATAAAATAATGATGCATCTTAATTTGATAAAATATAATCAGCAACTCAGTGGATGCTTTTTAAAAATATCAACCTGGGCTTCCCTGGTGGTCCAGTGGGTAAAGAGTCGGTCTTGCAGTGTAAGGGGCACTGATTCGATCCCTGGCACAAGAAGATCCCACATGCCACGGAGTGACTGGACCGGTTTGTCCAATTACGAGCCAACGTTCTGGAGCGCATGAGCCCAGAGCTGGTGCTCTGCAACCGGAGAGGCCACTACAATGGGAGACCCACACAGGCCAAAGAATTAAGATGGATGAAAATAAAGAAATGAAGGACCAATAAAAGAGGCTAAAATATATATATATACATATATATATACACACACATATATATCGACCTGAGGAAAAGAGTGGGTACTCATGCAGTTTACATGAATGTAAAATACCACAGATCATAAACTACTACCACTATGTTCCACATTAATGCCGAAAGATCTAGTTTCCAAAGTCAGACTACCACAGAAAAATTCCTTAAAATCCTTCCCTAGGGCTTCCCTGGTGGTCCAGTGGGTAAGGACACCGCCTTGCACTGCAAGGGGCGCCGGTTCGATCCCTGGCCTGGGAAGATCTCACGTGCCGCGGAGCGGCTGGACCGATGTGTCCAATTACTGAGCCGCAGCTCTGGAGCGCATGTGCCCAGAGCCGGTGCTCTGCGACAACAGAGGCCACTGCGATGGGAGGCCCACACAGGCCAAAGAACAAAGATGGATGAAAATGGACAAATGAAAGACCAATAGAAGTGGCCTGCCTGCTCCCCTCCCTCCCCACCCTACCCCCGCCAAAATAAATAAATCTTTAAGAAAAAAAAAAAAATCCTTCCCTAGTGCTATCCAGCCTCCAATCTTAGCATCTTAAATGGATGAGGGACGAGAGCTATCACTTCCTGTAAATGAAAACAAAATGGGTAACATCCTTGAATTATGGGCCTCTTTTTAAGACAAAGTTTTCAATTGTCAAATTCAACTAAACTCTTAGGATACCACTGATATTACTGCAACTAAAAAGATAACT
Organism: Tragulus kanchil; assembly: GCA_022376925.1. Lineage (NCBI taxonomy): Eukaryota > Metazoa > Chordata > Mammalia > Artiodactyla > Tragulidae > Tragulus > Tragulus kanchil. The sequence goes on along the minus strand of JAIOJX010000004.1, from coordinate 100,063,076 downwards.
ATGAACACTGAATTGTAGGCCTTTTTAAATAGATTGTTTCAACAGAGTAGAATTAACGTTGAGGCCAAAATAAAATGGGCAGTTGCTTAATTTTAATGTAAAGGTTTTTTTTTTTTTAATTGAGATGGAAGTGTGTGCAGTGACAACCTGGGTTTAATCTAGTAGGATGAACTAGGGCAAATCACTTATTTATGGCCTTGATCCCTCAATTATGACCCACCAAACAGCTACTACTAGCACTCTAAAAGATTCAAAGGAAAAATAATAATAAAAAAAATAAAAGACTCAAAAGGACTATGAATTTCACTAAATAAGAATAAAATGGTTAACTATAATTAAATGCATTCATTGAATTTCTATTAATTCTAGTTATTATTATGTAATTAAAGTCACCATGCATTGGACACTTTTAACACACTAAATGTATGTTCACTTAACCATAGTAACAACCCTATGGAGAAAGTACTATTACTATACTCTACCTAATAGTAAACTAAGGTCCAGAGGCTGAGTAACTTTCCAAGGTTTGCAGCTGGTCTGTCAGTGACAAAGCCAGGATTAAATGCAGTGTTGTTGCTTTCCTTTTTTGTTGTTGTTGTTGTTGCTTTCTTAACTCTTGAGCCAAAACTTTTAAATACTATATGAGATCCTCAAGTCCAAGCACCAAACATAAAAGAATTTTTGTGTCAGAAATGCAAACAGGGAGCATATACAGTGCCATCAGTAACAGAGCAGGAATCAGGTGATCTAAATTCTAATTCTGCACTACCTACACCTGGATGTAAGACAAGTTAGCTATTTGGCCATGGAAATCAAGTCATTTCATCAAGAAATTAGGAATTGCCAAATGTGAACTATGTATTTTAAAAATATGAAATTTTGAATACCGAAATATTTCAAATGTTGAAAATAAGAACAGGTTTGCCAGGAAAGATGATAAGGTTAACACAAAGATGAAGATGAATACGGTAATTTTTTATATTTAAGTAGAAAGTATTAGAAAAGCTTTTTTTACAGTTTTGTTGTTTATAGTCCCACATCAACCTGAATCTGCCACAGGTATACATATGTCCCTAGAAATGCTATTTCAAAAATATTTATATAGAAGGAAAGCAACAGTAACCAAAAGAAAGAATATACAATAAATGTAAACCTTTTGGGGGGGAACTTAAATGGAAAGCTACAAGGTCAGATACACAATGCTCTGACAAGTCACCAAAAATAGGGAAATATGGACAAAATCACTTATTTAGGGACATTATGCCCCCTACTAATAAGATTCAAAGGAAATAATAAAAAAAATAAAAGACTCAAAAGGACTATGAATTTCACTAAATAAGAATAAAATGGTTAACTATAATTAAATGCATTCATTGAATTTCTATTAATTCTAGTTATTATTATGTAATTAAAGTCACCATGCATTGGACACTTTTAACACACTAAATGTATGTTCACTTAACCATAGTAACAACCCTATGGAGAAAGTACTATTACTATACTCTACCTAATAGTAAACTAAGGTCCAGAGGCTGAGTAACTTTCCAAGGTTTGCAGCTGGTCTGTCAGTGACAAAGCCAGGATTAAATGCAGTGTTGTTGCTTTCCTTTTTTGTTGTTGTTGTTGTTGCTTTCTTAACTCTTGAGCCAAAACTTTTAAATACTATATGAGATCCTCAAGTCCAAGCACCAAACATAAAAGAATTTTTGTGTCAGAAATGCAAACAGGGAGCATATACAGTGCCATCAGTAACAGAGCAGGAATCAGGTGATCTAAATTCTAATTCTGCACTACCTACACCTGGATGTAAGACAAGTTAGCTATTTGGCCATGGAAATCAAGTCATTTCATCAAGAAATTAGGAATTGCCAAATGTGAACTATGTATTTTAAAAATATGAAATTTTGAATACCGAAATATTTCAAATGTTGAAAATAAGAACAGGTTTGCCAGGAAAGATGATAAGGTTAACACAAAGATGAAGATGAATACGGTAATTTTTTATATTTAAGTAGAAAGTATTAGAAAAGCTTTTTTTACAGTTTTGTTGTTTATAGTCCCACATCAACCTGAATCTGCCACAGGTATACATATGTCCCTAGAAATGCTATTTCAAAAATATTTATATAGAAGGAAAGCAACAGTAACCAAAAGAAAGAATATACAATAAATGTAAACCTGTGTGCAGAGGAAAGGCAGATGAACTTAAATGGAAAGCTACAAGGTCAGATACACAATGCTCTGACAAGTCACCAAAAATAGGGAAATATGGACAACCAAGTCTTCTTTCGGCCTGAATTATCCACCCTTTGAAGCATTTTATGAGCCTAAATCATCATTGTCCTCTGAATGCATCCACTTATAAAGATAACAACTGGTTTATAATTTTATGCCACCGTGAATGAGTCTGTAAAGCTACTTTTAGATTTAGAATTACTAAAGCAACCTTATAGATGGCAGAGGAACAAAGTGTCATGGAAACATGATATGTCACAAAAAAGCGGTCTCTACTCACTGCCCTGTGGTGACCTAAATGGGAAGGAAAGAGGAAAAAGAGAGGATGTATGCACACAGACAGCTGATCCACTTTGCTGTAAGGCAGAAACTAACACAACATCGTAAACCAACTATACTCCAATAAAAAATAATGATTTAAATAATAATGATTAAAAAAAAAAAAAAGAGCAGTCTGGGCTAAAAAGGCAATAATGTCTTGCCCTAACAAGAAAACTAGCTATATAAGCCAGGAAATGGAACGATAGACTAGAAAATAGCCAAGCTGTCAGATGTTGAATCAACAACATCTGAATTAGAAAGAGCTTACGGTTATACGTCAAAATATTCTATAATAACACCCGTTTAGCAAGTTATGAGATGTCTCTTCTGAATGTCAATGATTGAAGACTAATTCAATTTTCCACAACAGGGAATGACAGAATACTAAATACTAAATTTTTAGGGAGGAAAAAAATTCTCCTCAAAGTACCACCATATTATCTTTAAAACCTGAAAGTTTCAGACCAGGTGTATAGAATTTTCTTAAGTGATATTAGAGGCAAAGGAATAGCTGAGTCAATTCTACATTTCTACAGAGTGAGTCAGGCTGTCAATAATAACCAGAATTATTTAATTAAAATAACCCCTCTATGAAATTATCCGGTGATAATCAGACCAGGAATGTTTTTCCGTTTCCAGAATTCTTAATAAAAGATAAAGCCAGAAGTAAAAAGAAAAGATGTAATCTCAACAAGCCAGAAGTGATCCTTACACGACCACAAATTAAAGTTATTATTGTATTGATATATAGACGGGGGAAATTAAACAACCAACTTGAAGCAATAGTGGAAGCAAATTACACGTGCAAAACAACTGCGATCGGCCTGAATTATCCACCCTTTGAAGCATTTTATGAGCCTAAATCATCATTGTCCTCTGAATGCATCCACTTATAAAGATAACAACTGGTTTATAATTTTATGCCACCGTGAATGAGTCTGTAAAGCTACTTTTAGATTTAGAATTACTAAAGCAACCTTATAGATGGCAGAGGAACAAAGTGTCATGGAAACATGATATGTCACAAAAAAGCGGTCTCTACTCACTGCCCTGTGGTGACCTAAATGGGAAGGAAAGAGGAAAAAGAGAGGATGTATGCACACAGACAGCTGATCCACTTTGCTGTAAGGCAGAAACTAACACAACATCGTAAACCAACTATACTCCAATAAAAAATAATGATTTAAATAATAATGATTAAAAAAAAAAAAAAGAGCAGTCTGGGCTAAAAAGGCAATAATGTCTTGCCCTAACAAGAAAACTAGCTATATAAGCCAGGAAATGGAACGATAGACTAGAAAATAGCCAAGCTGTCAGATGTTGAATCAACAACATCTGAATTAGAAAGAGCTTACGGTTATACGTCAAAATATTCTATAATAACACCCGTTTAGCAAGTTATGAGATGTCTCTTCTGAATGTCAATGATTGAAGACTAATTCAATTTTCCACAACAGGGAATGACAGAATACTAAATACTAAATTTTTAGGGAGGAAAAAAATTCTCCTCAAAGTACCACCATATTATCTTTAAAACCTGAAAGTTTCAGACCAGGTGTATAGAATTTTCTTAAGTGATATTAGAGGCAAAGGAATAGCTGAGTCAATTCTACATTTCTACAGAGTGAGTCAGGCTGTCAATAATAACCAGAATTATTTAATTAAAATAACCCCTCTATGAAATTATCCGGTGATAATCAGACCAGGAATGTTTTTCCGTTTCCAGAATTCTTAATAAAAGATAAAGCCAGAAGTAAAAAGAAAAGATGTAATCTCAACAAGCCAGAAGTGATCCTTACACGACCACAAATTAAAGTTATTATTGTATTGATATATAGACGGGGGAAATTAAACAACCAACTTGAAGCAATAGTGGAAGCAAATTACACGTGCAAAACAACTGCGATCAGTAAGAAACCTAGAATGGTACTTTTTTAAAAAAGATATTTACTTTGATATATTAATTTAGGTGCAGATAATGAATATCTCAGCCGCCTTCCTTTGCCCGTTTCTCTAAGCCAAGCCGTTTAGGAAGCTGGGATCTACAAGGCAGACTGGAAGAAGCAAAGAAGCTCACGTGGGAAGTGCTATCCTCACACAGCCCAGAGCACAGCTGACGCTCCACAAGCTTGGAAAATATCCCGTCGTTTACCTTACTAAGAGCACTGAGAAAGGAAGATGATCGTCCACGTGCACTATTGTTTTCCAGGTGTGTTTATTTATCTTTAACTTACGCTTTAATATCCGTACCCTCGACCTCAGGCTAATGGTAGGGAGGAGGGATGGCAGCGCCGCTGGTGGTATCTGGGCGCAACACAAGTTTAAAAAATAAAAACAAAAAAAAAAACCTTTTTAAAAAAATTACATTGTACTCAGTGCCCTCACCTTTCCTCCACATCTTTGCCATCACTCCCATGCAGCTCCTCGCAGTCGCCGCCTCGGGTCCCCATGACAACCCTTCCCGAGGGTGAGCCCCCTTTTGCGGCGTCCTGGCCCTCAACCCGGCCCGGGCAGCCACACTCGCCTGCCAGGTGACAACTCCACCTGCTCTGGGCTCTCACCCTCCCTGCTCCCGGGAGGCGGGCCAGGAACCCCAAGTCTCGGGAACCCCTACTCGCGAGCACGACCCTCTCCTGTCGGGGACGTAGGGAGGCCGGCCGGATAAGGAGCTTAGCAGGTTCCACGACCCCTACACGAGTGACACGGGCTGCAGCGCGACCCCGCAAAGGGTGCAGCGGCCCCGGACCTCTATCTAGTTGTAAATTTTAAGTCAGGCTGTCAATAATAACCAGAATTATTTAATTAAAATAACCCTCTATGAAATTATCCGGTGATAATCAGACCAGGAATGTTTTTCCGTTTCCAGAATTCTTAATAAAAGATAAAGCCAGAAGTAAAAAGAAAAGATGTAATCTCAACAAGCCAGAAGTGATCCTTACACGACCACAAATTAAAGTTATTATTGTATTGATATATAGACGGGGGAAATTAAACAACCAACTTGAAGCAATAGTGGAAGCAAATTACACGTGCAAAACAACTGCGATCAGTAAGAAACCTAGAATGGTACTTTTTTAAAAAAGATATTTACTTTGATATATTAATTTAGGTGCAGATAATGAATATCTCAGCCGCCTTCCTTTGCCCGTTTCTCTAAGCCAAGCCGTTTAGGAAGCTGGGATCTACAAGGCAGACTGGAAGAAGCAAAGAAGCTCACGTGGGAAGTGCTATCCTCACACAGCCCAGAGCACAGCTGACGCTCCACAAGCTTGGAAAATATCCCGTCGTTTACCTTACTAAGAGCACTGAGAAAGGAAGATGATCGTCCACGTGCACTATTGTTTTCCAGGTGTGTTTATTTATCTTTAACTTACGCTTTAATATCCGTACCCTCGACCTCAGGCTAATGGTAGGGAGGAGGGATGGCAGCGCCGCTGGTGGTATCTGGGCGCAACACAAGTTTAAAAAATAAAAACAAAAAAAAAAACCTTTTTAAAAAAATTACATTGTACTCAGTGCCCTCACCTTTCCTCCACATCTTTGCCATCACTCCCATGCAGCTCCTCGCAGTCGCCGCCTCGGGTCCCCATGACAACCCTTCCCGAGGGTGAGCCCCCTTTTGCGGCGTCCTGGCCCTCAACCCGGCCCGGGCAGCCACACTCGCCTGCCAGGTGACAACTCCACCTGCTCTGGGCTCTCACCCTCCCTGCTCCCGGGAGGCGGGCCAGGAACCCCAAGTCTCGGGAACCCCTACTCGCGAGCACGACCCTCTCCTGTCGGGGACGTAGGGAGGCCGGCCGGATAAGGAGCTTAGCAGGTTCCACTCCGACCCCTACACGAGTGACACGGGCTGCAGCGCGACCCCGCAAAGGGGTGCAGCGGCCCCGGACCTCTATCTAAGGGGTTGAGCATCGGGCGCGAAAGAACTTGTCGGTTTAAACAAACAACGACGCGTCACGGCGGTGGGAGATGCTGGGAACGCACTCACCTTGAAAGGGTTGTTGAGATCCGGGTCGGCAAACGGGTTACTGTCAAAATCCGACATCTCGCGCTCGGCGTCACCCACCCGAGCCAGGCGCGGAGAGAGAGACGAGGCGAGGCCGCCGCCCCCCTGCGCGCTCACGTCGCCGCCGCCGCCGCCGCCGCCGCCGCCGAGCAGATCCGGGTGCAGTGCGCGAGGCCACCCAGCCGGTCGTGCCACTGAGCATGCCCGGTGCGGCGGGCTCCCGGCCGCCGGCGCCGCTCCTGGTTCGCCGTCCCGTTCCTCCGGGCCGGGATCCAGCGTTCCGGGCTTTGGCTATGGCCGAATAGAAACTAGGGGCGGAGGAAACCGGGAGCGGAGGTGTTTGGGACTAAGCGCCCAACTTGAGATTCAGCATTTGAATGAGCGGGGAGTCTACCTGGACTTGGTAGTATTATTGATTTAAAACCGGTCCCCTGTGGCCGAGCGTAACGTAGGGAAGAACTCGCACTCTGTGAGCAAGAAAGACGTACGTTGAGCCCACTTCTCCAGGCTGCGAAGGCAGCTTGGGAAGTAGACTGCACATCTCCGCAGGCCTGGCTGCTTAGTGGGGCGCAGAGGCGCGGGGAAGTAGAGAAGCTCCACATCCGTCTCCAAAGATAACTCCCCGTGGGGCCCTGTCCTCGCTAATGAATTTTGCACATCCTTGATCCCACCTGGGAATCCCAGCCTCCCGTCTTCCGGTTTTTCCACCCCTCGGTTGCGGCTAAATCTCGGAGGCCGGCCTTGGTGCTACGATCCGGACTGGCTCCGCGGAGGTTTGGCAAAGAGAGATTCAATACCAGGGTCCAGCCCTTGCTACCGTTCCCTAGAACTGCAAAATGGCTACTTCTCCGAAAGTGATCGCGAGGTGGCCCAGATCCAGAGATCAACGCCCTCAAGTTAATGTTAGTGAGTGGCAAACAGATGCCCTTTTCTTTTTAATTCAAGCAATTGGGCTCCAAGTATCCACCTCTGACTTCCTATGCACAACCCAACACTGGAGATTACCAAAAATAAGTACGGTACGGAATTCATGTGTACTATTCCTTGTCTCACACCTGAATTAAATGTGAGGGTATCTCTACCCCCGCTCTCACCTTTCTTTTGCTTTAACAGTAAAACATTTAGCAGATAAAAAAGTCAGAATTACTTTCACTTGGTAGGTGCCCAAGACTTGGAAGGAACTGGAATTGGTCTTCTTGGTCTCCCTGCACTATCCACTATTTCACCTGGGAAATGGTCTCTTTCCACTGTGGAAACACTAGCTAGTGGTAATAGACCAAAAAAAAAAAAAGCGCATTTGCTGTAATCTCTTTGGCAGGATCCAGGTTGGGATATACGACAAGCTTCTTTAGGCAGCAGACTAGGACTCTCAACTGGTGAGTGACAACAGACCAGAATTATCATGACAAAACTGCAAGACGGTGGAAATGAAAAACGGCATACAATCTATTGTACTTAAACTCCTAGCCTCAGCAGCACCGAGTCTAGTTTATACCTGAGTGCTCAAAACGTGTGACATTCAAATCTCAATCTTGATACCGCTTGTGCTGCACACTTCGCTTCTCAGTTTGTAAACAGTTATTTAAGAATTAATTGAAATAAGAGAAAAGTTACCCGCAGTTATTTAGCACCTTACCAAATACTGTTGCGTGTTTGAAAAATACCAGAGGCCCAGTCTATCTTTGTGTTTTTTCTCATCACTCTTGAGCTTGACTTTGCCCAGCTGATCAACTTCTTTCACCACGTTGGCCCTCATTCCTTTCACCTGTCCTCCAAATGGCTCATAGAATCAGCAACTATTTATTATGCATCTACTATGTTCAAAGACAATAGAGTTCAGCTGAGCCTCCATTGCAGGATGGAAATTTCCAACTATATACAGTGATTACAGCTAATGATATTTTTACAGATTTCACTATTACAGAATCACTTGGAATATTTGTTCATGAAGCAGACACCCACCTCTCCTTATTGCCTATCCGTGAGATTTGACTCTATAACAGGGGCCATGAATCTGTACTTTTTAAAATTTATATTTAACTGGAGGGAAAATTGCTTTAAAATGTTGTTTTCTATCACACAACAATGTAAATCGACCATACTTATACATCACCTCCCTCTTCACCTTCCCTCCCCTTCCCCCACCTTATGCCTCTAGGTCATCATGCCCGGCTGGCCTTCCCTGTGTTTTGCAAGTAAAACATTTAGCAGATAAAAAGTCAGAATTACTTTCACTTGGTAGGTGCCCAAGCCTTGGAAGGAACTGGAATTGGTCTTCTTGGTCACCCTGCACTAACCACTATTTCACCTGGGAAATGGTCTCTTTCCAATGTGGAAACACTAGCTAGTGGAAATAGACCAAAAAAAAAAAAGCGCATTTGCTGTAATCTCTTTGGCAGGATCCAGGTTGGGATATACGACAAGCTTCTTTAGGCAGCAGACTAGGACTCTCAACTGGTGAGTGACAACAGACCAGAATTATCATGACAAAACTGCAAGACGGTGGAAATGAAAAACGGCATACAATCTATTGTACTTAAACTCCTAGCCTCAGCAGCACCGAGTCTAGTTTATACCTGAGTGCTCAAAACGTGTGACATTCAAATCTCAATCTTGATACCGCTTGTGCTGCACACTTCGCTTCTCAGTTTGTAAACAGTTATTTAAGAATTAATTGAAATAAGAGAAAAGTTACCCGCAGTTATTTAGCACCTTACCAAATACTGTTGCGTGTTTGAAAAATACCAGAGGCCCAGTCTATCTTTGTGTTTTTTCTCATCACTCTTGAGCTTGACTTTGCCCAGCTGATCAACTTCTTTCACCACGTTGGCCCTCATTCCTTTCACCTGTCCTCCAAATGGCTCATAGAATCAGCAACTATTTATTATGCATCTACTATGTTCAAAGACAATAGAGTTCAGCTGAGCCTCCATTGCAGGATGGAAATTTCCAACTATATACAGTGATTACAGCTAATGATATTTTTACAGATTTCACTATTACAGAATCACTTGGAATATTTGTTCATGAAGCAGACACCCACCTCTCCTTATTGCCTATCCGTGAGATTTGACTCTATAACAGGGGCCATGAATCTGTACTTTTTAAAATTTATATTTAACTGGAGGGAAAATTGCTTTAAAATGTTGTTTTCTATCACACAACAATGTAAATCGACCATACTTATACATCACCTCCCTCTTCACCTTCCCTCCCCTTCCCCCACCTTATGCCTCTAGGTCATCGCAATGCACCAGGCTGGCCTTCCCTGTGTTATATAACAACTTCTCACCAGCTATCTATTTTGCATATGGTAGTGTATGTATGTCGATGCTACTTTCTCCATTCATCCCACTCTTGAATTTTTTATTCTATTTTTAGACGTCTTTGTATATGACTATATTCTTTTACATAAATGCATAAATGGGTTCATAACATACTTACTAGTGTTTTTACCTTTTTTAAAAATTTTTTATTTTGTTTTCCTTTCTTCCCTTATATTATCAAGTATGTTCATTATTCTTTTAATACTGCATATCTATTAAGTATGCACTGTAACTTACATAAGCATATACAAACATAATACATATTCATGTAAACATGCTTATACATAGTCATACAGAATTTTGGTATTGTCTTTAAAGAAAGGATCATTCTGGGTTTGTTTGGGTTTTTTTGCAAATTGTTTTTCTCAGTATCAGTTTCTTAGTGAGATGGGCATTGACAATCTGGTTTCTTACCCCATGTCACAACATAAATATTATCACTTTTTATGTGTACCATTACTATAAAGATGAGAAGTTCTGGGAAGCATAGCCTAATGGAAATCCCTCCAAATCAACAATTACACATCTAATATATTCTTTTTAACAGTTACAAAACCAGTATAAAAGACCTCAGGTGATTCTTTTAAAGGTGATGCAAAGACTCCACTTCAAGGACACGGATTAAAGGGTATTCAGACATACGGTCAACAGGTGAACTTATTAGTGCCTCGTGAAATTTAGAATCACAGAACATAAAAACTGAAAGAATGTTTATCCCCTCTCATGACCAAAGAAGAAACTCAGTTTGAACATTGAAGTCATTTGCCTCAGTTACAAAGGAAGTGAATGGAGGAACTTGCAACAGAGCTCAAATCTCTCAACTCAGATTTAAAAGAGTTGGCTGGTAACATTTCATAAAGGAAGAAGAATGCTATGCGCAAGGTAGAGAGAAAGCGTATAGGAGGCTTTATTTGTCGGGGTGGTTCATTTTCTAGGATAGATGGACGGACCCTCGCGCGTGCGCAGTCTTGCCTGACACTTCATGGCCCCATGGACTGTAGTCCTCCGTGGAATTTTCCAGACAAGAAGACTGGAGTGGGTTGCCATTTCCTACTCCAGGGAATCCTCCCAGTCCACATCCCTTGAACCTCCTTCATTGCAGGCAGATTCTTTACCACTGCACCACCTGATAGTGCAAATGAAGAGTCAAAACTAGTTGTTCTGCCATAAACCAGCTGTGTGATATAACAATTGCATTTGATCATAACAATCCACCTTTGTGACCTGAGTCTCCACACTAGTCAATCAACAAGTATACACTGAGCACTTACAAAGTGGTGAATATTGTGTTAGATATTGGGGTTAAAGAAGTGAACAAGTTTTGAGGATAGATAGTCTGTCCCCCAGAAACTCTGTAAGCCTGAAAGCCCAAGAACAGGGCTAAATGATATCTCAGGGGGTTCTGTTTTGTTTTACTGCTTTAGCCAAGCCATACAGCATAAGGAATCTTAGTTCCACATCCAGGAAACCTATGGCCCCACTATTGGAAGCAGGAAGTCAACTAGTGGATAACCAGGGAAATCCCATGGATCCCTGAAACACCTCTAACATTCTGTTAAAGGGCTTCCCAGGTGACTCAGTGGTAAAGAATCTGTCTGCCAGTGCAGGAGACAGAAGACTCAGGTTCAATCCCTGAGTTAGGGAGATCCCCTGGAGAAGGAAATGGCAACCCTCTCCAGTATTCTTTCCTGGAGAATCCTATGGACAGAGGAGACTGGTGGGTTACAGTCCATAGGGTCACAAAGTGTCAGACCTGACTGAGTACACCCACACCATTCTGCTATTCAACATTGCGTTAATCTCTGCCAGTGACCTACCCTTCCCTCTTTCCCTACCTTAGGGTATGCCTCACCCTGTCATCATGCTGTTTCTCCCTCAGTCTGACAAATTTAATCTGTGGGCAAAGGCTATGGTCTGAATTCCATGTTTTCAGTACTGACCGCTCTGGTAAATATTGAAAAAACGTCAAATTATAAATTTTAAATTTCCAACCTCAGAAGTTTCACTGGACTCTGGGTTCACTAATGGGCTGGAACTGAAATCCATTGTCTCTTGCAGAAGACTCAGTCTCCAGCCTGCCGCTGTGTCTCCTGCTGCTGATATCAACGACACATTAACAGAAGCTTGTGTGCCCTCCGTTCTGCCATTGGCTACACTTCCAGGAGCTATCAAAGAGTTGAAGGCACTGTGTGGTAGGCCTGATAATGTTCCCCAAAGATGCTGACATTCTACTCATTGGTAACTATGAGTATGTCACTTTCTATGACAAAAGGGACTTTGCAGATACAACTAAGGTTAAGGACTTTGCGATGGGGAAATTATACGGCATTATCCAGGTAGACCCGATGGAATCACATGAGGTCTTAAAAGTGGAAGGGGAGAGCAGAAGAGTTATTAGTTTTGAATACAGAAGAAGGCCAAGGCATGTGAGTGGCCTTTAGAAGCTGGGGACAGCCTTCAGCTGACAGTCAAGGAAATGGAGATATAAGCCCTAAAACCATGAGGATAAATTCTTTCAAAAACCTGGGTGAGCAGGGAAACAATCCTTCCTGAGAATGTCCAAAGAGGAATTCAGCCATAAGGACACCTTGATTATAGCTTTGTTAAGACCCATAGACGTATTTATTCACATCACTACCCATTTTCCAGCTCACTGCCTTGTAAGCTCACCACCTAAGCTAAACCCAGCTCAACTAGCTGTCTCTTATCACCTTTTCCCATGTGATTCAAGAGGCTGAATGGTCTGAGTGTCCTTCAGATAATTATATCATAGTGGCATTCTCTTAGGATTCATTGTATAAAAGTAAAGTATAATATGGGAACACGAGAAACTTACCAAAAATAAATATATGTTTTCAGTCTCCATTTGCCTATGCACAGACGCATACAGTCCCTGCTACCAAAAGTCCATGCACCCACTTCAAAGTACCGTAGGGTATGCCTCACCCTGTCATCATGCTGTTTCTCCTTCAGTCTGACAAATTTAATCTGTGGGCAAAGGCTATGGTCTGAATTCCATGTTTTCAGTACTGACCGCTCTGGTAAATATTGAAAAAACGTCAAATTATAAATTTTAAATTTCCAACCTCAGAAGTTTCACTGGACTCTGGGTTCACTAATGGGCTGGAACTGAAATCCATTGTCTCTTGCAGAAGACTCAGTCTCCAGCCTGCCGCTGTGTCTCCTGCTGCTGATATCAACGACACATTAACAGAAGCTTGTGTGCCCTCCGTTCTGCCATTGGCTACACTTCCAGGAGCTATCAAAGAGTTGAAGGCACTGTGTGGTAGGCCTGATAATGTTCCCCAAAGATGCTGACATTCTACTCATTGGTAACTATGAGTATGTCACTTTCTATGACAAAAGGGACTTTGCAGATACAACTAAGGTTAAGGACTTTGCGATGGGGAAATTATACGGCATTATCCAGGTAGACCCGATGGAATCACATGAGGTCTTAAAAGTGGAAGGGGAGAGCAGAAGAGTTATTAGTTTTGAATACAGAAGAAGGCCAAGGCATGTGAGTGGCCTTTAGAAGCTGGGGACAGCCTTCAGCTGACAGTCAAGGAAATGGAGATATAAGCCCTAAAACCATGAGGATAAATTCTTTCAAAAACCTGGGTGAGCAGGGAAACAATCCTTCCTGAGAATGTCCAAAGAGGAATTCAGCCATAAGGACACCTTGATTATAGCTTTGTTAAGACCCATAGACGTATTTATTCACATCACTACCCATTTTCCAGCTCACTGCCTTGTAAGCTCACCACCTAAGCTAAACCCAGCTCAACTAGCTGTCTCTTATCACCTTTTCCCATGTGATTCAAGAGGCTGAATGGTCTGAGTGTCCTTCAGATAATTATATCATAGTGGCATTCTCTTAGGATTCATTGTATAAAAGTAAAGTATAATATGGGAACACGAGAAACTTACCAAAAATAAATATATGTTTTCAGTCTCCATTTGCCTATGCACAGACGCATACAGTCCCTGCTACCAAGAATGTCCATGTCACCCACTTGTCAAAGTCCAATTAATCCCTCATGGTCAATTTCTAATAACATGCCCTGAACAAATCCTCACTGGCTACCCCTAACCCAGACTTGTCTCTACTTCTCTACAGTATCTAAAAAATTCTGTAACTCTGTCACAGAACTCATAATAATACCATCTCCTACAGGTATAAACTTGTTTATACCTATGGGTATAAACATGCCCAGCACATATGGTAGCTCTCAATATTTGGAGTGGAGGAATATACCTCTCCATGATGTGAGCCTCTGAACACAGGGAGAAATTCCATTTTTATATTATTTACAGAGCCTAGCACAGCATCTTGTTTAAAAAAGATCCTCAAGAGATGATTGTGTTTATTGCTAAAATGTCTTAGCTTATGAAGGAGATTGCCACTGAACCTCTTTGCTCAGTCAGTCCAAATATAAAATTAAGAATAAGCATTTTAGTAGTCAATACAAACAGAATTGTACGTCTGCTGTGACTAAGTCTTCTGGACTGAAAATCTGAATTCTAAACAGTGACTTCACAGAAAGACCATGGAAGCATTTTAAATAGTATAGACCAAAGAGATGCAAGACCTAACTATGGAACTCACCTTATTACCTAGAATAGTCTGAATAAGAACATTTTATAGTGAAATTATCCTCATTTTGTAAGACAGCAAGACATTATTGCACATATATATACTTCATGTAACTGTGTGTGTGTGTGTGTGCGCACGCACATGCTCATTCGTGTCTGACTCCTTGCAACTCCATGGACTGTAGCCCATGTAGAAGCCACCAGGCTTCTCTGTCCATGGGATTCTTTAGGCAAAAATATTGGAGTGGAATGTATGCCTCCTCTAGGGATCTTCCTGACCCAGGGATCAAACCTGAGCGCTTACTTCTCCTGCATTGGCAGGCAGGTTCCTTACCACGACTGCCACCTGGGAAGCCCCAAACATGTATATGTAGACCTAAATATTAAGGAGGCATTCTCTTAGGATTCATTGTATAAAAGTAAAGTATAATATGGGAACACGAGAAACTTACCAAAAATAAATATATGTTTTCAGTCTCCATTTGCCTATGCACAGACGCATACAGTCCCTGCTACCAAGAATGTCCATGTCACCCACTTGTCAAAGTCCAATTAATCCCTCATGGTCAATTTCTAATAACATGCCCTGAACAAATCCTCACTGGCTACCCCTAACCCAGACTTGTCTCTACTTCTCTACAGTATCTAAAAAATTCTGTAACTCTGTCACAGAACTCATAATAATACCATCTCCTACAGGTATAAACTTGTTTATACCTATGGGTATAAACATGCCCAGCACATATGGTAGCTCTCAATATTTGGAGTGGAGGAATATACCTCTCTCCATGATGTGAGCCTCTGAACACAGGGAGAAATTCCATTTTTATATTATTTACAGAGCCTAGCACAGCATCTTGTTTAAAAAAGATCCTCAAGAGATGATTGTGTTTATTGCTAAAATGTCTTAGCTTATGAAGGAGATTGCCACTGAACCTCTTTGCTCAGTCAGTCCAAATATAAAATTAAGAATAAGCATTTTAGTAGTCAATACAAACAGAATTGTACGTCTGCTGTGACTAAGTCTTCTGGACTGAAAATCTGAATTCTAAACAGTGACTTCACAGAAAGACCATGGAAGCATTTTAAATAGTATAGACCAAAGAGATGCAAGACCTAACTATGGAACTCACCTTATTACCTAGAATAGTCTGAATAAGAACATTTTATAGTGAAATTATCCTCATTTTGTAAGACAGCAAGACATTATTGCACATATATATACTTCATGTAACTGTGTGTGTGTGTGTGTGCGCACGCACATGCTCATTCGTGTCTGACTCCTTGCAACTCCATGGACTGTAGCCCATGTAGAAGCCACCAGGCTTCTCTGTCCATGGGATTCTTTAGGCAAGAATACTGGAGTGGAATGTATGCCCTCCTCTAGGGGATCTTCCTGACCCAGGGATCAAACCTGAGCGTCTTACTTCTCCTGCATTGGCAGGCAGGTTCCTTACCACGACTGCCACCTGGGAAGCCCCAAAAACATGTATATGTAGACCTAAATATTAAGGAGGCATTTATCAACAATCATATTTAAAATACTTTTTTTTAAAAAGCAGAATAGTATAATAGTGAAATATGTAAGTTATAAATTATATGGTATATAATGAATACTATAGTTATATATAGTAAATTATATAGTAATAGTAAAATACATAAATATAGCAATATATAGTTATGGATAGTACCATGTAGTTATATATATAGTAACATATAAATACAGTAAAATCATAAAAGAGGTATTATAGTCCTATAACTTCTTTGGCTACTCAATTTGTTCTTGTGTGAACAGACAGAAAGAAGACTACTATTGCTTTTATCCAGGTACATTTTCAGAAAACTGATTTTTTTTAATGAACCATGAATTACATAATCATACCTGATATGACCTAATATCTATACAGTTAGATAAGTCTTCAAAGTAAGGACAGTTTATAATTCTTAGATTGTAAATTAGACATAAATTTTCAGGGGACTCGTAGGAAAGAAAATAATCAGAGCAATTTAACACATTTCTGATTTTCTAAAAGAAATGCCTCAATTAATTATTGGACATTTAAGGCAAGAAAGGTTGTTTCCAGGTTCTCTATTAAATTTTAATGCTGAAAATTTTAAGAAAGAAATCAGATTTACTTGAGATGGCTATTCACTTCCTTGTCTCGAGAAGATAGGGTGGGGACAGCTAAAATTCCTTAAATGCCTGGTGTATGTCAGGCACTGAGACGGTGGAAACTCAACAGACATTTTTTCATATGAAACATGTCTCTGGGAGGTAAATATTATTATATCCATTTTTTAATAAGAAAATGAAAACAGAAAGTTGAGTGGATCTGAAAGTTATTTTAAGAATTATGTTGAGAACCAGAGGCTTCATATCCGGAGATTGTGTTGTTTGGCCCAAATCTGCCTTAAGTTTCATTGTATTACCCAAATGGAGAAGTCCATGTTGTGTTGGGTTATTTTTTTGGTTTGTTTTTGTTTTCAAAGAGGTAGCATGATCTTGTTGGTTCATTAAGCAGGCCATTGTAACTCATGTTTGCCACTATCCAACTACCAGATGACTGGGGAAACAGTGACAAGGATGTGGGTCACCATATTCATAGTCTCTAAGTCTGAGAACCAGAGCTTTCACCCAGCCCCCACTGTGTAACTTCCTTCATCTGCCTAGTTGATGGGGCAGCTGCCATGGTTGGCTTCCTCCCATGTGTGACGTCATGAACTTCGATGTTCTACCCGCCTCTTGGCATGGTTTTAGGCTCTAGAGCTGTGAAAATGCAGCAGCTACTGTTGTTCCTCCCATTAACACCAGTATGGATGTACTCAGACCTCATACTCTTCAGAGGTCTTAGTCAAACCATTGGGTTTTCTTGGGGGAGAGGGACTTTCCACAGGAAGGCTGTCCTAATTTTAGAGTTGTTGTTGTTTCTTTTTCTTTTTTTTAACAATGATTTGACAAATCATCGCTTCTGCTTCTGACCCTGTCTTTAAATTTTCACAGTCCTTCTCTCATGGAACCTGGCACACATTCTTCTAGGAGTTTGGTTACAAGACAATAGAAAGCCACACACAGTGCTGCAAATACACTGTCCTTTCATCCATGACCACAACTATTATCTCTAGACCAAGCCTGGGATATCATGACATTCTCCTACCTCAAAGTATCCTCCCTGACCCAGGGTTGGTTTCAAAAGTCAAAGCATAGAACTGTTCCTATTCTTAGTTCTAAAAGCTTCTTAGTCTGAGAACGGAGTATTAGCTTCAACTTTTCATCATTCACTCCTCTAGAAAGCCCAGGCTCAGACAAGCATACGTCATGCACATAACAGGAGGTATGCAAAGTAGCCTCTATCATTCCAGAATGATATATCTCATATTGAGCCATATAGTTAAATAAATTAGAAAAACTTATCTTCTGTCAATTTTGAATTTCTTCCTTTCCTTGACTCCTGCTATCATCTTTCCTGGCAACTCCTACACAGGTTATTAATTGCTCCATCCTCTGTAGAACAAGAGAACTCTATGTATGGCTTCATCTACAGATATTAGATGCTGTAAGATGCTACAGAAAAATGCAAATGAACTTTTTGATCAACCCAATATTACTAACTCAATGCACATGAGTTTGAGCAAACACCAAGAGACAGTGAAGGACAGGGAAGCCTGGTATGCTGAAGTCCACAGGGTCTTAAAGAGTTGAACACGACTTAGCAACTGAACGACCACAAAAATATTACTTTGTCTTGGTACTACAAGAATTGGGAGGATCTATGGTGAAAGTGACAAGGAGCTTGAGAACACGTAGTCTATTTGGGTGGTTTGTCCAGGAAAACAGAATGAGGGAGAAGAAAGAATGAGACAGATAAAGAAAGAAAGCAGTTTACAACTGTGGGTAATTGGGGCTGAATCTCAGTGGAGGTTGGTTGCAATTTTCCATGGGGCATTGAACGCACACACACACACACAATAGCTTCAGGGAAATCCATAAAGCAGTAAAACTGAGAAACTTAGTGGACACGAGTAGTGAGCACCCTTCAACATACATGGTTATACAGCTCAAGTCAAAGGTGACCAAAGGAATATTACCTGTGGCATGTCTATAATACCTCTTGACACATCTGTTTTCTTTTAGATTATATATCCCTCCAAGACACATCACATCTTGATCATTCACATCTTTGATACCCAGCGCAGCATCTGGTACAACCTAAAAACTAAATGATTGCATGGATAGATGGATGGATGAACTTAACAAAGAAATTTCTTTCACATGAGATTGGCACTCACCTAACAGTTTTGCCTTTTTTGTTCTATACAAAATTTATCTGAATTGCTCCAGTCGCATAGTTTTTTTAAAGAAAGCCCAGGCTCAGACAAGCATACGTCATGCACATAACAGGAGGTATGCAAAGTAGCCTCTATCATTCCAGAATGATATATCTCATATTGAGCCATATAGTTAAATAAATTAGAAAAACTTATCTTCTGTCAATTTTGAATTTCTTCCTTTCCTTGACTCCTGCTATCATCTTTCCTGGCAACTCCTACACAGGTTATTAATTGCTCCATCCTCTGTAGAACAAGAGAACTCTATGTATGGCTTCATCTACAGATATTAGATGCTGTAAGATGCTACAGAAAAATGCAAATGAACTTTTTGATCAACCCAATATTACTAACTCAATGCACATGAGTTTGAGCAAACACCAAGAGACAGTGAAGGACAGGGAAGCCTGGTATGCTGAAGTCCACAGGGTCTTAAAGAGTTGAACACGACTTAGCAACTGAACGACCACAAAAATATTACTTTGTCTTGGTACTACAAGAATTGGGAGGATCTATGGTGAAAGTGACAAGGAGCTTGAGAACACGTAGTCTATTTGGGTGGTTTGTCCAGGAAAACAGAATGAGGGAGAAGAAAGAATGAGACAGATAAAGAAAGAAAGCAGTTTACAACTGTGGGTAATTGGGGCTGAATCTCAGTGGAGGTTGGTTGCAATTTTCCATGGGGCATTGAACGCACACACACACACACAATAGCTTCAGGGAAATCCATAAAGCAGTAAAACTGAGAAACTTAGTGGACACGAGTAGTGAGCACCCTTCAACATACATGGTTATACAGCTCAAGTCAAAGGTGACCAAAGGAATATTACCTGTGGCATGTCTATAATACCTCTTGACACATCTGTTTTCTTTTAGATTATATATCCCTCCAAGACACATCACATCTTGATCATTCACATCTTTGATACCCAGCGCAGCATCTGGTACAACCTAAAAACTAAATGATTGCATGGATAGATGGATGGATGAACTTAACAAAGAAATTTCTTTCACATGAGATTGGCACTCACCTAACAGTTTTTGCCTTTTTTTTGTTCTATACAAAATTTATTATTATTATTACTTTTACAGGGTTTTGTTGTGTACTGCCACACATAGACCCAAATCCTTCATATTTAGTAGTTTTTACCATACCTTCTGAAGCTTTACCATAAGTGCTACATTTTAGCATAGTACATAAAGGCTGTAGGGAAAGTTTCTGAAGAGATTTTTTTTTTAAATAACAATGAAATTTCTATATCAAATTTAAAAAAAATTATTTCCCTTCTTTTTGCCTGTTTTGTCACCCACATTTCACTGTAAAGGGCACAGGAAAAAGAGTGATCATAAAATTAGAAAAGAAAACATCTACTTCGGCAAAATGCCAAAGAAATTCATCACATTTTCACTACGGTGTTAGACCAGTTTTCTGATTAAATTGTAATTTTGGTACACAAGTGAATTTGAAAAATAAACAGAGATTCAGTGATGTGAGTTTTTAATCAAGTCCAATAATTTCTAACTCAGTGGAGTGAGGGTCCCAGAGCATTAGCTCAAGTTGAGAACTCAGATAGGTCTCAATGTGTCAGGGTCACCTGTAGACAGGCTCACCAGAGCACAGCTTTAAGAGGACTGAGAAATACCATGGGAAGTACTGTGGGAGATGCTGACAGTCAGCCTCTGGGCCTGAGACCCTGACACCACCGGGGAACAGAAACTCTTCCTTTACCCTCTGACAGGCAAAGTACTTGATGGGGAAAATGTTCATCCCCAGAAGAGGGAATGGGAGAACACAGGGCCAAGGTCTGAGAAGGAAGACAAATCTGGATGCAGCAGGAGATGTAGCACTTGGTTGCCTTCCCATCCAGTCCTCACAAATTCATGCCAAATTCCTAGGGTGAGAAAAGCTGTAATAGAAACTAAATAAAGAGCTATTATCACTAGAATCACAGCAAGATACTGAAAGAGATAGCTCTGTGTCACGTGAGGAAAGAAAGAGCCTCACTTCAGAACCAAGAACCTTGCCAATATTGAGGGAATAGAGAGAAGGGGTTAGGCTGGGAAAGAGGCGGGAAACGTCACCATACTTCTAAGCAGAAGAAGAGAGAAGCCATGATGAAATGACCTACAGAGAAAAGCAGTAACATCAAGAGAAGCGGGTGGAGGCACCCAGGCCACCAACTAGGAGGCAGAGCTGAGATTAAAACCACACTTTCTGCCTTCTGACTGGCAGAACCATAAAAGACATCTTCTCATCCTCTAACGCTGTGACTGCTCATCTCAGGCCAAACCGCTCTGCCCAAGACCACCATTCCTTACTAGACAACATTGACTTTCGATCCTTCCTTATGTGGACATCTTCAGAAAACTCGGTTTAATTAAACATACAAATGAGACATGGTATAAAATATTTCTTAGCATTTGTCAAGGTTACAGGAAAAGAGTGATCATAAAATTAGAAAAGAAAACATCTATTTCGCAAAATGCCAAAGAAATTCATCACATTTTCACTACGGTGTTAGACCAGTTTTCTGATTAAATTGTAATTTTGGTACACAAGTGAATTTGAAAAATAAACAGAGATTCAGTGATGTGAGTTTTTAATCAAGTCCAATAATTTCTAACTCAGTGGAGTGAGGGTCCCAGAGCATTAGCTCAAGTTGAGAACTCAGATAGGTCTCAATGTGTCAGGGTCACCTGTAGACAGGCTCACCAGAGCACAGCTTTAAGAGGACTGAGAAATACCATGGGAAGTACTGTGGGAGATGCTGACAGTCAGCCTCTGGGCCTGAGACCCTGACACCACCGGGGAACAGAAACTCTTCCTTTACCCTCTGACAGGCAAAGTACTTGATGGGGAAAATGTTCATCCCCAGAAGAGGGAATGGGAGAACACAGGGCCAAGGTCTGAGAAGGAAGACAAATCTGGATGCAGCAGGAGATGTAGCACTTGGTTGCCTTCCCATCCAGTCCTCACAAATTCATGCCAAATTCCTAGGGTGAGAAAAGCTGTAATAGAAACTAAATAAAGAGCTATTATCACTAGAATCACAGCAAGATACTGAAAGAGATAGCTCTGTGTCACGTGAGGAAAGAAAGAGCCTCACTTCAGAACCAAGAACCTTGCCAATATTGAGGGAATAGAGAGAAGGGGTTAGGCTGGGAAAGAGGCGGGAAACGTCACCATACTTCTAAGCAGAAGAAGAGAGAAGCCATGATGAAATGACCTACAGAGAAAAGCAGTAACATCAAGAGAAGCGGGTGGAGGCACCCAGGCCACCAACTAGGAGGCAGAGCTGAGATTAAAACCACACTTTCTGCCTTCTGACTGGCAGAACCATAAAAGACATCTTCTCATCCTCTAACGCTGTGACTGCTCATCTCAGGCCAAACCGCTCTGCCCAAGACCACCATTCCTTACTAGACAACATTGACTTTCGATCCTTCCTTATGTGGACATCTTCAGAAAACTCGGTTTAATTAAACATACAAATGAGACATGGTATAAAATATTTCTTAGCATTTGTCAAGGTAAAAAAAAAAAAAACTATAAATAAGAAAGCTTATTTGATCCTCCGCGCGCAAGATGGCCTCGCCGGGGGCAAGAAGCGGAGCCCAGGGAATGCTAGGCCGTACGCTCCTCGGCCTTTCGTGACGATCATACGGGTCAAAGAAGGAGACTCACGGTCCTACCCAGCAAGTCCATTATTGCCTCTTCTCGCCCTGGCCATGGGGAAGTACTGACAGAGTCTTTGACCCGATAGGCAATCCCAGCATTTCGCAGCCCTGACTTGGAACCTCCCCGAGGACTGCGGTGTAAGCGCGGACTCTGCCTTGCGACCAAGGCTTGAGGCCAGTCAAGCAGGTCCCTCGGTCCCGACAGGTGCAACACAGCACTCCACGCCAGCCGGCGCGGGGAGGCGTGGCCTCCCCCAGGGCCACCACCTCTGCTGGTTGCTCTGCGCTTTCACTTTAAGGCTCTGCCAAGCAGAGGCTCCCGCTCGGGAAGAGAAGCTGTCAGTGAGCACCTCCAATTTGCCGTGCTGGCTGGTTGAAGAGTTCGTGGTGGCAGAAGAGTGTGCTCCCTGTTCTAATTTCCAGGCTAAAACCACTCCTGAGTGTGGTTCCACGGGTTATGTGGAGAAAATCACATGCAGCTCATCTAAGAGGAATGAGTTCAAAAACTTCCGCTCCGCTCTAATGGAACAACGCTTATTCTGGAAATTCGAAGGGACTGTCATAGGTCTGGCTTTGGTTTTTGCTTGCCTTGTCATTGTTCGTCAATGACAACTGGACAGAAAGGCACTGGAAAAGGTGCGGAAGCAAATTGAGTCCATATAGCTACCTTCTCTCCTTTCATCTGGGTCTTAGAGACCCTGCCTCAGACAGAGAAGGTAGAATGAACTGACTTGAGCCTCTCGTTCTCTGGAATCTTGTGGGAGCATCCCCTTTCTCCCATCTTCCCCATCTAAATCATTAATGAGAAGAATAAAATTTAAAAAAAAAAAAGAAAGCTTATTTGACTTAAATATTAAGCTTAATTCCTATGTAAATACATGTGTTTAATTATATAAGCAATTGGTACCTATTAGAAGAAAGGTTCTGGATTACCCCATCTGCTTTCACAGATTTGAAAAAAAATTCTTGAAGTTACATTCTGGTTCGTTATTCTACCAAAGAAATAAAAACATTATTTGAGAAAAATATAGAAAATTAATCAAGTGGCTAAATCAACAATGTTAAATTCATGCAAGGATTACTATATAACCATCAAAATATTTTGTTAATGCATACTAACATGAAGAAAACAAGTATAACAATGAATGGAGGAAAGGTGAACTATTTTTGAATAGGAAGTGTAGAGATACAACTTCATAAAACCTAAAATTAGAAGGTAGATGAGACATGGACTATTTTTTTTCTTTTTCTACTTTGCTCTCCATTTACTCAGTGCCCATCCATTACGTTGTATGTGCTCGGTCACTCAGTCATGTCTGACTCTTTGTGACCCTGTGGATTGGCAACCCGCTGGGCTCCTCTGTCCATGGGATTTTCCAGGCAAGAATACGGGAGTGGGTTGCCATTTCCTACTCCAGCGATCCATTGTATTACTAACTTGAAAATAGGTTCAGGAAAAAAAATGTAGCTTAGTTTTAGCTTAAATGGTGTGTGTTAAACCCCCCAAGTCTTCACCAGGCCTAGACTTGAAAAAATTGCAGATCTAGAAGAAACAGTTTTGAATAAAATAATTCTCTGCCTTAGTTTGAAAATCACTTTTTTTCTCTCATGTGGTCTGGAACAAATATGTAAGAGATTGGAGAACATGTGTGCCTGGCAGTTATCTTGCTGAAAGGAGGTACTCAGTAAGTTTGTTGATGGCATGGGAAGTCCCTACTACCTGCTCTTTCCCAGAATTTAATCACCTTACATGGTGAAAAACAAAAACAAAAATGTTCAGAGGTTTAAATCCAGTGTTAGCAATGAGACTCTGTATGTCTTATCCTTTTTTTTTTTAAAGCTTTTATTTTACTTTTAACTTTTACAGAGTTTTGTTGTTTACAGATATGTATGTTCCCAGATTAGTCATATGTATGTCCCCCCACCCCACCCCCCGTCTCACCCCTCCAGACCATCAACAGCACCCCTGCTGTCTCATCCTTTTTATTAGCAGTATTATTTCCCTATGAATATCTTAGGACCAGGTGATGATACTTGAATTAATTATGTTTTAAATTTTTAAGTAGTTAATTTTTGATCAACAAATACAAAAATGCTTCCAGAAAGTGATCTATCAACTTAATGGGGTTGTCTTTGCTTAGGGTGCAGGCTGGCCATGCCAGAGAAATCCCCTACATGGTATCCATTGACCTAGAGACTGAGTTAACCATATAAGCAAGGAGTCAATCAGTTATGCCTATGGAATAAAGTTTCAATAAAAATCTGGATACCAGAGCTCAGGTGATCTTCCCTGGTAACACTCCCTGCGTAATGTCAAACATCAGTGCTGGAAGGTTAATGAGCCATTACTCCACAGGAGAGGACAAAAAGAGTTTTGTGTCTGGAGCTCTCCCAAACAGTGGCCAATGAATCTCTTCCTTTGGCTGTTTATCTGTGTCACTTCCCTGTAATAAACCATAATCATAAGTATAATAAGTTTCAGTGAGTTCTATGAGTCATTCTACTGAATTATCAAACTTGAAGGTGGTTTTAGGAACTTCTCAAGCTTTCATCAGAACCAAGAACAGTCTTAGGGACTGTGCCATGAAACTTCACAGCTTAAATAACTTCAGCATATAGATGATTTGTAACCAAATGGGTTTGCCAACTCCTGTTTCAGCTCATTAGAATATCTGTACTACCTAAATTCTGCAAATATGTTTTACTGTGATGCATGTATAATGTATAACTGTGTCCAATATTCTACCAAGCAAAATAAAATCTGTAATTGTCCAATTTTGCTAGATATTTTATATATACTTAGAGTAACTGGACTCCAACATTTTTGTGCTAGAACTAATGTTGAAAACCAAATAATGTATGTATTTTTGTGTGTATGCTTTCCTCTTTCCTGTGCATCTCCAATTAGACTTTTTTTTTCATGTTTGTGCTTTTGAATAACTGTAATACTTTGTAAATCAATCTAAGTTTCCCACAGTGCTATTGTAGTAAGCAAATAATCCCCTCAGCATGTGTTTAGAGCAGCACAATAGGAATCCTGACGTGGAAAAAAAGCACAGAAAACACTGGGTTAGTAACAATCTTGATTGTTCTAGAATTTTCCTAGGAAACAGAAAGAATTTGTACCTTTGATCTGTAAACAAAAAGATGCCAAACAATACCTGTTTTTAACATTCCAACATTTGTCTACATGTATTGGTCAGCATATCCCTTTTTTCTAGTCAAGGAGATTATAGGGGGATAAAGTCTTATGGGAAACAGCTGTATTCATTTTTAAATCTAGTTTCCTTTTGGAACAACTCAATTTTGTGTTCCTGTCATATCCTTTCTCAATATTAGACATTTTTGTGAAGACAATAAACTCATTTTTTTATTATTAATAATTAACCATGAGTAATTGGAAAAGACTCTGATTCTGGGAAAGATTGAAGGCAAAAGAAGGGGGTGGCAGAGGATATGATAGTTAGACAGCATCACCAGTTCAATGGACGTGAATTTGAATAGACTCCAAGAAGTAGTGCGGGACAGAAGAGCCTGGCATGCCAAAGTCCATGGAGCCACAAAGAGTTGGACACAACTTAGTGACTGAACAACAACAGCAGCAAAAATTAGTTCCTCATTGAATTTTCTGTAGTAGTTATTTAGTATTTAGTACCAAAATAATCCAGCTTAATTGCCAAGATATTCTACTGACATGAATAACTCTATGTGATAGACATACTGTAACTGAAATATCTGCTGGTTAGATAATCAGTCTCATCTGTATAATGTCAGAATACCTCCCAACACTGATCAATTTCTTCCTTTTGGAATATTGACAGGAAAGATGTCTCACGTTAGCAATATAGTGTCCAATTGTACTCAGCTATTGCCTGGGGTATTACAAATACTCTCTACTGAGCCAAAATGTCCATTTAATTTTCTGACAACTACCACCTAGCTGACTTCAGAGGAGAGGACACAATGGAGAAGACTCATTCTTCCATGACTCTGGTTCAAGAGTTAACACAGGCTTATTCCTAATGTCCCACAATATGGATAACATGGACTGTAGCACTTGAAATTTTAGTGAAGGGTGAAAAATATTCAAGGAAACATAGAACATACAAAAAAAATTAAAAATGGAAATTTAGATATTAGTTCTGGAGTCAATCAGCCGTGCCTTTGCACTGAGACCCTCCAGAGCCATTTCTGTCTTTAACTCTTAGCATGAAACAAGTAGCCAATGCCACCTTATCTTCTGCATTTATTTGTTCCTATCATGTCCTCTGCAACCAGAGCCACATTCCACTGCCACCAACCAGGGAAGAGGATGAAGTTTTCCCTTCCTTAATCCAAGACTATTTTTATTCTTTCTCCAGGAAATTAACAAGGGTTCTACCATTTTCTTCAGAAGAGATATGCCCACTATTACCTCAGATACTGTGGACCCCATAACCTTACAAACTAAACAAATACAGTAGTTTACAATATGGAGTCCAAATTCTGACTCATTCTGTTGTAAATGGTACCTCATGTGAGATGTTAATCATTCAGTTCATAGTAGGTTGCAACAATCTAGTTCAGTTTCACTTCAGTCTTTCTCTCAGGATGCAGAAAGAAGGAAATTAGTGCTATGCATTCCCTCAGGCGTGGTCCTAGTCTCATGATTTCCTCTGAGGAAATAACTCAAATAAAAAGGCACTCGTCTCTGAGAAACAGTTCTTTATGAATTAGTAGAAAGATTTCCCCCCTAATTCCATAGTAGCCTCATCCTAGAAAGACATAATGCAATTTAGATTGCTAAATAAAAGTTAATAGCTAAAATCAGAAATATCTGCATTTTATTCAGTGTGATAAGAACATGACTAGTCACTTGTCCACAGTAAAGTTAGTTTAAAAATTCATCAAAGTAGCCACAAACAGAACAAAGAAAGAAAGGCCCCAGGTTCAAGTACAAATTCCAGAGTTTAGATGTAGACACTGTTTACCACTATCACAAATGGTTTTCCAGTTTCAACAGTTTCCCTAAGGTACCACTTACACTGGTGTGTGATTATAGTCTGGCTGAGTCTGACTGGTTGAATTTTCTGGTGGTTTAGTTATCCAGAAGATCAGTTAGTTATACAGAAATCAAAGTCCAGAAACCCCAGTTACAATGAAAAACATGTATATGTTCTTTTAGCTCGACTATCTAATAATAAATTATTTAGCTATGGAAATGCTCATAAACATACTTCTACCACAGAGATGGCTGAAAATATAGGCATATTGATATCGTATGGCTTATTCCAACAACATATGTGTGAATGAAGCAAATGTTATGAAATAGAAACTATTGAGTATTAAGCATTATTATGAGAGCAATTATAGTAGTGTAGCCTATGTAAAGCCCTTGATGTGGCCTATTTTATTTACAAAAGAGTGACTTCTCCAAAATATGTCTATTTTACTAGTATTTATAAAGAAAAATCTTAAAGAACAAAAACATAATATGTGTTTGTTTGTAAAAATTTTGGCCTCTTGTTATTGATTTTTTTATTTATTTATTTTCCATCCATCTTTATTCTTTGGCCAGTGTGGGCCTCCAATCACAGTGGCCTCTCTCATTGAAAAGCACCAGCTCTGGGCGCATGCACTCCAGAATGTTGACTTGTGATTGAACACACCGGTCCAGTCACTCCATGGCACATGGGGTCCTCCTGGGCCTGGGATCAAACCGGTGGCCCCTGCACTGCAAGGTGGACTCTTTACTCACTGGACCACCAGAAAAGCCCAATATCTGACATTTTTAAAGAGTGTTTATAGATTGTTTTTCTTTTTTCTAATTCATTAATGTCCATATTATTTATAAATTCTGTTTTTTATATTCATTTTGCAAATTTTTCCCTAGATTTTTGAGATGAGTATCTACTTATCTATCTTAAAAAATTTTAATGATAAAGACACTTTTATCTACAAATTGGCCTCTAAATATGGGAACCACTCTGATATGTTTCAACTGTATTATTGTCATTATCATTAATATCCAAATGATCTGTAATCTCCTAGATATTTCATGTACATGCATTGAAAGAATTAATGTACACCACATCAAATATGGTCAATAATATACAATAACTTTGTATGGTAACAGATGCTAACTAGACTTATCATGGTGATCATTTTGTAATATATAAAAATATTGAATCACTATGTTGTACACTTGAAACTAATTGTTCAAGTAGGTCGTACCTTAGTAAACAAAAAATGAACAGATCTTAAGAGACTTTCAGGGGCTTCCCTGATGGTCCAATGGGTAAAGAGTCCACCTTATAGTGCAAGGGGCACTGGTTCCATCTCTGGCCAGGGAAGATCCCACGTGCCGTGGACCAGCTGGACCAGTGTGTCCAATTACAAGCCAGCGCTCTGCAGCGCATTCACTCAGAGCTGGTGCTCTGCAGTGAGAGAAACCACTGCAATGAGAGGCTCACACATGCCAAAGAATAGAAAGATTGATGAAAAGAAGTATAAATTTTAAAAAGAGGCAGGATAGGGAAAAAGAAAAGAAAAAAATAGGCTTCCCTGGGAGTCCAGTGGTTAAAGAGTCCTAGGGCAGCCTAGGTGGTGACTGACTGAGGTAGGGATATAAAGTCTTCACATTTGGGGTCCTACTTTTCCAGAGTTCCATGCCAGGTTGGATGAAGTTTTTGGACATATATAATAGTTCTACTTCTCTCTCTGCTCTGTCTTGTGTCTTTCCCTACTTCTCACAAATATTGCTCCTAATAAAACCAATTGCTTCCAAAGCTCTGCCTCACTATTTGCTTCTAGAGAATCTTACCTGTGATACAGTGATTCTGTTTTATCTTCTTGCATGAGAGAAGAGAAAGAAGGCCCCAACTCCTCTGTTCAACAAAGAAAATGCACAAGTAGTATGTCTTCTTGAAACCAGGGATGCCAATTTAAGTATTTATTACTAGGAAACATGTTATTAAAAAGACAACCAGTTTATAACCTAGTAAGGATTGTTCTCACAGGCCATAGAAACAATCGTGACTCCAGATATCTAACAGGAGTTGGTAGCTAAGGGAGTCAGAAAACTACTCTCCAGTCCAGCTTCTTGTTTTTATAAACAAAGTCTTATCAAACATAGCTACACCCATTCATTTGGTGATGTTCATCAACAACTGAGTAGCCACAACAGTAATCATGTAGCTTGGAAACTTCAAGTATTAACTAGTTGGGCTTTTAAGAGAAAAAAAGATTGTTTTGACGGAAATAAGTTCTGCAAGGACATTTTATAATGCAAGATACTATCTGCTTTTCTCTTCAACTGCAGTCAGAGGGAGCAGTTACAAGCAGTTGCCTCTGGTTTTTAAAGGCTACACCTGTGATTCCATTAATTGAGACTGAGGAGAAAAAGGAAATCTCAAGAAGCCCCCCAAAATATGGAAAGGATGAGGCAAAATAAGATTGTTAACAAATGAAATAAGGAGTGTATATTATTTTGAATCTACAGTGATCACAAGCTTATAACATGAAAGGGGTTTTAGGCGTCTCAGGGCCAAGTCTGTAAAGATTGGGTTTAGAAATAGAGTAAGACAAAGGAAATCGGTGGACTGTGATTTGTTCTGTTCTAAATTTTACCAAGACTCAAAATGAGTGGAGAGGGGCACTAAAAGGTAGAAGATAAAAGGTGCAAACTATTAGGTTTGAAATAAGCTACAAAGATATATTGTACAATATGGGGAATATAACCAATGTTTTATAATAACTATAAATGGAGTATAATTTCTAAAAATGTTAAACCACAATACTGTACACCTAATGCAACTTATATAGTATTGTAAACCAACTATACTTCAATAAAAGCTAACAAACAAGCAAAAAACTCATAAAAATGTGAACAGCACACACCAAAAATGCAACTAAAGTGAGCAAGACCTTCTAGTGACTTCCTTTGGATCCTCTTTGGGATGGGTCAAAGTGAAACCACAGGGTGAGGACTTTTCTGGGTTACATGATCTCTTGACCAAGGAATCATAGGGAGAGTTCTTTGCTTGTAGCCAGCAGTACCCCATGAATACGTGGAAACAGTTTACAGTTCTCCCAAACTCAATGTGTGGGCTCCCCAGTTCTGAGATTCTTGCTACCCCATACTTATCAAGTCCTTCTCTCTTCTGCTCTTTTAACACAGGAACCTATGAATTTTCAATGTATAGCCCATTTAGGGTCTTTACCATGGCCAAATACAATTGGAAGAGAAACTCAAGGTTCTGCAGCATGTTCTGAAATCTCCTTTCCACTCACAGACATGGAGAAAAGAATCATGTCTGAGTCTGTGACCCCGTGGATAAGCCATGGAATTCTCTAGGCAAGAATACTGGAGTGGGTCACTGTTCCTTTCTCCAGGGGATCTTCACAACCCCGAGATCAAACCCAGGTCTCCCTCACTGAAGGCAGATGCTTTACCATTTGAGCCACCAGGGAAGTCCGTCTTACCCCCACACTCTTCTTTTTTAGGTCTCCTGGGCTCCAGGCTCACCCTAGGGCCTAAATCATTCTGCACTTCCTCAATTGCTTTTTGTAGAAATAGATTAATATATACATATATATATATATATATATATATATATACACATATGACTAGTCTGGGAACATACATATCTGTAAACATCTGTAAAAGTTAAAAGTAAAATAAAAGTAAAAAAAACTAGATGCATCATTCATTTATTAATTTTCTTCAACTAATAATTATTGTAGGCAAGTTACAGCTTGACCCTTGACAAAAGATCTTTGAAGTATTTTAAATTCAGACACATAGCCATTCCTATCCTCTTTCTTGTGATGCCTTCCAGAAACAACTGATCTTTCATTCTAGGCAAAACGGATGACCAAATAGCAGTCTCAAGGACATGTGTTGTCCATGAATAGGGCTTAGAAAATGTGTGTAGTCATCGATTTGACATGTGATCTGTTCCTCTTCAGTCACATGTCACATTTCCTTAGTCTTGTTCCCTTTTGTTCTTTATGAAAGTGCTTATTTACCATTTATAATGCTCTCACTTTTTAATGTTATACCTTCCCTTCCCAAAACCTATTTATATACCACCAAATCAAGCTGTGACAAGACACCACTTTTCATTTGATTCCAATTCTACATAATAATTTCTTATCTGAAACAACAATTATTTTATCAGGAAGAAGCAGCTGCGAACACAGTAATTCCTCTGAACTACCATTCAGCAGCATGCTCCCTGCTGTCAGGCCAGATGTTTAGCTCTATATACTGAACTTTCTCGAGCTGAGATTACCCGTTCTCCTCTGAGATGGAAGTGCAGCCCCTCTGCCAGGCTTGCTAACCCTGGAGATAGGGTACTCTTCCCCGCACTCCTCGCTTTTTGCCCCTATCCTCCCCGGACCTCGTGCCTTCACTCCCTCAGGAAGTTCTCAAAAGCCAGTTGTATTATCTAAGTTCAGTGGTTCACATCTGTCGTTTGAGGGAATTCGGTGTTAAAAAAAAGTCATAGAGACACGAATAACCTCATTTATAAGACAGAAACAGACTCACAGACATAAAGAACAGACTTGTGGTTGCCAAGGGAAGGGAGGAGGGGAGGATTACAGTTTGAAATTAGCAGATGCAAAACTACTATATAATACATAAACCACCAAGGTCCTACTCTACAGCACGGGGAACTATATTCAATATCCTGTGGTAAACCATAATGAAAAAGAATATTTAAAATGACGTATTCATATGTATAACTGAATCACTTTGTGTTACAGCAGAAACTAACACAGCACTGTAAATCAACTATATGTCAAAAAAAAAAAAATGTTTAACTCCTACAGGGCTAAACTTATGAATGCACAAGTGTCCATACCTTATTTCTCTCTCTCCTCTAAGTTCAGTTCAATTGCTCAATCATGGCCAACTCTGCGACTCTACTCTCTACAAACTAAGTAAAACTCTGGAGCTTTTCATTCTCTAACATTTTTCCACCTGCCTTTCTTTTGGGTCTGTTAGAGAGACAAAATAGGGGAAGGACATTCCCCTCTTGGAAGAGATGGACATTCAGAGCTCCTGACACAAGGTCATGGTGGAAGGTCTTGGCTGGGAGTTGACAGTGTGTGAACAGAGTGTTCAGAGGCAGCTGCTTGAGAATGGCGGAGGGGTACTCAGAGGACTTTATAGTACATTGGGCTGTGCCTGCTCAAAATGGTGAGAATTATAGGTATATGATAGAAGGCAAATATCCTGAACTTGGGCAGGACAAAGAGATGAACAGGAGTGTGAAAATGATAATGTTCTCATCTTTTAGAGCAGGGAGTCTTTGATGATCTGTCCAACTGAAGTGTGTGTGTGTGGGGGGTGGTCCTCAAGCACCATGAATCTAGCCTTTTAATGTTTTAGAATATTTAGAATCCTTTAGAAAAAAATATATCTTGTAGTAGAGAAATATTTATTACAAGTTCAAAAATCCCTTCAATTTCTTTTTCTTTTATTAGATTTGAGTTGGATATGTTAGATAAGTTTAATATGATAAAATTAAGTTTTTTATTAAGTTTAATATGAGTGATTTTTGAATTGTGCAATTCTGTTTTGTGAATTCCTATAATACATATGAAAATGGACTATTTTCTTTTAAAAATGTGAGGATAATGCCAAATGATAAAATGTTTAGTTCTGGAAGGTAGGAATATGGATAATTATTTTTTCTTTGTGCTTATATTAGTCCATTTGGTCTGCTACAACAAAGCACCACAGACGTGGTAGCTTATAAACAGATACTTGTGTTCTATAGTCTAGAGGCTAGAAGTCCAAGATCAAGGCACCAGCATGGCCACCTTCTGATAAGAACACTCTTTATTGTTCATAACCATGCCTTCTGACTGTGTCCTCATTTGGTGAAAGAGGCTAGGGATCGCTCTGATGTCTTTTATAAGGACACTAATCCTATTCTCTTTTTAAAATTGAAGTAGTGTTGATTTACAATGTTGTGCTAATTTCCGCTGTACAGCAAAGTGTTTCAGTTATATATACACACACACTATTTAATATTTTTTTCCACTATGATTTGTCATAGGATAATGAATATAATTCCTTCTGCTGGTCCAACAAGTAGGACCTTGTTGTTTATCCATTCCATATATGATAGTTTACATCTGCTAATCCCAACTTCCTACTCCATCCCTCCCCGCATTCCCTCCCATTTCGAAACCATGAATCTGTTCTCTATGTTTGTGAGTCTTTGGTAGATAGGTTCATTTGTGTCACATGTTACATTCCACATATAAGTGATATCATATGATATTTATCTCTCTCTTTTGGATTTGGTTTACTTTGTATGATAATCTCTAGTTGCATAGGACATTAATTCTATCCTTGGAATTTCCACTATCATGGTCTAAATATCACCCAAAGGCCACACCCTCCCAACACCTCATTCAAGCATCAGGATTTCAACATATGAATTTGGGGGGAGAACACAAACATTCAGGCCATAGCAGTGCTTCTATATATTTTTTAAATTTCCAAAAATTAAAACATAATTAAAATGAAAAGAATACCCAACATTGCCATTATACATCCCTTCTCTGTTAATATTTGTTTACTTATTCCATGGCACTTTATAGTGATGATAATAGTAATGCATTATGTTTTGATACAGAACCCTTCAATCAAAAATGGTTTTTACGGACCTGTATTTAAAAAGTGTCACCGATTCCAAAATGAATCATTATTCGTGTATAAGACTGGCATATACAGATGTAAAGAAATGGCAGCGATAATTGTTGTACCTAAGAAATAGACTCTGAGGAGGGCAAACTCAGTCCAGGAGAAAGAGAATTAGAATGTCAAGGATTTCAAAACTACTGTGAAAATTATCCCAGCAATCAAATAAATGAAAAATACTAAATAACAAAATATCTAACTAATAACATATACAAGTAAAGTTTTTCATACCTCAGGACTCCATTTTATAAAGTAACGAGAGTGATTTCTTTTTAAGGCTAAACAACATCAGGAAGTAAAAAGAGTGCTGCCTGGTGAAATTCTGACTCTCAAAGAGAACCAGCCATGCAGGGGTGAAGGTTAATAGTGCCTATCACTTTTAGATTTGTATCAAACACGGTTCAAAATCTAGTTTCTTCCATGAATTCATGATCTACATTTTCAATATATTATTTTCAAGGCATAATGCTCATGCCTATAAAAGGAAATATAAGAAAAAGAAAAATTAAGACCCTCAGTTTTTCTTTCATATCCTCATCTGTCCATCTTTTACTTTTTCTTTCCCTCTTCTATTAAAAAAAAGTTTTCCTCTTCTTATTTTTCCATTATTTTCCTTGTAGACTCATTTATTCCTAACTCTTTTCAACCAATTCCTTTTTTCTCTCTATTTTGTGTCACATGTTACATTCCACATATAAGTGATATCATATGATATTTATCTCTCTCTTTTGGATTTGGTTTACTTTGTATGATAATCTCTAGTTGCATAGGACATTAATTCTATCCTTGGAATTTCCACTATCATGGTCTAAATATCACCCAAAGGCCACACCCTCCCAACACCTCATTCAAGCATCAGGATTTCAACATATGAATTTGGGGGGAGAACACAAACATTCAGGCCATAGCAGTGCTTCTATATATTTTTTAAATTTCCAAAAATTAAAACATAATTAAAATGAAAAGAATACCCAACATTGCCATTATACATCCCTTCTCTGTTAATATTTGTTTACTTATTCCATGGCACTTTATAGTGATGATAATAGTAATGCATTATGTTTTGATACAGAACCCTTCAATCAAAAATGGTTTTTACGGACCTGTATTTAAAAAGTGTCACCGATTCCAAAATGAATCATTATTCGTGTATAAGACTGGCATATACAGATGTAAAGAAATGGCAGCGATAATTGTTGTACCTAAGAAATAGACTCTGAGGAGGGCAAACTCAGTCCAGGAGAAAGAGAATTAGAATGTCAAGGGATTTCAAAACTACTGTGAAAATTATCCCAGCAATCAAATAAATGAAAAATACTAAATAACAAAATATCTAACTAATAACATATACAAGTAAAGTTTTTCATACCTCAGGACTCCATTTTATAAAGTAACGAGAGTGATTTCTTTTTAAGGCTAAACAACATCAGGAAGTAAAAAGAGTGCTGCCTGGTGAAATTCTGACTCTCAAAGAGAACCAGCCATGCAGGGGTGAAGGTTAATAGTGCCTATCACTTTTAGATTTGTATCAAACACGGTTCAAAATCTAGTTTCTTCCATGAATTCATGATCTACATTTTCAATATATTATTTTCAAGGCATAATGCTCATGCCTATAAAAGGAAATATAAGAAAAAGAAAAATTAAGACCCTCAGTTTTTCTTTCATATCCTCATCTGTCCATCTTTTACTTTTTCTTTCCCTCTTCTATTAAAAAAAAGTTTTCCTCTTCTTATTTTTCCATTATTTTCCTTGTAGACTCATTTATTCCTAACTCTTTTCAACCAATACCTTCTCTCTCTCTTAAGTGTGTACTTTTTTCTGATTTCCTTTTAATTATTCATCTCTGTCAAAAACTTGACTGAAAATATATTGAAGTAGTTTAAATGGAATGATTCTGCAACATTTTTTTTTTTACTAGAGCAAAAGTTTCCTGGATAAACAACTCATATGAATACTCTCGATGGAAAACTGACTCTAACATTGGCCTCTCTCTTTTCTGTCCTCACAGATGAGGTGTGGATGGCACCACGGCTTGTCCTCCTCACCCCTCTCCACACTTGGTACCTCTGATCTGCCCATCCTCCCCGGTTCCAGACCCAGCACCACTGCTCTCTCTCTGTGAGCCCCTGCAGTTCTCTCAGCTTTGCTCTCCTCTTTTCAGTCTCTGTGTTTCACCTCATCCCATTCCTCTCACAGCTGAAAACTATGGCCTTTTGCAGCTCCGTTTACAGCACTTAAGTAGCTCCCCATTGTGGAACAGGCTGAAGTCCCAACACCTAACTTTCTACTTCTCTAAGCCTCATTTTTCTTGAAGTCGTGGTTTCGTCCTCTATACAAAGCAGTTTCAGCTCCTCTAAAACACCCTGATACTGTGCGTTAAATAGATGCATGCCTTTGTTCACACTTGGCCCTCTGCTGAACATTGATTCATCTTTTAAGATTAGATACAAAGGAATATATTTTTTAAATGCTTAATTTCACCAGAAGTCAGAGAAGTGAAAACTTCATTTTTTGCCCATACCACCTAGCATGTGGGATATTTGTTCCCCAGTCAAGGATCCAACCCACACCCCCTGCAGTGGAAACTCAGAGTGCCCCAGTAAATCGCCAGGGAAGTTTCTGAAATTTTTTTAAAAATAAGCTTTTCTCTTATCTGACAATCAAAACACTAAAAGATTTTAAATATTCTTATATAATAAACTTAGAAGTTGCTGCTCTATCCTATCAATGAGTGAAAAAACTGAACTGACTGCAAAATTAACAGTTCTTCTTGGATCTGTAAAAGAGGAGGACATGAAGAATCTCTTTGCGCCCAGGATTGGAGAGACAGACAGGAGAAGACATCAAGGGGCGGCTTACCGGAGTAAAGCCTCATAGCAGGAACTGCCAGGGGAACCATTGCCGGTGTAGGAAAACCTGAATGATGCTGACAAATTGCTGAAGACTCAACGAGGACTAGTCTGAGGGTTAAAAACTCCAGGACGACCCAGGCATTGAGGAACTTTCATACTTTTGCCTCTAAGAAGTGGATCAGGTAGGTTCTCAGAGTGATTATCAGACAAAAATTGGTAGAGGAGGGGGAA
This sequence comes from Tragulus kanchil, assembly GCA_022376925.1. Taxonomy (NCBI): domain Eukaryota; kingdom Metazoa; phylum Chordata; class Mammalia; order Artiodactyla; family Tragulidae; genus Tragulus; species Tragulus kanchil. The sequence continues at coordinate 100,025,801 of JAIOJX010000004.1, read as the reverse complement.
AGGAATCAGTCTGTAATGGCAGAGCACCTGTTCGTAACAAGGTCTGCTCTCTGGAGAAACTAATTAACTCGAACCTAATCTGATAGGGTCTCAAAGAGTTGTAAAAATGAACAACAACAATGAAAACCTGATGGAGTATTATCAGAGTCTCGTTGATCTGGAAGAAGGAATATCACCAACTCCAACCCTCTTTTACCATTTTGTTACATTTAAAAGGGAAGAAAAAACCTGAGAAACACTTGTGAAATTCACAGTCTACGGATATCCACTCAGTAAAACACTGAGATTCACACAGGGGCTCTGTAACAACCTAGAGAGGTGGGATGAGGAGGAACATGGGAGGTAGGTCAAGAGGGAGGGGACATATGTATACCTGATTCATGTTGATGTGTAGTGGTAAGCAAAAGAACTGTGTAAACATTTTTTTAAAAAAAGAAAAAACTGTCAAGGCACATCAAAAGGTAAAAAACACAATTTGAAGACATTAAAGAAAGCATCAAAGCCAGACATGTCAGGGAGATTGGGCTTATTAGACCATAAATTTAGAAAAATTATGATTAATATGTTGAGGGTCCTTGCCATTAACATGAAAGAACAGATTAGCAAGATAAGCAGAGAGATGAAAATCCTAAGAAAGAGCCAAACAGAAATGCTGAAGAACCTAACATTGCAACAGAAATGAAGATTTCTTCTTGGATCTGTAAAAGAGGAGGACATGAAGAATCTCTTTGCGCCCAGGATTGGAGAGACAGACAGGAGAAGACATCAAGGCGGCTACCGAGTAAAGCCTCATAGCAGGAACTGCCAGGGGAACCATTGCCGGTGTAGGAAAACCTGAATGATGCTGACAAATTGCTGAAGACTCAACGAGGACTAGTCTGAGGGTTAAAAACTCCAGGACGACCCAGGCATTGAGGAACTTTCATACTTTTGCCTCTAAGAAGTGGATCAGGTAGGTTCTCAGAGTGATTATCAGACAAAAATTGGTAGAGGAGGGGGAAAGGAATCAGTCTGTAATGGCAGAGCACCTGTTCGTAACAAGGTCTGCTCTCTGGAGAAACTAATTAACTCGAACCTAATCTGATAGGGTCTCAAAGAGTTGTAAAAATGAACAACAACAATGAAAACCTGATGGAGTATTATCAGAGTCTCGTTGATCTGGAAGAAGGAATATCACCAACTCCAACCCTCTTTTACCATTTTGTTACATTTAAAAGGGAAGAAAAAACCTGAGAAACACTTGTGAAATTCACAGTCTACGGATATCCACTCAGTAAAACACTGAGATTCACACGGGGGCTCTGTAACAACCTAGAGAGGTGGGATGAGGAGGAACATGGGAGGTAGGTCAAGAGGGAGGGGACATATGTATACCTGATTCATGTTGATGTGTAGTGGTAAGCAAAAGAACTGTGTAAACATTTTTTTAAAAAAAGAAAAAACTGTCAAGGCACATCAAAAGGTAAAAAACACAATTTGAAGACATTAAAGAAAGCATCAAAGCCAGACATGTCAGGGAGATTGGGCTTATTAGACCATAAATTTAGAAAAATTATGATTAATATGTTGAGGGTCCTTGCCATTAACATGAAAGAACAGATTAGCAAGATAAGCAGAGAGATGAAAATCCTAAGAAAGAGCCAAACAGAAATGCTGAAGAACCTAACATTGCAACAGAAATGAAGATTTCCTTTGATGAGTTTACTAGTAGACTGGACACGGCTGAGGAAAGAATCTCTGAGTTTGAGGCTATCCTCAATAGAAACCTCGAAAATTGAAAAGCAAACAGAAAAGAGACTGAAAAAACAAAACAGAATATCTAAGGACTGTGGGACAAAAAAATATAACATACACATAATAGGAACACCAGAAGGAGAGAAAGAAAGAAGAAATAATAGAAACAATAATGACTGAGAATTTCCCCCAAATGTCAGACACTGATAGATATGAGAACCTCAGAGAACACCGAGCAGGATAAGTGCCTGAAATATACACGTATGTCACAGTCAAACCACAAAGAACACTTAAAACTCAACAATAAAAAACAAACATCTGGACAATGGGAAATTACTCAGTACTAAGAAGAAATGAGCTTTCAACTCATCAAAAGAAACAGAGGAATCTTAAATGCTTATCACTAAGTGAAATAAACCAATTTGAAAAAGTTACATATGGTATGATTCCAACGACAGTCCACAGGGCCACAAAGGGTCGGACACGACTGAGCACACATGTCCTCTAAATTGCAGTTCCCTAGTGGCTCAGTAGTAAAGAATCTGTCACTCAGTGCATGATATGTGGGTTCAATCACTGCATGGAGGAGATCCCCTGAAGAAGGAAATGACAACCCACTCCAGTATTCTTGCCTGGAGAATTCCATGTAGTCCATTGGTGGGCTTCAGTCCATAGAGTCACAATGAGTTGGACACAATTGAGTGAAAAAACAGCAACAACAAATTCTCTAAATTGTACTTATATGTTCTCAGAGCTATTCTGTGATTATAATAAAAATGGTTTACCATTAGACATCTGAAATTTTATTTTGTTAAGGTATTTTTTTTGGCTCACTTAATTAGTTTAACCAGTGGAGCTAATCACCACTTGGTTTGTGTTATAATCTTGTTAATTATTGTCCTGAAGTTTTCCTCCCAGGGGCATGGCTTTTGCTGGTTTCATTAGTCATTTCTCAATACCCCTTGACATAAATTAACCAATGATTTACATCTAGAAATCCCTATTCTGTTTGACAAACAATAGTTCCCTAACTGCTAAACCTCAAAGAAACCACCTCAGAAAGATCTTTATTTGTTGCTGTGCTTGCTCTCTGTTGCTCCCTGCTTCTCTAAAACCTCTTGTCACCATGATGGGGTTCATTTATTTAGTATGCTGTTCAGTGGACAAACAGGCATAGAATTTGAACTCTTGAGTCTGGGTGTTACAGGCGAGATAAGTCAGCATGTTGGGGTTGTTGCAGTTTCAAGGAGCAACTGTGATTGGTTCCAAGACAAACATGGGGTGGAGTGGGATGGAGGCAGCTGGTCAGCTGGTAGGCTGTTCCAGCAGGGGCTCAGGACCCAACTACACTGTACATGGATACAAATGTCCTGTGAAGAATTTTATCTGCTTGGCCCTTTGGAGAGAAGAGACTGGAAAAAGTGTTTTTACTCCAGGCTGGAGAAATTACCCCTTGGCAGCACTGAACAGTTCAAATCTCCCCTTTTCAGTAAGTTCTGTTCTAATTATAGTCTGTCTTCTTTACTTCTTTTACTTACTTTTTTAAAAAATTTTTTTACGTTATTTTTTTGCCTGCACTGGATCTTCATTGTTGCATGTGAGCTTTCTCTAGTTGTGGTAAGAAGGCTCTACTCTTCTCGCAGTGCTTGACTTCTCAATGCAGTGGCTTCTGTTGCAGGACCCAGGCTCTAGATGCTCAGACTTAAGTAGTTGCAGCATGTGGGCTCTAGAGCACAGGCTAGGTAGTTGTCATGCACGGGCTTCGTTGCCCTGGAGCATGTGGAATCCTCCTGGACCAGGGATTGAATCTGTATTCCCTGCATTGGCAGGCACACTCTTATCTACTGTGCCACAAGGGGAAATCCTCTTTACTTCTTTAATGCAAGCCAATGTTGTCTATACAGTTTTCTGCCATCAGGACTGGCTTCATTACTTGCCAGTCCCACTGTAAAATGAAAATGTGGGGCTCTTTTGTTTACAATGATTAAGAAATTTCAAAACAACAAAGCATTAAACCAAACATGGGCCCTTTGAAGCTTGAGGTCCTGTGGCCATGAAGCTGGGTTTTCCCTTGTTGGCTTTGAATACCCCTTGACATAAATTAACCAATGATTTACATCTAGAAATCCCTATTCTGTTTGACAAACAATAGTTCCCTAACTGCTAAACCTCAAAGAAACCACCTCAGAAAGATCTTTATTTGTTGCTGTGCTTGCTCTCTGTTGCTCCCTGCTTCTCTAAAACCTCTTGTCACCATGATGGGGTTCATTTATTTAGTATGCTGTTCAGTGGACAAACAGGCATAGAATTTGAACTCTTGAGTCTGGGTGTTACAGGCGAGATAAGTCAGCATGTTTGGGTTGTTGCAGTTTAAGGAGCAACTGTGATTGGTTCCAAGACAAACATGGGGTGGAGTGGGATGGAGGCAGCTGGTCAGCTGGTAGGCTGTTCCAGCAGGGGCTCAGGACCCAACTACACTGTACATGGATACAAATGTCCTGTGAAGAATTTTATCTGCTTGGCCCTTTGGAGAGAAGAGACTGGAAAAAGTGTTTTTACTCCAGGCTGGAGAAATTACCCCTTGGCAGCACTGAACAGTTCAAATCTCCCCTTTTCAGTAAGTTCTGTTCTAATTATAGTCTGTCTTCTTTACTTCTTTTTACTTACTTTTTAAAAATTTATTTACGTTATTTTTTTGCCTGCACTGGATCTTCATTGTTGCATGTGAGCTTTCTCTAGTTGTGGTAAGAAGGCTCTACTCTTCTCGCAGTGCTTGACTTCTCAATGCAGTGGCTTCTGTTGCAGGACCCAGGCTCTAGATGCTCAGACTTAAGTAGTTGCAGCATGTGGGCTCTAGAGCACAGGCTAGGTAGTTGTCATGCACGGGCTTCGTTGCCCTGGAGCATGTGGAATCCTCCTGGACCAGGGATTGAATCTGTGTTCCCTGCATTGGCAGGCACACTCTTATCTACTGTGCCACAAGGGAAGTCCTCTTTACTTCTTTAATGCAAGCCAATGTTGTCTATACAGTTTTCTGCCATCAGGACTGGCTTCATTACTTGCCAGTCCCACTGTAAAATGAAAATGTGGGGCTCTTTTGTTTACAATGATTAAGAAATTTCAAAACAACAAAGCATTAAACCAAACATGGGCCCTTTGAAGCTTGAGGTCCTGTGCGTGGCCATGAAGCTGGTCCCATTTGTCATTATTGAACCATTGAATATGGTAACCTTGAGCCACATATGGCCTTTATAATGTAATATGGCCAATGCAATTGTGGTGCTGATTTTTTAAATTTTTAATTAACTATAGTTTACATAACCACATGTGTGTGTCACATGGCTGTCACATTTCACAGTGCAACACCTAAAAGATTATGAATTACTTGGGGAAAATTACCTAATCTCACTGTTATTTAAGTTTTGTCACCTGTAAAATGGATGTAATAATATTATCTACCTCCCAGATTTATCTTGAGAATTAAGTTAATTCTTATCTAGAGCTCTTACAAAAGTGTCTGGCGTGTAATAATTGTTAACTTTCGCAATATTTACTATTATTAACTCGATATACAATACGTATTTTTAGATATTTCCTTGTTCAGTCATTAAGTCATGTCTGAATCTTTGTGACTCCATGGACTGCAGCACACTAGGTTCCTCTGTCTTCCACTATCTCCCAGAATTTGCTCAGGTTCATGTCCATTGAGTTGGTGATATTATTTAATCATCTCATTTTTTGCTGCCCTCTTCTTTTTGCCTTCCATGTTTCCCAGCATCAGAGTCTTTTCCAATGGGTCAGCTCTTCAAATCAGGTGACCAAAGTATTTCCTAGCCTGGACTAAATTCAATAAATCATAGTTATTCTATTACCCTTGGCTAAGACTGACTCAATAAGATGAGGTCTTCTGGGTGTTTGGGAAAGGGTCCTTAGAATCTCAATAATTGTAAATAAATTAAATGATATAGAAATTGATAGAGTAAGAAGTAAAAGCCCCTGAAAATTAGCACCACCTCACCCCCTGAAAATACACAATTAACACTTGACCTTATAATAAGTGTAAGGGTGCTAGATAATCAGTAGTTTGGAAAGGTTGCAGCTTTTTGCTTGGTTTTCAGTAGTTCAGAGTCCAAGGCTATAAATTCATCTTTTGTTTCCCTTTTATGGCAGTTGGTTCGTTTTTCTGTAGAGGTTACAATGATTAAGAAATTTCAAAACAACAAAGCATTAAACCAAACATGGGCCCTTTGAAGCTTGAGGTCCTGTGCGTGGCCATGAAGCTGGTCCCATTTGTCATTATTGAACCATTGAATATGGTAACCTTGAGCCACATATGGCCTTTATAATGTAATATGGCCAATGCAATTGTGGTGCTGATTTTTTAAATTTTTAATTAACTATAGTTTACATAACCACATGTGTGTGTCACATGGCTGTCACATTTCACAGTGCAACACCTAAAAGATTATGAATTACTTGGGGAAAATTACCTAATCTCACTGTTATTTAAGTTTTGTCACCTGTAAAATGGATGTAATAATATTATCTACCTCCCAGATTTATCTTGAGAATTAAGTTAATTCTTATCTAGAGCTCTTACAAAAGTGTCTGGCGTGTAATAATTGTTAACTTTCGCAATATTTACTATTATTAACTCGATATACAATACGTATTTTTAGATATTTCCTTGTTCAGTCATTAAGTCATGTCTGAATCTTTGTGACTCCATGGACTGCAGCACACTAGGTTCCTCTGTCTTCCACTATCTCCCAGAATTTGCTCAGGTTCATGTCCATTGAGTTGGTGATATTATTTAATCATCTCATTTTTTGCTGCCCTCTTCTTTTTGCCTTCCATGTTTCCCAGCATCAGAGTCTTTTCCAATGGGTCAGCTCTTCAAATCAGGTGACCAAAGTATTTCCTAGCCTGGACTAAATTCAATAAATCATAGTTATTCTATTACCCTTGGCTAAGACTGACTCAATAAGATGAGGTCTTCTGGGTGTTTGGGAAAGGGTCCTTAGAATCTCAATAATTGTAAATAAATTAAATGATATAGAAATTGATAGAGTAAGAAGTAAAAGCCCCTGAAAATTAGCACCACCTCACCCCCTGAAAATACACAATTAACACTTGACCTTATAATAAGTGTAAGGGTGCTAGATAATCAGTAGTTTGGAAAGGTTGCAGCTTTTTGCTTGGTTTTCAGTAGTTCAGAGTCCAAGGCTATAAATTCATCTTTTGTTTCCCTTTTATGGCAGTTGGTTCGTTTTTCTGTAGAGGTTCAATTTGTTGGCAGAGCATCATCTCTAATTTGAATAATTACACTGAACTGTAGAGTAAAACTGAAATTGGGGTTGATTGAGAGGGTTGGAAACAGAGAAAACTCCTTTCTGCCATAGGAATTACAGATTCCTGCATAGCAAAACACCTTACAAGCAAGCATTTTCAGTGAATTTAATCTGTTTTGTAGGAAATAGGAAAAAAAAAAAAAAACAACAACAACTCCAATAGCAACTCCACTTCACTTCGAATTGAGGGAAGCACTCTAAAACTACACCAAAATACCATTTTAAAAAATCTATTGAGACTTCCCTGGTGATACAGTAGATAACAATCCTTCTACCAATACAGGGGCCACAGGTTCAATCCCTGGTCTAGGAAGATTCCACATGCTGTAGAGCAACTGAACCTGTGCACCACAAACTACTGAGCCCACACTCTAGGGCCCAGGAGCTGCAACCGCTGACATCCACACACCTGGAGCCTGTGCTCTGCAACAAGAGAAGCCACCTCAATGAGACACCCACGCACTGCAATGAAGAGTAGCCCCCACTCACCTCATTTAGATAAAGCCTGCAAGCAGAAGATCCAGTGCAACCAAAAATCAATCAGTCAATACTAAAAATTAATAAAATATAAATCATCTATTAGAGTGATTAAAAATTTGACAACATATTCCATTGGCAAGACTATGGGGACACAGACCCTCTTGTATATGATGGTGGGAGAATAAACCGGTATATACACAGTGGGAGAAAAATTCAGCAACTGTGGGGAAACAAACCAGTGAAGGTTTTTGTGGCTTTGACTGAGCCAGGAGAAAAGTAAATTGGTAATGAGAAATCTACTAGAAATATCTAAGACAAACAAATGATTTGATTCACATGAGCTTATTAACTGAGGCTATACTGATCAGCAACAGGTGAGAGATCTGCTATGGACTTTGGAACTCTGGGTCTGTGCAGGCTAATGCAAAAAGTAGTTTGGAAAGGTTGCAGCTTTTTGCTTGGTTTTCAGTAGTTCAGAGTCCAAGGCTATAAATTCATCTTTTGTTTCCCTTTTATGGCAGTTGGTTCGTTTTTCTGTAGAGGTTCAATTTGTTGGCAGAGCATCATCTCTAATTTGAATAATTACACTGAACTGTAGAGTAAAACTGAAATTGGGGTTGATTGAGAGGGTTGGAAACAGAGAAAACTCCTTTCTGCCATAGGAATTACAGATTCCTGCATAGCAAAACACCTTACAAGCAAGCATTTTCAGTGAATTTAATCTGTTTTGTAGGAAATAGGAAAAAAAAAAAAAAACAACAACAACTCCAATAGCAACTCCACTTCACTTCGAATTGAGGGAAGCACTCTAAAACTACACCAAAATACCATTTTAAAAAATCTATTGAGACTTCCCTGGTGATACAGTAGATAACAATCCTTCTACCAATACAGGGGACACAGGTTCAATCCCTGGTCTAGGAAGATTCCACATGCTGTAGAGCAACTGAACCTGTGCACCACAAACTACTGAGCCCACACTCTAGGGCCCAGGAGCTGCAACCGCTGACATCCACACACCTGGAGCCTGTGCTCTGCAACAAGAGAAGCCACCTCAATGAGACACCCACGCACTGCAATGAAGAGTAGCCCCCACTCACCTCATTTAGATAAAGCCTGCAAGCAGAAGATCCAGTGCAACCAAAAATCAATCAGTCAATACTAAAAATTAATAAAATATAAATCATCTATTAGAGTGATTAAAAATTTGACAACATATTCCATTGGCAAGACTATGGGGACACAGACCCTCTTGTATATGATGGTGGGAGAATAAACCGGTATATACACAGTGGGAGAAAAATTCAGCAACTGTGGGGAAACAAACCAGTGAAGGTTTTTGTGGCTTTGACTGAGCCAGGAGAAAAGTAAATTGGTAATGAGAAATCTACTAGAAATATCTAAGACAAACAAATGATTTGATTCACATGAGCTTATTAACTGAGGCTATACTGATCAGCAACAGGTGAGAGATCTGCTATGGACTTTGGAACTCTGGGTCTGTGCAGGCTTCTCAACTTCTTTGTGATTTAGTTGCCCTCCAGCTGCAACACGTCCTTTCTATCCTTAGAGCCACGAGAATAATCATTGAATAGGGCTGTGACTGAAGCCAGTCTGGGCTAATATCATTGCCTGTAAACACCTGGAGGCTTCAACACTGAATAGAAGTGGACTGGTGAATGTGCTAAGGGCCTTGACCCAAGAGATCTTGAGCCGCCCCTCCCTCCACCCTCCCACCCCATTCCATTCTTTCTATGTATGTGTGTGTGTGTGTAAAGTCACACCCGCTATTCTCTATGCACCCAGCTGAGGAGCTGCGGCAAGCAACACCTATGAAAATCACAAATTTAAAATGCATTTGACCTTTGACCAACCCAGGATTCCACTTCTGGGATTTTATCCTACAGAAATACCTACACTCATACAAAATGATATGTACAAAATTTCATTTTAAATTAAAATATAGTTCACATGCCCTAAACATCACTATTTTTAAATGTATAATTCAGTGATTTCTAGTATATTCACAAGTTTACACAATCAACACCATTGTCTAATTCCGGAACATTGTCATGCTCCCAAAATATCTTTGCACCCATTAGCAGCCACTTCCCATTCCCCTCACCCACAACCCCAGCAACTACTAACTTACTTCATGTCCTGGGGGCTTTTCCTACTCTGGACATTCCATAGAAATGGAATCATACAACATATGGCCTTTTATGTCTGACTTCTATGACTTAGCATAATGTTTGCAAGATTCATCCATGGTATAGTATTATTTTTATGACTGAATCATATTCCATTGTATGAATATACCATATTTTATCAATTCATCAGGTGAAGATTATTTGGGTTGATTCCACTTTTTGACTATCATGGATAATGCCGGTATGGATATTTGTGTACACATTTTCATGTGAATGTATTCTATTGAGTGTATGTCTAGGAGAATTGCTAGATCCCCTGTCAACCCTATGTTTAAACTGAAAGGTTACCTCTTGCAGTGTTATTTGTAACAACAAAAACATGTTGGAATAACCAATGTGTTCACTGATAGAGGACTGGTTAAATAAACCATGTCACATCCGGAGAGTAGCATCCTGTGCAATTTTTAAAAACAAGAGAGCAATCGCTATGCACTAATATGGAAAGATTTTTAAGACAGGTTAACTTGAATAAAACAAAGTACAGAAACGTTTGTGCTCTAGCTTTAGCTTTGGTATAAGACAAACATAGAGGCACCTTGAAAACATGCACAAAACCTGAGAGAATTAAGGACAAGGAATGAGCACATTACTTCTAATCTACATTTTTAATATTGCTTTGATCTTTAAACCAGGAGAATGTGTTATCTACGCAAAATCGACTTAAAAATTTTTTTTTGTAGAACGTGCAGTGATGAGAGTCACTATTTGGGGTGTCTCCAAGTGACAGATATGGAAGGAAGTCCTTTTCCAGTAAGGAAGAGGGAGAGAATGGATATTTGGTAGGTAAAAACAACTTCTGCCACAGGCTTTGTAGAGTGCTGGATGGAGTAACAGAAGGCACGCTCTGAATCCAGGCCCTTTAGTTTTCTAGTTACATAACCTTGGAAACTGAAACTGAAACTCCCTAAGCATCAGATTTCTCATCTGTGAATAAAAAGCAGTTAATGACAGAAAATAATGTTTATAAAGCACCTGGCACAAAAGAGAGAGTCAATGTATCACTGTCATTTTACCTGTGATTTGTTAGAGATTTAGTGATTTTTTTTAAAGATTTTGTCCTGTTCGTAAAGAGTTAGTAAGATGTATTGGAGAAAGAAAAAAATGTGTCACTGATACAAACTGAAATTATAAATATATTTTTTAGTTTCATTAATATACAAGGAATACATTGGTCAGTAATATGGTTTCAAATGTGAAATAAAATAGAATTGAATATAGTATTTACTTTTTCTGCAACACCTTTGTTACATGCTCTGCAGAATTTAACAGGTGTTAAATCAAACCCCATTCCCTCTCAATTCACCTGCCCAAATAAAACAGAAATAGGCATACTCCCACAGGTTTAAGAGTGATATTTCTAAGATTTGGTCTTTTGAGAAGCCATAATAAATCTTGAGGGATCACAACATTCTAGATTAAAATAAATGTGAGAAAAGAGGAATTTCTAATTTTTTTTGATGGAAGTGAGGGCAAATAGCAGAGTTGCCAATAATGTGACTTCAATTTTTTCTATTAGGAAGTTTAAAACGGAGGAGAAACCGAGATGTGTGATAAATTCAGGTTGTAATGAGTTTTCACACTTGTCTCAACTCAGTAAGTTTACTAGTCAAACGACTTGCTTTTTCTGTGATATTTTCACCTCTGCCACTCTCCTTTATAGATTTGCTTCACGTGAATTCATTTCTGAAAATGCAAGAGGACAGATAAAAAGTGAAGCTTAAAGTAATGGCAAAAAATGATTACTAAGGACCAGGAGAATTGTACGAAACTTAAAAATTTTTGTAGAACGTGCAGTGATGAGAGTCACTATTTGGGGTGTCTCCAAGTGACAGATATGGAAGGAAGTCCTTTTCCAGTAAGGAAGAGGGAGAGAATGGATATTTGGTAGGTAAAACAACTTGCCACAGGCTTTGTAGAGTGCTGGATGGAGTAACAGAAGGCACGCTCTGAATCCAGGCCCTTTAGTTTTCTAGTTACATAACCTTGGAAACTGAAACTGAAACTCCCTAAGCATCAGATTTCTCATCTGTGAATAAAAAGCAGTTAATGACAGAAAATAATGTTTATAAAGCACCTGGCACAAAGAGAGAGTCAATGTATCACTGTCATTTTACCTGTGATTTGTTAGAGATTTAGTGATTTTTTTTAAAGATTTTGTCCTGTTCGTAAAGAGTTAGTAAGATGTATTGGAGAAAGAAAAAAATGTGTCACTGATACAAACTGAAATTATAAATATATTTTTTAGTTTCATTAATATACAAGGAATACATTGGTCAGTAATATGGTTTCAAATGTGAAATAAAATAGAATTGAATATAGTATTTACTTTTTCTGCAACACCTTTGTTACATGCTCTGCAGAATTTAACAGGTGTTAAATCAAACCCCATTCCCTCTCAATTCACCTGCCCAAATAAAACAGAAATAGGCATACTCCCCACAGGTTTAAGAGTGATATTTCTAAGATTTGGTCTTTTGAGAAGCCATAATAAATCTTGAGGGATCACAACATTCTAGATTAAAATAAATGTGAGAAAAGAGGAATTTCTAATTTTTTTTGATGGAAGTGAGGGCAAATAGCAGAGTTGCCAATAATGTGACTTCAATTTTTTCTATTAGGAAGTTTAAAACGGAGGAGAAACCGAGATGTGTGATAAATTCAGGTTGTAATGAGTTTTCACACTTGTCTCAACTCAGTAAGTTTACTAGTCAAACGACTTGCTTTTTCTGTGATATTTTCACCTCTGCCACTCTCCTTTATAGATTTGCTTCACGTGAATTCATTTCTGAAAATGCAAGAGGACAGATAAAAAGTGAAGCTTAAAGTAATGGCAAAATGTTTGTATTTTATTAGATTTAAGTTATCATAAGCCAGATTTAATTTTCTCTTCTGAGATTGTGATGACTATCGTAGTTATTTTTATTAAAGTAAGAATTACTCTTAGATTTCCCAAACCAGAGGAGACTCAAACATTATATGGTCTACCTGTCCTTCCAATGCTTGCAATCATCTTATGCTTACTCCCTCCCCTCTTCCCACCCTCCTCATCCCCAACCCATGACCACAGACTTCAAGTGCCAGGGCATTCACTCTTCATCAAGACAAACCAATCCAGCTACCATGACTAGGAAACTGTATCTATCCGATCTCTTCCACCCTCAAACTCCCACTCACTAATACTAACTCTCTACTGTAGCCATGCAGAAAAAACTTAATCCTTGTTCTACCTGAAAGCCCTTTAAATTACTTAAAGACAGACAGTTATTGCATCACCCAATGTCTTACTTCCTGCAGGTCAAATATACCTAGTTCCTTTAAATAATTTTTTTAAGCTTTCAATTAAAAAAAAAAAAAAAACAAGGTTATGCTATGTTTAAAAACCACTATTACACGTGAGGAAAAGATAGCTATTGTCATTGTGCTAAGGGAATAGGAGTGCCTACAACCACTTGGGGCGATGGTCTGGAGGGGTGGGAGGGGGAGAACTGGGTGGTGGTGGGGAACAGGGATATGCATATGAATGATCTGGGAACATACATGTCGGTGAACAACAAAACTCTGTAAAATCTTTAAAATAAAGAATTTTTAAAAAGAGAAAAAACCACTATTACACTCTGTGTGTGTGTGTGTGTGTTTTACCCTGATGACCAACATTTTGATTCTTCAATGACTTTTCCATGGACTCATAGAATTTTTGATCGTCGTTGGCCTAAGCTATATAACAAGGTTACTGGACCCTTGCCAGATTGATTCGCCTGTGGACTGAGAGTTTGGAACTGATGTTAATCATTCCAAGGTCAATTAAAGCAAGGGGGAAGTGCAGCAAAGGCATCTTGCTGACAAAATAAGAAGATAGTCTCAGCCTCTATGTCCCTATCTCAGTCTTGTCAAGAGAACAAAATATTGCTTGTCAGTCAGATATGTCTAATATCTTAGCAACACAAAAATAACTGGAAAGCCAAATATTGCCGTTTGATTTTTCATGATTTGATTGATACCATGATTCAGTAAATTATTTTTTTGAGGGTCCTTCTCTTTTGGTTTGTTTAAAGCCAAGGACTGAATGTAGCAATAAAAATTTAAACTACTTTGGCTCTTGCTTAAATGCTCAATATTCCAATCTCAGTGCTTCACTGTGATTTCGGGGAGAGGAGCAGAAATAGTTGACAATGATTCTGCACTAATGATTCACTCTACTCATTAGATTATATCGAAATGTTACGACTTTCCGAATTCAGCAAGTTGTTTCAGTTTTGCCTCCAGCCATTTCAAGTAATATTTTGCTACTACATAACAAAATATAAAATTATTTGGAGTAAGGGTTTTCTAATTGGAAATAATAATTTTTAACTAGGAAATTAAGCCCTTTACTAAATAATGTTAAATTATCATCAAAATTACATTTGCATGAATAATGAATCAATCCCACTGCAACTGTTTAGCTATGTTAGTATTGCTGAGCTCTAGTAATGGATAGGTTTAATTGTATTCCCTGGAGTTCAGCAAAAAAAATAAAATGTAGTCATACGTTTTTTACTGTAAAATATTATCTTGTTAGGCAAAAATTCATTGAATAAAAATACAGCAGGGAGGTATGTCTTTGGTAAATATATTCCCAAATGTTATAGTTACGTTAGCTCTTGCTACTTCAATTTTATACAATTCCTTTACCTTAATCAAGACAAAGCAAAGGTTTTATCCAATACAGCCCAATATAGCTCTCATGTTGTATATAGCAAGAATTTTTCTACTTTTGTTTTTAAGTGAATGCATAATCAGTGTAATAGACACCAGTTTTGGCTGAATTATTTATCTGTTCCCTCTGTTAAAAGAGGGTTAAAACAATGGGCTTTTCTTAATGATTTGACTAGGATTTCAAACGTATGAAGACAGCATATACTCATATCTTCTTGAATGTAGTAAAAATACTACCGTTCATCACGAATATGATAAAAACAAATACAACCTATATACTAATAAATGTAATAGAGCATTATCACCATCTCTTAACCCTTCAGCAGTGTCTTGAAATGATTTTTACCATACTTAAAATGATCAAATTTACCTGTTCTCTGTTAGGAATTTGCCCAATTCTCCATGTATCAGAAAAATGAAATATGTTAAATTGCTACTAATACTATTTCCATCTGTGCTCTCAAATACCATCTAAATTATTCTTTTATCAACATTTGTGTACTTTGCTATGTTTATTGCTCCATTTTTTTTTTAACAAGTGAACTTTATTAAAGTAGGGTACTTAGTGAGAAATGAGCCTGAGGTTGTCAGGATTCTCGGGGTGGTAATAGGGGTTGAGGAGTAAGGGCAGCAGAGGGAACAGAAACAAATAAATTAGAAAAAATTATTCCCCGTAGAAGCTTTAAAGTCAACATCTTAGTAGTAGCAGCTAGAATGATCACTGGCATCAGTCTACTATTATCATTTATCCTAAACATATTTCGTTGTGGTCCAAAATGTCTAGATATTCCAGTTGGGTAGGTGTGCTGCTGGGAAACACTCAAAAGAAGAAAAGCAATAAATATTTATTGAGCACCTCTTAGAGGCACCAGGCACTGCACAAATACTTTCATATTCCATATCTCATTTTATCACCATGATAATCCACTAAAGTTGGTCGGTTTTTACTGAAGGTGAGAGTAATTCAATAACTCATCCTGAGTCCCACTCACCATGCAGTAAGTAAAACTAATTGCTCTAACAGCAAGATTCGTTAGGGAGAAAGAAGGAACTAAATAAGTCAACATGGATTTTGTCTTGTCCTTTTGGATGTTGACAGCGGGTAAATTTCCGTTATAGTTACGTTAGCTCTTGCTACTTCAATTTTATACAATTCCTTTACCTTAATCAAGACAAAGCAAAGGTTTTATCCAATACAGCCCAATATAGCTCTCATGTTGTATATAGCAAGAATTTTTCTACTTTTGTTTTTAAGTGAATGCATAATCAGTGTAATAGACACCAGTTTTGGCTGAATTATTTATCTGTTCCCTCTGTTAAAAGAGGGTTAAAACAATGGGCTTTTCTTAATGATTTGACTAGGATTTCAAACGTATGAAGACAGCATATACTCATATCTTCTTGAATGTAGTAAAAATACTACCGTTCATCACGAATATGATAAAAACAAATACAACCTATATACTAATAAATGTAATAGAGCATTATCACCATCTCTTAACCCTTCAGCAGTGTCTTGAAATGATTTTTACCATACTTAAAATGATCAAATTTACCTGTTCTCTGTTAGGAATTTGCCCAATTCTCCATGTATCAGAAAAATGAAATATGTTAAATTGCTACTAATACTATTTCCATCTGTGCTCTCAAATACCATCTAAATTATTCTTTTATCAACATTTGTGTACTTTGCTATGTTTATTGCTCCATTTTTTTTTTAACAAGTGAACTTTATTAAAGTAGGGTACTTAGTGAGAAATGAGCCTGAGGTTGTCAGGATTCTCGGGGTGGTAATAGGGGTTGAGGAGTAAGGGCAGCAGAGGGAACAGAAACAAATAAATTAGAAAAAATTATTCCCCGTAGAAGCTTTAAAGTCAACATCTTAGTAGTAGCAGCTAGAATGATCACTGGCATCAGTCTACTATTATCATTTATCCTAAACATATTTCGTTGTGGTCCAAAATGTCTAGATATTCCAGTTGGGTAGGTGTGCTGCTGGGAAACACTCAAAAGAAGAAAAGCAATAAATATTTATTGAGCACCTCTTAGAGGCACCAGGCACTGCACAAATACTTTCATATTCCATATCTCATTTTATCACCATGATAATCCACTAAAGTTGGTCGGTTTTTACTGAAGGTGAGAGTAATTCAATAACTCATCCTGAGTCCCACTCACCATGCAGTAAGTAAAACTAATTGCTCTAACAGCAAGATTCGTTAGGGAGAAAGAAGGAACTAAATAAGTCAACATGGATTTTGTCTTGTCCTTTTGGATGTTGACAGTAGAGTCTTCTCTCAAGACTTCACAGCTCTAAGATGGTCACATGAGAGGATCTGAAACAAAACGGCATCGAGAGGTGAATATCTTATGTTCGTTACCCTCAGACTCTTGCTTTAAAGTTCTTATTCTAGAGGAAACGTGTTCATCTTTAGTTTTCCAGTGCCATCTTCCCATGGCCAATCATGATTATTTAGTAAATATTTGTTAAATTTAATTTAAAATCTTCTTACAGGAGCAACGGTAAACAGTCATTTTATAATAGAGATATAACAGTGTCCACAGTGGGATATTTATGCTTGTCAGAGTAATTGAGGACCCAATTAGAAGGTTAAACACTGAGTAGACAAGAAAGAATGGAAAGTGTTGACCTAGAGCAAAACATACTTTCTAAAGAAAGGGCAAAAGGAGAGAGGGGGAGGAATTATAATGCTTAAGATCAATAATTTATAATATTTTAACATGTGAAATTATAATTAGAAAAGAAACTCAAATGTGAGCAATTAGTATCTCATATTTTCGATGAAAACAACAACCTCTGCTGCCTACAACTGGAATTGCCATTTATCCCAGAAAAGAGATTCTTTTGCTAATTGGGTCAGATTATGTTTTTAGTACAATTTTATTCTAATGAACGTGGAGCCTTTCTATTAACCTTAACAGTTAGGAAACATGAAACAACGGGAGACTGTATCAGCTGGGACTTCAAAGTAACTGCATATGCTAATGTGACGGGAAGGACTGCTTGAGGACACGTTTATCATATCGATTGCAATTATGAAGGGAAAATAAGATCTTCTCAAGTATTCTTCCCTCTCTCTGAGTTAATTAAATTTTATAACCTTTGCTAAACTCTTCAAACAATAGAATCTCACTCAGGCGATATCAAATCATGGTTAAGAACTTTATTATCACCCAAAAATTCTGCTGGGTTGATAGATTCACCGTATTTCTTTATTTTCATGGCAAGTATGATCACTACTAGCATTTGTTAAATCTGTAGGGCACTCTGTTAGGTAGAGAGAGACACCAAGATATATAAGACATGGTCTGCTCTATAAGAGAAATTTATAGCCTAAATGGAGCTATTTAGATTGGTTAAAGTTGATCCGAAGTAATTTATATAATAAATCATAGGATAACTTTAAGGTGGGAGTCCAATATTATCCATACGTGTCCCCAATGAATGACTCTTGGTCCAAAGTAATTTATTTAATCCTATGATTTATTGAATGAATTATTTTGGAGACACAATCAGTGGGCACATTTATGGGTAATATTGGACTCCCACCTTAAAGTTATCTTAAAATAAGTTCTACCTCCTACCTTTGCTGAGATATAAAATTTGTTTTGAAAGATAATACAGATGTCACTAGTTACCTTTTTTTTTTCCCAGAGAGAATGAAATTCATTGATCTCTAGAAGCTAAAACTCTCACCCTCTGAACATCAAGTTCCATCTCTGCAACTATCTGGCAGTGTGATTATCACATGTAGCCCATTCTTACTCTAGCTGCTGTGCTTAAGGTCAGGCTCTTCAAGTCTGTGATGTGAAAGAAAGCCTGTGTCAGACAGAGCATAGACATAGGGACATTGTGGGGAAGAAATAGGGAGGGGGAGGCATGGAGGGAGTAACATGGAAACCTATACTGTCATGTATGGAAATTGTGCTAAGGGAATAGGAGTGCTTGCAATGGTATGGGGCGATGGTCCGGAGGAGTGGAACGGGGGGATCTGGGGGGGTGGGGACCAGGGATATGCATATGACTGATCTGGGAACATACATGTCTGTGAACAACAAAACTCTGTAAAACCTTTAAAATAAAGAATAAAAAAAAAAAAAAGAAAGAAAGCCTGTGTCATTGAATACAATGGCATGCTTGCAACAGTAAACGATAGAGTCTCCCCTTCCTCTCTTCTTAACTAACCTGGCCAACAAATAATGGTGAAACAGTAATGCACTCTATGCCTCTGATGTAGTATATATATATTTTTAAGATTTATTTATTTATTTACTTTGGGCGGGGGTCGGGTTGGGGAGGGAGGGGAGCAGGCAGGCCACTTCTGTTGGTCTTTCCTTTGTCTATTTTCATCCATCTTTGTTCTTTGGCTCCTGTGGACCTCCCATCGCGGTGGCGTCTGTCGTTGCAGAGTACTGGTTCTGGGCGCATGAGCTCCAGAGCTCCGGCTCCGTGATTGGACACAACGGTCCAGCTGCTCCGCGGCACGTGGGATCTTCCCAGGCCAGGGATCGAACCGGCGCCCCTTGCACTGCAAGTGGTGTCCTTACCCACTGGACCACCAGGGGAAGCCCTGATGTAGTATTAAATCAGCTTTCTGTAAGAAAACTCACTTAAGATTTCTTGAAATAGACATCATGTACCAGAAGAGATCAGGTTTTCCAATACAGAATACAGTAGTAATCATCATGTTTATATATTTAAAAAGTATTTAGCATCATAAGGGGCTTCCACGTGGCACTAGTGATAAAGAACCCACCTGCCAGTGCAGCGACTTAAGAGACACGACAGGGTTCCATCCCTGGGTCGGGAAGATTTCCTGAAGGAAGGAGTGGCCACCCACTCCAGTACTCTCGCCTGGAGAATCCTATGGCCAGATCCCTTGGACAGAGAAACCTGGTGGGTTACAGTCCATAGTGTTGCGAAGAGTCAGATGTGACTGAAGTGTTTTAACATGAATCATGAGATGTCTTACACTGATTTTCAGTGCTTGACTTCAAGAAAGGTGAAGGAAGAGTTTTTTTTCCTTGCAAACTGGGCATATGGAAATAACTAATGGGGATAATTGGCCAAGTATATTTCCTGGGAAAATATTGTAAGTGTATCTTTCTGGTTTATTTTGTTTGTTGGTAATCAGGGCTTACATAATTATCAAATTTCCTTTATAATCACATTTAATTTCAAGTTAATGATCCATTTCCTTTATCAGTGGTATTAGTGGATGCCTTTTACAACATAATATGCAGTCACACAGACCAGCAATTTCTGTGGGCAAAGCAGGTCACTGAGGCTTTCCAGTTTACACTGCAGTCCATTCTCATTTAGGTACTTTGAAGAAATTGCATATAATTTTAAGAACTTTTACAACCTTGACATCCCAGATATCTGTGCTTTCTCTTTATTCTTTTTGTTTTCATAGAAAAGTTCAAAAAAGAAAATAGTGAATACATATACACTCTTCATCTTGTTCATGAAATATTAACAGTGTGTCACATTTTTCTTTTGATACACATATAATTTCTTAAGTACATATATTACTATGTAAATTTAAGGTG
The DNA here is from genome assembly GCA_022376925.1 of Tragulus kanchil. NCBI lineage: Eukaryota > Metazoa > Chordata > Mammalia > Artiodactyla > Tragulidae > Tragulus > Tragulus kanchil. The sequence continues at coordinate 100,005,757 of JAIOJX010000004.1, read as the reverse complement.
TATAGCACAATGATTTAACTTCATACCTCATTAAATAACTATCATAATAAGTTTTATGAACATCCACCATCTTATCAGTTCTGTTCAGTTGCTCTCAGTCATGACTCTTTGTGACTCCATGGACAGCAGCACACCAGGCTTTCCTGTCCTTCACCATCTCCCAGAGCTTGCTTGAACTGATGTTCATTGACTCAGTGATGTCATCCAACCATCTCATTTTCTATTGTCTCCTTCTCCTTCTGCCTTCCATTTTCCCTAGCATCAGGGTCTTTTCCAATGAGTCATCTCTTCATATCAGGTGGCCAAAGTATATTCTCATACACATACAAAATTAAAGAAATAGAAAAAATGTCCTTGTGATGAGAACTCTTAGAATTTACTAACAACTTTCAAGTATAACATACAGTGGTGTTAATTATATTTATCATGTTATACACTATATCTCTAGTTTTATTTATCTTATAACTGGAAGTTTGTACCTTTCTCTGCCTTCATCTAATTTCTCTTCCCTCCACCCCTGTACTTTTTCTTAAGGACATAATGCTAGTTTAAATGTAACTTTTGTGTGTTCCCCAAAATTCACGTAACTTGCTTTATTGTGATATTTGCTTGATTGTGGTGGTCTAGAACCAGACTTACCTGTATTGACTGTGTGACCTTGTTCAAGTTATTGTATTTATCTGTGCCTTAGTTTTCTCATCTGTAAAATAGGAATAGTTACAGTATCTATCTTAAATGGTTATATGAGGATTAAAAATTAGTGTTTACAACATAATATGCAGTCACACAGACCAGCAATTTCTGTGGGCAAAGCAGGTCACTGAGGCTTTCCAGTTTACACTGCAGTCCATTCTCATTTAGGTACTTTGAAGAAATTGCATATAATTTTAAGAACTTTTACAACCTTGACATCCCAGATATCTGTGCTTTCTCTTTATTCTTTTTGTTTTCATAGAAAAGTTCAAAAAAGAAAATAGTGAATACATATACACTCTTCATCTTGTTCATGAAATATTAACAGTGTGTCACATTTTTCTTTTGATACACATATAATTTCTTAAGTACATATATTACTATGTAAATTTAAGGTGTATAGCACAATGATTTAACTTCATACCTCATTAAATAACTATCATAATAAGTTTTATGAACATCCACCATCTTATCAGTTCTGTTCAGTTGCTCTCAGTCATGACTCTTTGTGACTCCATGGACAGCAGCACACCAGGCTTTCCTGTCCTTCACCATCTCCCAGAGCTTGCTTGAACTGATGTTCATTGACTCAGTGATGTCATCCAACCATCTCATTTTCTATTGTCTCCTTCTCCTTCTGCCTTCCATTTTCCCTAGCATCAGGGTCTTTTCCAATGAGTCATCTCTTCATATCAGGTGGCCAAAGTATATTCTCATACACATACAAAATTAAAGAAATAGAAAAAATGTCCTTGTGATGAGAACTCTTAGAATTTACTAACAACTTTCAAGTATAACATACAGTGGTGTTAATTATATTTATCATGTTATACACTATATCTCTAGTTTTATTTATCTTATAACTGGAAGTTTGTACCTTTTACTGCCTTCATCTAATTTCTCTTCCCTCCACCCCTGTACTTTTTCTTAAGGACATAATGCTAGTTTAAATGTAACTTTTGTGTGTTCCCCAAAATTCACGTAACTTGCTTTATTGTGATATTTGCTTGATTGTGGTGGTCTAGAACCAGACTTACCTGTATTGACTGTGTGACCTTGTTCAAGTTATTGTATTTATCTGTGCCTTAGTTTTCTCATCTGTAAAATAGGAATAGTTACAGTATCTATCTTAAATGGTTATATGAGGATTAAAAAAATTAGTGTTTACAAAACCCTTGGAACAGTTTCTGGCACATAGCAAAAATTTTACTAGTTATATCAACATTATAGAAATATTTTAAAAAGTAGGATATAGTTGAGCTTCATATTAGATGAGTGGCTTGCCTCCTCCAGATAATCATTAACCATTGTGAAAGAAAAAAGAAAGCTAGAACCTCTGTTCTTTTTGGAGGATGCTAGATAGATTTGGCCATTTTTACATAATCTTTTCCAAAAAATGGAAGAGGAAAGAAAATTTCACAATTCATTTTATAAAATATTAAAATCAGACAAAAAACCATAGGAAGAAAAGAGAAAACTACAGTCCAACAGGGCTTCCCTGATGGCTCAGTGGTAAAGAATCTGCTTGCCAGTTCAGGAGACACAGATTCGGTCCCTGGGTCAGAAAAACACTCTGGAGAAAGAAATGACCACCCACTCCGATATTCTTGCCTTAGAAATACCATAGACAGAGGAATCTGGCAGGCTACAGTCCATGGGGCCATGAAAGAGTTGGACATGATTTAGTGACTAAACAACAACGACTACACAGTCTTATAACCCTCATGAGTGACTTCCCTAATGGTCCAGGGGCTGACTGTGCTCCCCAGTCCAGAAGGCTGGGTTTGATCCCTGGTCAGGGAACTAGATCCCATATGCTACAGCAAAGAATTCACATATTACAACTAAAAAATCCCACACGCCACAACTAAGACCTAGCACAACCAAATAAGTAAATATTGAAAAAAGACCCTCATAAATACAGACTCAAAAATAGATACCAGGGCTTCCTCTGGTGGTCCAGTGGGTAAGGACACCGCCTTGCAGTGCAAGGGGCGCCGCTTCGATCCCTGGCCTGGGAAGATCCCACGTGCTGCAGAGTGGCTGGACCGATATGTCCAATTACCGAGCCGGAGCTCTGGCGCACGTGAGCCCAGAGCCGGTGCTCTGCGACAAGAGGCCACCGCGATGGGAGGTCCACAGGAGCCAAAGAACAAAGACGGATGAAAATAGACAAATGAAAGACCAATAGAAGTGGCCCGCCTACTCCCCTCCCTCCCCACCACACCCCCCCAAAAAAGATAAATAAATAGAATAAAATAAAAAGATACCAAAACATTGATGAAATATTAGTAAATAGAATTTAGCAATGCATAAAAATCATTATGCATCATAATCAACAAAGAATGCAAGACTTATTCAATATTCAGACATCAATCCAGATACATATATACTTTTAAAAAGACTTTTCTTCACCCAGTCCACTTGAAAATAAGTTGCAGATATCATGACACTTTACCCATCGGTATTTCAGCATACATTCTCCACCCCCCAACCAACAGAGCTTTATCTCACCTATCCAAAATAGCATTATGATAACTAAAAATGTGACATTAATTCAATGTTAACGCCACTAGAGGAGGAAATGGCTACTTACATCAGTATTCTTGCCTGGAAAATCCCATGTATAGAGGAGAGCCATGGGGTTGCAAAGAGTTGGACACAAGTGAGCAACTGAGCATAATTCAATATCATCTAATATACAGCCCGTACCCACATTCTGCTAATTGTCCACAAGGTATTTCTTATATTATTGCTTTTTAAATCCACCATCAAATCAAGTTTTGCACATTGCATTTGGTTTTTATATCTTTAATTTTTTTTTTTATCCTAAGGTAGTTCTCCTGCCTTTTAGAAAAAAATTGTATCTATTTTAAATTGGAGAATAATTGCCTATCAGTATTGTGCTGGTTCCTGCCATATGTCAACACGAACCAGCCACTGTTCCCCGGCCTCTTTACACTCATAACACAGGATATTTTTGATGTGTGCAAATCTGTGTGTTCTGTGTTAATAAAAATAAAGATTAAAATTTTGAAAATAAGAGTAGTGATAAATGGACTTTGTGCTATTTTTTCTATTGCCAATGTCTGAGAAGATGCCTAATATTCAGCCTACCTTCTTTAGATTGGCAACATGACTCATTTTATATAAAAGTATTGATAAAAAGGAGAAATCCTATGATGTGTAACTATAAAGAATGCCAGGATTTAAAACCAGCCATGACCACATAGATCATTAAGATTTCTCTAAATCTGCTTAACTATCCAAGATAATGTTCAAATTTTTGAGATGGAAGATATTCAGAGGTAAATTAAGTAGCTCAATTCCTTATATTAACAGTAAGGGAAGTGAGTCTAAAAAGGTCTGTAATTTGCCAGGGTTGCACAGCCAGTTAATTATAAAGGTGGGACTTGAAATAAAATGTCTCGAGTTCTAATATCCTTGTGTCCCTGATTCTTTCAACTTCTCTGCCATCATCTCCCATCCCTTTATTTCCTTTCTTTTCTAATTCTTCCTTTCCTCTTTTTTCATGCTTCTTTCTATTGCACAAACAACAAAAGATCTTTTTTTAAAAGATAAAAAACTCTTAATCACTTCTGGGACTTCTCTGGTCGTCTAGAGGCTAAGACTTTACTCTCCCAATGCTGTGGGCCCAGGTTCAACCCCTGATCAGGGAAGTAGATCCCCCCTGACACAACTGAAGGTCTCAAGTGCCACACTGAGAATGCCATGTATAGAGGAGAGCCATGGGGTTGCAAAGAGTTGGACACAAGTGAGCAACTGAGCATAATTCAATATCATCTAATATACAGCCCGACCACATTCTGCTAATTGTCCACAAGGTATTTCTTATATTATTGCTTTTTAAATCCACCATCAAATCAAGTTTTGCACATTGCATTTGGTTTTTATATCTTTAATTTTTTTTTATCCTAAGGTAGTTCTCCTGCCTTTTAGAAAAAAATTGTATCTATTTTAAATTGGAGAATAATTGCCTATCAGTATTGTGCTGGTTCCTGCCATATGTCAACACGAACCAGCCACTGTTCCCCGGCCTCTTTACACTCATAACACAGGATATTTTTGATGTGTGCAAATCTGTGTGTTCTGTGTTAATAAAAATAAAGATTAAAATTTTGAAAATAAGAGTAGTGATAAATGGACTTTGTGCTATTTTTTCTATTGCCAATGTCTGAGAAGATGCCTAATATTCAGCCTACCTTCTTTAGATTGGCAACATGACTCATTTTATATAAAAGTATTGATAAAAAGGAGAAATCCTATGATGTGTAACTATAAAGAATGCCAGGATTTAAAACCAGCCATGACCACATAGATCATTAAGATTTCTCTAAATCTGCTTAACTATCCAAGATAATGTTCAAATTTTTGAGATGGAAGATATTCAGAGGTAAATTAAGTAGCTCAATTCCTTATATTAACAGTAAGGGAAGTGAGTCTAAAAAGGTCTGTAATTTGCCAGGGTTGCACAGCCAGTTAATTATAAAGGTGGGACTTGAAATAAAATGTCTCGAGTTCTAATATCCTTGTGTCCCTGATTCTTTCAACTTCTCTGCCATCATCTCCCATCCCTTTATTTCCTTTCTTTTCTAATTCTTCCTTTCCTCTTTTTTCATGCTTCTTTCTATTGCACAAACAACAAAAGATCTTTTTTTAAAAGATAAAAAACTCTTAATCACTTCTGGGACTTCTCTGGTCGTCTAGAGGCTAAGACTTTACTCTCCCAATGCTGTGGGCCCAGGTTCAACCCCTGATCAGGGAAGTAGATCCCCCCTGACACAACTGAAGGTCTCAAGTGCCACACTGAGAATGCCATGTGCCGTAATGAAGACTCAAATAGAAAACAAACCAACAAAAACCCAGTTCATTTCTGTTATACTTCAGCCAGATTTCCTCAATAGGAGCCCTATTGATGTTTAGGACTGGGTATTTCTTTGACACGGGGCACTGTCCTGTGCACTGTAGGGTATTTAGCGGCAACACTGGATTCTACCCATTTGAGGACAGTAGCACTCCTTTCTTTGTGACAATCAAAAATGTCAAATATTGTAGGATTTGGAGTATGTGGAGGGGCCAAAGTTATTCCTGACTGAGAACTATTGCCAAGTGCTTCTTAATTTGGCAGTGGTTCTTGCTTTATTTATTAATTTTCTTTTTACTCCAGGTCAATATGAATTCAAAATTTTATGTAGTTGTAATCATAGTATAAAAACAATTTTTATTCTCTAATTCCCACTTCTTTTGTAGTAACCAGTCTAACTGTTGCTGTATGAAAAGGACATTTGTTGTTTTGTCTACTTAGGATTCCGTGCTCCCTCTTTCAGCAACAGCACCCCTTTGTCTGTTGTGGAACTGCATCTCCCTTAGTCCAGTCAATTGATTCTAGGGTCTTTCCCCCGGTAAAAGGCGTGCACAAGTGACTTAGGTCTGACCAGTCATAACAATCTATCTCCAAACCACATGTTTAGTCTCAGTGATAAGCATGTTGGGCCAATCAAAGCCCTTTCCAGGGAATTTGTTAGAAGCCTCTATTTCATTTGGGTTACCAAACTGTAATATTGTGTAGTTGAAGCTCCTGGAGCTATGTCTTGAGGTTGTCTGCGTTCAAGGAAATAGAACCAATACAGACAGAAAGGCTGGGAGCTGTATGGTCCCAATTTCTCTAGGGAGTGTTATCATCTCCCATCCCTTTATTTCCTTTCTTTTCTAATTCTTCCTTTCCTCTTTTTTCATGCTTCTTTCTATTGCACAAACAACAAAAGATCTTTTTTTAAAAGATAAAAAACTCTTAATCACTTCTGGGACTTCTCTGGTCGTCTAGAGGCTAAGACTTTACTCTCCCAATGCTGTGGGCCCAGGTTCAACCCCTGATCAGGGAAGTAGATCCCCCCTGACACAACTGAAGGTCTCAAGTGCCACACTGAGAATGCCATGTGCCGTAATGAAGACTCAAATAGAAAACAAACCAACAAAAACCCAGTTCATTTCTGTTATACTTCAGCCAGATTTCCTCAATAGGAGCCCTATTGATGTTTAGGACTGGGTATTTCTTTGACACGGGGCACTGTCCTGTGCACTGTAGGGTATTTAGCGGCAACACTGGATTCTACCCATTTGAGGACAGTAGCACTCCTTTCTTTGTGACAATCAAAAATGTCAAATATTGTAGGATTTGGAGTATGTGGAGGGGCCAAAGTTATTCCTGACTGAGAACTATTGCCAAGTGCTTCTTAATTTGGCAGTGGTTCTTGCTTTATTTATTAATTTTCTTTTTACTCCAGGTCAATATGAATTCAAAATTTTATGTAGTTGTAATCATAGTATAAAAACAATTTTTATTCTCTAATTCCCACTTCTTTTGTAGTAACCAGTCTAACTGTTGCTGTATGAAAAGGACATTTGTTGTTTTGTCTACTTAGGATTCCGTGCTCCCTCTTTCAGCAACAGCACCCCTTTGTCTGTTGTGGAACTGCATCTCCCTTAGTCCAGTCAATTGATTCTAGGGTCTTTCCCCCGGTAAAAGGCGTGCACAAGTGACTTAGGTCTGACCAGTCATAACAATCTATCTCCAAACCACATGTTTAGTCTCAGTGATAAGCATGTTGGGCCAATCAAAGCCCTTTCCAGGGAATTTGTTAGAAGCCTCTATTTCATTTGGGTTACCAAACTGTAATATTGTGTAGTTGAAGCTCCTGGAGCTATGTCTTGAGGTTGTCTGCGGTTCAAGGAAATAGAACCAATACAGACAGAAAGCTGGGCTGAAAGGTAAAAGAGAAAATCCTGGTGGTAACATCTGAGTCCATTTATCCATTTACCTCTAAGGGCAGTGAAGTCCTTGTCAATAAATCTCTTCCCCTGATCTCCACCACCACCATTTTTTTTTCACTTTTTTTTTTTTTTAAGATAGTTTTGAAAGGGTTTTACCTCAATTTGAGACTTCAACCCAGGGCCCAGATCTGATCAAACCCTGCTTGGGACTCGAACCCACAGGGCTGGAGCTTGAATTCCAGCCAAAACCCTATTTGGGACTTGAACCCACGTGACTGGGGCTTGAATCTAGCCAAAACCGGTTTGGGACACGTGACTAAGGCTTAACCCCAGCCAAATCCCTGCTTGGGACTTGAACCCACATAGTCAGGACTCAATCCCAGCCAAAACCCTGTCTGGGACTCGAACCCACGCGGCCAGGACTTAATCCAGCACTCACCCAACGTATGGACCCACAGAGGCTCAGGTTCTTCGTGCCTCAATGCAGAAGGAATTCAGCCAGAGGCAGAGTGATAGGCAAGAAGACGATTTATTAGGATAGGGTACTTGTAAGAGGTGCAAGCGGGCAGGCAGGAAAGCTCTGCTCTGCTCTGTCTGTTCGATTGAGTTAGCAGCAATACATATAGAATGGTAAAAGACCCTCCCCTCAAGTAGATGCAGATGCATTAGTTCCTTCTTCTCCAGCTCCTCCTTCATCAGCTGGTTATACCCAGTCGAGCCTGCTTTACTGAACAAGGAGCAGCTCTCCTGAGTTATTGTCAACTCACTGGCCTCTCAACCTTTCTCAGGTGTCTCCCTTCTACCTACCATCCCCTATTAGGACTCTATAACCACCTACCTATTCTACTCTGTCCCTATCAGTTTGACAAGGTTTCTTTCATTTGCAACAAGAAAAAAAGCCTTGATTAAGAAAATAGTATTTAAGTTGTTGTTGTTCAGTCTGACCCCATGGATGGCACCACAACAGGCTTCCCTGTCCTTCACTATCTCCCAGAGCTTGCTCAAACTCATGTTGAGTTTTAGCCCCATGTTGAATTTTAAGCCAATTTTTTCACTGTCCTCTTTCACTTTCATCAGGAGTCTCTTCAGTTCCTCTTTGCTTTCTGTCATAAGGATGATGTCATTTGGCATTCTGAGGTTATTGATATTTCTCCTGGTAATCTTGATTCTACTTTGTGCTTCATCCAGCCCAGCATTTCTTGTGATGTACTCTGCATATAAGTTAAATAAGCAGGTTGACTATATACAGCCTTGACATACTCTTTTTCTCAATTTGGAACCAGTCTGTTTTCCATGTATCAATATAACTGTTGCTTATCGACCAGCATACAGCTTTCTCAGGAGGCAGGTAAGGTGGTCTGGTATTCCCATCTCTTTCAGAATTTTGCAGTTTGTTGTGATCCACACAGTCAAAGGCTTTAGCATAGTCAATGAAGCAGAAGTAGATATTTTTTTCAAGTTGTAGTGCCACGAGATACCTGTTTTTCTAACATTGAACTTTAAAGTAATGTGAGATATTTTTCCATTATAAATGAAGTGTTCTCTTTCAGTACCTTTTGAATGACTTCTAGTAAATTTTCCATTAGTTTTTTCAAACATGAGCCCTTGGTTTGAATTCTGAACTACAAGATTTAAAATGGAATGATTTACCACCTAATTTAAGGCCATTTGGTTTTGCTTTATTCTCTTTTGCTTTTATACGCCTATTACAGTCGTTCCATTTGTGACTATACCAACTGTTGTGGCAGTGTCTGCTTCAGCTGCATGGGCACATTTGAATACATTAGTGTGCTACGTCAGCGGTTTAGGAAATTGTTTATGATACCATGAAGATTTATTTCTGACTGATTCTTGTAGAACCTGCTTTATGATTTCTTTTAACTATTAACTGCATGGCCACTATGTTCAATTTTAAGTTTTCAAACCTTTACATCACTTAAGGTATAGAATTACTGTATTATCCTAATGTCTGTGAAATATCATCCTAATGTCTGTGAAAAGTGCCTTTGATTGTTTCATTACTTTGAAGTTTATACATACCTCCTTTACCTGCACGTATTAACTTTTAGTCTGACCCCATGGATGGCACCACAACAGGCTTCCCTGTCCTTCACTATCTCCCAGAGCTTGCTCAAACTCATGTTGAGTTTTAGCCCCATGTTGAATTTTAAGCCAATTTTTTCACTGTCCTCTTTCACTTTCATCAGGAGTCTCTTCAGTTCCTCTTTGCTTTCTGTCATAAGGATGATGTCATTTGGCATTCTGAGGTTATTGATATTTCTCCTGGTAATCTTGATTCTACTTTGTGCTTCATCCAGCCCAGCATTTCTTGTGATGTACTCTGCATATAAGTTAAATAAGCAGGTTGACTATATACAGCCTTGACATACTCTTTTTCTCAATTTGGAACCAGTCTGTTTTCCATGTATCAATATAACTGTTGCTTATCGACCAGCATACAGCTTTCTCAGGAGGCAGGTAAGGTGGTCTGGTATTCCCATCTCTTTCAGAATTTTGCAGTTTGTTGTGATCCACACAGTCAAAGGCTTTAGCATAGTCAATGAAGCAGAAGTAGATATTTTTTTCAAGTTGTAGTGCCACGAGATACCTGTTTTTCTAACATTGAACTTTAAAGTAATGTGAGATATTTTTCCATTATAAATGAAGTGTTCTCTTTCAGTACCTTTTGAATGACTTCTAGTAAATTTTCCATTAGTTTTTTCAAACATGAGCCCTTGGTTTGAATTCTGAACTACAAGATTTAAAATGGAATGATTTACCACCTAATTTAAGGCCATTTGGTTTTGCTTTATTCTCTTTTGCTTTTATACGTCTATTACAGTCGTTCCATTTGTGACTATACCAACTGTTGTGGCAGTGTCTGCTTCAGCTGCATGGGCACATTTGAATACATTAGTGTGCTACGTCAGCGGTTTAGGAAATTGTTTATGATACCATGAAGATTTATTTCTGACTGATTCTTGTAGAACCTGCTTTATGATTTCTTTTAACTATTAACTGCATGGCCACTATGTTCAATTTTAAGTTTTCAAACCTTTACATCACTTAAGGTATAGAATTACTGTATTATCCTAATGTCTGTGAAATATCATCCTAATGTCTGTGAAAAGTGCCTTTGATTGTTTCATTACTTTGAAGTTTATACATACCTCCTTTACCTGCACGTATTAACTTTTGCATATCTTAAAGTCTAGCACAAATGTTTTTGCCTTCTATGCGATTTCTTTTATCACTTTCTTGAATTTGTTTCCAACTCTCACTGCACTTAGTAAATCTACCTTATAGCTATGAGACATGATGCAATAATAGGGGTAGTGCCAATTTTGGGTCCTATGATAGTCATGGACTTCTCTTAGAAAATCATAGGCAGCAGTATACTATACTACAAAATACAGTACCAGCAAATTTATGGAAGCATAATTTACAATTCCTCAAAATTAGAAACAAACCAATGTTCATCATTAGAGTGCTAATTTAATGAAGTATGATATAGCCATAAAGGGAATGCTATGAAGTTGGAAAAAAATAATGAGTAAGTTTTATAAATATTGATACATCTCCAAACTATATTATTAAGTATCTAAAGAGATGGTATAATAGGGTAAAAACTGTGGGCCTTGAAGTCTAGTCTAGGTTCAAAGAGCAGCTCTACTGTTGATTAGTTGTATAAACTTGGACACACATCTTAAGCCCAGTTCTTCAGTTTTTTCACCTATGAAGTAAGGATGCTGATGGTAACTGCCTCACTGTATGAGGATCAAATGAGGCAACACAGGCCAAGCACTTAAAAGAGTGTCTGTCGTCATTTTTCCTTGCTAAGTCATGTGTGACTCTTTAGAGACCCCATGGACTACAACCTGCCAGTCTCCTCTGTCCATGGAATTTCCCAGGCAAGAATACTGGAAGGGGTTGCCACTTCCGTCTATAGGGGATCTTGCCGACCCAGGGATCAGCATTGGCAGGCGGATTCTTTACTTCTGAACTACTAGGGAAGCCCAGAAGAATATCTGGCTTAGAGTAAAACAATACAACTATAATAATGGGGTGTGAATGAGTGGTTTTTGAATCATTTAATATAACTAATAAAGTGAAATTAATATTTTTAATATGTTGCAATATATTGAATATTTTCATCCTTATTGAATATATTACAGATTTTCACCATTACTATCTCATGCTATAGTATTACATATATTCATGTAAAGGGTTATCTCTTCTTAATATGATGTCTTTGTGGAAAAGATTTGTTTTTTTTTTCAAATTTGTGCCAAGCATAATCTCGAGCACATTGCCATGTGCAAGGCAAGTTCCATATGTGTATGATGACTATATTAATAAAACATTCAGATTGCTCTCTGCATATAAAAACTTCAGAGTTTTCACACGTTAACGAGATCAAGAAGATGTCTAAGGGAGCTAAGTCTATAATTTCAACATTTAGGAACAAATGCAGAGATTTTTGTTAACATAGAAGTTAGGAAGTTTATTTGTACCTGGAGGAGGAGTATTCTATTTTGTTTTCTTTTAAAAAAAGAGTTTTGTGTTTAAATGAGAAAAAGAACCAATACTTTTTAGGAACTGTGAGTCTCAGAAAGATCAAGAACTTCCATGACTGACATTGAATGTCTAGCTGGTGATGGAGTCAGGGTTCAAACTTGGATCTGGTTTTTTGTTCTTTCCTCTGCAAGATGGGGGAAGAAAGGAAAACTCGGTTTACTGACTTTGTAAGTAAATCTTGGGGAAAGGACATTAGGAAGAAGTTTCCACTAGATCTTTACTTCAGCAGAGCTTCACTTTGCCAAACACACCCCCTAGCTATTTAAACTTCTTTCAAAACCTAGGACTAAATAAAAGCATTCAATATATTAGGACTATAAAGAAAAATACAACAGGGTTTCCCTGGTGGTCCAGTGGGTAAGGACACCGCCTTGCAGTGCAAGGAGCGCCAGTTCGATCCCGGGCCTGGGAAGATCCCACGTGCCTCAGAGCAGCTGGACCCATGTGTCCAACTACTGAACCGGAGCTCTGGAGCATATGCGCCCAGAGCTGGTGCTCTGCAGCAAGACAGGCCACTGCAATGGGAGGCCCACACAGGCCAAAGAACAAAGATAAATAAATGAAAGATCAATAGAAGTGGCAAAAAAAAAAAAGGATTAAAAAAAATATACAACAACAAAATCATTTTGTATAACCCTTTGCCTCCGAGATTAAGTTCATCTAAAATTCTTAAAGAAAATGATTAGTGGCCTAAATGTTCCCTTTGTGATATTTAGTGATAATAGTTTCTCTCTAATCTTCTATCATCATTAAAAATAAATATTAGTCATTGTCTGATGTCGGGTTTATCACATTGTGTTTTTTTCCAGACCTATTTTATTATAAAATGTAATAATAAAGTCATGGCATTTTCAAAGCATAAATTTGCAAATGTGTACCACTTTAGAAAACCTGAAATATGAAAATCTCCAAATGCTTGCTAAATTAGAGGGCTGCATAAATTCAATAACAGAAGTGTTCTTTTTGTTTCAAAATAATTGATCATGGGGTTTCTTTAAACAGGAGGGCATGACAACTCATAATCATTTGGCAAAAGAAACTTTGTACTCTATTGGAAAAATTGTCCTCTTTCACTCAATGCAAAGCCTCCAGAGGGACTTGTGTTACAGAGCAAGGCAGAGCTAACTAACTAAAAGGCTCCGCAGTCCTGAACAATTCTGTTACTAATGGGAGTAAGAATCTGAGGCAAGAGCCCTATTAGAATGGGTGGTCCGGGAAGACTTCTGATTAGATGATATTTGAGCAAAGAACTGAATAGAATAAAGCCTGAATAAAGCTGAAGGAGTCAGCCTTTTGAAGGCCAAATGAAAGAATGCTCTGTGCAGAGAACTCAGCAAGTAAGGTCTCCTGGGTCAGAACAAGCTTCGTGGATCAAGACACAAAGCACCAGACTGGAGTGAGGTAAACTAGGGGGAGTGGTTTATAATGAAGCCTTTAGATATAAATGAGGACCATACAGGACCACAGTAAGCACATGTAACTAATTTGGATCCTGAATTTTTTTGGGGGGGTGTTCATTTTGTTTATTTTTACACGCTACAGACATGTATACTAATCAGAGAGTAGGATGATTCTTTGTACTCTCAAAACCATGGGAAATACACTTCCACCTATCCTCTCTTTGTCTAATATTGGAGTGGCATTTCAGATTGCCATCTTGGAACTGGTTTAGGGCAAAGTAAAAAAAAACCATGGAAGGCAATGTAGATATAGCATAATCATGAAGCTGTTTTTGGAAGCTAGTAATAACAGGCTGATTGAGAATAATGGAACTGTGCAGTATTCAAAATGACATCACTCAGGTGTTTATTTTGTTGTTGTTTAATCACAAAGTTGTGTCCAACTCTTTTGAGACCCCCATGGATTGTGTACCGTCAGCCTCCTCTTTCCATGGGATTTCTCAGGCAAGAATTTGGAGTGGGTTGGTATTTCCTACTCTGGGATTCTGAAACTTTTAAAGAACTTGATAAATGGAAAATTTTTTGTTATTAGGGATCAAATGATATTCTTCAAAATTAAAAATAAAATTTTTTGAGCTCTTAGAAAAATACTTGTGATATTTAAACCTCATGTCTTCACTAACCCTGTAAAGTTTAAATTCTGCTAAAAACTTTAAGAGAATCATTTTCTCATTGTAAACACTGCTAAAACTATTTATATAAATTTCACTGTTTCTTACCTAGGTTTATACTGAGAGTCCCCTTAACCATCCTTAATCCTGAAAATATTTTCCTAAAATTTATTCAAGTTTGTGGTTTATTTTTCAGCAATATGGAAATGTATTTTTAGATTGTGTGAGTTAGAAATTGTAGTAGGCGGAATGATTACCCGTAAATATATTCAAATCCTAATTTCTAGAACTGTGATTGTTACTGTATAGGGCAATAGTGACTTTACAGACATGATTAAAGTAAAACTTTTGAGATGAGATTGGCCTGGATTACCTTGTTGCTTAGTCACTAAATTGTACCAGACTCTTTTGCCATCCCAAGGACTGTAGCCTGCCAGGCTCTTCTGTCCATGGGATTTCCCAGGCAAGAATACTGGAGTGGCCATTTCTTCTCTAGAGGATCTTCCTGACCCAAGGATCAGACTCATGTCTCCTGCACTGACTGGAGACTTCTTTACTTGGGGGAAAGTGTGCAACTGAAGCCTTTAGATATAAATGAGGACCATACAGGACCACAGTAAGCACATGTAACTAATTTGGATCCTGAATTTTTGGGGGTGTTCATTTTGTTTATTTTTACACGCTACAGACATGTATACTAATCAGAGAGTAGGATGATTCTTTGTACTCTCAAAACCATGGGAAATACACTTCCACCTATCCTCTCTTTGTCTAATATTGGAGTGGCATTTCAGATTGCCATCTTGGAACTGGTTTAGGGCAAAGTAAAAAAAAACCATGGAAGGCAATGTAGATATAGCATAATCATGAAGCTGTTTTTGGAAGCTAGTAATAACAGGCTGATTGAGAATAATGGAACTGTGCAGTATTCAAAATGACATCACTCAGGTGTTTATTTTGTTGTTGTTTAATCACAAAGTTGTGTCCAACTCTTTTGAGACCCCCATGGATTGTGTACCGTCAGCCTCCTCTTTCCATGGGATTTCTCAGGCAAGAATTTGGAGTGGGTTGGTATTTCCTACTCTGGGATTCTGAAACTTTTAAAGAACTTGATAAATGGAAAATTTTTTGTTATTAGGGATCAAATGATATTCTTCAAAATTAAAAATAAAATTTTTTGAGCTCTTAGAAAAATACTTGTGATATTTAAACCTCATGTCTTCACTAACCCTGTAAAGTTTAAATTCTGCTAAAAACTTTAAGAGAATCATTTTCTCATTGTAAACACTGCTAAAACTATTTATATAAATTTCACTGTTTCTTACCTAGGTTTATACTGAGAGTCCCCTTAACCATCCTTAATCCTGAAAATATTTTCCTAAAATTTATTCAAGTTTGTGGTTTATTTTTCAGCAATATGGAAATGTATTTTTAGATTGTGTGAGTTAGAAATTGTAGTAGGCGGAATGATTACCCGTAAATATATTCAAATCCTAATTTCTAGAACTGTGATTGTTACTGTATAGGGCAATAGTGACTTTACAGACATGATTAAAGTAAAACTTTTGAGATGAGATTGGCCTGGATTACCTTGTTGCTTAGTCACTAAATTGTACCAGACTCTTTTGCCATCCCAAGGACTGTAGCCTGCCAGGCTCTTCTGTCCATGGGATTTCCCAGGCAAGAATACTGGAGTGGCCATTTCTTCTCTAGAGGATCTTCCTGACCCAAGGATCAGACTCATGTCTCCTGCACTGACTGGAGACTTCTTTACTTGGGGGAAAGTGTGCTGAATTACCTAGATAGGTCCTAAACACTGGTGTGGCCAAAACTAGTTTGGGTTTTCTGTAAGATGTTAGGAAAAAACTTGCACAAACTTTTTGGCCAACCAAATATAAATCACAAATGTCCATGTAGGAGGGAGGCAGACGGAGATTTGTCCCAGACTGGAAGAGGGCTAAGTGCAGTCAGAGCAGAGAGTTTTGAAGATGTTATGCTTCTGGCCTTGAAGATGGAGAAAGGGCCAAGAGCCAAGGAATGCATGGAATGCACCTCTAGCTGCTAGAAGAGCAAGGAAGGTCTTAGGTCTCATCCCCTAGGATTCTGGGAGGAGTGGGCCTGCCCATACTTCAGAATGAGTACCCTGACTTCAATCTTCTGAGCTCCAGAACTGCAAGGGAATAAACTTACATCAATTTAAGCTGCTAGATCTGCAGTAATTTGTTACAGCAGTCATCAGAAATGAACACAGAAATCTAACTTAATTTTTCGCCTTAAAGTTAACTAATTAATTGCCCCAGTACCATTTATTGAATAACACATTATTTCATAAGTGTTCTGAAATGTTAACTTTATCATAATGTCAATACTCACTCAGAGCTAGTCTGTCTATTCTATCAGTCAGTCTATTTATTCTTGAGACACCACCAAACTTTTAAATTACAACAATTTTATAATACATTTATGTGAGTAGTAGGGCAATGCTTTTACCATGTTCTACTCCTTCCAACCCCCACTTTCTTTCTTCAAGCTGTGCTTATTCCTCCAGATACACTTTAGATTCAGTTTGTCTGGTAAAAATGTTTGAATTTGGATGGTAATTTTGTTAAATATATAGATTCACTTGAATATTCCTATCCAGAAACAGACTTTTGATTCTTTCCAGTTTAAGATTCTTTTATTATACATACAACCTACTGGATAATTTTATTTTTTCATCTAATATTAGTTTAGTATATTATTTAGAAAGTCTGTATCTCTCCTTTTTTGTATTAAAAAATCAGGTTTGGATATTTGTAATGCTAGTCTTACAAAATGAATTTGGAAGTGCTTTGTCTTTTTCTTTTTAAAAATTCAATGATAGTTTAATGTAATAGAAATTGGAAATCCTTATGGACCTATTACAACTATATTGGTATAGTATCCTTCTGGTGGTAGATTTTTGACAACTTTTAAAATGTTTTCTCTAATAATTTATCTATTCATATTTCCTATAACTTTTTGAATAAGATTTTATAGCTTATATTCTCTTAGAAAATAAAGAGAAAAGGTTAACATTTACTATCTATAATGTGGCTACAAACAAAAAAGATTTATAACTCAGTTGAAAATAAGAAAATGTCAAGTTTGCATGGCTAAAAAAAATTCATTTAAAGTATGTTTTAGGGCTTCCCCTGGTGGTCCAGTGGGTAAGGACACCACTTGCAGTGCAAGGGGCGCCGGTTCGATCCCTAGCCTGGGAAGATCCCACGTGCCGCGGAGCAGCTAGACCGATGTGTCCAATCACTGAGCCGGGGCTCTGGAGCTCATGCGCCCAGAACCAGTACTCTGCAACGACAGACGCCACCGCGATGGGAGGCCCACAGGAGCCAAAGAACAAAGACAGATGAAAATAGACAAATGAAAGACCAACAGAAGTGGCCCGCCTGCTCCCCTCCCTCCCCAACCTGACCCCCGCCCAAAATAAATAAATAAATAAATAAATTTTTCAAAAAAAAATTAAAAATAATAAAGTATGTTTTAATTCCATCATGATTGGAGTAATTATATAACCCTGTTTTCCTGGGAAAGTCCTGGTTTATATGTGCTCGTTCAGTGAAATTATGACTAGTTCATTAAGAGTCTTAAAAGTTTTCAATTTGGATAATACCAACAATATGGACATGAATTTGAGCAAACTCCAGGAGATCATGGAGGACAGATGAGCCTGGCGTGCTGCAGTCCATAGGATCGCAAAGAGTCAGACATGACTTATCAACTAAGCAACAACAATTAAAACAAATGAGATAAAAACGTAAACAACAGGGCTTCCCTGGTGGTCCAGTGGGTGGAGGGTCCACCTTGCAGTACAAGGGACACCAGTTCAGTTCCTGGCCAGGGAAGATCCCACATGCTGTGGAGCAGCTAGGCAGGTGTGTCTGATTACCAGCCAGTGCTCTGGAGCACATGTGCCCAGAGCTGGTGCTCTGCAATGAGAGAGGCCACTGAAATGGGAGGCCCACACAGGCCAAAGAATAAACATGGATGGAAACAAATGATGACTTGGAGGCAAAAAAAAAAAAAAAAAGAAACCGCACAAAAATGTAAACAATAAAAGAATTTTTTAATTTATATTTTGCCAACAAGATTAACAAAGGCTAAAAAAGATTTATAGGGGCTTCCCTGGTGGTCCAGTGGGTAAGGACACCGCCTTGCAGTGCAAGGGGCGCCAGTTCGATCCTTGGCCTAGGAAGATCCCACATGCCGCAGAGTGGCTGGACCGATGTGTCCAATGACCGACCTGGAGCTCTGGAGCGCGTGTGCTCAGAGCCGGTGCTCTGCGACAACAGAGGCCACTGCGATGGGAGGCCCACACGGGCCAAAGAACACAGATGGATGAAGAAAGGATAAATGAATGACCAATAGAAGTGGCCCGCCCGCCCCCCTCCTTCTCCAACCTGCCCCCCCCCCAAAAAAAGATTTGTAATAGTCATTGCTGGAAGGGGTATGATGAAACAGGAATATTTGTAGAAGAGATAATTGGAGTCCTTCTTTTGACTTATAAATGTGGCCCCCTCTATTACAGTTTTTAAGTGTGTACATCACTGGACCTAGTTACTGGACTTCTGGAATCTTTATGGAAAAATTGATGCTAGTGTCCAAGCACATGTATGGGTCATGCTATTGCATAGGCTATTGACTATCCAGAATGAAATATTATGTATATGTTCTAAAAAATGAGGCAACCATATAAATTGGCATAGAAAGATTTCCATAATACATTAAAAAAATAAGATGCAGACTGATAATACAGTTTTAACTGACCTTTGGTAGAATATACTCACGTATAACTTTTCTATGCATAGAAAATAAGTTCAAAACTATGTGTATACCAAGTACAATACCTATTACCATGAGGGTTCAGGTGAACAGAAACTGAAATTAGAAAATTCAGTAAGGATTTTGTTAAAATGTTAGGGAGAAAAACAGTTTGAAAATGCAGCATGCTTAATAATGATCCTGAAATTTTATATAGAAAATAGAAAAATTTGGTTTCGGCTTGGTAACAGGCATCAAAGAATAATTTTTTGGTTCCATTAGCGTTGAAGTTTCTTCTGGTTGGAAGCATGATGTTTTTCCTGTCAGAAAAACATCATGACTAAATATAAGATTTTTGAATTCTGAAGAGATGTGAGCACTTGACCTTGACCTATGTAGTTACTATTTTTATATATCTCTGTAAGAATACTTCTGTAATAGTATTAAAATCTTAAAGCATAAAGGAATGCAAGTCTTCTCTTGTCAACTCTCTAGTATCTTTTCAGTTATATAAAAAAAAGTTTCATCTGTTTTCCCAAGGAATGTATGCTTTGGATCTATACATAATAATTCAGAGAAAAATTACCCAACAAGTATTTTGAAGAATATATAATCATAATCATAATATCACACTATTTAAGGACAATGTAAAACAGTTGTAGCTCAATCCTACACTTGTCTACAGGAAAAAATTAAAATATTACCAAATGAAATCAAGCAGGCAATTAAAAGTAACAGACTGGAGAATAAAGAAATTCAAATATTTAAGAAAAACAAACTACTCAGTGTAAAACTGAGTAAATATGTTCATGTGCAATTTTCAGAAAACAAAATACAAATGGAACAATAATTTTAAAAGGTACTCAAATTCATTATGAATGTAAAATTGAAGTACAATAAAACAATATTCATGTCTATCATATTGATGACGACAAAAACTTTTTTTTTTAATTGGGCTTTCATTTATTTATTTTCATCCCTTTTTGTTCTTTGGCCTGTGTGGGCCTCCCATTGCAGTGGCCTCTCTCATAGCAGAGCACTGGCTCTGGGTGCATGTGCTCCAGAGCGCTGGCTCCTAATTGGACAGTAGCTCCATGGCATGTGGGATCTTCCCGTACCAGGGATGGAACAGGCTTCCATGGGCTCTATATGTTCTAAAAAATGAGGCAACCATATAAATTGGCATAGAAAGATTTCCATAATACATTAAAAAAATAAGATGCAGACTGATAATACAGTTTTAACTGACCTTTGGTAGAATATACTCACGATAACTTTTCTATGCATAGAAAATAAGTTCAAAACTATGTGTATACCAAGTACAATACCTATTACCATGAGGGTTCAGGTGAACAGAAACTGAAATTAGAAAATTCAGTAAGGATTTTGTTAAAATGTTAGGAGAAAAACAGTTTGAAAATGCAGCATGCTTAATAATGATCCTGAAATTTTATATAGAAAATAGAAAAATTTGGTTTGGGCTTGGTAACAGGCATCAAAGAATAATTTTTTGGTTCCATTAGCGTTGAAGTTTCTTCTGGTTGGAAGCATGATGTTTTTCCTGTCAGAAAAACATCATGACTAAATATAAGATTTTTGAATTCTGAAGAGATGTGAGCACTTGACCTTGACCTATGTAGTTACTATTTTTATATATCTCTGTAAGAATACTTCTGTAATAGTATTAAAATCTTAAAGCATAAAGGAATGCAAGTCTTCTCTTGTCAACTCTCTAGTATCTTTTCAGTTATATAAAAAAAAGTTTCATCTGTTTTCCCAAGGAATGTATGCTTTGGATCTATACATAATAATTCAGAGAAAAATTACCCAACAAGTATTTTGAAGAATATATAATCATAATCATAATATCACACTATTTAAGGACAATGTAAAAAAAAGTTGTAGCTCAATCCTACACTTGTCTACAGGAAAAAATTAAAATATTACCAAATGAAATCAAGCAGGCAATTAAAAGTAACAGACTGGAGAATAAAGAAATTCAAATATTTAAGAAAAACAAACTACTCAGTGTAAAACTGAGTAAATATGTTCATGTGCAATTTTCAGAAAACAAAATACAAATGGAACAATAATTTTAAAAGGTACTCAAATTCATTATGAATGTAAAATTGAAGTACAATAAAACAATATTCATGTCTATCATATTGATGACGACAAAAACTTTTTTTTTTAATTGGGCTTTCATTTATTTATTTTCATCCCTTTTTGTTCTTTGGCCTGTGTGGGCCTCCCATTGCAGTGGCCTCTCTCATAGCAGAGCACTGGCTCTGGGTGCATGTGCTCCAGAGCGCTGGCTCCTAATTGGACAGTAGCTCCATGGCATGTGGGATCTTCCCGTACCAGGGATGGAACAGGTGCCCCTTGCACTGCAACTCGGACTCTTTACCCACTGGACCACTAGGGAAGCCTGACAAAAACTTTTACGAAAACAAAGGGTTAGACGGCGAAGAAAGAAGATCTCCCATACATTGCTGTGGGAGTGTGAACTGTTAAAATTATGTTGGAGAACAATTTAGGATATTCAGTAAAGGTACATAAAATGTACAGCTAAGACAGTGTATGCCCAGGACTATATGCCAGAGATTCTCTAGGGCATGTGTTTATCAATGTCCTCATTTCAAAGATAAGTGAAACCAAAGCTGAGCTACTTTTACTATTAGATGAATTAACACACGTAAATAATTTATGTACCTGGTACACATAATCATTATTAAGCCATCTACTTATTTATTTATGGCTATTTTGGGTTTTCACTGCTGCCACAGGCTCTTCTCTAGTTGCAGGGAGTAGGGGCTACTCTCTAGTTGAGGTGAGCAGGCTTCTTGTTGTGGTCACTTCTCTTGTTGTGGAACTCGGGTTCTAGATCACACGGGCTTCAGTAGTTGTGGCTCCAAGGCTCTAGAGCACAATCTCAATAGCTGTGGCTCACAGGCTTAGCTGCTCCGCTGCATGTGGGATCTTCCCAGATCAGGGATCGAACCCGTGTCTCCTGCATTGGCAGGTGAACTCTTTACCACTAAGTTGCCAGGGAAGCCTAAGTCATCTACTTTCTTTGGTTTTTAACTTTTTTTTTGGTGGGGGTTGGGGGTTAGGGAGGGAGCGGGGCGGGCGGGCCACTTCTATTGGTCTTTCATTTATCTATTTTCATCCTTCTTTGTTCTTTGGCCCGTGTGGGCCTCCCATTGCAGTGGCCTCTGTTGTCACAGAGCACTGGCTCTGGGCGCATGTGCTCCAGAGCTCTGGCTGGGTAATTGGACACATCGGTCCAGCCATTCCGCAGTACGTGGCATCCTCCCAGGCCTGGGATCGAACTGGCGCCCCTTGCAGTGCAAGGCGGTGTCCTTACCCACTGGACCACCAGGGAAGCCCACCATCTACTTTTTTTTTTTTTTAATTTCTAATGGTTTTGGCTTTTAAAAAAATTTGTTTATTTATTTTATTTCGGTGGGAGGCGGGTTGGGGAGGTCGGGGGGCGGGCGGGCCACTTCTACTGGTTTTTCATTCATTCATTTTCATCTGTCTTTGTTCTTCGGCCCATGTGGGCCTCCCATCGCAGTAGCCTCTGTTGTCGCAGAGCACCTGCTCTCCGCACATGCGCTCCAGAGCTCCGGCTAGGTAATTGGACACATCAGTCCAGCCGCTCCGCGGCACATGGGATCTTCCCAGGCCAGGGATCGAACTGGCGCCCTTTGCACTGCAAGGCAGTGTCCTTATCCACTGGACGACCAGGGAAGCCCCCATCTACTTTTTAAAAGCAGTTTTATTTATTTCCTTTTGGCTGTGCTGCATCTTTGTCCCTGCACGGGCTTTTCTCTAGTTGTAGCAAGCAGGGACTACTCTCTAGTTTCAGTGCCTGGACTTCTTATTGCAGTGGCTTCTCTTGTGGAGCACTGGCTCTCTAGGGTGTGTGGACTTCAGTAACTGTGGCTTGTGGGCTCAGTAGTTGTGGCTCCCTTGCTCTAGAGCACAGGATAGTTGTGACCCATGGGCTTAGTTTCTCTGCAGCATGTGGAATCTACCCCAGTCAGAATCTCCTGCATTGACAGGCAGATTCTTTACCACTGAGCCACCAAGGAAGCCCTATAAGCCATCTATTAAGTATGTATCATCATCATCAACATCATCATCATCATCATCATCATGAATAATCAGCTCTAGGTGAAATTCCATAAATTGACTGATATCATCAATATTGACAGCAACACATTTTAAGGGCATCATTGTTTCATTCCTAGAGGGATATTCTAATATGAATAAATAACCCCCAAGTTTTGATCAGAATATGAAGTCTGGAGAACATTCTGTCTTCTCCCACCTAGAGCTGCAGTCATGCTTGCTTGTTTTCAAAGTAATGGTGGCTTTTTTTCTCTTTTCTTTTTTTTCAATTTTGGCCTCTTTTATTGTTTTTTTAAATTATTTTCATCTGTCTTTATTCTTTGGCATGTGTGGGCCTCGCATTGCAGTGACCTCTCTCATGGCAGAGCACAGGCTCTGGGCACATGTGCTGCAGAGCGCTGGCTCTTAATTGGACACACTGATCCAGCTGCTCTGTGGCATGTAGGATCTTCCCAGGCCAGGGATTGAACCGGTGCCCCTTGCACTGCAAGGAGGACTCTTTACTCACTGGACCATCAGGGAAGCCCTGGCTTTTCTTTTTAAAATTAAACTTTTGCTTTTTTGTTATGACTATTTTTTAAAAGTTTTAGGTGCTCAGCAAAATTGAGAGGAAAATATAGAGATTTCCCATATATGCCCTGTCCCTACACATGTACAGCCTCCTCATTATCACATCTTCCCAAGAGTCATCGTTTGCTACAATTGATGAAACTTGACAGACACATCATTATCACCCAAAGTTCACAGTTTCCATTACGGTTCACCTGTGGTGTTAACTCATTCTCTTGGGTTGCAGAAATGTATGCTGATATGTATTCATCATTATGGTGTATAGTGTATTTTCAACACCCTAAATATCCTGTGTTTGCTGCCTATTCATCCTCCTTCTCCCCCAAATAAATCCCTGGCACGCACTTACGCTTTTATTGTCCTCACAGTTTGGCCTTCTCTAAAATGCCATACAATTGGAACCATAGAGTATGTAACCTTTTCAGAGTGGTTTCATTCACTGGTGTGCATGCTCATTTGGTAAATCGTGTAGAACTCTTTGCACTCCTTGGACTGTAGCCTGCCAGGCTCCTCTGTCTATGGGTTTACTCAGGCAAGAAACTGGAGTAAGGTTGCCATTTCCTTCCCCATCCAGTGATTGAAATGTTCTCTCCTGCATTGCCCGCGGCTTCTTTACCGCTTTGCCACCTGGGAAGGTATGTAGTGATACCTGATTCTTTTTGTTTTTTCAGTGTAGCCATTTGTGGAGGAGAGGACCACATTCTCAGTGTATAATCCTTCCTACCCCACCCCAGGCACTGGCCCTCGGACTTGTGTTTCACTCCTCCCAAGACAGTTTCTAGCATCCAGGGCTCTAGATTTCGAAGTTTGCCAAAAAGGGAAGCAGTGGAAATAGGATGTGATAGGCTCTGAAATCCACCTAAAATGTCAGGCTGGGGCAAGTTACTTCCCAAAAGAAAGTTTCTCAAGTGCTCAGACTGCGATAGATGTGATCAGGCTCGAACCCTTTTGCCTTGACTCATGGCAGAGCACAGGCTCTGGGCACATGTGCTGCAGAGCGCTGGCTCTTAATTGGACACACTGATCCAGCTGCTCTGTGGCATGTAGGATCTTCCCAGGCCAGGGATTGAACCGGTGCCCCTTGCACTGCAAGGAGGACTCTTTACTCACTGGACCATCAGGGAAGCCCTGGCTTTTCTTTTTAAAATTAAACTTTTGCTTTTTTGTTATGACTATTTTTTAAAAGTTTTAGGTGCTCAGCAAAATTGAGAGGAAAATATAGAGATTTCCCATATATGCCCTGTCCCTACACATGTACAGCCTCCTCATTATCACATCTTCCCAAGAGTCATCGTTTGCTACAATTGATGAAACTTGACAGACACATCATTATCACCCAAAGTTCACAGTTTCCATTACGGTTCACCTGTGGTGTTAACTCATTCTCTTGGGTTGCAGAAATGTATGCTGATATGTATTCATCATTATGGTGTATAGTGTATTTTCAACACCCTAAATATCCTGTGTTTGCTGCCTATTCATCCTCCTTCTCCCCCAAATAAATCCCTGGCACGCACTTACGCTTTTATTGTCCTCACAGTTTGGCCTTCTCTAAAATGCCATACAATTGGAACCATAGAGTATGTAACCTTTTCAGAGTGGTTTCATTCACTGGTGTGCATGCTCATTTGGTAAATCGTGTAGAACTCTTTGCACTCCTTGGACTGTAGCCTGCCAGGCTCCTCTGTCTATGGGTTTACTCAGGCAAGAAACTGGAGTAAGGTTGCCATTTCCTTCCCCATCCAGTGATTGAAATGTTCTCTCCTGCATTGCCCGCGGCTTCTTTACCGCTTTGCCACCTGGGAAGGTATGTAGTGATACCTGATTCTTTTTGTTTTTTCAGTGTAGCCATTTGTGGAGGAGAGGACCACATTCTCAGTGTATAATCCTTCCTACCCCACCCCAGGCACTGGCCCTCGGACTTGTGTTTCACTCCTCCCAAGACAGTTTCTAGCATCCAGGGCTCTAGATTTCGAAGTTTGCCAAAAAGGGAAGCAGTGGAAATAGGATGTGATAGGCTCTGAAATCCACCTAAAATGTCAGGCTGGGGCAAGTTACTTCCCAAAAGAAAGTTTCTCAAGTGCTACTCATGAGTCAGGCAACTTTTTGCCTTGACTTTAGTATGTGATACCACAAGAGGAAGAACAAAAGGTGCTCGGGTAATAGGCTCCTCCTGGTGTTTGGGACAACTCTATTTTATTCTACTTTTGGTAGCCAGAGGCCGGTAGGAAGCATGCCTCTAGCTCCTAGAAACCAAAGGTCCCAGGATTGTTGTTTGAAGCTTTCACTATAATGATCACATCTTGTGGTGGCAGATCACCAGAAAAACAGGGTCCTAGAGGTTTCCTTAAAATGCAGACTGCCTGGGGCAGGTCTGACCGTTAAGACAAAGCCGCTGGAGGGAGAGGCGCAGAAACCAGCCTGAACCGGAAAAGCAATCCTGATACGTTTAGGAAAGTTGATCTGGTGAGTCAAAGGTGTTTCAGGAGACACCTGAAATCTACCGGTTTACAAGAGGAATCCAAGAAACAGGTGTCCGGGTTCGGGGAACCTCCTAAGGGAGCAAAATGGACAAGCGGGTATCTGTCTCCAAAAAAAAACTTCAAAATATTTCTGTCTCCAGCACGCAGTGGGCCTGCCTTTTAGAAAGTAGGTCTGAGCCTCGCGGCTACTTCATAAACCCGGAGACGGGAATGCTGCCTGGCCCTGGAGCGGGCCGCCGCCTGCGCACTGGGCATGCGCAGGGGGTGGACCGCCAGGTCGGCCGGGCGAGCAGTGACGAGTCCGGAAGCGCTTGCGCGCACCCCTCCGCGCGAGAACTAGTTTTGTTCCGTGTCCCTCGGACCGGAGCCGGTCAGAGAGAACCCCGGGCAGGACCGACTCGACCCCCCGCAGCTCCGCAGCGATGTCCAGCAACAGCTTCGCTTACAATGAGCAGTCGGGAGGAGGGGAGGCGACGGAGCTGGGTCAGGAGGCGACCTCGACCATTTCCCCCTCCGGCGCCTTCGGCCTCTTTAGCAGCGATTTGAAGAAGTGAGGAGAAAGGCTTGGGGGGCAGGGGGCGGGACGGGGAGCTGGGGCGCCCGGGAGAGGGGCGGGCGTTTCCTACCCCTGGGTCTGTTGGGAGTGGTGGGAGTTGTTGGGAGTTGAGATTGAGTGTGTGGAGCGGTCTCTAGTGGTTTTCAAACTTTAGAACCATTTGGAGCGCTTAGATGCCCCCCCCAGAGAACCCTGATTGAGTTTGGACTGAGTTGGACTGGGCTGGGGCACAGGAAACTGAATGTTGAAGAAACGCGTAAAGCTAGTGTAATGGTTGCTTGATCACACCTGGAGAAATTCAGTCACTAGGGTGGAAGAAGTGTTGGGAGTTGAGAGGGAAAGTTGGAGTGTGGCTTATGGGAAACTGTTCTGTGACTCCTGAGTGTTAGCAAGGACGTGTTTTAGGCGCCTTATCAATGAACAAGCTGGTTTATACAGACGCTAAATGGTCTTAGGACAGTGTCTTTTGCGCTATAGACCAAAAAGGGAAAAAACAAAATCTCCCACCAAAAGTGAAAAAAAAAAAAAACCCAAACCAAAAAATAAAACACGCAAAATAATAAGCGTATGAGTAGAGAATATTTAGAGTGTTACCCTGGTCAGGTGGTAAAATTTTTCAAAGTAATAATGTGAATTTTAAAAATGAACGCTAAACAATGAATACTTGGGTTTTTTGATAAGTTATTAGAGTATGTTCAGTTCAGTTCCCCGCCCTCTTTGATTTCTTGGGGAGAGAAAGGGAGTGATTTTAAATTTACAGAATTCTGGGAACTTTGTATTTTCTTGTAATCATCTTTATATTTTTCTTATTTTTCAGCTCTCAGTACTCACTGAGCTTAATAGACTGACACTAGATTTATGCTAAATTAAAGTAACTGTACTGGAGGCTTTGTGGCATCAGATAAATTAAAATTTAATTTTTTTAATTAAATAATTAAAAAAATTTATTTTAGAAGGCATTCTGGAGATTGCTAGTAGTTGAAGTTGGGGTTACATTTTGAGTCTATTAAGCTAACTGAAATCTCTTGTGGAGTGTGTGGAATAGTTTTTTATTGTTGTTTCTTTATTCTCAGGTTAGCAGAGCTTGGAAGTAATATTACTAACTATTCAATAATTTTTCATTTTTCCTTTTGTGCATTTAGATGGTGGATTATTCCAACAAACAGCTTGTTGCATCTCTGCTGTTTTATTAACAGTTTCAACTGTTAAGTTAATGTTTAAGTCTTTAGAGATCTGTTTCACATGAAATATGCTTACAGTTGATTTACTTTTATGGTTTTTGAATTTCTAAAATGTTTTCCTGTTAGAGCCTTTCATTCCTATTTTGTCAGAGTCTCATTTGGTAAAAAAAAAAAAATATGTGGCTTTCAGTATGACCAGTGCTGTCGAGAGGACTGACCATGTTGGATTTAAAATAAAAATAGCTAACATTAATTGAGTACTTGTGCACACTACTTTACATACATGATCTTACTTCGTTCTCCTGACAAACATTTGGCTGAGAGAATGTGGCTAATGGGAAACTATTCTGTGATGCTGAAGTGTCAGGATCAAGGAACAACTCGAAGATACTTCTTTGATTACACTTTGCGGATGAGGAAATGCGTGCACAAGTGGTTAATCTGTGTAAGAACACAAACCAGAACACTGCCCTGCCTGAATTTGAACCCAGGCCATCTAATCTTGGAACCCATTCTCTTGAGCACTTAAATATGCTGCGTACTGTTTAATGAAGTTTGTTATACCTTGCTAGAGAATTCATACAAGTCATTGAAAGTTGAAAGTCGCTCAGTCATGTCCGACTCTTGGGGACCCCATGGACTGTAGCCCACCAGGCTCCACTGTCCATGGGGTTTCCTAGGCAAGAATACTGGTATGGGTAGTCATTTCCTTCTGCAGGGATTCTTCCAACCCAAGGATCGAACCTGGGTCTCTTTGCTTGTAATCATCTTTATATTTTTCTTTTTTTTCAGCTCTCAGTACTCACTGAGCTTAATAGACTGACACTAGATTTATGCTAAATTAAAGTAACTGTACTGGAGGCTTTGTGGCATCAGATAAATTAAAATTTAATTTTTTTAATTAAATAATTAAAAAAATTTATTTTAGAAGGCATTCTGGAGATTGCTAGTAGTTGAAGTTGGGGTTACATTTTGAGTCTATTAAGCTAACTGAAATCTCTTGTGGAGTGTGTGGAATAGTTTTTTATTGTTGTTTCTTTATTCTCAGGTTAGCAGAGCTTGGAAGTAATATTACTAACTATTCAATAATTTTTCATTTTTCCTTTTGTGCATTTAGATGGTGGATTATTCCAACAAACAGCTTGTTGCATCTCTGCTGTTTTATTAACAGTTTCAACTGTTAAGTTAATGTTTAAGTCTTTAGAGATCTGTTTCACATGAAATATGCTTACAGTTGATTTACTTTTAGGGTTTTTTGAATTTCTAAAATGTTTTCCTGTTAGAGCCTTTCATTCCTATTTTGTCAGAGTCTCATTTGGTAAAAAAAAAAAAATATGTGGCTTTCAGTATGACCAGTGCTGTCGAGAGGACTGACCATGTTGGATTTAAAATAAAAATAGCTAACATTAATTGAGTACTTGTGCACACTACTTTACATACATGATCTTACTTCGTTCTCCTGACAAACATTTGGCTGAGAGAATGTGGCTAATGGGAAACTATTCTGTGATGCTGAAGTGTCAGGATCAAGGAACAACTCGAAGATACTTCTTTGATTACACTTTGCGGATGAGGAAATGCGTGCACAAGTGGTTAATCTGTGTAAGAACACAAACCAGAACACTGCCCTGCCTGAATTTGAACCCAGGCCATCTAATCTTGGAACCCATTCTCTTGAGCACTTAAATATGCTGCGTACTGTTTAATGAAGTTTGTTATACCTTGCTAGAGAATTCATACAAGTCATTGAAAGTTGAAAGTCGCTCAGTCATGTCCGACTCTTGGGGACCCCATGGACTGTAGCCCACCAGGCTCCACTGTCCATGGGGTTTCCTAGGCAAGAATACTGGTATGGGTAGTCATTTCCTTCTGCAGGGATTCTTCCAACCCAAGGATCGAACCTGGGTCTCTTTGCTTTGCAGGAAGATTCTTTACTGTCTGGGCCACCAGGAAAGTCATTAAAGGTTTAAAACATTGAATAGTAGTTGTAGACTATGTATGACCTTGAGGCTTTCAGGAATTAGAAACAGTTTGGCCATTAAATTGCAGCCCAGTGGGGTTGTGTAGAAACAGGGAGACCTGTGTTCTGGAACGGGTCGCTTAACCTCTCTTGTGCTTGCATTTATAAAAGGGTGATTCTTGCCTTTTTTAAAAACCCAAATGACAAAATTTATGTAAAAAATAGCTTACCCTGATCCTCTTTTTTTTTTTTTTTTCATTTAAGTATAATTGAAAGGTAACATATTAGTTTCAGGTTATAACATAATGATTCAGTAGGTTTTTTTATATATTGAGAAATTATCACCACAACACGTCTGGTTAACATCTGTCACCATACTTAGTCACATTCTTTTTTTATGGGATAAGGACGATAAAGATTGAATTTCAAGGCAGGTTTTTAATATACAGTACAATATTGTAACTGTAGTCGCTATGCTGTGCATTATATCCCTCAGACTTATTTATTTTATAACTGGAACTTTGTGACTTTGGTTTTCTTCACCTGTTTCACCCACACCTTCTGCTTTCATTTTTGATGATTGACTTTGAAATGGTTTTGAGTTTGCAAAAAAGTTGCAAGAATATTGGGGAGAACTACTCTTGATGCAGATTCACCAATTTTTTAAATAACTGCTGCACTGCTTTATTTTTCTTTCTACACATACACATGCACACTCCTACTCATTATCTCTTCTGATCCATTAGAGAATAGGTTGTGTACGTCATGTCCTTTTTGTAAAGAATTATTTGTGTATTTATTTTAATTGAAGGGTAATTGGTTCACAGAATTTTGTTTTGTCAGAGATTAGCATGAATCAGCCATAGGTATACATACATCCCCTCCCTTGAACATCATGTCCTTTTATCTTCATACTTTAGCATGCTGTTTTAAGAACAAGGGTATTTTTTGACCTACTGTCCATGGGGTTTCCTAAGAAGACTGGTATGGGTAGTCATTTCCTTCTGCAGGGATTCTTCCAACCCAAGGGTCGAACCTCGGTCTCTTTGCTTTGCAGGAAGATTCTTTACTGTCTGGGCCACCAGGAAAGTCATTAAAGGTTTAAAACATTGAATAGTAGTTGTAGACTATGTATGACCTTGAGGCTTTCAGGAATTAGAAACAGTTTGGCCATTAAATTGCAGCCCAGTGGGGTTGTGTAGAAACAGGGAGACCTGTGTTCTGGAACGGGTCGCTTAACCTCTCTTGTGCTTGCATTTATAAAAGGGTGATTCTTGCCTTTTTTAAAAACCCAAATGACAAAATTTATGTAAAAAATAGCTTACCCTGATCCTCTTTTTTTTTTTTTTTTCATTTAAGTATAATTGAAAGGTAACATATTAGTTTCAGGTTATAACATAATGATTCAGTAGGTTTTTTTATATATTGAGAAATTATCACCACAACACGTCTGGTTAACATCTGTCACCATACTTAGTCACATTCTTTTTTTATGGGATAAGGACGATAAAGATTGAATTTCAAGGCAGGTTTTTAATATACAGTACAATATTGTAACTGTAGTCGCTATGCTGTGCATTATATCCCTCAGACTTATTTATTTTATAACTGGAACTTTGTGACTTTGGTTTTCTTCACCTGTTTCACCCACACCTTCTGCTTTCATTTTTGATGATTGACTTTGAAATGGTTTTGAGTTTGCAAAAAAGTTGCAAGAATATTGGGGAGAACTACTCTTGATGCAGATTCACCAATTTTTTAAATAACTGCTGCACTGCTTTATTTTTCTTTCTACACATACACACATGCACACTCCTACTCATTATCTCTTCTGATCCATTAGAGAATAGGTTGTGTACGTCATGTCCTTTTTGTAAAGAATTATTTGTGTATTTATTTTAATTGAAGGGTAATTGGTTCACAGAATTTTGTTTTGTCAGAGATTAGCATGAATCAGCCATAGGTATACATACATCCCCTCCCCCTTGAACATCATGTCCTTTTATCTTCATACTTTAGCATGCTGTTTTAAGAACAAGGGTATTCTTGTTGACCATTATAGTACTGTTATAGTCAGGAAATTTATCATTAGTACAATTTATAGTCTATAATCATGTGTTGTCACTTGTCCCAATAAATAATTTGAATTTTTTTAGCCTTTCTTTTTTCCTCTAGTGCAGAATCAAGTCCAGGATCATGTATTTCACTTAGTTCTCATATCCTCATATCTCTTTAATCACCTTTAATCTGGAATAGTTCCTTAGCCTTTGTCTCACTACCTTGACATTTTTGAAGAATACAAGTCACTTACTTTATAGCATGTTAATCAGCCTGGCGTTGCTGGTGTTTCCTTACATTTTGATTCATATTAAATATCCCAGGCTACAATACTACCTTTTTAGATTGTTGTGTTGGGGGGCATAGGATTCCTGTCTTTATGATGGTGATTTTCCCAGTTAAAGGGTTTTTCAAGGTGGTGCTAATGGTAAAGAACCTGCCTGCCAGTGCAGAAGACATAAAAGATGTGGGTTCCATCCTTGGGTTGGAAGATTCCCTGGAGGAGAGCATGGCAACCCACGTCAGTATTCTTGCCTGGAGAATCCCATGGACAGAGGAGCCTGGTGGTCTACAGTCCGTAAGATCACACAGAGTCAGACAAGACTGAAGCGACTTAGCATGCACGTTTGCATTGGGGACACTTTGAGACCGTACAGATGTTCTGCTCTTCATTAAATTCACCGTCCTCTATACCTAGCAACCGTGTATGGATCAGTCTTGAACCAGTCTTTACCAGAATGTCTGCAAAGTGGTGATACTCTAACCCCTTCCACTGTTGTGTGCTTCGGCCTTGTCCTAAAGCTCTGTGTGCTTTGATCCTTCACTGACCCCCTCCGGGATGTTCAGTCTTTTCTTAGTCACAGGATTATTGATGGCTTTGTTTTCTGAAGTTACTCTTGTTTGTCAGTCTTATTAGTCCCTCCTCTTTAAATAAAACTCAAGTTAGGGAGTTTTAGATCTGCTTTTATGAGAGCAGATTTTATACATCATTTACTGGTTAATCAAGCCTGTGCATTCGATGACTGGTCTCAAGATTTGTGATTTCTTTATTTAAAAATATAGAGGGCTTCCCCTGGTGGTCCAGTGGGTAAGGGAACTGCCTTGCAATGCAAGAGGCACCGGTTCGATCCCTGGCCTGGGAAGATCCCATGTGCCGCGGAGCGGCTGGACCGATGTGTCCAATTACCGAGCCGGAGCTCTGGAGTGCATGCGCCCAGAGCTGGTGCTCTGCGACAACAGAGGCCACTGTGATGGGAGGCCCACAGGAGCCAAAGAACAAAGACGGATGAAAACAGAGAAATGAAAGACCAATAGAAGTGGCCCGCCCATCCCCCTCCCTCCCCACCTCCCAAAAGATAGATAAATAAATAAAAATGTTTAAAAAAAAAAGACAAGAAAAAAAAATAAATAAAATAAAAATATAGAGAATATTTGGCAAGCATTTCCTTTGAGACTGTTGTAGACTTTTATTGCTTTTAGTTTTTTCTTCAGTCATTTTTCTTTTGTCTTCTTTTCTTATTGGAGAATAATTGCTTTACAGTGTTGAAGTGATCTCTTCCGTAATCAGCACATATCTGTCACAATTATAAGTATATATCTTCCTCCTGCGCCTTTCCCATCGCTTCAGGTCATCACAGAGCACCTGGCTGGGCTCCCTGTGTTACACAGATGCTTCCTGATAGTTATCTGTTTTACAGATGATAGTATATGTATATGTCAATGCTACTTTCTCAGTTGTTCCTAGCCTCTCTTTCCCTCCTTGTGTTCACAAGTCTGTTCTCTACATGAGTCTCCATTTCTTCTCTGTAAATAAATTTATCAGGAGTATTTTTCTAGATTACATATATATGTGCTAATGTATGGTATTTGTTTTTCCAGCTTACTTCACTCATTATAACAGGCTTTAGGTTCATCCACTACAGTTGACTCATTCGTTCCTTCTTATGGCTGAGTAATACTCCATTTTATATATATATACATACATACCATAATTTATTTATCCATTCATCTATCAGTGGACATCTAAGTTACCTCCATCCCCTGGCTACTGTAAATAGTGCTGCAATGAACATTATCTTTATCTTAAAATTAGGGGCTTTCCCTTGGTTTGGTCCAGTGGCAAGATTTGTGATTTCTTTATTTAAAATATAGAGGGCTTCCCCTGGTGGTCCAGTGGGTAAGGGAACTGCCTTGCAATGCAAGAGGCACCGGTTCGATCCCTGGCCTGGGAAGATCCCATGTGCCGCGGAGCGGCTGGACCGATGTGTCCAATTACCGAGCCGGAGCTCTGGAGTGCATGCGCCCAGAGCTGGTGCTCTGCGACAACAGAGGCCACTGTGATGGGAGGCCCACAGGAGCCAAAGAACAAAGACGGATGAAAACAGAGAAATGAAAGACCAATAGAAGTGGCCCGCCCATCCCCCTCCCTCCCCACCTCCCAAAAGATAGATAAATAAATAAAAATGTTTAAAAAAAAAAGACAAGAAAAAAAAATAAATAAAATAAAAATATAGAGAATATTTGGCAAGCATTTCCTTTGAGACTGTTGTAGACTTTTATTGCTTTTAGTTTTTTCTTCAGTCATTTTTCTTTTGTCTTCTTTTCTTATTGGAGAATAATTGCTTTACAGTGTTGAAGTGATCTCTTCCGTAATCAGCACATATCTGTCACAATTATAAGTATATATCTTCCTCCTGCGCCTTTCCCATCGCTTCAGGTCATCACAGAGCACCTGGCTGGGCTCCCTGTGTTACACAGATGCTTCCTGATAGTTATCTGTTTTACAGATGATAGTATATGTATATGTCAATGCTACTTTCTCAGTTGTTCCTAGCCTCTCTTTCCCTCCTTGTGTTCACAAGTCTGTTCTCTACATGAGTCTCCATTTCTTCTCTGTAAATAAATTTATCAGGAGTATTTTTCTAGATTACATATATATGTGCTAATGTATGGTATTTGTTTTTCCAGCTTACTTCACTCATTATAACAGGCTTTAGGTTCATCCACTACAGTTGACTCATTCGTTCCTTCTTATGGCTGAGTAATACTCCATTTTATATATATATACATACATACCATAATTTATTTATCCATTCATCTATCAGTGGACATCTAAGTTACCTCCATCCCCTGGCTACTGTAAATAGTGCTGCAATGAACATTGGGGAACATGTGTCTCTTAGAATTGTGATTTTTCTCAGGGTATACATCCAGTAGTGGGATTGCTGGGTCATATGGTAGTTTTATTCCTATTTTGTTAAGGAATCTCCAAACTCTTCTCCATAGTGGCTGTACCACTTTACATTCCCACCAAGGGTACAGTAGGGTCTCCTCTTCTCCACATCCTCTTCAGCATTTATTATCTGTAGTTTTTTGATGATGGCATTCTGATTGATGTTAGGTGTTTTCTTTTGTCTTAAACTCTTATTTTAACCAATTTTGCTGTCTGTATATAAAGTAATTAATAAGTACTAATTGTTTCCAGGTTAAGCATTTAATTAAGAGTTAATTTCTAGAAAGAAACAGACAATACTAATTAGCTTTTCTTAATAATGGTTAAACTACTAAATTTCTGAATCTCTTTTTGAGAACATCACAGTGTATTAGAGCATTGGACCTAGAGTGAGAAGACCTGGATTTAAGTTGATATTTTCCGCTTGTGGCAATGTTTCTTTGTTCAGGTTGCTTGATGTCTTCAAACTTCAGTGCCCTTAAAGAGGGTATGATAATCCTTGCCTATTTTGTAAGTTTTTCACAAGATGTTGAAAGTGATTTCTGAGTGGGTATAGTAACTAACACTATTTGGAAAAGTTGTTGAAAGCTTCAGTGAAGTGGTAGTATGTTAGGTCATAAAGCCTGCGAAGATTTTCGCCAGGTGGAGAACAGGGGGAGTTCTCCAGGCGAAGTATACTGAAATCAGGAGGGCTGCCAAAGAAAATGCATTTTTGGATGAAATATAGATTAAAGCATCAACATTTAGAATGGTGGGTAGTAATTAAAGTATGAGAATGGATAAAATCACCCAGGAAGAACTTTTCTTGTTAGGAGAGGAGGCCTTTTAGATAAAACCATAGGGAACACCAACAATTAAGATGTGAATGGATGAAGACCTAGGGAAAGAGTGTGCAGAGGGCTAGGAAACCAGAGGAAGGTTAAAAAAGAAAAGGAAGCTGAGAAGAAAGAGGAACTGGTTAAAACTGTTACCCACTGCAGAGAGAAGGCACATAGAATGAAGGCTAAAAAGAGACCATTGGATCTAACAAGTAAAAAGGGAACCAAGGTAGCATCTTTTAGTCCCTGCTGAATTTGGGTGGTCTTTTCATGTGTTTAGAGCTAACCTAATCAGCTCTAACCTAAACAGAGACTGCTTGCTTTTCTGTTGTCTTACTAGTATAGTATAGTATGATATAATTAGTATGTCAGTGTATTTGCATTGCAGATGGTAAAGCCCAGCTTACTTTTTCAAATGTTATTTATTGTCAGCTTTAGAGTATCTATGAAGTGTTTCTCAGTGGAGGCCGCTAGGAATTTTATGTGAGTCTCTGGTTTGTGTACAGTACGGCAGGCTGCAGTCCTTAGGGCCGTAGACCGTCGACGGCTGAGCAACAGACTGCAGATCTCTCTCTGTCTCTCCTGCCTTTTCTCTCTTTCAGTGCTTCTAATGAGAGTAACCTTTTTTATAGGGATGTTCTTGAGTTTATCAAAAATAAGGATATATCAGTCCTGTTGAACAAGAAAATGCAGAGGGCTGCAAATAAAATAATTTATTTGAAGGTCTTAAGAATTGCAGTTCAAGGTTGCACAGTGAAAGAAAGTCCAAGGGCTTGTAAAGACAAAAGCCACAAGGTGGTGGTTATCTGGCAAGAATTAGAGCTGGCCATGATGCAAGGAAGTATTTGCCTTTAAAGAACAGGCTGTCATGGGTTACTTTAGGGTAAAGGTTGGATGAATATTTTGAGTTTCTGGACCATTGGGCACATATTCAGGGGTAGTTCTCCAGGCGAAGTATACTGAAATCAGGAGGGCTGCCAAAGAAAATGCATTTTTGGATGAAATATAGATTAAAGCATCAACATTTAGAATGGTGGGTAGTAATTAAAGTATGAGAATGGATAAAATCACCCAGGAAGAACTTTTCTTGTTAGGAGAGGAGGCCTTTTAGATAAAACCATAGGGAACACCAACAATTAAGATGTGAATGGATGAAGACCTAGGGAAAGAGTGTGCAGAGGGCTAGGAAACCAGAGGAAGGTTAAAAAAGAAAAGGAAGCTGAGAAGAAAGAGGAACTGGTTAAAACTGTTACCCACTGCAGAGAGAAGGCACATAGAATGAAGGCTAAAAAGAGACCATTGGATCTAACAAGTAAAAGGTAACCAAGGTAGCATCTTTTAGTCCCTGCTGAATTTGGGTGGTCTTTTCATGTGTTTAGAGCTAACCTAATCAGCTCTAACCTAAACAGAGACTGCTTGCTTTTCTGTTGTCTTACTAGTATAGTATAGTATGATATAATTAGTATGTCAGTGTATTTGCATTGCAGATGGTAAAGCCCAGCTTACTTTTTCAAATGTTATTTATTGTCAGCTTTAGAGTATCTATGAAGTGTTTCTCAGTGGAGGCCGCTAGGAATTTTATGTGAGTCTCTGGTTTGTGTACAGTACGGCAGGCTGCAGTCCTTAGGGCCGTAGACCGTCGACGGCTGAGCAACAGACTGCAGATCTCTCTCTGTCTCTCCTGCCTTTTCTCTCTTTCAGTGCTTCTAATGAGAGTAACCTTTTTTATAGGGATGTTCTTGAGTTTATCAAAAATAAGGATATATCAGTCCTGTTGAACAAGAAAATGCAGAGGGCTGCAAATAAAATAATTTATTTGAAGGTCTTAAGAATTGCAGTTCAAGGTTGCACAGTGAAAGAAAGTCCAAGGGCTTGTAAAGACAAAAGCCACAAGGTGGTGGTTATCTGGCAAGAATTAGAGCTGGCCATGATGCAAGGAAGTATTTGCCTTTAAAGAACAGGCTGTCATGGGTTACTTTAGGGTAAAGGTTGGATGAATATTTTGAGTTTCTGGACCATTGGGCACATATTCTGGATACCTCCGTTAAGATAATAAGTGATCAAAGTTCACATTCCATCTGGCCTTAAGTCACAGTTGCTCAGTGGCCTCCCGGCTCCGTCTCAGAGAGCTCCCCAGCGGCGCTGACAACTGTTTTGACTTTTCTTTTACAGCCACAGATGTCAGTTATTAATAGTAACACTATTTTGTTTCTTTTTATTTGTTTTGTGTGTTTTTTCCAGTTTTGTTGAGATGCAATTGCTATACAGCACTGTATGAGTTTAAGGTATACAACATCATGGTTTGACTTGCATACATCATGACATTATTGCCACAGTAAATTTAGTGAACATCCATCTTCTCATGTAGATACCGCGTTAAAGAAATGGAAAATAATTTTTGTCCCTTGTGACAAGATCTCAGGATTTGCTTAACAATTTTCACTTATAGCAGCGTTTAGTTATATTATCATGTTGTATAGTACATTCCCACTTGTAAGATAAAGTACTTATAACTAGAAGTTGGTACATTTTGACTCTCTTTATTCCATTCCCCTGCCCCCCAGTCTCCCTAATTGTAACCACAAGTCTCGTGTCTTTTTCTGTGAGTTGGCATGTTTGTTTTTGATGAATAATTGACCTTTAACACACTACATAAGTTCTTGGTACACAGCATAGTGGTTCAGTATTTCTGTACATTTCCAAATGATCACCGTAGTAAGTCTAGCTTTTAGCACTTACCAAAGATACTACATGTCTATTGACTGTTTTCTCCAGACTGTAGATTTCATTTCCTGTGACGCATTTATTTTGTAAGTGAATTTTGTACACCTATTCCCTCTTCCCCCCGAAACCACCTGTTTGTTCTCTGTATCTGTGACTCTGTATCTGTTTAGGTGTGTTTGTTCATTTGTTTCTTTTAGATTCCATGTATATTTTTCTCTGTCTTGACTTAATTCTCTTAGCATAATACTCTCTGGTCATGTTGTAGAAAATGGCAAGATTTCGTTCTTTTTAATGGATGAATAATATTCCATTGTGTGTATTATGGGTTTGTATGTGTATGCCATGTATTCTTTATCCATTCATCTATCAGTTGACACTTAGGATGCTTCCATATCTTGGCTATTGTAAATAATGCTGCAGTGAACTTATAGTGCATGTATCTTTTCAAATTAGTGTTTTTGTTTTCTTTGGGTAAGTACTCAGTGGTGGAATTGCTAGGTAATATGATAGCTGGTTTTGATTTTTTGAGGAACCTCCATACCCTTGTGGCTGCAGCAATTTACAGTCCTATCAAGAGTGTAAAATAGTTCCATTTTCCTCCACATCTTTGCCAGTTTTAATTTGAGTATTGTGGTTTTTCTGATAATGAATTGTATGTGCTGTTTATATATTTTGGACATTAATCCCTTGTCACTAATAACATTTTCTCTCATTCCATAGATTGTCTCTTTGTTTTGTTGTTGGTTCTCTTTGCTGTGCAAAAACTTTTAATTAGATTCCATTTATTTACTTTTGCTTTTATTTCTTTTGTCCTAGGAGACAGGTCCAAAAAAATACTGTTACGATTTATGTCAAAGAATATTCTGGCTATGTCTTTTTCTACGCGTTTTAGGGTTTCAGGTCTTACATCTAGGTCTTTAATCCATTTTGAGTCTATTTATTTATTTTGGCCACTTCTGTTGGTCTTTCATTTTTATCTTCATTCATCTTTGTTCTTTGGCCCGTGTGGGCCTCCCACCGCAGCGGCCTCTCTCGCTGCAGAACACCGTCTCTGGACACACGCGCTCCAGAGCTCCGGCTCGGGAGTTGGATACAATGGTCAAGCCACTCCGTGGCATGTGGGATCTTCCTGAGACCCGGGATCGAACTGGTGCCCCTTGCACTGCAACGCGGTGTTCTTACCCACTGGACTACCAGGGAAGCCCGAGTTTATTTTTATGTATGTTGTGAGGTAATGTTCTAACCTCAGCTTTTATATGCAGCTTGTTGAAGAGACTGTCTTTTCTATGTTGTACCTTAAACTCTTTGTTGGTGTTAGCCTATAGGTTAAGGTGCCAGGCTCCAGGGAGTCCTGGAGCTGGTGCCTGACTGCTGGTGGGTGGGCTGGTCCTCACACAGCTGATTGTCCCAGGTCTGGTCTCCCTGCTGTGGTGGATGAGTCTGGGTCCAAGGCTGTTGCTGGCCTGCTGGTGGGTGGAGTCGGTGGGATTGACGGGTCGCTGGACCCCGGGCTCTTGCTTGCCTCTTGGTGAGTGGGCTGGATCCTGAGACTTCTGATAGACAGGGCTGGGCCCTGGGGTGGCTGGGGGCTCAGGGGGTCCTGTGGCAGCTGGCCCATTGGTGGGCAGGACTGGTCCTTCCAGCTCCTGCTGGTCTAGAGTGTTTCAGGACTGGTGCCCACAGGCTGGGGGGTGGGCTGGTCCTGGCACGAGTAAACTAGAAGAGGATTCCAGAGAGACACTTGCCATCACCAGTGTCCTTGAGAAACGAGCTCCTCCAGCTAGCTGTCTCCAGATGCCTCTGCCTCTTTGGGAATCTTTCCAAGATCAGCAAGTTGGTCTGACCTGGGTTCCTTTCAGATTACCGCTTCCGCCTTGGGGCCTGGAGCATGTGAGATTTTTTTGCGTGTGTGTCTTTCTAAGAGTGGTGTGTGTGCACGTGACCTGCCTGCTTAGTCGGGACTGTACACCGCCAGGCAAAAAAACAGCTTCTCCAAGCAAGAATACTGGAATGGGTTGCCATTTCTTTCTCCAGGGGATCTTCCAGACCTAGAGATGGAACCCGCAGCTTTCTGTGTCGCCTGTGTTGCAGGCAGATTCTTTGCTGCTGAGCTATCAGGGAATGGAGTCTCAAAAAGTATTTAGTATCTCTACAAAATGAAAAAAAAAAAAAAAAAACACCTAGAATATTGTATTGAGAGATCTTTCTTTCACATATTTGCCCAATATTAGATAGTATAGTTTATGTGTAGCAAAGTGTTTTGCTCTTAACTTTGCACCATAAATATTTTAGGTCTTTTACTCAATGAATGATTCAGATTCTACTGAATCATTAGCCAGTTAAAAAATAAAGCGTGACCCGATTCTCTGGATGTTATACAGAAGGAAAACCTAACCTGGTATCCCTGTTAATGTATTATTGCATCACAGTGAAGGTCCAGAGCAACCATTTTCTTTATGTCATTGCTTGAGATTTTGTTGTGCTTAGGATTAATTGACTTGGAATTGTCACATAGGTGTTGAATGCATTTTACAGTCAAGATTGAAGTGTATGCCTTTCTTTAAATAGCATTTTTATTTGCAAATTTGAGATTATACCATAAATTCTTCTGTGTTTTCAGCAAAAAAATATGAAACAACTATATGGTTTTTATCTTAAGTTACTCAAATAAGGCTAATGTGAACTAATGCAAGTAATACAAGTATATAATTAGTGTGAGATTGTATAGTAATTCTCAACTTTTCAGTGTGATATACTGTATTATTGATATTATTACTGTAAGCTCCACCCCCCCCCCATGAACAGTGTATTTTAATGTGAAGTTGGCCCACTGAGTTTTGTTTGTTTATTTTTTTGACTTTTTATTTTGTATTTGGGTATAGCCAGTTAAAAGTGTTGTGATAGATTTGGGTGAATAGCATAGGGACTCAGCCATACATATACATGTATCTAGAAGGCTTTTATTTTTGTAAACAGTCATCTACTGAAGAAAATGGACGTGCTGAAATTTTGAAATGTCAAACACAGTTTGAGATGCTGAAAATGTTGGAACTCTCAGTCATTAGCATATTATGAAGAAGCATAGGCTCATTGTGAATGCTTTCTCTTGTGCCTAGGAATTCAGTATTGCTGATATGAAAATACTCCATTAGTAACTTTCATAGCATACTTTTGTCCTTGTCATCATCTTGTATTTCTGAAGATTTAATTCTCTTGAGTTCTGATAACTCCAGTTTTGGTAATTGTTGTATCTTGTTAATTTTGTTTAGCTCGGTGGAATTTATGGCCACTCGATCTAGTTATGGAGACGTTAACAGTGTATTTGCCATGCTGTACATGTAAATTGGACACAAATGTTTTTGTTTACTAGGAACATATAAAATATAAGGCAATTTCAGTGCTTTAATTTAATTTGGCTACACTGCATGGATTGTGGGATCTTTCTTCCTTGCCCAGGGATTGAACCCTGGCCATAGAAGTGAAAGCACTGGGTCCTAACCACTGGCCCACCAGGAAACTCACGATTTCAGTTTTTTTATTGACCTTTCGCTAAGTAAATGTCATTTGTTCCAAGATGGCTGTTAACCAGAGAATGGTATTAACAGTGCATTCCTGGGTAGATGAACTGGTTGTTTTTGTCTTCACATAAGCAAGACTGTTAGTTGTACAGAGAGCTCACTATTCAGATTAAGGATTGTCACTTTTAGTGG
Organism: Tragulus kanchil; assembly: GCA_022376925.1. Classification (NCBI taxonomy): domain Eukaryota; kingdom Metazoa; phylum Chordata; class Mammalia; order Artiodactyla; family Tragulidae; genus Tragulus; species Tragulus kanchil. The sequence continues at coordinate 99,963,397 of JAIOJX010000004.1, read as the reverse complement.
TGCAGTAGGGTTCCTATACTTTAATTCTTGAGATATCATTCAAATCAAATAAATTTTACCTCAGTGAGCAAAAAAAGTGATGAAATACTGCAGAGTCCTACTTTCCAACAGAGTATCACAGTGTTCCATTTTATTTGCTGAGCTTGCATTTCTTCTTGGAGGAGAGTCAGTTTGGACTTTTAGTTTATCTTAAGTATGCAACCAAGAAAGTAGTCATCCTTTGATATAGAAAATGTTATTTTAAGATCACTGATTTTGTGAAATTCAAGGAGAAAATCTGGAATATTTCAATTCAGGCCTTAAATCCCAAGATGTGAGATATTATTTCTAAACATATTTGGGATTTAAGGTAACATTTCTAGAACTGAATGTGTAAAACCAAAAAGATTAGACAGATGGTGGATTGAAATGTTCTTTTTTACTGAGGAAAAGTTACAAATGCTCATGGAATGACAAATGTTTTATAGTGAAATAATTTGACAGCATTGCAATTGTGAATATAAATGAACTACTGATGAAAACAAATTGCCTGCAGTCCAAATTCAAAATTTAAAGTGAAGAGCCCAAAGTAGAATAATCAGGAAGGAAATGATTTTCCTATATTTCACATTATTATGAATAACATTCTTTGGTTTGTGTACTTAGGGAAGGCTTATTTAGCATGTCAGCTGGAAAGAGTTCATAGATCTCCAAAAGTGAACAATTTATAGTCAGTGTCTGTTTATTGATGGGATGATTACTTGTATTGCTGATAGGAACTGACCTAATTAGAAGGCCAGTGTCTCTAATCTTGCAGCTGAGTAAGGTAGCATGCCAGCTGGATAAGCGAGAAGCTTATGAATGAGGCTGGTCCCAAGATCATGGGTTGGCAGAGCTTTTACTCTCGGACCAGGTTCCTTCAAGTTTCTTAAAGCCTAAGTTAAGGATGTGGTCATGAAGAATGAGAGAGAAATTTAGTTCGATGGGGGCAGAGAGGTAGGAGGAAGAATAGAAGGTTGGGGGCCAGATTGTATAGGGCCTTGTAAGGACTTTGGATTTTATTCTTGAGTGTAGAGAAGCCATTGGAAGGTTTTGAGCAGAATGGGCATATAGAAGGCAGTTAGTAGCTACTAAGTTACTTATTATTACTTTTTCAAAAAGGTTATGGTCTGTTGAATACTTGGGACCTTTTTATTCATTTCCAGTTTTTTATTCTATAACTAAAAAAGTATAGAAGCAACTTATGGATTTAACAAATAGGAGTGTCTTCTTATGCTCAGTACTGTTCTTGACGCTGGGGATTAGTCGGTGGACATAATACCTGCTTTCATAGTGTATATATTACAATCAGAAGAAGACAGGCAATAAACAAGAGAGTATAGGTCATTTGATGACAAAGAATGCTGTAGAGAAAAATAAGGCAGGCAGAGAGGATATAGAGTTGAGATGTTGGTTGGGTTGAATTTGAAATAGCAGGTTTAAGAGAAAGATATTTAGAATACCTGGAGTAGGTGAGGGAGTGACATGCAGATGTCTGGGGAGAGGTATTGAGTCAGGAGGAATTGTACTCAAGCCCTGAGGCAGGAGAATTTCTGATCTGGGAGCATCAACAGAGAGGCCAGGATGGCTGGATATAGTGAATGAAGGAAGAGGAGGGAGTTAGTAGATGCAGAGGTCAGAGAGAGAAGGGCCAGATTGTGTAGGACTTTTGTACATCATTGTAGGACTTGGATTTTACTCTGTGCTAGAAGGAAGCCATTGGAAGATTTTGAACAGAACGTTTTTAATGTGTTACTTTGTCTCCTGAACTTGGAATAGACTTTTCGCCAAAATAGTCAGAAGCATTTTGCCTAAACAGTTGGAAGTTTGGGATTGCTATCAACTAAAATGCAGAGGATTATACAAAGATTAACTTTTTAAAAAGGGGAGATGTTTGGGAGCTTGAGCATGTTTAGTTTGAGATACCTATTAGGCGTCTGAGTGGAGATATTAAATAAGCAGTTGGATACATGAGTCTGGAGCTTAGGGTAGAGTTAGGCTAGAGATACAATTTTGGGAGCCATAAGGTTATATTGTTGCTTTTTTTGTCGCTAAGTTGTGTCGAACATTTTTGCGACCCCATTGAAGTAACCCAACAGGCTCCTCTGTCTATGGGATTCTCCAGCAAGAATACTGGACTGGGTTGCCACTTCCTTCTCCAGGGCTTCTTCCTGACCCAGGGGATTGAACTCGTGTCTCCTGCATTGGCAGGTAGATTTTTTTTCTATGAGCCACCTGGAGAGCCCACCATAAGGTTATAAAGGCTATTAAGTACTTTGATTGAATAAGATACCAAGGGAATGAAAAGCAGAAAGAGTGGTAATCTCTGGGAGTATTCCTGGAGCAGTTGTACCAAGTAGTACCAATAGGGTCAAGTGAGGTGAGTAAGTGACAAGAAGGTTTTGGATTTGTTGGTTTGGAGGTCTTCGGTGATCTGACAAGCAGGTCTGGTGCATTGGTGGGGCTAAAAGCCTGACTGGTATAGGTTCAAGAGAGAAAGGAGAATTGTATATGGCAAATATAGGAGCAAAGAAATGGAATGATACCTGGAAGCAAATGTTAGGTTAGGTTAAAGGGATTTTTTTTTTTTAAGATGGGAGAAATTATATCAACTTTTTTGCTAATGGAATCATCTCATGAAGAAGAAAGGAGTAAATGAATGATGCAACAGGGAAAAGATAATCACTGGACAGATTTTCCTCATTCCTTACAGAAAATTTTAAAAACACAGATTAGTTAAATAACAAGTCTACTTGTAATGCACGTACAAGAATCATACATAATAAGCACAATTACTGTTACTACTGTTTTACTGTTATTACTTACAATTAGTGTTACAACTACTGTATTACTGTTATTACTTAACATTGTTAAGATAAATTGAGCTTTTTAAAAGTTTTGTTTTTAAGATCATGTACTTTCTCAACTTAAAATTTAAGAATCATTATTTTTCACATTAACCATTGCTTTATGTTTTTAATTTTCAAATTATTGTTAAATTTGACATTATTTTTCTTAATTATATTTCATAGATACTTGGAACTACAGAATTATATAAAGTGTTTTTAATGTATACTATGTAAAAATAAATGAAGTTAATACGTACTACGCCAGTTCTATGTGGTGATCAAGGATTTGGGAATCATTATAGAAAGTATAAAGAAATTAAAAAATAGGTTTGTTTTAGACTTTTGTTTAAGCTTCAGTCTTGCTCTTTTGTTTTAAAGTCTTGCTCTTTTGTTTTAAAGTTCTGTTCTTTGAGAAGGAGTACATTTTTCCTAAAAGAAGAGAGACATACATGTTTTCCTTTAACAGAAACTGATAGAGGGTTTCAAGGAGTTAAGTGGCCAGCAGTGCCAGCTGCTAGCGAATAGCCCAGTAGCCCAGTAAACTAAAATCAGAGGTTGGGTTTCTTGAATTTAGAGATAAGGCAGTTGTTGGTGATCCTGGTGGTAATAGCAGTGTTGGGGAGATCAGATAGCAGAGGATTGACCAATGGTCAGAAGTGAGTAAGGGAGGACTGCTTCTCCAAAAAACTTTGGCTTTCTGGGGAAGAGATAAGGGCTCTTATGTATTTGAGAATAGATTGAGGGGAGGAAAGAATATACATAGTTGTCTGTGACTGAGTAATTGTATTTTTCACTAGATTTAGTCAAATTCTGTCAGAAATCTCTTCTTGGAGATATCTTTGATTGTTGAAAAGGTCACTGTAATATTGGCCCAGAATAATGTGAGCAGTTAGACAACTGAAAAAGGAATACAGATGGCTGTTGCACTGGTAATCAAAGGAATGCAAGCATTCTTACGCTTTATTTTATGAAGAGTGTAGTTTTTGTTATATTTTTATTTGGCAAAAAAAAGTGGGTTACCCTGGGTCTTTACTCAGAATTTTTGTTGAGATTTTACGTAAGTCTTGATATCTAGAAATCTGAATATTGAGCTCAGAGCCTTCGGGGCAATGAGAATTTTACAAACATTTTTTATTTACTTTGATAAAATACTTAACATTACATGTTGTAGAAATTCTAGGGCCAATTGAAAGTTAATTAGAGACTTCCCTGACCGTCCAGTGGTTGAGACTTTACCTTCCAATACGAGGGGTGCATGTTTGATCCTGATCAGAGAGCTAAGATTCCACATGCCTCCTGGCCAAAAACCAAAACATAAAACAGAAATCATATTGTAACAAATTCAATAGAAACTTTAAAAATGGTCCTCATCAAAAAAAAAAAAATCTCAAAAAATAGTAAATAAAGTTAAAAGTACAGTGTTCTTATATTTTCTGCATGTCTGTCAGTATCAGCAGTTACAGAATAACAGATTGGTTTCCCTAGAGTGATTGGATATTTGAGCATTTCTTTAAAGAGAAAATGTAGTTGAGTTCTTGGTTCTTGGGACCATCTTTCTTGGTACCTCATACAGTATTTAACAAATGATGGATAATCGTGACCACAGATGATCTCCCTCTTCTTTTCTTTAGCATTTTCAGTATTTTAAAATTTTTCATTAATGTGGTAAAAATTATAAAAATTTTCAGTATAATTTGGTCAATATCATATGTTGTATGCAGAGCGGCATTGGAGAAGCAGACATAGAGAATAGATTCATGGTAATTGGAGGTGGGAGGAATGGATGAGAAGTTTGGAAAAAGTCATGTGGAAACCTGTACTACCAGATATAAAAGGGACAATCATTGAGAATATGCTGTAAGACTAAGGGAATTTATATGGGGGCAACAACCTGGAGGGGGTGGGGGAGGATCTAGAGGAGGGTTCACATGGGACAGATTGGATTTATGTATAGCTGTAGACAACAGAACTCTGTAAAAGTAACATAAAAAAATTTAAACCCACATGTGGAAATAAATTAAGCTTTTGAAAATTACAATAGTTTTTTCCAACAGATGGCAGAATTTAAAATAATCATGTAAGCTTAAGTGATTTGCATTTTTAGATGTTTTTTCCTGTCAAGTAGGAAATTATAAGACTTATTTCTGTTTCTAGGCCTACATTGCCTTCATCAGGAGACTTGACAGCGATATGTGACTTTTTAAAAAACTGTAATTAAAAAATACATAACATAAAATTTACCATCTTAGCCATTTTTATGTATATAGTTCATTAGTGTTAAGTATACTCACTTTGTTGTCCAACAGATCCCAGAACTGTTTCATCTTGTAACAGTGCCAGGAGGCATTTTAAAAACTGAATTTTTTACTGAGATTTTCAAGTGCTTCAGGGACAAAGCTTATCTAAGAAAGAGATTGCATATTGGTTTCCTCAATTCCCTATCCAGAAGGTTGATCCAAACTCATCAGATGGAAAACTTGCCTTCTGTGGCCTTGGAAAGTTTTTTTTTTTTTCTTTTTAAGGATTTAAAAATTAATCTAGCTTTGAATTGGCATATCTTATTAACATAGTAGTAGAAAACTTATATTTATTCTGCTATAGTTTATGAGTTTCTTGGAGGGAAAACCTAATCCTAATACACTGGATGCACATGCGGACTCTCTGGCACGGCTGTATTTATGCCCATCTGCTCCTGTGGCACCATGCCCATTGTGACAGTGGCGTGCCAGTAGCAGTGAGGCATGCGAGCCAACAAAGATGAATTGTTTGGATGAAATACACTCTTCTAAAATACTAATTAATTTTAAGCTGATGAATCTACATGAGATAACGTTAACCAAATACAGTCAAAGTAATGTCAGTGAAAATAAAATTTATTTTGACTTATACAGAAGTATATCACAGATGCTTTAGACTACTATGGAGAATAGTTAGAATTAGTGTTTATTGTGGTTCCAGTGATTAATTTTGTTTTCATAAAAATTTTTAATTTAAGAGAAAAAGGACTGCAACAGTTTTCTTGTAGTTGATTATAAAAACTAGGGAAATATTGTGGATTTTATACTTATTTTATAGTTCTTGAAACATTTTCTTAATATACTAAACTTTAGAAGTTTATAACAATGTGGTAAATGGGAAGAATGTTGGAATTCAAAACAAGATTGAAGTTTAATTCCTTGCTCTGCTGTCCCCTAATTCTCTGGTGGTACACCTAAAAATTGTGTTTAGAACGTCTTACATGTTGTGTAATTTTCTACTTGCACGTTGCCTTTATAGTCTCTGAGCTTTAGTTTCCTTATCAGTTAAATGGTGATAGCCCCACATACTTCCTAGAGACTCTGTGATGCTAGACTAAATAAATAATATTATAAGTTCTAGAAAACAATACCACTATCAGGTAGCTGAATAAGTTGATTATATCTTATAAATGTAAAGCATATTAGTAATAGAGAAAACTTATAACTTCCCTGTTCCTTTACCCCCCTGAGATAACCACAATGAAAATGTTCTTGTGTATCCTTCTAGAAAAAATTTTTAAACCAGATGATAATATATATGCCCTATTCTTTATTTTGCTTTTCTTTTAATATATTTTGAGTAACTGTCCATATCATCAGTATGTGACTAGTTCAGTCTTTTTAAATTATTATGTGATTTTCCCAGTATTCTTTTTATTTAAGTAGTTCTCTTTTTGAAGAGCATTTGGTTGATGTATTGCACTTTTTTATTGAGTATAAGAAATACTGTAACAATTTTTTTGCATATTTTTGTGAATTTATTTACAGAAAAATTCCTACAGATAGAGTTGTAGATCAAAGGTTATTCATTTTCAGTTAGGATCTTATTTTCAATTAGATCTTATTAAATTACCTGCCAGATGAGTCAGATAATTTAGTGGAGGTTTTCTTCCTCTCCTAACAATAACAATAGAGTCTATTTGCCTTACACCTTTGCTAATACTGGGTGCCATCAAGTTTCATAATATTTTCCAGCCTTATAGGTTCAAAATGTTATTACACTGAGTGTTTATAGTTGTCAGTGTGTTATATCTTTTCCCTCATATTTATTGGTTTATTCTCTCAACGAAATATTTTTATATGTCCTTTTGTCTATTTCCCTGTTGGATCAGCTCTTATTAATAGCTAAGGACCGGGCTTCCCTGGTGGTCCAGTGGGTAAGGACACAGCCTTGCAGTGCAAGGGGCGCCAGTTCGATCCCTGGCCTGGGAAGATCCCACGTGCCGCGGAGCGGCTGGACTGATGTGTCCAATTACCAAGCCGGAGCTCTGGAGCACATGCGCCCAGAGCCGGTACTCTGCGACAACAGAGGCCACCGTGATGGGAGGCCCACATGGGCCAAAGAACAAAGATGGATGAAAAAATAGACAAGTGAAAGACCAATGGAAGCGGCCCACCCGCCCCCTCACCCTTGACCCCACCCCCCAATAAATAAATAAATAAATGTTAAAAAAAAAAAAAAAAGTTAAGGACCGACCCACCTACTAGAATAGTGGAACTAAAAAGAAAAATGAACACTTGGGACCTCATGAAACTTAAAAGCTTTTGTACAGCAAAAGAAATCACAAAAAAGTTGAAAAGACAGCCCACAGAATGGGAGAAAATCATAGCAAATGAAACAGACAAAGAATTAATCTCCAAAATCTACAAGCAACTCAGACAACTCAGCACTGGAAAAACAAACAACCCAATCAAAAAATGGGAAAAGGACCTAAACAGACACGTCTCCAAAGAGGACATACAGATGGCCCAAAAGCACATGAAACGATGCTCAACTTCACTTATAATTAGAGAAGTAGTTCTCTTTTGAAGAGCATTTGGTTGATGTATTGCAAAGGAAATACTGTAACAATTTTTGCATATTTGTGTGAATTTATTTACAGAAAAATTCCTACAGATAGAGTTGTAGATCAAAGGTTATTCATTTTCAGTTAGGATCTTATTTTCAATTAGATCTTATTAAATTACCTGCCAGATGAGTCAGATAATTTAGTGGAGGTTTTCTTCCTCTCCTAACAATAACAATAGAGTCTATTTGCCTTACACCTTTGCTAATACTGGGTGCCATCAAGTTTCATAATATTTTCCAGCCTTATAGGTTCAAAATGTTATTACACTGAGTGTTTATAGTTGTCAGTGTGTTATATCTTTTCCCTCATATTTATTGGTTTATTCTCTCAACGAAATATTTTTATATGTCCTTTTGTCTATTTCCCTGTTGGATCAGCTCTTATTAATAGCTAAGGACCGGGCTTCCCTGGTGGTCCAGTGGGTAAGGACACAGCCTTGCAGTGCAAGGGGCGCCAGTTCGATCCCTGGCCTGGGAAGATCCCACGTGCCGCGGAGCGGCTGGACTGATGTGTCCAATTACCAAGCCGGAGCTCTGGAGCACATGCGCCCAGAGCCGGTACTCTGCGACAACAGAGGCCACCGTGATGGGAGGCCCACATGGGCCAAAGAACAAAGATGGATGAAAAAATAGACAAGTGAAAGACCAATGGAAGCGGCCCACCCGCCCCCTCTCCCCCCTGACCCCACCCCCCAATAAATAAATAAATAAATGTTAAAAAAAAAAAAAAAAGTTAAGGACCGACCCACCTACTAGAATAGTGGAACTAAAAAGAAAAATGAACACTTGGGACCTCATGAAACTTAAAAGCTTTTGTACAGCAAAAGAAATCACAAAAAAGTTGAAAAGACAGCCCACAGAATGGGAGAAAATCATAGCAAATGAAACAGACAAAGAATTAATCTCCAAAATCTACAAGCAACTCAGACAACTCAGCACTGGAAAAACAAACAACCCAATCAAAAAATGGGAAAAGGACCTAAACAGACACGTCTCCAAAGAGGACATACAGATGGCCCAAAAGCACATGAAACGATGCTCAACTTCACTTATAATTAGAGAAATGCAAATCAAAACTACAATGAGGTATCACCTCACACCTGTCAGAATGGCCATCATCCACAAATCGACAGACAATAAATGTTGGAGAGGGTGTGGAGAAAGGGAATCCTCTTGCATTGTTGGTGGGAATGTAGATTGATACAGCCTCTATGGAAGACAGTCTGGAGATTTCTTAAAAAACTAAAAATAGAAGCACCATACGACCCAGCAATCCCACTCTTAGGCTTATACCCTGATGAAATCAAATCTGAAAGAAGCACCCGTACCCCCACGTTCATGGCAGCTCTCTAGACAATAGCTAGAACATGGAAGGAACCTAGATGTCCATCGACGAACAAATGGATCCAAAAGCTCTGGTACATGTATACAATGGAATACTACACAACTGTAAAGAGAAATGCAGAAGAATCAGCCCTGATGAGGTGCCTAGATCTAGAGCGTATCATAAAAAGTGAAGTCAGTCAGAAAGAGAAGGACAAATACAGTATATTCACGCATATATATGAAATCTAGCAGGATGGTAATGATGGTGCATGCAGTGAAGCGACAGAAAGACAGACATGGACAGTGGACATATGGACATTGTTGGGAAGGAACAGAGGGTGGGAGGTGTAAAGGAATTAGCATGAAGGCCTGTACTATCATAATGAAGAAAATAGCTGTAGTCATTGCTCTGTGAGAAAAGGGAATCCTTCAGGGGTGCTGTGTGATGGTCGGGAAGGGTGGGAAGGGGGGGATATACATGTGACTGATCTGGGAACATGCATGTCTGTAAACAACAGAACTCTGTAAAAGTTAAAAGTAAAATAAAGGTTTAAAAAAAAAAATAGTTAAGGACCCTTTGTATTCTAAGGAGATTAGCCCTTCTATGAGTTGAATTCCAAATTCATTTTATTTTATTTATTTATTTTTGATTAGTTTATGGCAGTTATTTTGCAAATGAAACAGACAAAGAATTAATCTCCAAAATCTACAACAACTCAGACCTCAGCACTGGAAAAACAAACAACCCAATCAAAAAATGGGAAAAGGACCTAAACAGACACGTCTCCAAAGAGGACATACAGATGGCCCAAAAGCACATGAAACGATGCTCAACTTCACTTATAATTAGAGAAATGCAAATCAAAACTACAATGAGGTATCACCTCACACCTGTCAGAATGGCCATCATCCACAAATCGACAGACAATAAATGTTGGAGAGGGTGTGGAGAAAGGGAATCCTCTTGCATTGTTGGTGGGAATGTAGATTGATACAGCCTCTATGGAAGACAGTCTGGAGATTTCTTAAAAAACTAAAAATAGAAGCACCATACGACCCAGCAATCCCACTCTTAGGCTTATACCCTGATGAAATCAAATCTGAAAGAAGCACCCGTACCCCCACGTTCATGGCAGCTCTCTAGACAATAGCTAGAACATGGAAGGAACCTAGATGTCCATCGACGAACAAATGGATCCAAAAGCTCTGGTACATGTATACAATGGAATACTACACAACTGTAAAGAGAAATGCAGAAGAATCAGCCCTGATGAGGTGCCTAGATCTAGAGCGTATCATAAAAAGTGAAGTCAGTCAGAAAGAGAAGGACAAATACAGTATATTCACGCATATATATGAAATCTAGCAGGATGGTAATGATGGTGCATGCAGTGAAGCGACAGAAAGACAGACATGGACAGTGGACATATGGACATTGTTGGGAAGGAACAGAGGGTGGGAGGTGTAAAGGAATTAGCATGAAGGCCTGTACTATCATAATGAAGAAAATAGCTGTAGTCATTGCTCTGTGAGAAAAGGGAATCCTTCAGGGGTGCTGTGTGATGGTCGGGAAGGGTGGGAAGGGGGGGATATACATGTGACTGATCTGGGAACATGCATGTCTGTAAACAACAGAACTCTGTAAAAGTTAAAAGTAAAATAAAGGTTTAAAAAAAAAAATAGTTAAGGACCCTTTGTATTCTAAGGAGATTAGCCCTTCTATGAGTTGAATTCCAAATTCATTTTATTTTATTTATTTATTTTTGATTAGTTTATGGCAGTTATTTTTAGTTCAAAAGTTTTAAAACTTTGTGTTGATATGTATCAATTTTTAATGCCTTTTGAGAGTCCCTGAGTTTTTTTAGTCTTTTATTGAAAGTGGTATCTTTGGTTTATGGTGCTGTTATATAGTGAAAAAGATTTTTGCCTGTTCAAACCAGTGTTTTACATCTATAAATCAAGTAACTGAGTGGCTCTGTGATATTTTCTTTAAAACTTTAAGGATGAGTAGCCACATTCTAGAAGGTATTTTCTTAATACTGAGCAAAAGTGAAATCTACTTCCTGATGCCTGCCAACAGAATGGTAACTGAGGACTTTGATGAAGGGTTCATCACAGGGTTCCTGTGATGTATGTGTGACATCATGGTTTTTAAAACATGCACATAGTATACATGGAAGATGTATGTTTAGTCTTTAACCTTTATTGGAGTTGTGGATGTTTTTGAGAATCCAGTGAAATCTTAGAGTTTTCCTGTATTTCCTGTATTCTTCTAAGGAACACAGTTGCCATATAGACTATGCTCATTTATTCTTTCAACTAGTATTTATTGTGTGTTTAGTGTATTTGAGAAGACAACCATAGTTTACATTTATAAGCCCATTATAGATTTTCTTTTGCACTTTATACATCCATGTTTATTCCTGCCATGGTACCTTTGCAAAATTCCTGTGGTTGGCTCCTTGTCATTTGAAACTTCTACCCATAGACATCATCTGTGATCACACAGTCTTATATTATTGCATTGGCCTATTTTAATTATTTGACTAGTAGTTACTGAAAAAAATAATGGACATTGTTGGGAAGGAACAGAGGGTGGGAGGTGTAAAGGAATTAGCATGAAGGCCTGTACTATCATAATGAAGAAAATAGCTGTAGTCATTGCTCTGTGAGAAAAGGGAATCCTTCAGGGGTGCTGTGTGATGGTCGGGAAGGGTGGGAAGGGGGGGATATACATGTGACTGATCTGGGAACATGCATGTCTGTAAACAACAGAACTCTGTAAAAGTTAAAAGTAAAATAAAGGTTTAAAAAAAAAAATAGTTAAGGACCCTTTGTATTCTAAGGAGATTAGCCCTTCTATGAGTTGAATTCCAAATTCATTTTATTTTATTTATTTATTTTTGATTAGTTTATGGCAGTTATTTTTAGTTCAAAAGTTTTAAAACTTTGTGTTGATATGTATCAATTTTTAATGCCTTTTGAGAGTCCCTGAGTTTTTTTAGTCTTTTATTGAAAGTGGTATCTTTGGTTTATGGTGCTGTTATATAGTGAAAAAGATTTTTGCCTGTTCAAACCAGTGTTTTACATCTATAAATCAAGTAACTGAGTGGCTCTGTGATATTTTCTTTAAAACTTTAAGGATGAGTAGCCACATTCTAGAAGGTATTTTCTTAATACTGAGCAAAAGTGAAATCTACTTCCTGATGCCTGCCAACAGAATGGTAACTGAGGACTTTGATGAAGGGTTCATCACAGGGTTCCTGTGATGTATGTGTGACATCATGGTTTTTAAAACATGCACATAGTATACATGGAAGATGTATGTTTAGTCTTTAACCTTTATTGGAGTTGTGGATGTTTTTGAGAATCCAGTGAAATCTTAGAGTTTTCCTGTATTTCCTGTATTCTTCTAAGGAACACAGTTGCCATATAGACTATGCTCATTTATTCTTTCAACTAGTATTTATTGTGTGTTTAGTGTATTTGAGAAGACAACCATAGTTTACATTTATAAGCCCATTATAGATTTTCTTTTGCACTTTATACATCCATGTTTATTCCTGCCATGGTACCTTTGCAAAATTCCTGTGGTTGGCTCCTTGTCATTTGAAACTTCTACCCATAGACATCATCTGTGATCACACAGTCTTATATTATTGCATTGGCCTATTTTAATTATTTGACTAGTAGTTACTATGTTTATGTTTTCCTTCCTTTCCCTCTCTCCTTCCCTCCTCCCTCTTCTGTCATTTCTGTCATGATAGAAGACACCCCCCTCACCCCCGCCTCACCCCACTGCGTTATTCTCACTTAGACTGTAAGTTCTAGTACTTGCCCAACAGTTCCTGGAGCCTAGTGGATACTGAAGAAATGAATGTGCTAGGTCCAGTGATAAGTGCTTTACAATGATCTCATTAAGTCTTTTTAACAACCTGTTTGAAAGATACCAATCTTTCGTTTTGTTGGTTTTTCTCTATTGTAGTTTATTTTCTATTCTATTGAATGTTCCTCTTGTTCTTTATTTAATTGTTCTTTATGTTTAACTTGCTATTCTTTTTCTAGTTACTTGAAATGGAAGCTTAGAATATTGATCTTTTTTCTTTTATATTACATTTAGAAATGTAAATTTACTTCTGAGTACTACTTGTGCCATATCTCATGAGTTATGAAATGTTGCAGTTTCATGGGGCAGTTGAAAATATTTTCTAATTTCCTGGATGGTTTTTCTTTGACCCAGGTTAGTCAAAGTGTGGTGTTTATCTTTCCAAACATCTGAGCATTTTCTAGTTATTTTTTTGGTATTGATTTCTAGTTAGATCCACATACTCTTTATGATTTTAGATGGTGGCAATTTTTTAAGATCTTATCCAGCATATAGGCAAGAGTATTGGGATGGGTTCCCATTTCCTTCTGCAGGGGATCTTCCTGACCAAGGGGTTGAACCTGTGTCTCTTGGAGCTTCTGCATTGGCAGGTGGATTCTTTACTACTGTGCCACCCAAGAATCCCACATTTGTATTCTGACTATATTAAACATGTCTCTGATGTGCTATTCGGTGTTTTCCATTCTTTTATTTCTTGGTGCTTCAAATTGTGTATTCTCTCATGACCTGTCTTCACATTCAGTAGTCCTATGTTCTGGTATTTCCAGTCTGCTGTTAAGCCTGTTGGTGAGGTCTTCATTTCATAAACTGTACTTTTCATTTCTGAATATTCATTTGATTATTCCATATAGATTCTGCTACTTTATTGACCTTCCTTGTTATTTTGTCACTTTTATCCTTTTTTTTCTTGACCATATTAGTTGTAGTTGTTTTAAAGTCCATATGTATGTATTGTTGTTCAGTTGCTCAGTCGTGTCTGACTCTTTGCAACCCCTAATTAAAATTAGATTTTTCTTTCAAAGGCTGTTTAGTTGATAAATAACATAATACAAACATGATAATGGTTATCATGACCATCCGTGATTCCCAGAATAAAACCCATAGGCCTATCTACTTTAAAAGGCAGAAATGAGTGAAACAGTATGAACATCAGTGATTTTCCTTAGATTAACGATCCCAAAATGAAACTTCTTTAATCCCGATTTTACAATGGGGTGGTGTGGTGTCTGGGGGAGAAGGGACGTGGGAAAGACTGGCAGTGCGTGCTGAATTGCAGAATTACAGCACCCCAGGTTTCTGTGTCCTTCACCATCTTTCAGAGTTTGTTCAGACTCAGGTCTGTTGAGTCGGTGATGCCATCCAAAACCATCTTGGTGTCTATCATCTCCTTCTCCTCCTGCTTTCAGTCTTTCCCAGCAACAAGGTCTTTTCTAATGAGTTGACTCTTTGCATCAGGTGGCCCAAGTATTGGAGCTTCAGCCTCAGCATCAGTTCTTCCAATGAATATTCAGGGTTGGTTTCCTTTAGGTTTGACTTGTTTGGTCTCCTTTCTGTCCAAAGGACTCTTAAGAGTCTTCTATGTGGTCAATTATAACAAATGATTTAAAAATATTCGTGAGATTTTTGCATTGAATTTTTAAATCAGGAAGTTATTGTTGCTTTTGTGAGACAGTTTTTTTTTTTTTTTAATTTTTTATTTTAAAGATTTTACAGAGTTTTGTTGTTCACAGACATGTATGTTCCCAGGTCAGTCATATGCATATCCCTGGTCCCCACCCCTCCATTTCTTGGTGCTTCAAATTGTGTATTCTCTCATTCAAGTAGTCCTATGTTCTGGTATTTCCAGTCTGCTGTTAAGCCTGTTGGTGAGGTCTTCATTTCATAAACTGTACTTTTCATTTCTGAATATTCATTTGATTATTCCATATAGATTCTGCTACTTTATTGACCTTCCTTGTTATTTTGTCACTTTTATCCTTTTTTTTCTTGACCATATTAGTTGTAGTTGTTTTAAAGTCCATATGTATGTATTGTTGTTCAGTTGCTCAGTCGTGTCTGACTCTTTGCAACCCCTAATTAAAATTAGATTTTTCTTTCAAAGGCTGTTTAGTTGATAAATAACATAATACAAACATGATAATGGTTATCATGACCATCCGTGATTCCCAGAATAAAACCCATAGGCCTATCTACTTTAAAAGGCAGAAATGAGTGAAACAGTATGAACATCAGTGATTTTCCTTAGATTAACGATCCCAAAATGAAACTTCTTTAATCCCGATTTTACAATGGGGTGGTGTGGTGTCTGGGGGAGAAGGGACGTGGGAAAGACTGGCAGTGCGTGCTGAATTGCAGAATTACAGCACCCCAGGTTTCTGTGTCCTTCACCATCTTTCAGAGTTTGTTCAGACTCAGGTCTGTTGAGTCGGTGATGCCATCCAAAACCATCTTGGTGTCTATCATCTCCTTCTCCTCCTGCTTTCAGTCTTTCCCAGCAACAAGGTCTTTTCTAATGAGTTGACTCTTTGCATCAGGTGGCCCAAGTATTGGAGCTTCAGCCTCAGCATCAGTTCTTCCAATGAATATTCAGGGTTGGTTTCCTTTAGGTTTGACTTGTTTGGTCTCCTTTCTGTCCAAAGGACTCTTAAGAGTCTTCTATGTGGTCAATTATAACAAATGATTTAAAAATATTCGTGAGATTTTTGCATTGAATTTTTAAATCAGGAAGTTATTGTTGCTTTTGTGAGACAGTTTTTTTTTTTTTTTAATTTTTTATTTTAAAGATTTTACAGAGTTTTGTTGTTCACAGACATGTATGTTCCCAGGTCAGTCATATGCATATCC
The DNA here is from genome assembly GCA_022376925.1 of Tragulus kanchil. Classification (NCBI taxonomy): domain Eukaryota; kingdom Metazoa; phylum Chordata; class Mammalia; order Artiodactyla; family Tragulidae; genus Tragulus; species Tragulus kanchil. The sequence continues at coordinate 99,947,608 of JAIOJX010000004.1, read as the reverse complement.
CTGGTCCCCACCCCTCCAGTTCCCCCCATCCCAACCCTCCAGACTATCGCCCCATGCCATTGTAAGCACTCCTATTCCCTTAGCACAAAGACAATAGCTATCTTTTCCACACATGACAGTATAGGTTTCCATGTTACTCCCTCCATGCCTCCCCCTCCCTATTTCTTCCCCACAATGTCCCTATGTCTATGCTCTGTCTGTTTTTCCATGAGTTCCCTGCGTGTGTTATCAAGACCGTCCAACTAGATTCCATATATGTGTGTTAGTATACTGTATTTGTCTTTCTCTTTTTGACTTACTTCACTTTTTATGATGGGTTCTAGAGCCAGCCACCTCATTAGGACTGAGTTTTCTGCATTTCTTTTAACAGCTGAGTAGTATTCCATTGTATATATGTACCAGAGCTTCTGTATCCATTCATTTGTCGATGGACATCTAGGTTGCTTCCAAGTTCTGGCTATTGTATAGAGAGCTGCCATGAACATTGGGGTACAGGTGCTTCTTTCAGTTTTGATTTCATCAGGATATAGGCCTAGTAGTGGGATTGCTGGGTCATAGGGTGCTTCTATTTTTAGTTTTTTAAGGAATCTCCATACTGTCTTCCATAGAGGCTGTATCACTTTACATTCCCACCAGCAATGCAAGAGGATTCCCTTTTCTCCGCACCCTTTCCAGCATTTATTGTCTGCAGATTTTTTGAAGATGGCCATTCTGACAGGTGTGAGGTAATATCTCATTGTAGTTTTAATTTGCATTTCTCTAATAATAAGGGAGGTTGAGCATCGTTTCATGTGCTTTTGGGCCATCTGTATGTTCTCTTTGAAGAGGCGTCTCTTTAGATTTTTTTCCCATTTTTTGATTGGGTTGTTCGTTTTTCCTGTGCTGAGTTGTCTGAGTTGCTTGTAGATTTTGGAGATTAATTCTTTGCCTGTTGTTTCATTTGCTATGATTTTCTCTCACTCTGTGGGGTGTCTGTTGAGCTTTTTTGTGATTTCTTTTGCTGTACAAAAGCTTTTAAGTTTCATGAGGTCCCACGTGTTCATTTTTCTTTTGCGAGACAGTTTTAATAGAAGAGTAAGAGGAAACAAAGATTATCAATGGTTGAGGATGTTGTGATAATTGTGGATTCTTGTTTTTTAATTTTATGGACAGTATAGGAGAAAAAGTTCATATATACTTGGATAGTTTATGGTTTCTCCTTTTAGAGGGTTGATAAATGGATGATTAGGTAGTTGGAGGTTTCTGGTTTTACTCACTTTTGTGTTTTTAATGAATACTTAGTGCCAAAAACTACACAAGGTTGTGTCATTAAAGGGGAGGTATGTATAGGCCCCAACTAAACTGAAAGTTACTGAGCCTTCACCTTGTGCACATACACTAATTATGAAGCCCTGTTCCTTTAGCTGCATAATGCTAGAGAAAAGTAAATTCTGACTGTTGTTCTCAGCGGTTTTTTTTCTTACATACCTATTCATGTAAACAGTGAACCTTTTGGAGTAAAAGCATCTTTCATTTTTTTTTAATTTTTATTTTACTTTTTACTTTTACAGAGTTTTGTTGTTGGCAGATATGTGTAATCCCAGATTAGTCCTATCTATATCCCTGGCCCCCTCCCAGTCCCTCCCATCCCACCCCTCTAGCCTGTTGCACAGCGCCCCTGCAGGATTCCCTGTTGCCACATCACATTGGCAATAGCTATCTCTTTCACACATGATAGTATAGGTTTCCATGTTACTCACTCTACACCTCCCACCCACTGTTCATTCCCCACAATGTCCATACATCTGTTCTTTATGTCTGTTTTTCCATCGCTTCACTGTGTGTGTTATCATTACCATCCTACTAGATTGCATACAAATATATGTTAGTATACTGTACTTGTCTTTCTATTTTTTGACTTACTTCACTTTGTATAGTAGGTTCTAGAGCCATCCACCTCATTAGGAGTGATTCTTTTGCATTTCTTTTTACAGCTGTGTAGTATTCCATTGTATATATGTACCAGCGCTTTTGTATCCATTCATTTGTTGATGGACATCTAGGTTGCTTCCATGTTCTAGCTATTGTCTAGAGAGCTGCCATGAACATTGGGGTACGGGTGCTTCTTTCAGATTTGATTTCATCAGGGTATAAGCCTAAGAGTGGGATTGCTGGGTCGTATGGTGCTTCTATTTTTAGTTTTTTAAGGAATCTCCATACTGTCTTCCATAGAGGCTGTATCAATCTACATTCCCACCAGCAGTGCAAGAGTGTTCCATTTTCTCCACACCCTCTTCAGCATTTATTGTCTGTAGACTTGTTGATGATGGCCATTTTCTGACTGGTGTGAGGTGATATCTCATTGTAGTTTTGATTTGCATTTCTCTGATAAGCGAGGTTGAGCATCATTTCATGTGTTTTTTGGCCATCTCTGTGTCCTCTTTGGAGAGGTGTCTTTTTAGGTCCTTTTCCAATTTTTTGATTGGGTTGTTCGTTTTTCCTGTGCTGAGTTGTCTGAGTTGCTTGTAGATTTTGGAGATTAATTCTTGTCTGTTGTTTCATTTGCTATGATTTTCTCCCATTCTGTGGGCTGTCTGTTCAGCTTTTTTGTGATTTCTTTTGCTGTACAAAAGCTTTTAAGTTTCATTAGGTCCCACATGTTAATTTTTGTTTTTAGTTCCGCTATTCTAGTAGGTGGGTCATGGAAGATCTTGCTTTGATTTATGTCCTTGAGTGTTATGCCTATATTCTCCTCTAAGAGTTTGATGGTTTCTGGTCTTACATTTAGGTCTTTAATCCATTTTGAGTTGATCTTTGTGTATGGTGTCAGGGAATGTTCCAACTTCATTTTTTTGCATGTAGCTGTCCAATTTTCCCAGCACCATTTGCTGAAGCGGCTGTCTTTGTCCCTAGAATTTTTTTAGTAGGGCTTGGGAAAGTTCCAGTCCTCTCTTTCTCAAAGGTTTTTGATGCCTCCGTTTGGAGATGTACCACCAATTGGAAATCACTATTCCTTACCACTTTTCCCAAAATTTCAAATGGTGATTTCTGTAGTACATGAATTCTAGTGTTTCTTTCTTTTTTCTTCTTTGGCTATTCTGGGTTTTCACTGCTGCTGCAGGCTTTTTTCTAGTTGCAGGGAGTGAGGTCTCTCTAGTTGAGGTGAGCAGGCTTCTTGTTGCGGTGACTTCTCTTGTTGTGGAACTCGGGCTCTAGGGCACACAGGCTTCAGTAGTTGTGACATATGGGCTCAACAGTTGTGGCTCCGAGGCTCTAGAGCACAGGCTCCATAGTTGTGGCTCACAGCTTAGTTGCTCTGCAGAATGTGGGATCTTCCTGGCTCAGGGATCGAACTCGTGTCTCCTGCATTGGCAGGTGAGTGAGCTCTTTACCACTAAGCCCTGTTGTGTTTCTTTTGAGCGGAAAAAGAGGTAATTGTGTAAGTGCAGTGCTGTCAAACTAGTGAAGGGCCTTGTTTTTTCTCTCTTAAACTTCCAATCCATTGGATAGATACTTCTGTAAAGTACAGTAAAAAAAATAAACTGCTAGAAAAAGCATGTAAAATGCAAGCCCTAGTTGTATTTTAGATTTAGAGATATAAAACTACACTGTTGAAGTACTCTAAGTGATTGATCTCAGTTGTTATTTCCTATGTATTAGTAAGAAAACTGTGTGTGTTGGTAATGGTTCCATTGTTTATCAGATCACACTTTGAGAAGTGCGGAGATAATGTCCAGTGCTGCAGAGTGTTAATATTCCCCTTCATCTCCATAGTCTTTCAAAGGAGTAGATTTTAATGAGTTATGAATTACAGATTTTTTAAACAGAGGTAATTTATACAGTGTGAAAGCCTCCCTAACTTCTTAAGTTCTGAAAGGGTAACTGGTAATATTTTGCTTTTCTAATAGTTAACTGTTTTACATGGTGCTGAAGTAAGTTATTTCTTGATAATAGCAAGATTTTCTCTTACTTTAGGTCTTTAATCCATTTTGAGTTGATCTTTGTGTATGGTGTCAGGGAATGTTCCAACTTCATTTTTTTGCATGTAGCTGTCCAATTTTCCCAGCACCATTTGCTGAAGCGGCTGTCTTTGTCCCTAGAATTTTTTTAGTAGGGCTTGGGAAAGTTCCAGTCCTCTCTTTCTCAAAGGTTTTTGATGCCTCCGTTTGGAGATGTACCACCAATTGGAAATCACTATTCCTTACCACTTTTCCCAAAATTTCAAATGGTGATTTCTGTAGTACATGAATTCTAGTGTTTCTTTCTTTTTTCTTCTTTGGCTATTCTGGGTTTTCACTGCTGCTGCAGGCTTTTTTCTAGTTGCAGGGAGTGAGGTCTCTCTAGTTGAGGTGAGCAGGCTTCTTGTTGCGGTGACTTCTCTTGTTGTGGAACTCGGGCTCTAGGGCACACAGGCTTCAGTAGTTGTGACATATGGGCTCAACAGTTGTGGCTCCGAGGCTCTAGAGCACAGGCTCCATAGTTGTGGCTCACAGCTTAGTTGCTCTGCAGAATGTGGGATCTTCCTGGCTCAGGGATCGAACTCGTGTCTCCTGCATTGGCAGGTGAGTGAGCTCTTTACCACTAAGCCCTGTTGTGTTTCTTTTGAGCGGAAAAAGAGGTAATTGTGTAAGTGCAGTGCTGTCAAACTAGTGAAGGGCCTTGTTTTTTCTCTCTTAAACTTCCAATCCATTGGATAGATACTTCTGTAAAGTACAGTAAAAAAAATAAACTGCTAGAAAAAGCATGTAAAATGCAAGCCCTAGTTGTATTTTAGATTTAGAGATATAAAACTACACTGTTGAAGTACTCTAAGTGATTGATCTCAGTTGTTATTTCCTATGTATTAGTAAGAAAACTGTGTGTGTTGGTAATGGTTCCATTGTTTATCAGATCACACTTTGAGAAGTGCGGAGATAATGTCCAGTGCTGCAGAGTGTTAATATTCCCCTTCATCTCCATAGTCTTTCAAAGGAGTAGATTTTAATGAGTTATGAATTACAGATTTTTTAAACAGAGGTAATTTATACAGTGTGAAAGCCTCCCTAACTTCTTAAGTTCTGAAAGGGTAACTGGTAATATTTTGCTTTTCTAATAGTTAACTGTTTTACATGGTGCTGAAGTAAGTTATTTCTTGATAATAGCAAGATTTTCTCTAACTTTACAGTTATATATTTTTCTCTGGCCCTTGAAACCATACAAACAGGCTAATTTTGAACATGAAAAGTTATACCGCTTAACACCACAAGATGTCACTTATGTAAAAATAAAGTTGATATTTTAATTCTCAAAGCTGGAAAGCTATAGGTAAATAGATAAATGAAGAACTAGGTAAATTAAAAAGCAGTATTTGCATTGGCTACTGGTAAAGAGGCAATGAAAATGTTACTAATTTAGTGTTCTTTTGAATCAACTCTTTTGGTGTTTAACCAGAAATTGTTTTCTTATTTAGATTTTTTTTAAATTACAAAACTAATTTCTTAATTCTTAAGAGTAATGTAGTAATACATATTAATATATCATATTTGAATCTGTATAATGAAGGAGATAGACCTAGAATGACTCAATACAAGTGAACTTATTTTGAGAATAAACTAGGTGTTATGGTATTAACTTTCCCAAATCTTTACTGTTGTGGTGAGGAATTTGTGTAGAAATAGGTAATTTATATCAGAATTTTCAATATGTCTTCATGACATACCTGAAAAGTTGAGTATTATATTAGGGGTATAGGATTTTTCTTGTCTCTTTTCTCTGAACCTTAAAGTTACTGACTGTCTACCTGTGTTAAAACAAAAGATATTTGTTGTTGAAGACCATCTTTTCTGTTAACCATAAAGAGCAAAACCTTTGGCTTTAATGTCGGGTTCCTGTTTTCTTATTTTTAGTTTGAGAGAGCAGGTCAGGACACATAGGTGACTGGGAAGGGAACTGTGGCATCCCGAGCTTTAGAGGAACGAACCAAGTTGCCATTAGGCCATGAATAAGATTACACCTGGGGTTAGAGGTCAGAATGTCTTAAAAATTGACACTTCATTATTCTTCATTGCTCACTTCTCTCTCCAGATAACATTAGTAGAGAAGATTGGTAGAACAGTCTCAGGGGGAGAAGGGGGTCAGACATGAGAAAATTAATTTTCTTTCTTTCTTTTTTTTAAAAAAAAACTTTTATTTTACTTTTAACTTTTACAGAGTTTTGTTGTTTACAGATATGTATATTCTCAGATTAGTCATATGTATATCCCCCTCATCCCACCTCTCCAGACCATCACACAGCACCCATGAAGGATCTGCTTTTCTCACAGAGCAATGACTGTAGCTGTTTTCTTCACATATGATAGTACAGGCCTTCATGCTACTTCCTTTACGCCTCCCACCCTCTGTTCCTTCCGCACAATATCCATATGTCCACTGTCCATGTCTCTTTCCGTTGCTTCAGTGCATGTGCCATCATCACTATCCTACTAGATTCCATATATATGTGTCAGTATATTGTACTTGTCCTTCTCTTTCTGACTAACTTCACTTTTTATGATAGGTTCTAGATCTAGCCACCTCATTAGGGCTGATTCCTCTGCATTTCTTTTGACAGCTGTGTAGTATTCCATCATATATATGTACCAGAACTTTTGTATCCATTAGTTTGTCGATGGGCATCTAGGTTGTTTCCATGTTCTAGCTATTGTCTAGAGAGCTGCAATGAACATTGGGGTTTAGGTGCTTCTTTCGGATTTGACATATACACGTGAGGTCACATTTTCTTTATGTTTACTTCTTAGACTTAACTTTTTTAACGTTCTTATTTCCAAAACGTTTTTAAAGGTGTCTTTTAGGTTTTTGTCTTTTTCATTTATAAAAGTCTATATGATCAGTAAGTAAAATAGGAAAACAAAAAGTAAAAGAGGGGGAAAGAAACCTCATTTGTGGTTTCTGCCCGCAAAAATTCCAACAAAAGGGGCTTCCCTGGTGGTCCAGTGGGTAAGGACACTGCTTTGCAGTGCAAGGGGTGCCAGTTCGGTCCCTGACCTGGGAGTATCCCATGTGCCATGGAGCGGCTGGACCGACGTGTCCAGCTACTGAGCTGGAGCTCCGGAGCACATGCGCCCAGAGCCAGTGCTCTGCAGCAAGAGAGGCCACTGCGATGGGAGGTCCACACAGGCCAAAGAACAAAACAAAACAAAAAGATAAGTGAATGAAAGATTAATAGAAGTGGCAAAAAAATTAAAAAAAAAAAATCCAACAAAAGGAATTTTTGTTCCTTTTTAAGGATGTCTAAGAAGGTAATATGGTCCTTTTTAGGACGTTTTAAGAAGGAATTCTGAATTCATTGCGGTGAGCAATTGGAGTATTTTTTATTTAATTGTTATATATCTTCAGATGTAGTTCTTATATGTTGCTGTCTTACTATTTGTGTATTTTATAGGGTTTTTTGCCTCTAAGTCATCATTTATTTTCATACCTTCGCCTCATCTTCCCAAAATGTCCACTGTCCATGTCTCTTTCCGTTGCTTCAGTGCATGTGCCATCATCACTATCCTACTAGATTCCATATATATGTGTCAGTATATTGTACTTGTCCTTCTCTTTCTGACTAACTTCACTTTTTATGATAGGTTCTAGATCTAGCCACCTCATTAGGGCTGATTCCTCTGCATTTCTTTTGACAGCTGTGTAGTATTCCATCATATATATGTACCAGAACTTTTGTATCCATTAGTTTGTCGATGGGCATCTAGGTTGTTTCCATGTTCTAGCTATTGTCTAGAGAGCTGCAATGAACATTGGGGTTTAGGTGCTTCTTTCGGATTTGACATATACACGTGAGGTCACATTTTCTTTATGTTTACTTCTTAGACTTAACTTTTTTAACGTTCTTATTTCCAAAACGTTTTTAAAGGTGTCTTTTAGGTTTTTGTCTTTTTCATTTATAAAAGTCTATATGATCAGTAAGTAAAATAGGAAAACAAAAAGTAAAAGAGGGGGAAAGAAACCTCATTTGTGGTTTCTGCCCGCAAAAATTCCAACAAAAGGGGCTTCCCTGGTGGTCCAGTGGGTAAGGACACTGCTTTGCAGTGCAAGGGGTGCCAGTTCGGTCCCTGACCTGGGAGTATCCCATGTGCCATGGAGCGGCTGGACCGACGTGTCCAGCTACTGAGCTGGAGCTCCGGAGCACATGCGCCCAGAGCCAGTGCTCTGCAGCAAGAGAGGCCACTGCGATGGGAGGTCCACACAGGCCAAAGAACAAAACAAAACAAAAAGATAAGTGAATGAAAGATTAATAGAAGTGGCAAAAAAATTAAAAAAAAAAAATCCAACAAAAGGAATTTTTGTTCCTTTTTAAGGATGTCTAAGAAGGTAATATGGTCCTTTTTAGGACGTTTTAAGAAGGAATTCTGAATTCATTGCGGTGAGCAATTGGAGTATTTTTTATTTAATTGTTATATATCTTCAGATGTAGTTCTTATATGTTGCTGTCTTACTATTTGTGTATTTTATAGGGTTTTTTTTTTTTGCCTCTAAGTCATCATTTATTTTTCATAGATCTTTATTCTTTGGCATGTGTGGGCCTCCCATCGCAGTGGCCTCTCTCGCTGCAGAGCACCGGCTCTGGGTGCATGTGCTCCAGAGCGCTGACTCGTAATTTGGGCACACCAGCCCTGCTGCTATGCGACATGTGAGATCTTCCTGTGCCAGGGATTGAACCGGTGCCCCTTACACTGCAAAGTGGACTCTTTACCCACTGGACCACCAGGGAAGCCCTAAATTTGACACTCTTAATTCAAAGTATGTAAAATAGTGGCTTAACAGATCCTTTATGTATTTCTGAGAAATAGATAAATGTCTTTTAACTTTTTGGAGTATTTTTGTCTTATTCATGTGTGTAAATAAAACACTGCAAAAACTTTTAATTATGTTAATGGAGGAATAATTTGCACATACTAAATTATACCCCTTGAGGTAATAAATGAGCATTGACAGATGTGTACACCTGTGAAATCACCACCACAGTTAAGGAGATACATAGCATCTTCTCATGGAAGACATTTTTAATGTCCCTTTGTCCTTTTTTCCTTCTACCTATGATTCCACTGACCTTGGTTCCATTACTACAGATTAGTTTGCATTTTCTAGAACTTTAAATGAGTTAAATTATGATTTTTTTGTATCTGGTGTCTTTCGGTCACATAATGATTTTGAGAATTCATCCAAATTATTGCATGTGTCAGTGATTGGTTCTTTTTCATTCCTGAGTAATATTCTAGTATATGTCTAAATCCCATTTTGCTGGTGGACGTTTGGATTGTTTCTGGTACTTCAGTATGGATAAAGCTGCTATGAATATTTATTTAGTTTATTATGTAGAAATATGTTTTTATTTCTCTGGAAGTGAAATGACTGTATCATATAGTAGGTTTATGTTTATATTTGGAAGGAACTCCCAGTTTTCCAAAGTGATTGTACTCGTTACGTTCCTGCCAGCAGTGTAGGTTTTAGTTTTAGCAGTGAGAGTGTTAAGGTGCTCTGTAACCTTGGCAACATTTGTTATTCTCATTGTCTTAATTTCATCTCTGCTCATGGGTGTATAATAGTTTTTCATTTAATGTGCATTTTCTGATAGTTAATGACCTTGAGTATCTTTCATATATTTAATGGTATCCCTAATCTTTTTTTATGAAATGCCTGTTCAAGTTTTTTGACCATTTAAAAAGATTGGTTTGTCATAAATGACTTGTAATTGTTATATAACATTTTTAGAATTAAACTTTAGATTTTGATAAAATTGTAGATTCATATGCAGGTATAAAAAATAACACAGAGAGATCCTGTGTACCCTTTGCTCAGTTTTCTTGAGTGATAAACTATGGTACAGTATCACAGCCAAGATGTTGACATTGATATACTTTTTGGAGTATTTTTGTCTTATTCATGTGTGTAAATAAAACACTGCAAAAACTTTTAATTATGTTAATGGAGGAATAATTTGCACATACTAAATTATACCCCTTGAGGTAATAAATGAGCATTGACAGATGTGTACACCTGTGAAATCACCACCACAGTTAAGGAGATACATAGCATCTTCTCATGGAAGACATTTTTAATGTCCCTTTGTCCTTTTTTCCTTCTACCTATGATTCCACTGACCTTGGTTCCATTACTACAGATTAGTTTGCATTTTCTAGAACTTTAAATGAGTTAAATTATGATTTTTTTGTATCTGGTGTCTTTCGGTCACATAATGATTTTGAGAATTCATCCAAATTATTGCATGTGTCAGTGATTGGTTCTTTTTCATTCCTGAGTAATATTCTAGTATATGTCTAAATCCCATTTTGCTGGTGGACGTTTGGATTGTTTCTGGTACTTCAGTATGGATAAAGCTGCTATGAATATTTATTTAGTTTATTATGTAGAAATATGTTTTTATTTCTCTGGAAGTGAAATGACTGTATCATATAGTAGGTTTATGTTTATATTTGGAAGGAACTCCCAGTTTTCCAAAGTGATTGTACTCGTTTACGTTCCTGCCAGCAGTGTAGGTTTTAGTTTTAGCAGTGAGAGTGTTAAGGTGCTCTGTAACCTTGGCAACATTTGTTATTCTCATTGTCTTAATTTCATCTCTGCTCATGGGTGTATAATAGTTTTTCATTTAATGTGCATTTTCTGATAGTTAATGACCTTGAGTATCTTTCATATATTTAATGGTATCCCTAATCTTTTTTTATGAAATGCCTGTTCAAGTTTTTTGACCATTTAAAAAGATTGGTTTGTCATAAATGACTTGTAATTGTTATATAACATTTTTAGAATTAAACTTTAGATTTTGATAAAATTGTAGATTCATATGCAGGTATAAAAAATAACACAGAGAGATCCTGTGTACCCTTTGCTCAGTTTTCTTGAGTGATAAACTATGGTACAGTATCACAGCCAAGATGTTGACATTGATATACTTCGTGAGTCTTATTCTGATTTTCCCAGTTTCATTTGTACTTGATTCTGTCTTTGTGTGTGTTAGGGTGGTGATCTATTCCATTTAACGACTTCAGTATTATTTTGCAGAATTAGATGAGAGATATGTATTTAATTGTAAATAAGAAAATAATTAGGTAACATCATACATCTTATTATTTCTAATTCTTATATTATTAAAATTACAAATTTTAGTACCTGTATAATGGAAAAACCTAATGTAAAAACCTAAATATGCAGTTTTTCTTTTTTTGTGTGTAGGAATGAAGATCTAAAGCAAATGTTAGAGAGCAGCAAAGATTCTGCTAAATTGGATGCTATGAAACGGATTGTTGGGGTAGGTAGATCATCTTTACTTTTGGATAAATTGCACGTAGTGATATATTAAAAATGTATGTTAATGAAATACCAAATCAAGTCTCCCATCTACCATTTATTATTTTTTAATGTTAAGTGAAAGCTTAAATTTTAAGTTAAAATTTCCTGTCTAAAATGTTTTGGAAGAAGTAATGAAGTGACAGAATTCAGAAGCTTGAGTTCTAATTCTGTCTTTTCTGTTTTCGAATATTTCTTTTGTCAAATAGAGTACTAATCAGTTTGAAGACAAAATAAGATTGTGTACAACAATATTTTGACTTCCTACAAAGAGGATAGCTAATGAGCTAAAGGATATTTTTGGGTCATCCTATGACCTAAAATTTCTGAGCAAGGTGCTCTGTAACCTTGGCAAATTTGTTATTCTCATTGTTTAATTTCATCTCTGCTCATGGGTGTATAATAGTTTTTCATTTAATGTGCATTTTCTGATAGTTAATGACCTTGAGTATCTTTCATATATTTAATGGTATCCCTAATCTTTTTTTATGAAATGCCTGTTCAAGTTTTTTGACCATTTAAAAAGATTGGTTTGTCATAAATGACTTGTAATTGTTATATAACATTTTTAGAATTAAACTTTAGATTTTGATAAAATTGTAGATTCATATGCAGGTATAAAAAATAACACAGAGAGATCCTGTGTACCCTTTGCTCAGTTTTCTTGAGTGATAAACTATGGTACAGTATCACAGCCAAGATGTTGACATTGATATACTTCGTGAGTCTTATTCTGATTTTCCCAGTTTCATTTGTACTTGATTCTGTCTTTGTGTGTGTTAGGGTGGTGATCTATTCCATTTAACGACTTCAGTATTATTTTGCAGAATTAGATGAGAGATATGTATTTAATTGTAAATAAGAAAATAATTAGGTAACATCATACATCTTATTATTTCTAATTCTTATATTATTAAAATTACAAATTTTAGTACCTGTATAATGGAAAAACCTAATGTAAAAACCTAAATATGCAGTTTTTCTTTTTTTGTGTGTAGGAATGAAGATCTAAAGCAAATGTTAGAGAGCAGCAAAGATTCTGCTAAATTGGATGCTATGAAACGGATTGTTGGGGTAGGTAGATCATCTTTACTTTTGGATAAATTGCACGTAGTGATATATTAAAAATGTATGTTAATGAAATACCAAATCAAGTCTCCCATCTACCATTTATTATTTTTTAATGTTAAGTGAAAGCTTAAATTTTAAGTTAAAATTTCCTGTCTAAAATGTTTTGGAAGAAGTAATGAAGTGACAGAATTCAGAAGCTTGAGTTCTAATTCTGTCTTTTCTGTTTTTCGAATATTTCTTTTGTCAAATAGAGAGTACTAATCAGTTTGAAGACAAAATAAGATTGTGTACAACAATATTTTGACTTCCTACAAAGAGGGATAGCTAATGAGCTAAAGGATATTTTTTGGGTCATCCTATGACCTAAAATTTCTGAGCATGCTTTCTTCTGATTTTCAGGTTCTTTCACTAGTGACAGAAATAGTTTATTCAGTTTATCAGCATAGAACTTCTAATGATTATTAGTAGGTGTAAAAGCATTCTCAATTTTCTATTGTAATGCAAAATTCAAATAATGGACTAATATATTATTTAAGGGTTTCTTTTGTCAGGGAAATAAAAATATAGTGCAATTTCTGATTGTATATTAAGTTTTAAAGTATTTTTTCCATTTGTGTTGGTCTTCCTCTTTTTTTTTTTTTTTTATTTGATTGTTTACATTGACAGTGAAAAAAACTGGCTTAAATCAGTGACTGTCTGATGCTAACGAGTCAGCTTGTCTGAGTGGAATTAAATTTGTAAAACCTTGTCTTATTCCTGCTATGCTTTTTCACCACCACTGCTGATTCTGTTTTCCAAAACTTTTTGTCTAAGGTCAAAATGTAGTAAATTTGCATAATTGCAGTAATAAACTCTACTGTAGTGAGATGTAAACACAGCTGAAACAGTACTGTTTTCCAGCAGACAGTGCCACCATACGAGAGTTTGAAATCTCCTTTCTAAACTACAAATCCCATTTATGTAAGATGGATATGGATATGAATTTATTCTGTTCAAAAGTTTGTTTTGTGAAAACCCAATATATAAAAGTCAAGGACTAATTATGTCTGTAGAACACCTGTAAATTAGCTTGATTCTTTTATCTAGATTTATGTCATCTGGTAATGAAGGTAAAGTTGAAGTTTTTTTGGTAAATTTTTGATTTGTTCATTTTATAACAAGGCTTCCCTTATGGCTCAGCAGGTAAAGAATCCACTTGCAGTGCAGGAGACACAAGAACGTGGGTTTGATCCCTGAGTAGTGAAGATCTCTTGGAGGAAGTCATGATAACCCACTCCAATATTCTTTCCTGAAAAATCCCATGGACAGTGGAGCCTGACAGGCTTCAGTCTGTGGGGTCACAAACAATTGGACATGACTGAGTGACTGAGCACACATGCAATATTAAACCATATAAATAATAGCATTTATGGAGAGGTAGTTCTTTGCATGACTTTGGTATTTGAATATGACTTTGGTATTTGAATTTCACTCACCACAGTTAGTTAAATAGCACCAGTCCTCTAACAATATGGTTTATATTTCAGTTATCTTGCTATAATGTACAAGCTTGATCACTGATTCTTCAGTCCACATCTCACTTTACGTATAATGAACGTACATTATGTCGTGTCACTTCTTTGAAGATATTTTCAGCAGTTGGTCACCGTGTGTGTTGCTCAGCTCATGCACTGACTGCAAAGCATGCGGTAGTGGTCTCTCCTTGTTTCCCAGTGAGAAGCCCACTTGACCTTTTGCAAAAATGAATAATTATAAGCAGGGTTTGATCAACAAAGATAAAAATGCAGTAAGGAAATGGAAAGTGATAACACTAGAAACGAAGTTCAGATAGAATGTAACTGGAGTTAGGAAGAAATAGATGACTGTGTGAATGGTGATGTTGCCACTTTTTGAGAGGCTAAATTTGGCCTGGGAAACCCCATGGACAGGGAGCCTGGCAGGCTGCAGTTCATGGGGTCCGCCCAGAGCAGGCCACGGGCACGCACAGACATGTGGCTCTTCAGTAAGGCAAGCTTTTCAACATAAATGAGGAAACTGGTTGTGATGAAAAGACTGCCTATGTGCCAGAGGAAGTGATGCTGCCCAGGATGTTTAGGTTCTAGAAACTCTAGGAGGTAGTTCACACCGTTGAAAGTGCAAAGGGTGCTGTTGGAGGCTGATCCAGACTTAGAAGTAATTTACCAGGGAATCTAAACGATGCCCGCTTGATGCTTCAAATGGTGAGAATAAGGCAAGTCCATTCAAACTACTGTTGATCAATTAATTCTCAGTTTTTCAAATGTTTTAAGTTACAGTGTATTAAATAAATATTAATTTTATCAATTTTCATTTTCCTATATATTTCTGACCCCAATTAAGAGAGTTTTAGATGTTTTCCATAAAATGTTTATATGTCACAAATCCATTGTAAGTTGTAGAACAGGTTGTCAAGCTTGCTCTGCATGGTTTCAGCTTGCAGACCTGCAGGTTACAGTCCTTCAGTGCCATATAAAGCCGACGGCACTCTTGGTTACTTCATTTTGCTTTGGTTGTACATCCTACTAAGGTGAATTATTTCACTAAGTCTGAGGAAGCTGTTGAAATTCCTAAATATGAAAATGAGATACTTGATAGTTCTTTCTGTATGCCTCTTTCAAACTGATAAACAAACACTGATATTCTCATAATCTTGATTGTTTAACTGTAGGAAAATGCTTTTTTTAAAAGATTTATTTATTTTGCGGGGGGTGGGAAGGGAGGGAAGCAGGCGGGTCACTTCTGTTGGTCTTTCATTTGTCTATTTTCATCCATCTTTGTTCTTTGGCCCATGTGGGCCTCCCATCACGGTGGCCTCTGTTGTCGCAGAGCACCGGCTCTGGGCGCATGCGCTCCAGAGCTCCGGCTCGGTAATTGGACACATCGGTCCAGCAGCTCCGCAGCACGTGGGATCTTCCCAGGCCAGGGGTCAAACTGGCACCCCTTGCTCTGCAAGGCGGTGTCCTTACCCACTGGACCACCAGGGAAGCCCAGGGAAAATGTTTATTAATTCAAACTGTTCTTTCATTTTGCATAATGTCCTCAGGATCTGTCCATATAGTCAAAATGGCAGTTTCTTCCCTTCTTATGCTGAACAATATCCTATTTGCATAAGAAAGATGTAAGATACATCTCACACTACCCATTTACTTTACCAGCCCTGCGCAGTGTTTCCTTTTTATCCATATCCTCATGAACACTTGTTATCTTTTATCTCTTTGTTGACAGCAATTCTAACAGATTTGAGGTGATAACCTCCTTGTGGATTTGAGGTTTATTTCCCTGATAATTACTGATACTGAATGTCTTTTTCATGTACCTTTTGTCACCTTAAACTTACACAGTATTCTATGTCAACTATATCTCTGTAGATCTGGAAAAAATTATTATACAAGTGACACAAATATGTATTTGTAAATTTTTAAATAAAACTGAGGTATGGGGTTTCCCTGGTGGTCCAGTGGGTAAGGACACTGCCGTGCAGTGCAGGGGGCGCCTGTTCGATCCCTGGCCTGGGAAGATCCCAAGTGCTCCGGAGCGGCTGGACCGATGTGTGCAGTTACCGAGCTGGAGCTCTGGAGCGCTTGTACCCAGAGCCGGTGCTCTGCAACAGCAGAGGCCACCACAATGGGAGGCCCACACGGGCCAAAAGAGCAAAGATGGATGAAAATAGATAAATGAAAGACCAATAGGAGTGTCCTGCCCGCCCCTCTCCCTTCCCAACCTGCCCCCCCCCCCCAAAAAAAAACCAAAAAACAAAACTGAGGTATAAAAAGTAAAAGTTTCATCTTCAGGATATCCTTTAGGGTTAAACTGCCAAGTTCTGTTAAGAATTGTTTTTGGATTTTGATTAGGGTTATACAGAATTTGTGTATTTCCGTCTCATCTTGTTTCCTGTTTTTCAGTAGCATTATATTTATATTTTATAGTTTTCAATCATAGGGAACCTTGAGCTCCGAGCTCGGTCAATTGGACACATCGGTCCAGCAGCTCCAGCACGTGGGATCTTCCCAGGCCAGGGTCAAACTGGCACCTTGCTCTGCAAGGCGGTGTCCTTACCCACTGGACCACCAGGGAAGCCCAGGGAAAATGTTTATTAATTCAAACTGTTCTTTCATTTTGCATAATGTCCTCAGGATCTGTCCATATAGTCAAAATGGCAGTTTCTTCCCTTCTTATGCTGAACAATATCCTATTTGCATAAGAAAGATGTAAGATACATCTCACACTACCCATTTACTTTACCAGCCCTGCGCAGTGTTTCCTTTTTATCCATATCCTCATGAACACTTGTTATCTTTTATCTCTTTGTTGACAGCAATTCTAACAGATTTGAGGTGATAACCTCCTTGTGGATTTGAGGTTTATTTCCCTGATAATTACTGATACTGAATGTTTTTTTCATGTACCTTTTGTCACCTTAAACTTACACAGTATTCTATGTCAACTATATCTCTGTAGATCTGGAAAAAATTATTATACAAGTGACACAAATATGTATTTGTAAATTTTTAAATAAAACTGAGGTATGGGGTTTCCCTGGTGGTCCAGTGGGTAAGGACACTGCCGTGCAGTGCAGGGGGCGCCTGTTCGATCCCTGGCCTGGGAAGATCCCAAGTGCTCCGGAGCGGCTGGACCGATGTGTGCAGTTACCGAGCTGGAGCTCTGGAGCGCTTGTACCCAGAGCCGGTGCTCTGCAACAGCAGAGGCCACCACAATGGGAGGCCCACACGGGCCAAAAGAGCAAAGATGGATGAAAATAGATAAATGAAAGACCAATAGGAGTGTCCTGCCCGCCTCTCCCTTCCCAACCTGCCCCCAAAAAAACCAAAAAACAAAACTGAGGTATAAAAAGTAAAAGTTTCATCTTCAGGATATCCTTTAGGGTTAAACTGCCAAGTTCTGTTAAGAATTGTTTTTGGATTTTGATTAGGGTTATACAGAATTTGTGTATTTCCGTCTCATCTTGTTTCCTGTTTTTCAGTAGCATTATATTTATATTTTATAGTTTTCAATCATAGGGAACCTTGAGCATTCCTAGTTAGAGTCATTCCTGTGTACTTTTTAATTTTGGTTGCCATTGTGAATGGTCCCTTTTGTTATATTTTCAAAATTAATTATTCCTGGTGTATAGGAGAACAAATGACTTCTGTTCTTGTGTTTGACCTTCTCAGTGAACTCTTCTTAGACCTGATAGTTTTTTGATTTCTTTGCTTGATTTTTCTGGATAATTAATTACATTATCCAAAAGTTGTGACAGATTTATATTTTATTTTCAGATATTTTTATCTCATTCCTTTTTCTTCTCTCTTTGCATGGATTAAGTTATGCTATGATGTTGAATGGTAGGTGTGGTTATTTCTGATTTTTTGGGAAATATTTGTAGTATCTTACTCCTGGTTCTAATATCCGGTAGAATTCAAGTAAATATTTCTATGTATTTAAGTGATGTTGGATAATAGATTGCTTTTTGTCCTTTGTTGAGATTTTTGATTAGATTTAGAGCATGAGTTGTTAAATTTAAGCCATCTTGACCTGCTTCAATATTGCAAAGATTTCCCCTCTCATTTTTAACCTTTATGTTTAAGTCTGATGTCCATTTTGAGTTATTTTTAATGTATGATGTGAAGTTAAGAGATAAAATTTTTTAAACACATGCGTATCTAATTTTCCTCTATGTTTATTATATATTCCACTATTTTTTATTAAAAGGCTATCCTTTCCCCACCAAATTGCAACATCAAGTGAAAATCAGTTTTCTGTAGGTTTGTGGATCCACTTCTTTTTTTTTTTTTTTTTTTTAAAAAACCTTTATTTTACTTCTAACTTTTACAGAGTTTTGTTGTTTACAGATATGTATGTTTTCAGATTAGTTATATGTATATCCCCCCCCTTCCCTCCCCTCCCGACCATCACACAGCACCCCTGAGTGGATCCACTTCTGAACTCTCCTGGTTCATGGATCTTTATGGCTGTCAGCTTAACAATGCTTCACCCTTGATTTCTGTAACCTTAAAGTACTGCAAGTTTTTCTTTTTTTGAAATAGCTTCGTTTTATTATTTGCATTTCCATGTAAATTTGAGAAAATTGTCACGTTATACCAAAAAAAAAGCTTACTGGGATTTATAATATAATTGCTTTAAATCTTTAGATCACTTTTGGGAGAATTGACTTTTTGACATCATTTTGTCTAATGACCCATGATCATAGTTCTCTCTCTACTTGTTTTGGTTGTATTTAATTTCTCTCAACACTGTAGTGTAGTTTTTAGTATTAAATTTTAAGTTCTGGTTTTGTTAATAGTTTGTCTAAATATTTTGTGTCTTTGAATGCTATTAAATACTGTATTAAATACACTTTTTTAAAATGTTGATGATATTTAATAAGATAAATTCAATGAGCATAAGTAAATGTCTGTAAATAAAAGGTTTTCTTCATGGCACAGAGCTACACCACAGTCACTTACAGAGGTCAACTATGTTTTCATTTGGCAGTAATATATTACAAGGGAATGTGCTGATGGCTAGCAAAATTATAAAATGAACCCAAGACCACTTAATCAAGAGCCACAGCAACAATGAAACTCTAGGAATGAAGTTCAAGGCAGGAGGGGTGATATGATTTGCTAAGTTTTCATTTAGGAATTTGTTACAACAAGTAAAAGGATTTCTCTTGTGGCTCAGACAGTAAAGAGGGAGGCCTGGGTTCAGTCCCTGGGTTGGGAAGATCCCCTGGAGGAGTGAAAGGCTACCCACTCCAGTATTCTTTTTTGGCGGGGGCAGGGGTTGGGGAGGGAGCGGGGTAGGCGGGCCACTTCTGTTGGTCTTTCATTTATCTATTTTCATCCGTCTTTGTTGTTTGGCCCATGTGGGCCTCCCATCGCAGTGGCCTCTGTTGTTGCAGAGCACCGGCTCTGGGCGCGTGCACTCCGGAACTCCGGCTCGGTAATTGGACACATTGGTCCAGCTGTTCCGCGGCACGTGGGATCTTCCCAGGCCAGGGATCAAACCGGCGCCCCTTGCACTGCAAGTTGGTGTTCTTACCCACAAGACCACCAGGGAAGCCCCACTCCAGTATTCTTGCTTGGAGAATTCCATGGACACAGGAGCCCGGCAGGTCACAGTCCAGGGACTCGTAAAGAGTCAGACACAACTGAGTGACTAACAACAAATAAATGTCTCCTCTCAGTTATTAAAAACAAGAACATGATAGGTAGTACCCATCACCCTTCTTTGACCATGAAATTGAAGTATTTCCTGAATGTTAAGATTAAAAGAAAAGCCTTTAAAAAGAATACAAAACATTCTTAATATGTTCACAATAGTTCTTTCTTTGAATTTAAAACACTACTCTGTACTTGCTTAAGAAACACATTTGGGCAATATGGCTCTTGACATGTTAAGTTCTATGGGGAAAGCTTAGACATCTTTTAATTTTGCTTTTATATCAAACTAACAGAAACTTAAAAATTCAATAGGAGTATGGGTTTGGTCTGATTCAAGAAGTGCTTCCAAAATTCATTCACCTAGCTTCCTTTGAGAGAAATTGTTCATCACCACAGATTTTCTCTAACTTAACTTTTGAAGAAGAGAATGAAAAATCAAGCCCATAGCGTAGTAGTTATGTAAGATATTTCCTTCTGTATTTCACTCTTAAACTCTTAAGTTACTGGCTGCTGGCTTTTTCTTTTATTATGTAACTAATAATTGCTTTTCTTGAAATTTTTTTGCAGTGAAATATTGTAGAAATCATCTGTTTACTTTTTCTTTTGTTCAGTTTTTAGTATGATTTCTGGTTAGCACCTGGAGGAAGAAATGGCAACTCACTGCAGAATCCCATGGACAGGAGAAGCCTGTCAGGCTGCAGTCCATGGGGTCGCAAAGTGTCAGGCATGACTGAAGTGATGTATCATGCATGTACTAGTTAACACCTTATTTCTATGTGGAAACTTTAAAAGTCCTTTTTAAAAATATTATGTTCATGTGTGCATATTTATCCATTATTTCAAAACATCTTTTTGGTGGAAGTAGTTTGCTAAGGGTCAATTAGCAAAGTATTATATTGGCTTCAGAATTTATTGGGTTTTTTAAAAATGTAGTTTTCAATATTTATATTTCTCCATATAATTTGGTTTTCATGAGCCCTGAATATGAGGTTTTATCATCTCATATAATTGTATACAGTATAGTTTTAAACCTTAGCTTTATAGCTGAAAACCTTTCAACATTTCTAAATTTTAATCTGCCAAAATTTTAAATGTTACGTATTTGTTTTACATTACTTTCCAATATATATCAGAATGCTGGCAGGGCATATCTGACTATCTTTCACTGTCGGTTGTCCTAGGTAGGATTCAACAGAGAATATTGTCAGCAGTGTCTGCCAGGGAGAAACCATAATGATAGTCTCGGTTCATTTTATTATCTTTCTTTGGTAATATCTGATGCTTATTTAGAATTGTGGGGAAATGTTTCCAGTGGTTCATATGTTGAATAAAGTCTCATGTATGCCAAACCATGCGTAGGGAAGAAAAGCTACCTACTTTGAAATCTTGTGGTCAGTTATTACAGCAGGACTCAAGTTGAAACATACATATGTTATTTTTCTTGATATTTCTAAAAAATATGTGTCTAATGTTTAAAGCACATATTCATATTTTATCTTGGTGTGATGAAATGTGAACTCAGAATCTGAAATGTATTGCTTCATGTAGTGAACTTGTAATAAGTCTTTTAGCTAAAATACTTTTATTGAGTTTAAAAAAGGGGGGGTATGATGTTAAACTCTTAAGTTACTGGCTGCTGCTTTTCTTTTATTATGTAACTAATAATTGCTTTTCTTGAAATTTTTGCAGTGAAATATTGTAGAAATCATCTGTTTACTTTTCTTTTGTTCAGTTTTTAGTATGATTTCTGGTTAGCACCTGGAGGAAGAAATGGCAACTCACTGCAGAATCCCATGGACAGGAGAAGCCTGTCAGGCTGCAGTCCATGGGGTCGCAAAGTGTCAGGCATGACTGAAGTGATGTATCATGCATGTACTAGTTAACACCTTATTTCTATGTGGAAACTTTAAAAGCCCTTTTTTAAAAATATTATGTTCATGTGTGCATATTTATCCATTATTTCAAAACATCTTTTTGGTGGAAGTAGTTTGCTAAGGGTCAATTAGCAAAGTATTATATTGGCTTCAGAATTTATTGGGTTTTTTAAAAATGTAGTTTTCAATATTTATATTTCTCCATATAATTTGGTTTTCATGAGCCCTGAATATGAGGTTTTATCATCTCATATAATTGTATACAGTATAGTTTTAAACCTTAGCTTTATAGCTGAAAACCTTTCAACATTTCTAAATTTTAATCTGCCAAAATTTTAAATGTTACGTATTTGTTTTACATTACTTTCCAATATATATCAGAATGCTGGCAGGGCATATCTGACTATCTTTCACTGTCGGTTGTCCTAGGTAGGATTCAACAGAGAATATTGTCAGCAGTGTCTGCCAGGGAGAAACCATAATGATAGTCTCGGTTCATTTTATTATCTTTCTTTGGTAATATCTGATGCTTATTTAGAATTGTGGGGAAATGTTTCCAGTGGTTCATATGTTGAATAAAGTCTCATGTATGCCAAACCATGCGTAGGGAAGAAAAGCTACCTACTTTGAAATCTTGTGGTCAGTTATTACGCAGCAGGACTCAAGTTGAAACATACATATGTTATTTTTCTTGATATTTCTAAAAAATATGTGTCTAATGTTTAAAGCACATATTCATATTTTATCTTGGTGTGATGAAATGTGAACTCAGAATCTGAAATGTATTGCTTCATGTAGTGAACTTGTAATAAGTTTTTTAGCTAAAATACTGATGAGTTGATTATTCCGAGTCCTTGAAGGAATGGAATGTTTCTGTGTGTTGAAATCTTTGGTGTATTTTCTTTTGGTTAGTATTAGATTAGTAAGCTTGTCCTTTTGGGATAATGAGCAAATCTGAACCTTTTTTTTGATGAATAAAATTCTTAAAATTTCTAATTAGAGTTCTCGATATGAATTATTTCGTAGCCATAGATATTACATGATGTTTGGTTGGACATTAACAGAGCAGAGGGGAAAAAATAAGATTATTTTAATTGATACAGCAGAAGCATTTGACAGAATACACACCCTTTCGTGATAAAACGCTCATTGACAAACTAGGAATAAAAGTAAACTGCGTCAACATTTTAAAGGCCAAATATGAAGAATTCACAGCTAACCTCATAACTCGGTGGTGAAAGACTAAAAGCTTTCCCTCTAAAGTCAGAAACAAAACAAGGATGCCTACTTTTCACCACTTCTATTCAACATAATAACGGAAGTTTTAACCATTACAATTAGGTAAGAAAAGGAAAAGACATCCAAATTGGAAAAGAAGCAAAATTATCTTTGTTCATAGACAACATGATTTTTTATATTTATAAAACCTAAAGATTCTACAGAGAATCTTTTAAGACTAATAAACAAATTCAACAAAGTTGTAGGATACAAAATTGACACAAAAAATTGTGTTTCGATACAGTAACAATCACCAATCCTAAAATGAAGTTATAAAAAAGTCGGACTTCCCTGGTGGCCCAGTGGGTAAGGACACCGCCCTGCAGTGCAAGGGGTGCCGGTTCGACCCCTGGCCTGGGAAGATCCCACGTGCCGCAGAGCGGCTGGACCGATGTGTCCAATCACCGAGCCGGAGCTCTGGAGCGCATGCGCCCAGAGCCGGCGCTCTGCGACAACAGAGGCCACTGTGATGGGAGGCCCACATGGGCCAAAGAACAAAGATGGATGAAAATAGATGAATGAAATACCAATAGAAGTGGCCCGCCCGCCCTCCTCCCTTCCCAACCCACCTCCCCTCCGAAAAAAAAAAAACGTCTTATTTATGGTAGCATCAAAATGGATAAAATACTTAGGAATAGACTTAGCCAAGGAAACAGAAGTTTGTACCTTGAAAACGGTGAAAAGTTGCTGAAAGATATTGAGACACAAATGGAAGGACACCCCATGTTCTTTGATTGGAAAACTTACTAAGATATTGATATTTCCAGTTATCTATATATGTAGTGCAGTTCATATTAAAGTCTTAGGGATGTTTTTCGAAGAAAAAAATGTATTAAAATTCACATGGATCTTATTGGACTCTGAATTTCCAAAACAATATTTTATATATATATATACACACAAACATACATACACACACACACACACACGTATTTATTTATTTGATTGTGTTGGGTCTTAATTACATCATGGGGAATCTTCCATTGTGACACATAGATTCTCCTGTTGTGGTTTGCAGCTCATTGCTTCTCAGTATGTGGCATCTTAGTTCTTTGACCAGGAATTGAACTTTATCCCCTCACTGCACGTGGATTCTTAACTACTGGACTACCAGGGACGTCCCTGGCCAAAACAGTCTTGAAAAAGAACAACTTAGTTTAGACGTTTTACCTTTCTGGTTTCAAAACTTAGTGTAATCAAAACGTGTGGTACCAACACAGCTGTATTTAAAAATGAGGTCAGGGAATCTTTGTTCATAGACAACATGATTTTTTATATTTATAAAACCTAAAGATTCTACAGAGAATCTTTTAAGACTAATAAACAAATTCAACAAAGTTGTAGGATACAAAATTGACACAAAAAATTGTGTTTCGATACAGTAACAATCACCAATCCTAAAATGAAGTTATAAAAAAGTCGGACTTCCCTGGTGGCCCAGTGGGTAAGGACACCGCCCTGCAGTGCAAGGGGTGCCGGTTCGACCCCTGGCCTGGGAAGATCCCACGTGCCGCAGAGCGGCTGGACCGATGTGTCCAATCACCGAGCCGGAGCTCTGGAGCGCATGCGCCCAGAGCCGGCGCTCTGCGACAACAGAGGCCACTGTGATGGGAGGCCCACATGGGCCAAAGAACAAAGATGGATGAAAATAGATGAATGAAATACCAATAGAAGTGGCCCGCCCGCCCTCCTCCCTTCCCAACCCACCTCCCTCCGAAAAAAAAACGTCTTATTTATGGTAGCATCAAAATGGATAAAATACTTAGGAATAGACTTAGCCAAGGAAACAGAAGTTTGTACCTTGAAAACGGTGAAAAGTTGCTGAAAGATATTGAGACACAAATGGAAGGACACCCCATGTTCTTTGATTGGAAAACTTACTAAGATATTGATATTTCCAGTTATCTATATATGTAGTGCAGTTCATATTAAAGTCTTAGGGATGTTTTTCGAAGAAAAAAATGTATTAAAATTCACATGGATCTTATTGGACTCTGAATTTCCAAAACAATATTTTATATATATATATACACACAAACATACATACACACACACACACACACGTATTTATTTATTTGATTGTGTTGGGTCTTAATTACATCATGGGGAATCTTCCATTGTGACACATAGATTCTCCTGTTGTGGTTTGCAGCTCATTGCTTCTCAGTATGTGGCATCTTAGTTCTTTGACCAGGAATTGAACTTTATCCCCCTCACTGCACGTGGATTCTTAACTACTGGACTACCAGGGACGTCCCTGGCCAAAACAGTCTTGAAAAAGAACAACTTAGTTTAGACGTTTTACCTTTCTGGTTTCAAAACTTAGTGTAATCAAAACGTGTGGTACCAACACAGCTGTATTTAAAATGGGTAACCAACAAAGCCCTACTGTGTAGGTCAGGGAACTCTGCTCAATGTTAGATTTTTGCCTAGATGGGAGGGCAGTTTGGTAGAGAATGGATACATGTATATGTATCGCTGACTCCCTTTGCTGTCCACCTTAAACTGTTACAACATTGTTAATCAGCTATACTCCAATATAAAATTAAATGGTTTTTAAAAGCCACTGGATATAGCTCATATTCAATGAGTAGTTATGTAAAAGTGTGTCTACTGGCGGTGGGGTTGACTGGAAACTGTCTGAAACTGCCTACCATAGAGTCTGAGAGGCTTTTAAATGAAGTTCGGAGCCTGCCATTGTCATTTTTATTTAGTTAAAGCATAATAAAGAAAATGTAAGAAGTAAAAACCAGATAAGTGCTGTCTTTTGTAAACTGTGTCTTGCTATAGAAAGGTAAGCTTCTGTTTGCTCTCGATTGTAGAGGCTGAAAGTTGTTGAGAGAATAGATCTGTCAACAGAAAGAAATAGAATTTTTTTATGGGGATAGAGGTGCTAACGAAGCTATTGTGTTATCAGTTTGCAAGTATGTTCATCCCACTGTACACCTTGAACTTAGTTATATGTTGCTAACTCAGTAAATCTGCAATTTTTTTATAAAAAGGAATGAATAACAAAAATGAAAATATCTAAATTTTTTTTTTTAACCTCAATAATGAGTAATATTAGGGCCACCTGTGATTAGATGGTAAGTTACTCTAGGAAAAGAGATATCCTATGTCTACTTATTCCCCAGGGAGTAGGTAATAGGTAAATAGTTGTCTTCCAAAATATCTCAAGTGAATTACATCATGTAGAAATTTGTTGAAATTTGTCAGGTATATAATGTCATATCGGAAATAAATAATATCTTGAGTTCAATAGCAGAACTGATGTAACAGAAGAGCCAGATGTTGAAATCACTAGAAACTAGTCAGTTTGTAGAATAGAGATTAAAAAGAAAGGGACAAAGTCTCAGGGTCTTGTTGGATGGTACCAAACTGTCTAACATATTTGTCCATCAAACTTACATATTTTTTAGGGTAGGAATAATACTTGGAAGGCATACTTGCTGAAAACTCCCCAAACTGTTGTATGACTTAAGTTTATAGATGAAAGGAACTCTTTGAACCCCCATCCCCAATTAGGATAAAACTGAATGAAAAGCATCCATAAATGTATAGCAGTTACATTGAAAACAAGAAAGAAAAAATTTAGAAAGTACTTGGAAAAAAAATTATACATTGTATACAAGGGAACAGCAATTTGAACAACTCCATTTTTCTCATGAAAAGCCATGGCATTTGGAAGTTAGTGAAACAGTTTTTAAAAATTCTAACATTTTGGATATGTTGGGTTAAATAAAATATATTATTAAATTCTAAAATAAGTGTGTACCAGCATCAAGCCAGACATACATATATAAATTGTGTGTATGCATACATGTGCATGCTCAGTTTTGTCCGACTCTTTGTGACCCCATGAACTGTAGTCTGTCAGGCTCCTCTGTCCATGGGATTGTCCAAGCAAGAATGCTGGAGTGGATTGCCATTTCCTTCTCCATAGCATCTTTCTGACCCAAGGATTGAACCTGTGTCTCCTGTACTTCAGGCAGTGCTTCTTTACCTCTTGAGTCATTGGGGAAGCCCTTTTATTTAACAACTCAAAACCCAGGAAGCTATTCACTTACGTGTTAGAGAAAGGGAATTCTATCCAAGTTTCATTACAAACCTAGTTGGATTAAACAGCATGTTACCTAGCACATAGTAAATTGTTAGGTATTTCTCTTTCCCTTACAAGGATTTTGTCTCCCCATTTGACCATAGTAAATTTTTTTTTTTAACCTCAATAATGAGTAATATTAGGGCCACCTGTGATTAGATGGTAAGTTACTCTAGGAAAAGAGATATCCTATGTCTACTTATTCCCCAGGGAGTAGGTAATAGGTAAATAGTTGTCTTCCAAAATATCTCAAGTGAATTACATCATGTAGAAATTTGTTGAAATTTGTCAGGTATATAATGTCATATCGGAAATAAATAATATCTTGAGTTCAATAGCAGAACTGATGTAACAGAAGAGCCAGATGTTGAAATCACTAGAAACTAGTCAGTTTGTAGAATAGAGATTAAAAAGAAAGGGACAAAGTCTCAGGGTCTTGTTGGATGGTACCAAACTGTCTAACATATTTGTCCATCAAACTTACATATTTTTTAGGGTAGGAATAATACTTGGAAGGCATACTTGCTGAAAACTCCCCAAACTGTTGTATGACTTAAGTTTATAGATGAAAGGAACTCTTTGAACCCCCATCCCCAATTAGGATAAAACTGAATGAAAAGCATCCATAAATGTATAGCAGTTACATTGAAAACAAGAAAGAAAAAATTTAGAAAGTACTTGGAAAAAAAATTATACATTGTATACAAGGGAACAGCAATTTGAACAACTCCATTTTTCTCATGAAAAGCCATGGCATTTGGAAGTTAGTGAAACAGTTTTTAAAAATTCTAACATTTTGGATATGTTGGGTTAAATAAAATATATTATTAAATTCTAAAATAAGTGTGTACCAGCATCAAGCCAGACATACATATATAAATTGTGTGTATGCATACATGTGCATGCTCAGTTTTGTCCGACTCTTTGTGACCCCATGAACTGTAGTCTGTCAGGCTCCTCTGTCCATGGGATTGTCCAAGCAAGAATGCTGGAGTGGATTGCCATTTCCTTCTCCATAGCATCTTTCTGACCCAAGGATTGAACCTGTGTCTCCTGTACTTCAGGCAGTGCTTCTTTACCTCTTGAGTCATTGGGGAAGCCCTTTTATTTAACAACTCAAAACCCAGGAAGCTATTCACTTACGTGTTAGAGAAAGGGAATTCTATCCAAGTTTCATTACAAACCTAGTTGGATTAAACAGCATGTTACCTAGCACATAGTAAATTGTTAGGTATTTCTCTTTCCCTTACAAGGATTTTGTCTCCCCATTTGACCATAGTACTCTTGTTACCACCTCACATTTTTTTGTCCCTTGCCCCGTTAGAAATTAAGCTCAGTTGGGTCAGGGGCTTCCTTGAGGACTGAGTGGTAAAGAATCCGCCTTAAGTGCAGGGTATGTAGGAGATGGGGGTCGATCCGTGGATCAGGAAGATCCCTTGAAGGAGGAAATGGCAACCACTCTAGTATTTTTGCCTGCAAAATCCCATGAACAGAGGAACCTGGTGGGCCACGGTCCATGGGGTTGCACAAAGATAGACACAACTGAGTGTGTATGAACAATCGGATGCTTGAAGACTGTGTTGTTCCTGGTTGAATCCCCAGAGCCTACAATAGTTCCAGGCAGGTAGGGTCCTCTTAGCACATATTTGTTGAGTGAATTTGACTCTAGGATTTTTTTTTTTTCCCTCATGTAATACCATCTTTTTAAATAGCATTCTGTAGGGTCAAGATGAGGAAGCCTTGGAACAGGGTATCATAGGACAGGATTTCTGACTTATGGTAATCATTGACTGAAGGAAGGGACCCTAGAGAACACTAACCCCTCTTTCCTCACTTTACAGATGAGAAAGTTGTAAAAATCATATAAAAATGCTTTTGTTGCACTATTTTGTGAACTTTTTTTAATCCTCAGAAGGTTTCACACACACACAAAAATAATAATTTCACAGGTAAAGAAATAGGAAATGAAGACTAGCTTGTGTTAGAGTATCTAAAGCTGTCATGTAAAACAATCTTCTGAGAAATTAACTGGGACTATTATTGTTTAAAATGTGACATAGTATTTGTAAAATGTTTTCATAAATGTAAATAATGGCTTCTGTCTTTTTAAGGTAGTTTCTTAGATATGGTGTATAATTCATAAAGATCTCCTTTCCAAAAAATTTTCATCTGATTAAAACTTTATCTTACGGCTGCCTAAGTTCACACTGTTTAAGATACAAAGCTATAGTCTGGGAATGGGAGTGAAAGAAATATAGGTAGACATAAAATTGAAATGAAAGATAGAAGAAAGACAATTCAAAATGAAAAATATAGATGAAAAAATTCTGGAGGAAATTGGGATTCAGTGCCACAGAGGGCTAGGTGTTAGGAGATGGCTCCATCAAAGGAGAGTGATTATAATATTCCAGATTGAAGGGTAGAACTTAAAAGAGTGAGAAGAATTGGGTTGGGAGCATGATCTGAGCACAGGCATAGAGCAGCCAGGAAATGTGCAAGGATGAGTAGATGAGTTTACTTTGATAACAGTGTTGGTGCAGAACAATAATGATTGATGAACTTAAAAGGGATGTTAGTGTAATTAAGTCCTTTGAATATTAAATGAAATAGATCAGACTTTTCAACAGTCAGGGACTTTTGCAATCTTTGTGGGGGGGTGGTGACGTGCAAGGGGTAGTTTGAGCATATTAAACCGTTGGTGATGTACATTTTGGGCAGAAGGAGGAGATTGTTGGAGAAGTCCTCTGTAGGTGATACTGACCTATACTTGGAGAAGGGATTAACATGAGTGCTGAGAATTCACAGAAGGAGCTGGTTACTATGTAGACGCGACGTGAAACAAAGATCATTCCACAGTTTCTGGTATTTGGAAAAATTGTTGGAAATAGGAAATTCTAGCACAAATGCCACTTTCATGAAAATTGGGTTTGGTTTTAAGACATAGCAAGTTTTGAATGAGAAAGACATCTAATAATGATCTGTTAGAGAAATTAAATTTGGGCCGGAGTTTGGGGAGTTGATCCTTAGAGAGTTGGAAGTTAACACAGGAGGATGAATGAAATCTTAGGATTTTTTTCTCTTAGAAAGGATGGTGATACACAGAACTTTAGTGAGGAAAGGAAGAGGACCTGGTGAAGGGAGCTTTGGGGAAAAAAAATAGTCAGAGAAGTAGAGGAATCTATAAAAAGAAAGCCAAGAAAGAAAGAATGATTAAAATTTATTTAAAATAAAATTCATTCTCCACTCCCACCCATTGCAGATGTATTGCATCTTTAATGTAAGAACTTCTGAAATAAAGAAAAGTGAAGGTGAAGTGAAAGTCGCTCAGTTGTGTCTGACTCTGTGATCTATGGATAAGCCGTGGAATTCTTCAGGCAGGAGTACTGGAGTGTAGCCTTACCC
This sequence comes from Tragulus kanchil, assembly GCA_022376925.1. NCBI lineage: Eukaryota > Metazoa > Chordata > Mammalia > Artiodactyla > Tragulidae > Tragulus > Tragulus kanchil. The sequence goes on along the minus strand of JAIOJX010000004.1, from coordinate 99,917,378 downwards.
TTCTCCAGGCCAGAATACTGGAGTGGGTAGCCTGTCACTTCTCCAGGGGATCTTCCCCACCCAGGAGTAAAGCCAGGATCCCCTGCATTGCAGGTGGCAGGTGGATTCTTTCATATATGTATTTATTTATTTATTTATTTATTTTTTTATTTGGTTGTGTTGAATCTTCATTGCTACGCGGGTTTTTCTGTAGTTGCAGTGAGTGGGGGCGACTCTCTAGTTGCTGTGCTTGAGCTTCTCATTGCGGTCACTTCCCTTGTTGTGGAGCACATGCTCTAGGCTTGTGGGCTTCAGTAGCTATGGCTCTAGAGCACAGGCTCAGTAGTTGTGGTGCATGGACTTAGTTGCTCCATGGCATGTGGGTTCTTCCTGGACCAGGATCGAACCCATGTCTCCTGCATTGGCGGGTGGATTCTTTTTCACAGGGCGACCAGGGAAGCCCGCAGCTGAATTCTTTACCAGCTGAGCTACAAATATTTAAAAAGTGTTTATAACACCATCAGTAATAGAATTCTATCATAAATATTATGTCTTAAATCACTGTTTCTTCCCTAATATGTCTATGTATTTGTGTATTTATATTGATTCAAAAAGAGTGTTCTTTGCTGCAGATAGTTGGAAAAATTGTTGGAAATAGGAAATTCTAGCACAAATGCCACTTTCATGAAAATTGGGTTTGGTTTTAAGACATAGCAAGTTTTGAATGAGAAAGACATCTAATAATGATCTGTTAGAGAAATTAAATTTGGGCCGGAGTTTGGGGAGTTGATCCTTAGAGAGTTGGAAGTTAACACAGGAGGATGAATGAAATCTTAGGATTTTTTTCTCTTAGAAAGGATGGTGATACACAGAACTTTAGTGAGGAAAGGAAGAGGACCTGGTGAAGGGAGCTTTGGGGAAAAAAAATAGTCAGAGAAGTAGAGGAATCTATAAAAAGAAAGCCAAGAAAGAAAGAATGATTAAAATTTATTTAAAATAAAATTCATTCTCCACTCCCACCCATTGCAGATGTATTGCATCTTTAATGTAAGAACTTCTGAAATAAAGAAAAGTGAAGGTGAAGTGAAAGTCGCTCAGTTGTGTCTGACTCTGTGATCTATGGATAAGCCGTGGAATTCTTCAGGCAGGAGTACTGGAGTGTAGCCTTACCCTTCTCCAGGCCAGAATACTGGAGTGGGTAGCCTGTCACTTCTCCAGGGGATCTTCCCCACCCAGGAGTAAAGCCAGGATCCCCTGCATTGCAGGTGGCAGGTGGATTCTTTCATATATGTATTTATTTATTTATTTATTTATTTTTTTATTTGGTTGTGTTGAATCTTCATTGCTACGCGGGTTTTTCTGTAGTTGCAGTGAGTGGGGGCGACTCTCTAGTTGCTGTGCTTGAGCTTCTCATTGCGGTCACTTCCCTTGTTGTGGAGCACATGCTCTAGGCTTGTGGGCTTCAGTAGCTATGGCTCTAGAGCACAGGCTCAGTAGTTGTGGTGCATGGACTTAGTTGCTCCATGGCATGTGGGTTCTTCCTGGACCAGGATCGAACCCATGTCTCCTGCATTGGCGGGTGGATTCTTTTTCACAGGGCGACCAGGGAAGCCCGCAGCTGAATTCTTTACCAGCTGAGCTACAAATATTTAAAAAGTGTTTATAACACCATCAGTAATAGAATTCTATCATAAATATTATGTCTTAAATCACTGTTTCTTCCCTAATATGTCTATGTATTTGTGTATTTATATTGATTCAAAAGAGAGTGTTCTTTGCTGCAGATAGTTGAGCTAAGTAAGATGGCGCAAAAAGAGTTAAGAATGTTAATTCTATAGCTTATTTGTTTCTGTAGCTTACCTTCTAAATATTTAATGTATGTAGAATTTATGCTCTGTTTTCAAATGATTAATTTTTAAAAAGTTTCAGCTCTAATATTCTACTTTTATTCTTCAGATGATTGCAAAAGGTAAAAATGCATCTGAGCTGTTTCCTGCTGTTGTGAAGAATGTGGCCAGTAAAAATATTGAGGTACTATTTTGATTCATAATTTTCACAATTCCTTTTGTTGTGGAAGAATCATAAACTTTTCAGTTACTTTGAAATATACCATACGATACTTGAGTGTCACTAGGTTTTCAGTACAATTAAAATGTCCATAATCTCAAATAGGTGAAATTGAATACAAAGTAGACATAATCTAGGCTTTGGAATTTACATGGAGAATGTGAAAAGTAAATGGAGATTAATTGACCTAGGTGAAGGATGGTAACTTTTGAAGTATTCATAGAAGCCAGTTTAGTTAAAGTTCTTATCTGGTATCTAAGATACTGTGTGTCCAATGAAACAGACCTAAGTTTCTACACTGTCAGGGCCGAGATTGAACCCAGGTGTTGTGACTCCAAATCTAATGCTCTTCCTGGAGCATCTTTGTCTGATAGACCCTACCTCAGTATAGCAGGAGGTGAGCAGAAGGCAGGATGTAGTGGAAGCCTTCAATTTTTGGTCTCTCTCTATAATTGTACGTGAAATTTGAAGTGGAGAAATTCACAGAACTTTGAGGCCAAGGTAATTAAGACTAACTCAGATGGACGAATGATTTCTGATAGAGTGTGAAAGAGAAATACAAGCCCTTGTAGAGCCCACTGAGAAAGATGAGTAGGACGAAAAGTTGAATGAAGAGAATTAGAGATTGATCTGAGCAAATGGTATTTTTTAAAAAATATTTATTTATTTATTTTGGGCTATGCTGGTTCTTTTTTTTTTTTTTGAAAGATTTATTTATTTATTTATTTAATTTGGTGGGGGTGGGGTAGGGAGGGAGTGGAGCAGGTGGGCCACTTCTATTGGTCTTCCATTTGTCCGTTTTCATCCATCTTTGTTCTTTGGCCTGTGTGGGCCTCCCATCACGATGGCCTCTGTTGTCGCAGAGCACCGGCTCTGGGTGCATGCGCTCCAGAGCTCCGGCTCAGTAATTGGACACATCAGTCCAGCCGCTCCGCGGCACGTGGGATCCGCCCAGGCCAGGGCCCGAACTGGCGCCCCTTGCACTGCAAGGCGGTGTCCTCACCCACTGGACCACCAGGGAAGCCCTATGCTGGTTCTTTATTGCTGTGCATGGGCTTTCTCTAGTTATGGCAAGCAGGGGCTACTCTCTAGTTGAGGTGTATGGGCTTCTCATTGTGGTGGCTTCTCTTCCTTCAGAGCCTAGGGTCTAGGGCGCACAGGTTTCAATATTCTAGTCATGGTGCATAGGTTTAGTTGCCCTGTGGCATGTGGAATCTTCCCAGATCAGAGATTGAATCCATGTCCCCTGTATTGGCAGGTGGATTCTTAAGCCATTGGACCACCAGGGAGGTCCCAGTCTCTGATGTATACTTGGAGTGTTTATTCTTTTAACACTTGTATTTATTGATGTTGTTGGATTTGAGTGTACTATTATGTGATTTTTTTTGTTTCCTTTGATTTTTTGTTCCTCTCTTCTTTTCCTCTTTTGAAATAGATGAAACCACACTTAAGTTTTTTTTTCTTTTTTTTTATTTTTAACCTATACTTCTAGGGGAAGCCTTTCCAATTTTGTCGATAGACCCTACCTCAGTATAGCAGGAGGTGAGCAGAAGGCAGGATGTAGTGGAAGCCTTCAATTTTTGGTCTCTCTCTATAATTGTCGTGAAATTTGAAGTGGAGAAATTCACAGAACTTTGAGGCCAAGGTAATTAAGACTAACTCAGATGGACGAATGATTTCTGATAGAGTGTGAAAGAGAAATACAAGCCCTTGTAGAGCCCACTGAGAAAGATGAGTAGGACGAAAAGTTGAATGAAGAGAATTAGAGATTGATCTGAGCAAATGGTATTTTTTAAAAAATATTTATTTATTTATTTTGGGCTATGCTGGTTCTTTTTTTTTTTTTTGAAAGATTTATTTATTTATTTATTTAATTTGGTGGGGGTGGGGTAGGGAGGGAGTGGAGCAGGTGGGCCACTTCTATTGGTCTTCCATTTGTCCGTTTTCATCCATCTTTGTTCTTTGGCCTGTGTGGGCCTCCCATCACGATGGCCTCTGTTGTCGCAGAGCACCGGCTCTGGGTGCATGCGCTCCAGAGCTCCGGCTCAGTAATTGGACACATCAGTCCAGCCGCTCCGCGGCACGTGGGATCCGCCCAGGCCAGGGCCCGAACTGGCGCCCCTTGCACTGCAAGGCGGTGTCCTCACCCACTGGACCACCAGGGAAGCCCTATGCTGGTTCTTTATTGCTGTGCATGGGCTTTCTCTAGTTATGGCAAGCAGGGGCTACTCTCTAGTTGAGGTGTATGGGCTTCTCATTGTGGTGGCTTCTCTTCCTTCAGAGCCTAGGGTCTAGGGCGCACAGGTTTCAATATTCTAGTCATGGTGCATAGGTTTAGTTGCCCTGTGGCATGTGGAATCTTCCCAGATCAGAGATTGAATCCATGTCCCCTGTATTGGCAGGTGGATTCTTAAGCCATTGGACCACCAGGGAGGTCCCAGTCTCTGATGTATACTTGGAGTGTTTATTCTTTTAACACTTGTATTTATTGATGTTGTTGGATTTGAGTGTACTATTATGTGATTTTTTTTGTTTCCTTTGATTTTTTGTTCCTCTCTTCTTTTCCTCTTTTGAAATAGATGAAACCACACTTAAGTTTTTTTTTCTTTTTTTTTATTTTTAACCTATACTTCTTGTATTTTTCTTAGTGTTGGCTGTATCCATTCTTCACTTTTCACAGTCCAATTATGTTTAATGTTGCACTTTGTCACATAAAACATAGAAATCTTGCAACTGTATATATTTATATCTCTCTTGTCTTTTATGTTTTAATTATTAATTTATCAGATTTATTTAAGTTTAAAGCATCATAAGAGAGTACAATTTTTCCTGTAAGTACTTATGTGACATAAAGAAATTAAAAGGAAAAACAGGAAAAAAGAATCATTTTTTCAGTATTCATCACATCCATTGTTCTTTTTGAATTCTCAGGATTCAGATTTCTTTCTTTTTTTTTTTTTAGGATTCAGATTTCTATCAGTATCACGATCATTCTGCCTTAAGAATTTCTGTTAGCTTTTTCTGTATTGGAGATCTGCCAGTGATGAATTCTCTTACCTTTATCTGAAATGTTTGCGTTTTTGCCTTCATTTCTAAAGAATTGTTTCATTGGTTTGTAGACTTACTTCACTCAGTATGATAATCTCAGTCCATCCATGTTGCTGTAAGTGGTATTGTTCAGTTGCTAGGTCATGTCTGACTCTCTGTGACCCCATGGAGTGCACTGTCTCCCGGAGTTTGCCCAAGTTCATGTCCATGGAATGGGTAAATGGTATTATTGCATTCTTAAGGCTGTGCAGTATTCCATTGTGGAAGCAGTGCCAGATTTTATTTTCTTTGGTCCCAAAATCACTGCAGACAGTGACTATAGCTCTGAAATTAAAAGGCGCTTGTTCCTTGGAAGGAAAGCTATGATAAACCCATATAGAACATTAAAAAGTAGAGACCTCACTTTGCTGACAAAGGTCTGTATAGTCATAGCTATCTATGCTTTTTCCAGTAGTCACGTGTGAATGTGAGAGTTAGATCATAAAGATAGCTGAACACTGAAGAACCAATGCTTTTGAACTATAGTTCTGGAGAAGACTCTTTGGACAGCAAGGAGATCAAACCATTGAACCTTAAAGGAAATCAACTGTGAATTTGGAAGGACTGATGCTGAAGCTGAAGCTCCAATACTTGGTCCTCTTGATGTGAAGAGCTGACTCATTGGAAAAGAGCTTGATACTAGGAAAGACTGAAGGCAAAAGGAGAAGAGGGTGGCAGGGGATGAGATGGTTAGATAGCATCACCAACTCAATGGACAGGAAACTGTGCAAACTCCAGGAGCTAGTGAAGGACAGGGAAGCCTGGAGTGCTAAAGTGCATGGGGTCTCAAAGAGTCAAACACAGCTTGGCAACTGAACAATAAGTATTCTGTTGTGTATAAGTAGCACATGTTGTTTGTTCATTCCTTTGCTGATGGACATTTAGATTGTTACCATGTTTTGGCTATTGTGAATAGTGCTACTAGGCTATTGTGACTGTATGTATCTTTGAATTATAGTTTTGTCTGGGTATATACCCAGAAGTGGAATTGGTGGATCATATCAGTTCAGCTCAACCACTCAGTCGTGACCCCATAGATTGTGGCATGCCAGGCTTCCCTGACCTTCACCATCTCCTTGAGCTTGGTCAAATTCATATCCATTGACTCTGATGCCATCCAACCATTTCGTCCTCTGTCACCTCCTTCTCCTTCTGCCTCCTGTTTTCCCCAACATCAGGGTCTTTTCCAGTGAGTCAGCTTTTCGCATCAAGTGGTCTAAGGATTGGAACTTCTGCAGCTTCACCATCAGTCCTTCCATTGAATATTCAGGGTTGATTTCCTTTAGGATTGATTTGTTTGACCTCCTTGCTGTCCAGGGGACTCTCAAGACTCTTCTTTAACACCACAGTTGAAAGGCATCAGTTCTTCGGTACTCAGCTTTCTTTATGATCCAACTCTCCCATCCATATATGACTACTAGGAATATGGGTACTCTATTTTAGTGTTTTGAGGAATCAAAAGTAGAGACCTCACTTTGTAAATTAGTCATACTAGCTTTTCCAGTAGTCACGTGTGAATGTGAGAGTTAGATCATAAAGATAGCTGAACACTGAAGAACCAATGCTTTTGAACTATAGTTCTGGAGAAGACTCTTTGGACAGCAAGGAGATCAAACCATTGAACCTTAAAGGAAATCAACTGTGAATTTGGAAGGACTGATGCTGAAGCTGAAGCTCCAATACTTGGTCCTCTTGATGTGAAGAGCTGACTCATTGGAAAAGAGCTTGATACTAGGAAAGACTGAAGGCAAAAGGAGAAGAGGGTGGCAGGGGATGAGATGGTTAGATAGCATCACCAACTCAATGGACAGGAAACTGTGCAAACTCCAGGAGCTAGTGAAGGACAGGGAAGCCTGGAGTGCTAAAGTGCATGGGGTCTCAAAGAGTCAAACACAGCTTGGCAACTGAACAATAAGTATTCTGTTGTGTATAAGTAGCACATGTTGTTTGTTCATTCCTTTGCTGATGGACATTTAGATTGTTACCATGTTTTGGCTATTGTGAATAGTGCTACTAGGCTATTGTGACTGTATGTATCTTTGAATTATAGTTTTGTCTGGGTATATACCCAGAAGTGGAATTGGTGGATCATATCAGTTCAGCTCAACCACTCAGTCGTGACCCCATAGATTGTGGCATGCCAGGCTTCCCTGACCTTCACCATCTCCTTGAGCTTGGTCAAATTCATATCCATTGACTCTGATGCCATCCAACCATTTCGTCCTCTGTCACCTCCTTCTCCTTCTGCCTCCTGTTTTCCCCAACATCAGGGTCTTTTCCAGTGAGTCAGCTTTTCGCATCAAGTGGTCTAAGGATTGGAACTTCTGCAGCTTCACCATCAGTCCTTCCATTGAATATTCAGGGTTGATTTCCTTTAGGATTGATTTGTTTGACCTCCTTGCTGTCCAGGGGACTCTCAAGACTCTTCTTTAACACCACAGTTGAAAGGCATCAGTTCTTCGGTACTCAGCTTTCTTTATGATCCAACTCTCCCATCCATATATGACTACTAGGAATATGGGTACTCTATTTTAGTGTTTTGAGGAACCTTCATGCTATTTTCCATAGTGGCTGCACAAATTTACATTCCCAGTGTAAGAGGCTTCCCTTTTCTCCATACCCTTTCCATCATTTGTTATTTGTAGATTTTTTAAGTGATGGCTATTTTGACAGAGTGAGGTAATACATCATTGTAGTTTTGATTTGCATTTCTCTCATATTTAGTGATGTTGAGTGCTTTTCCATGTGCCTGTTGACCATCTTTATCTCTTCTTTGGAGAAGTGGCTATTTAGGTCTTCTGCCCATTTGTGTATACATTTTTTATGTTTTAGATATGGGTAGAAATGATCACGTCCTTAGATATTGATAAGTTATGCTATAACTAGGTCCTTCCAGTATTCTTGTTTTAAATACAAAATCCTGTACTGTTAATTCAAATCTCTTTGTAATGTTCAGATAGTTATCAGTAGTAGATCTTTTCTATTCTCTGTTCTTTACAATCAGATTCTGATATGCTGTCCAATATTTGTAACAAATATCACTAAATATAATTACAGTAGTTCTCCTCTCCCCTAGGGTTTCACTTTCCACAGTTTCATTTGCCTGTGATTTCAATTACCCCAAAAATGTTAAATGGAAGATTATAGAAATAAACAGTTCACAAGTTTAAAATTGCTCACTATAATGAATAGTGTGATGAAATTTTGTGCTGTTGTATCTGGGATCCCCAGCCATTGACGGCATCTGCTCCTTGACCTGTAACCATCAACAGAGTTATGTTCAGTGATCCAGGTTCACCCATAGCAGATGATCCTCTTTCTGTTGTAACATTAGAAGGTCAGTAGCAGGCTAACCCTGTATCACAGTGCCACTCAGACCTCCTTGCTGTCCCAAGGGACTTTCTCAAGGAAAACTTCTGCAGCTTCACCATCAGTCCTTCCATTGAATATTCAGGGTTGATTTCCTTTAGGATTGATTTGTTTGACCTCCTTGCTGTCCAGGGGACTCTCAAGACTCTTCTTTAACACCACAGTTGAAAGGCATCAGTTCTTCGGTACTCAGCTTTCTTTATGATCCAACTCTCCCATCCATATATGACTACTAGGAATATGGGTACTCTATTTTAGTGTTTTGAGGAACCTTCATGCTATTTTCCATAGTGGCTGCACAAATTTACATTCCCAGTGTAAGAGGCTTCCCTTTTCTCCATACCCTTTCCATCATTTGTTATTTGTAGATTTTTTAAGTGATGGCTATTTTGACAGAGTGAGGTAATACATCATTGTAGTTTTGATTTGCATTTCTCTCATATTTAGTGATGTTGAGTGCTTTTCCATGTGCCTGTTGACCATCTTTATCTCTTCTTTGGAGAAGTGGCTATTTAGGTCTTCTGCCCATTTGTGTATACATTTTTTATGTTTTAGATATGGGTAGAAATGATCACGTCCTTAGATATTGATAAGTTATGCTATAACTAGGTCCTTCCAGTATTCTTGTTTTAAATACAAAATCCTGTACTGTTAATTCAAATCTCTTTGTAATGTTCAGATAGTTATCAGTAGTAGATCTTTTCTATTCTCTGTTCTTTACAATCAGATTCTGATATGCTGTCCAATATTTGTAACAAATATCACTAAATATAATTACAGTAGTTCTCCTCTCCCCTAGGGTTTCACTTTCCACAGTTTCATTTGCCTGTGATTTCAATTACCCCAAAAATGTTAAATGGAAGATTATAGAAATAAACAGTTCACAAGTTTAAAATTGCTCACTATAATGAATAGTGTGATGAAATTTTGTGCTGTTGTATCTGGGATCCCCAGCCATTGACGGCATCTGCTCCTTGACCTGTAACCATCAACAGAGTTATGTTCAGTGATCCAGGTTCACCCATAGCAGATGATCCTCTTTCTGTTGTAACATTAGAAGGTCAGTAGCAGGCTAACCCTGTATCACAGTGCCAACTTCATTCACCTGACTTCATCTCATTACATAGGTATTTCACCATCTCCCATTACTATAAAATGAAGAAGGGTAGCTGCTGTCCAATAAGAGAGAAAGAGCTCATGTTCAAATAACTTTTATTACACTATATTGTTATAGCTGTTCCCATTATTATTAGCTATTGTTAGCCTCAGGCTGCCTAATTTATAAGTTAAACTTTATTATAGGTATACGTGCATATAGGGAAAAACATTGTATATATGGTGTTTAGTATTATCTATACTTTCAGGCATCTTCTGGGGTCTTGGAACATATCCCCCACAGATAGAGGAGGACTACCCTATTGATCTGTTTGTTTTGTTCTTAAAATACTGTTTTTGAAAACAGGCTTAATCCTCTAATGTTGTGGAAAAACTGACCTAAGCTTCTTAAAATTTATGTTCATAAAATGGAAGTTTCATTGCTGTCAAGTATAGAATTTCATTTTTACAAGTGCATACTGCCTTAGACACACAGTTGAGCTGTATGTCATCTGCCATTCGATGTCAAATGATAGCAAAAGTGACCTAGTAAGCAATCAGTGGTTATAGTACAAAAATAATCAAAGGTTTAGTCAATAACTCATGAAGTTTGATGTACAAGTATTGATAAGCTAATTAAACAGATCTGCCTGTGTTCTTCCAGCCTACTGGGGCTCTGCTGTGATTAGCTTTACAGCAAGGAGTATTGTAACATTGAATGAAAGTAACTGATCAGAGAGTGCTGTAGTCACGAAGCTTTAAGTACTCCCATTTCTGGTCACAGAATGGTTTCAGGGAAAGTAGGCTTTCTCTGCACACCTGCAGCCAGTCAGTGCATAGGCCTCTTGTGGTCAATATTGATTGATTCTTATAACAGAACTTGAACAAATTTAGTGTTTTGCAACCTTCTGTGATTTAATATTGTTATGCTTTTTGCTCTAACAGTCATAAAAATCCTTCTCCAATGGTGAGTAATTATAGTAATGCCTGCTAGCTCAGCTGTGGTTTAAATGTTTCAGTGTTGCCAGTGTATATACTAGATATGGTCTGAGGTTCATAATTCAGCTTTAAAAGTTGGCTTATAGTTAGGTAAATAAAGATATTGCTGAGAAATGAATTCCAAGAAAATGAGAAGGCAGGTATGGACCCAATCCATTCTTGTTTCAGAACTTTACTGAGAATATAGACTGAGATCTGAATATAATTGGTAAAAAGAAAGAGAATTTTAAATGATTCATTTTCTAAAAACCCTCAAGTTAAATACTTTGGAGTCAGTCTTCTTAATACTTATGTATTGTTTCCTCACAGTATGTTGATATCCTTTGAGACATCTGTTTCATGAACTGTAACTATCTGTGGTAAGTTAGATAGAGCAGTCTAATAGGAAATGCCCCCCTCCTTTTTTCTCCAGTCTCTTGTTGGGCTGTGATAGTTCATTCAACTGATTATTATTGGGCTCTTATATGCCAGGCTACGTGATAGGCCATGCGAATACATAGGTGAATAAGGAATGGTACCTCAGGTTCATTCCCAGGTGAATTTGAGAAATATTTTTTAAATCTTATGTTGATTTGATGTATTTGAATTGGTTTAAATCAGTCAACCAGCAAGTGTGGGCTGCTTTTTGGTGCTGTTGTAATCTTAGGAACTTTACAGTCTGGTTGGAGAAAAAATAATAAGTGCTTCTTAAACTGGGATTGAAGAACTTAAAAACTTTGTATTTCCATTTAAATATGATCTGAAACATTGGGTATATTCAGTTGCCATCTTGTAGACTAGTATCATGTAATTTTGGAACCCACTTTTTCATTCTTAGGTGAGATCACTTGATTCTGTGATCATTTGAAGGTTTCATGGACTTTATGGGACCTAAGTGGATTGATGTCATCTGTAGATGAGTGGGCACCTGAGTGAGACTGGTTTTGATTGGTTGGCACTCTGAGGTGTGTTTTTTTAGAGTGAATTTGTTCCTAACTGGCTAACATTCAGAAGCAAGGAGCTATCACAGGTTGGTGGACTTGTAAAAATTTATTGATATAGAAGTGAGATCATATAATGCATATTGTTATGCTTTTTGCTCTAACAGTCATAAAAATCCTTCTCCAATGGTGAGTAATTATAGTAATGCCTGCTAGCTCAGCTGTGGTTTAAATGTTTCAGTGTTGCCAGTGTATATACTAGATATGGTCTGAGGTTCATAATTCAGCTTTAAAAGTTGGCTTATAGTTAGGTAAATAAAGATATTGCTGAGAAATGAATTCCAAGAAAATGAGAAGGCAGGTATGGACCCAATCCATTCTTGTTTCAGAACTTTACTGAGAATATAGACTGAGATCTGAATATAATTGGTAAAAAGAAAGAGAATTTTAAATGATTCATTTTCTAAAAAAACCCTCAAGTTAAATACTTTGGAGTCAGTCTTCTTAATACTTATGTATTGTTTCCTCACAGTATGTTGATATCCTTTGAGACATCTGTTTCATGAACTGTAACTATCTGTGGTAAGTTAGATAGAGCAGTCTAATAGGAAATGCCCCCCTCCTTTTTTCTCCAGTCTCTTGTTGGGCTGTGATAGTTCATTCAACTGATTATTATTGGGCTCTTATATGCCAGGCTACGTGATAGGCCATGCGAATACATAGGTGAATAAGGAATGGTACCTCAGGTTCATTCCCAGGTGAATTTGAGAAATATTTTTTAAATCTTATGTTGATTTGATGTATTTGAATTGGTTTAAATCAGTCAACCAGCAAGTGTGGGCTGCTTTTTGGTGCTGTTGTAATCTTAGGAACTTTACAGTCTGGTTGGAGAAAAAATAATAAGTGCTTCTTAAACTGGGATTGAAGAACTTAAAAACTTTGTATTTCCATTTAAATATGATCTGAAACATTGGGTATATTCAGTTGCCATCTTGTAGACTAGTATCATGTAATTTTGGAACCCACTTTTTCATTCTTAGGTGAGATCACTTGATTCTGTGATCATTTGAAGGTTTCATGGACTTTATGGGACCTAAGTGGATTGATGTCATCTGTAGATGAGTGGGCACCTGAGTGAGACTGGTTTTGATTGGTTGGCACTCTGAGGTGTGTTTTTTTAGAGTGAATTTGTTCCTAACTGGCTAACATTCAGAAGCAAGGAGCTATCACAGGTTGGTGGACTTGTAAAAATTTATTGATATAGAAGTGAGATCATATAATGCATATTGTTTTGTACCCTTAAAAATTTTTACAAGGACATCTTTTCAATGTCAAGTATAGATTTACTTAATTGCATATGCAACGGCCACGAAGAACAATGTTTTATGAATGTACTATAATTTGTTTTACTTAGCCTCTTAGCGGAAAATTTTATTGTTTCATTTTTGCTTTTGAGGAAGATTTTGATTAGTAAAACTTGAGAAAAAATAGGATGATGAACTGAGTGGAGACTGAGACAAAAGTCAAGTTATATTCAAACAGGGACTGTTCCTGCTTGACTGGAAAGGGAAGATTATGGACTATATTGAGTACTGAGTCAGGATTTTAGGTTTCGTTTTTAAGATTTTGTGGATCGATTCAACACTAAAGAATGATTGGAAATGTGTTTTTTGTTAGTTTCACCTAGGACTCTGTCAGCATAGTACAGATGAATTGATTGATAGTGCCTTAAAATGATGTGTTTAGCAATTTTATTAATAATGATAAAGATGTAGAAAGTATGATAATTTAGTTTTCACTCATATTCCTGAAATTGTGAAGAACAGCAAAATAAGTTGGATTACAGATTAAGGTCTATAATTATCTGAGGAGAGTGCCATGATGGATTGAATTAAAGTTGTTGAAAATGTCTATGCGTAAAATACTGGCCTCCTTTTAAAAGGCCTCCCTAGGACAGCTACTCAAGTATGGATTGATTTAGTCAGCTGTACATTTGGAAAAAGTATATGGTTTTAATCATGAATTAGTTGTCTCAGGAGAGGTACCTCATCTAGAACCAAATCTTAACTAGTTTGTCTTGCTTGGACTTCATTTGTAGCTTGGAGTGCCGCACTGAAAAGAATATAGACAAATTGGAGTGAATTCGGAAGGGAACAAGCACGATGGCGAACTCCGAACACTGCTGTATCAATGGAAGTTGTCAAGGGAAAGTTGGAGCAGAAGGGAAAGAAGGCAGTTGTCCTTAAAGAAGGCCACTTTAATTACGATGACATAAAATGTGGCCCAGCATAGCACTCTTTCCCTTGTCAACATCAATTCCAGCTATTTCTAGCTACTTCTCATTTCCCATGCTCTTTGAACATTCCATACACCTTGAGATAGGTACTATGAGAATACATCAGAAAGTTAATCAGTGATAGGTGAAGATATTTGAGAAGGAAGATACAAGCTACAAGGCATGTCAGAAGGAAGTAGTTGATGAATTTCAACTGGAATTTCAATTTTTATTTAATTTTTCTGCTCATTATTTTATTACAAATTTAGTGATTAAACTGCCTTTGAGAACAATTTTGAGAAAATACTTCCAGCCTTTTGAAATTTTTATTACATTTATATTATTGTCATACATTCTGCTGAGCTGAAAATATCATATAATGTATGTTAGAATGTGACTGTTACCATAGAGTCAGAGTTGGGCCTCAGCACCTTATGGCAGATGAGGAAATGTAAGTTCTCATACCATATGTTGGTTAGTGTACAGAACCCAGGTTCATTATGTTATTTGTATCCCTCATTTTGAAGTTAATATTTTAATATTCTTGTATGAGTTTTGCTTGGGAACATTTTTTCCCTTCAAGAGGAAGGATACCTTGATAGGATGTTGCTTTTATGAATTGGATTCTTAAGATGTTTACTTCACAAGCCATTTCTGTTTCTATTCCTTATCCTACAATATAATATCTTTATTTTACCGTCTAGGCTATGAGCAGTTATCGTTATTTTTTAGTTCTGGAAAGTTGAGAATGGATTTTACTATAGAAGATACTGAATATTGAATTTTCAGTCTGACTGGGATTATGTGATTTTTGTCTTTTTCACAGATCAAGAAGTTAGTGTATGTTTACCTAGTGCGCTATGCTGAAGAGCAGCAGGATCTGGCACTCCTGTCCATAAGCACTTTTCAGCGAGCTCTGAAGGTAAATAACAGAGTGAGCAGGCAGAGAGCTGCAGCGTTTCTGCACAGCTAAAGGTGTGTCATTTAAAGAAGTGGAGCAATAATCCACTAAATGGTGCAGTCGTGTTTTGAAAGAGTTAAAAGACTTCTCACTGTACCTTTTCAGTCCCCTTAGAAAATAATTTATATAATCAACTGGGCTTTGCCTAGTATGTTCATTTATGTTCAGTATAATCGTTATTGTGCATCCAAGAACTCTTCATCATTACATCAACTTGTTGTTGAAAGTGTACAAAGAGTGGATGTGACGTTTTTAAAGATAAAATTTACAACCTGCAGCATTTTATTATCATATAACTCTAAAAACCCAGCATGTTTGGTAATATATGATCAAGCAGAATGATAGCCATTACTTGGCTTGTTAAAATATTTCATTTCTTTTTTTTGTTAGCCATTTTGATATACTGGTTATTTTAAGTCAAGTAGCCTTTTTTTTTTTTTTCCTGCTCTTGTATTACAGCCTATAAGCACCTATTAACTAGATCATAATGATGTATTTGAAATATTGAAAACTTGGAATTTTGATAAATATTTTTCCACTCTTTTTAGGACCCAAATCAACTAATTCGTGCAAGTGCGTTGAGAGTTCTGTCAAGTATTCGAGTGCCGATTATTGTACCTATTATGATGCTTGCCATTAAGGAGGCTTCTGCTGATTTATCACCGAACGTGAGAAAAAATGCGGCCCATGCAATACAAAAATTGTATAGGTTGGTGCTTTTTGTTTTTAAGTTTCATATTTATTGTATCTAGATGAGATTTTTTTTCCCCCTTTTCCTCATCATGCCTCTTTTTTATTTACATTTTATTTTTCATTCATCTTTTATTCTTTGGCATTTACCGTCTAGGCTATGAGCAGTTATCGTTATTTTTTAGTTCTGGAAAGTTGAGAATGGATTTTACTATAGAAGATACTGAATATTGAATTTTCAGTCTGACTGGGATTATGTGATTTTTGTCTTTTTCACAGATCAAGAAGTTAGTGTATGTTTACCTAGTGCGCTATGCTGAAGAGCAGCAGGATCTGGCACTCCTGTCCATAAGCACTTTTCAGCGAGCTCTGAAGGTAAATAACAGAGTGAGCAGGCAGAGAGCTGCAGCGTTTCTGCACAGCTAAAGGTGTGTCATTTAAAGAAGTGGAGCAATAATCCACTAAATGGTGCAGTCGTGTTTTGAAAGAGTTAAAAGACTTCTCACTGTACCTTTTCAGTCCCCTTAGAAAATAATTTATATAATCAACTGGGCTTTGCCTAGTATGTTCATTTATGTTCAGTATAATCGTTATTGTGCATCCAAGAACTCTTCATCATTACATCAACTTGTTGTTGAAAGTGTACAAAGAGTGGATGTGACGTTTTTAAAGATAAAATTTACAACCTGCAGCATTTTATTATCATATAACTCTAAAAACCCAGCATGTTTGGTAATATATGATCAAGCAGAATGATAGCCATTACTTGGCTTGTTAAAATATTTCATTTCTTTTTTTTGTTAGCCATTTTGATATACTGGTTATTTTAAGTCAAGTAGCCTTTTTTTTTTTTTTCCTGCTCTTGTATTACAGCCTATAAGCACCTATTAACTAGATCATAATGATGTATTTGAAATATTGAAAACTTGGAATTTTGATAAATATTTTTCCACTCTTTTTAGGACCCAAATCAACTAATTCGTGCAAGTGCGTTGAGAGTTCTGTCAAGTATTCGAGTGCCGATTATTGTACCTATTATGATGCTTGCCATTAAGGAGGCTTCTGCTGATTTATCACCGTACGTGAGGAAGAATGCGGCCCATGCAATACAAAAATTGTATAGGTTGGTGCTTTTTTTGTTTTTTAAGTTTCATATTTATTGTATCTAGATGAGATTTTTTTTCCCCCTTTTCCTCATCATGCCTCTTTTTTATTTACATTTTATTTTTCATTCATCTTTTTATTCTTTGGCATGTGTGGGCCTCCCATTGCGGTGGCCTCTCTTGTTGCAGAGCACTGGCTCTGGGCACATGCGCTCCAGAGGCTGGCTCGTAATTGGACGCACCAGTCCAGCCACTCCGCGGCACGTGCAATCTTCTGGGCCAGGGATGGCACTTGCACTGCAAGGTGGACTCTTTACCCACAAGGCCACCAGGGAAGCCCCAGGTTGGTGCTTTACCAAAGATCCATATTGTTGCGTAGAATGTTAAAGCCCATGGAGGCTTATTTTATTTATTCTTATAATAGTCTGACCTTTAACTCAGAGACTGTTTCCCCTTTCCCACAAATATTTCTTATACTTTTATTTTGGTTATTTTGGAAGTCTTTGTAGGTTTCTTGTGAGCCTGTTAGGGCCTGTGAAAATTTATGGATTTTATAACTTAAAAATAATCAGATATTGACTGATCATTTATATAGTTTGTCTCTCATTGCCTATCTATTATTAGAAAATTAAAATGTTTCCCCCCTATTTATTGTAGGGTAGAATCTAAAGTGTGTTATTATCTCAGCTCACTGTGTTGCCACTTCTTCCATCATTCATTCTGCTGTTCCCTTACTTGCTTCTTTTCCAGAGCTGTTTTATTAAATATTATTTAAATACTGATTTTTAAATATATCCCATACTGTATTTATGTGATATATGTGTGTGTCTGCTAAGTTGCTTCAGTCATGTCTGACTCTTCTGGACGTGGAATTCTGCAGGGAAGAATACTGGAGTGGGTTGCCATGCCATTCTCCAGGAGGTCTTCCTGACCTAGGAATCGAACCTGTGTCTCTTACTTCTACTGCATTTTCAGATGGATTCTTTATCAGTAGGACCACTTGGGATGCCCCCTATGTGTGTGTGTATGAGAGAGAGAATATTTATATAATAATTATATTAATAAATAATAATCAATAAATAATTTATATATACTATAATAACTTAATCTCTGTAGAAAATATATTGCCTAAACAAGTTATTATCTGTCATAATTTGGTATTATTTTCTGTTACCATTTTTTCCACAAGCTTTTATCAAGACCGTTTTGTATTTTTGATGTTGTGTTATATGCATGAAATGTATGAAAATGATAGAGGATGTGGTATCACATTTTGAGGGAAAACATCAAGCATATGCCAAATAATTCAGGCAATCTATAATTGCATAAGATATTGCTATATAATAAATGTGTATATAGAAAGGCACAATGACAATGCCTTTGATAAGACAGAGCTCAGATTGTCATATAGGATTTCTTAAAGTAAAAAGAAGTGAAATTTCTTAGGAAGGTTAGAGGAGGGCGACTGGAGCTGAAATTTGAAAGAATTAAAAGGTATGAGTATACAGATAATTATAATAGATAATTATAATGGTCAGTAATAAACTTATATTAGTTTCCGAGGTGGTGCAAGTGGTAAAGAACCAGTCTTCCAGTGCAGGAGACGTAAGCAACATTTTGATCCCTGAGTTGGGACGATCCCCTGGAGGACGAAATGGCAACCCACTCCAGTATTTTTGCTTGGAGAATCCTATGGACACAGGAACCTGGTGGGGCACAGTCAGTGGGGTCTCAAAGAGCTGGACACAAGTGAAGTGACCTGGCATGTAAAATTTTATGGAA
The DNA here is from genome assembly GCA_022376925.1 of Tragulus kanchil. Classification (NCBI taxonomy): domain Eukaryota; kingdom Metazoa; phylum Chordata; class Mammalia; order Artiodactyla; family Tragulidae; genus Tragulus; species Tragulus kanchil. The sequence goes on along the minus strand of JAIOJX010000004.1, from coordinate 99,899,051 downwards.
AAGTAAATCACAGGTTGACTGTCAAAGTCATCTCATGCTTCTTAATCCTCATTCTTTCTGCTGTTCCTTCCTTGCTTCTTTTCCAGAGCTGTTTTATTAAATATTATTTAAATACTGATTTTTAAATATATCCCATACTGTATTTATGTGATATATGTGTGTGTCTGCTAAGTTGCTTCAGTCATGTCTGACTCTTCTGGACGTGGAATTCTGCAGGGAAGAATACTGGAGTGGGTTGCCATGCCATTCTCCAGGAGGTCTTCCTGACCTAGGAATCGAACCTGTGTCTCTTACTTCTACTGCATTTTCAGATGGATTCTTTATCAGTAGGACCACTTGGGATGCCCCCTATGTGTGTGTGTATGAGAGAGAGAATATTTATATAATAATTATATTAATAAATAATAATCAATAAATAATTTATATATACTATAATAACTTAATCTCTGTAGAAAATATATTGCCTAAACAAGTTATTATCTGTCATAATTTGGTATTATTTTCTGTTACCATTTTTTCCACAAGCTTTTATCAAGACCGTTTTGTATTTTTGATGTTGTGTTATATGCATGAAATGTATGAAAATGATAGAGGATGTGGTATCACATTTTGAGGGAAAACATCAAGCATATGCCAAATAATTCAGGCAATCTATAATTGCATAAGATATTGCTATATAATAAATGTGTATATAGAAAGGCACAATGACAATGCCTTTGATAAGACAGAGCTCAGATTGTCATATAGGATTTCTTAAAGTAAAAAGAAGTGAAATTTCTTAGGAAGGTTAGAGGAGGGAGACTGGAGCTGAAATTTGAAAGAATTAAAAGGTATGAGTATACAGATAATTATAATAGATAATTATAATGGTCAGTAATAAACTTATATTAGTTTCCGAGGTGGTGCAAGTGGTAAAGAACCAGTCTTCCAGTGCAGGAGACGTAAGCAACATTTTGATCCCTGAGTTGGGACGATCCCCTGGAGGACGAAATGGCAACCCACTCCAGTATTTTTGCTTGGAGAATCCTATGGACACAGGAACCTGGTGGGGCACAGTCAGTGGGGTCTCAAAGAGCTGGACACAAGTGAAGTGACCTGGCATGCAATAAACTTATATAATGTTTATGAAAAGTAAAACTCATTTTCTTAGGTTGACTGTCAAAGTCATCTCATGCTTCTTAATCCTCATTCTTTCTAGTTATTAGCATATACAAAGATCCAAGCTCACTATGACAGTGTAAAAGCTCACCAGTGGTCTCCATTTTACCTCTCTGTGTCTTGAATTTGCAGTCTAGTAGCTCACTACTGCCTATTAGTCCTCTCCATAGAATGTTTTTATCTCATTACTATCTCTTGTTCCTCCTTTAGTCTCTACCGAGAATATTTCCTATTTTTTCCAGCTCTAAAGTCAGGTTGTGTAAGATTGATCAGAGATGTCATTTCCTAAAAGAAACCCTCCACATCCTGCCTGCCTGCTTTGGTGTCCTTCTGCTTTATTCCCTTATACATATCACCATTGTATGGTACTATTATGCTTGGGACTGTCTGTACTAGACCATCTTACTTCTTTTTTTCTGTCCATTGTTTGGTTTCTCAGTAAATAAATTGAATTGTGACTTTATAATTGAATTCTGTGCTAGGAAGAAATTATATTATTATCAATACTTTAGTACGTAGAGCTGCTGTTAAGATACATCTGTCAATCCTATACATATGTGAGCCTTTGTTTATAGTTTTTGGTTTTAGATGGTAGGGTTTTTTAATACATGTCTCTATCAGTAAACTAGAATGATACAGAATTCTTATAGGATGATACAAAATTCTTATTTGAAAATTCCATGTTTCTTTTTGACAATTATGTATCCGCGGTCAAAACAGATTCGTGTTTTTATTATTTCTCCCCGGTTAAAAAAAGATTTTGTGTTTTATTTGACTGGTATTACTTTGTTAAGGTTTCCAACTTCTTATTAAGAAGTTTTGGTCTTTAAATATTTTCTTAATGGTATTGATATCTGAGTTTAATTACTATGAGCATTTTAGATAGAATGGGAAAAGTCAACGCATCCTACTTTACATTTGTTTTCTATTTATTTCTATATAGAAATCTTTTTCTCCCATCATCCTTAAAATTTTTTCAGTATTTTTGAAATAATTAGCTTCATTTCAAGATTGAATTAAAGGAAAAAATAATAATGTACATTTTTTATTTTAGCCTTGATCCAGAGCAGAAAGAAATGTTAATTGAAATAATTGAAAAACTTCTGAAGGATAAAAGCACAGTAAGTAATATCTTTTCATGTCCAAGTAAAATTGTGCTTTATTTATGTAATAGCATTTTTACTATTGTATTTTCATAGGATAATTAAAAGACGTTTGCTCCTTGAAGGAAATCTGTGACAAACCTAGACAGTGTATTAAAAAGAAGAGACGTCACTTTGCCAATAAAGGTCCATATAGTCAAAGCTGTGGTTTTCCCAGTAGTCTGTATGGGAGTGAGAGTTGGAGCATAAAGAAGGCTGAGTGCTGAAGAATCAATGCTTTCCATTTGTGGTGCTGAAGAAGACTCTTGAGAGCCCATTGGACAGCAAGGAGATCAAACCAGTCAATCCTAAAGGAAATCAACCCTTAACACTGGAAGAACTGATGCTGAATCTGAAGCTCCAGTTCTTTTGCCACTTGATGTGAAGAACCAACTCATTGGAAAAGACCCTGATGCTGGGAAAGGTTGAAGAGAGAGGGAGGCAGAGGATAAGATAGTTAGATGGCATCACTGACTCAATTCACGTAAAGTTGACCAAACTCCAGGAGATAGTGGAAGACAGGGGAGCCTGGAATGCTGCAGTCCAAGGGGTTATGAAGAGTCAGAAACTACTTAGTAACTGAACAGATTTACTGAACAACAAATAGATTTTGAAATAAGATAAACATTAATGGAGCTTACTAAAATCCTTGAAGAATGAAAATGTACAGGTAAAGAGAAGGATTGCATTTGGCATTTTAGTTTGTTACTTATTTCTTCATCAGAGTCTTGAAGTAGAACAAGTTGGGGAAAGACAATTCATTCTTTAAGTTGTAGCTAAATTATTGACTACTTTTGGTGGGGGCGGGGAGGAAAGTAAAGTTTATTAAAGTGGGGGAAGGAAGAGTCGCTGCCAGTACAGCGGGCTGGCTTCAGGGAGAAAGTGGGAGACACTGAGAGAACAGCAGGCCTCACAGCGGGCCAGCTCAAGGGAAGGCCAACCTGTTGACTACGTTTAAGGCCCGCTTTTTATTTATTTTAATCACTTGGAAACAAATAATTATTTAAAATGAAGTATGCAGTATTAAATAGAAAAAAAATAGAGGTTTTGTGTTTTAGTATTATAAATATGTTGTTTTTCTTCTTAAATACTGAAATGTTTTCATATGTATTTTATTTTATTGGCTGAGTAGAATGATCTTTCTGACTAAATTCCCCATGTTTTGGGAATGTATATACCTCTTCCTCCTTCCTGTTCTACTCCCATTTTTTATGTATAGTGACGTGCTGATGGCATCTAGAAATAATGGCAATGCATGGGATCTGTGAGCAATCCTTTGGAGGAGCTGGTGTAATGGTATCTTTGATGGAGTTCTCTGTACCCATGTATATAGCTCGAAACGATTCAGAAAAAGGATTCCTGCTCATCTTAGGAATATTCACCCAGGTGCATGTGTGTCTGTATATGGCAGCTGATACAGCAGGCACTAGACTCATGTAACTATTATTATATGGCTTAGTATGTGGTCTGTCCTGGAGAATGTTCAGTGTGTGTCAAGAGGAGTGCATACTCTGCTCTTTTTTCGTGGGAATGTTCCGTAGATGTGTTTTGGGTCTAATTGGTTTATACTGTTATTCAGGTCTTTGGTTTTTTTGTTGATCTTCCTTCTTGTGTCTTATTAAAAGTGGAATATTGCAGTTAGGTATTACTATGGAACTGTTTCTCTCTTCAGTTCTGTCTGTGTTTACTTCATATATTTATGAGCTCTGATATGTGGTCCAAAAGATTGTATTTTAGTTTGTTACTTATTTCTTCATCAGAGTCTTGAAGTAGAACAAGTTGGGGAAAGACAATTCATTCTTTAAGTTGTAGCTAAATTATTGACTACTTTTGGTGGGGGCGGGGAGGAAAGTAAAGTTTATTAAAGTGGGGGAAGGAAGAGTCGCTGCCAGTACAGCGGGCTGGCTTCAGGGAGAAAGTGGGAGACACTGAGAGAACAGCAGGCCTCACAGCGGGCCAGCTCAAGGGAAGGCCAACCTGTTGACTACGTTTAAGGCCCGCTTTTTATTTATTTTAATCACTTGGAAACAAATAATTATTTAAAATGAAGTATGCAGTATTAAATAGAAAAAAAATAGAGGTTTTGTGTTTTAGTATTATAAATATGTTGTTTTTCTTCTTAAATACTGAAATGTTTTCATATGTATTTTATTTTATTGGCTGAGTAGAATGATCTTTCTGACTAAATTCCCCATGTTTTGGGAATGTATATACCTCTTCCTCCTTCCTGTTCTACTCCCATTTTTATGTATAGTGACGTGCTGATGGCATCTAGAAATAATGGCAATGCATGGGATCTGTGAGCAATCCTTTGGAGGAGCTGGTGTAATGGTATCTTTGATGGAGTTCTCTGTACCCATGTATATAGCTCGAAACGATTCAGAAAAAGGATTCCTGCTCATCTTAGGAATATTCACCCAGGTGCATGTGTGTCTGTATATGGCAGCTGATACAGCAGGCACTAGACTCATGTAACTATTATTATATGGCTTAGTATGTGGTCTGTCCTGGAGAATGTTCAGTGTGTGTCAAGAGGAGTGCATACTCTGCTCTTTTTTCGTGGGAATGTTCCGTAGATGTGTTTTGGGTCTAATTGGTTTATACTGTTATTCAGGTCTTTGGTTTTTTTGTTGATCTTCCTTCTTGTGTCTTATTAAAAGTGGAATATTGCAGTTAGGTATTACTATGGAACTGTTTCTCTCTTCAGTTCTGTCTGTGTTTACTTCATATATTTATGAGCTCTGATATGTGGTCCATATGTATTTATGATTTTTTTTTTAACCTTCTTTTTCTCATTATGGACCTCCAGTGGCTCAGACAGAGGGAGCTCGGCCTGCAGTGCAGGAAACCTGAGTCGGGAGGATCTCCTAGAGAAGGGAATGGCTACCCACTCCAGTATTCTTGCCTAGAGAATTCCATAGACAGAGGAGACAGGTGGACTCCAGTCCATGGGGTTGCAAAGAGTTGAACATGACTGAGCGACTTAACAGACTTTTTTCTCATTATAAAATATCTCAGTCTCTCATAGCAGTTTTTAAATTCTGTTTTGTCTTACTTAAGTATAGCTTTCTTACAATTGCTAACAACATGATATATCTTTTTCCTTCTTTTTACTCTCAGCCTGTTGGTGTTTTCTAATATAATGAATGTCTCCTGAGGGCAGTTTACAGTTAGATTTTGTTTATTAATCTGATCTGACTACATATGACTTTTGATTAGATGGTTTAATCCATTTTCGTTTATTCTTACTATAATATAGTTGATTTATAGCTGCCATTATGTTTTTCTCTGTCTCATGTCTTTTTTTCCCCTTATTTCCCCTTTGCCACTTTTTAAATATCCAGTGAATATGTTGTGTATGTTAATTCTTTTAATGATCTTTTTCACTATGTATTTTTGAAAATGCTGTATTTAGCTGAGACTCTTATTTGGAGATAAGGCCATTCAGTAAATTTCTTTTGGTCAATAATGTAGTATAAAGCTTTCTTTCTTCTCTAGTGGCTGTCATAATGAGGACAGAGAAAAGAAATTTGGTTCCTTTTTGTCTTTTGTATGGCATATTTGTTATCTCCTACCAGACCCAAATACAGAATCAATATTATTGATATTGTGGTTAACTTGATTTTAGTAATAATAAAAAGAACATTTAGTTTCTTCTATCTTGAAGACATTTACCAAGTACTGTGGAGAATACTAAGATCTGTAAGAAACAGATCCTTTATTTTAAAGTAGTTTGCCATGATTACTGATACATGATAAACTGACAAATTGGTTGCGTGGCCTAGAAATGGAACCTCGTTATATAATATGTGCATGTCTTCTCAAACAAGAGTAGCACGTCACAGGTAAAAACTACTCTCTTTGAGATTAAACAGAATTGTATTTGTGTCTGAAGTATTGCCACTTAGTAACTATGTATTAGGGGCTTCCCTGGTGGCTCAGTGGTAAAGAATCCACTTGCAATTCAGGAGATGTGAGTTTGATAACTGGGTCCAAGATTCCCTGGAGAAGGAAATAGCAACCCACTCCAATATTTTGCCTGGGAAGTCCCATGGATAGAGGATAAGCTGGTCCAGTCCATGGGGTTGCAAAGAGTTGAACATGACTGAGCGACTTAACAGACTTTTTTCTCATTATAAAATATCTCAGTCTCTCATAGCAGTTTTTAAATTCTGTTTTGTCTTACTTAAGTATAGCTTTCTTACAATTGCTAACAACATGATATATCTTTTTCCTTCTTTTTACTCTCAGCCTGTTGGTGTTTTCTAATATAATGAATGTCTCCTGAGGGCAGTTTACAGTTAGATTTTGTTTATTAATCTGATCTGACTACATATGACTTTTGATTAGATGGTTTAATCCATTTTCGTTTATTCTTACTATAATATAGTTGATTTATAGCTGCCATTATGTTTTTCTCTGTCTCATGTCTTTTTTTCCCCTTATTTCCCCTTTGCCACTTTTTAAATATCCAGTGAATATGTTGTGTATGTTAATTCTTTTAATGATCTTTTTCACTATGTATTTTTGAAAATGCTGTATTTAGCTGAGACTCTTATTTGGAGATAAGGCCATTCAGTAAATTTCTTTTGGTCAATAATGTAGTATAAAGCTTTCTTTCTTCTCTAGTGGCTGTCATAATGAGGACAGAGAAAAGAAATTTGGTTCCTTTTTGTCTTTTGTATGGCATATTTGTTATCTCCTACCAGACCCAAATACAGAATCAATATTATTGATATTGTGGTTAACTTGATTTTAGTAATAATAAAAAGAACATTTAGTTTCTTCTATCTTGAAGACATTTACCAAGTACTGTGGAGAATACTAAGATCTGTAAGAAACAGATCCTTTATTTTAAAGTAGTTTGCCATGATTACTGATACATGATAAACTGACAAATTGGTTGCGTGGCCTAGAAATGGAACCTCGTTATATAATATGTGCATGTCTTCTCAAACAAGAGTAGCACGTCACAGGTAAAAACTACTCTCTTTGAGATTAAACAGAATTGTATTTGTGTCTGAAGTATTGCCACTTAGTAACTATGTATTAGGGGCTTCCCTGGTGGCTCAGTGGTAAAGAATCCACTTGCAATTCAGGAGATGTGAGTTTGATAACTGGGTCCAAGATTCCCTGGAGAAGGAAATAGCAACCCACTCCAATATTTTGCCTGGGAAGTCCCATGGATAGAGGAGCCTGGTAGGCTGCAGTCCATGGAGTCCCAAAAGAGTTGGACATGACTTAAGCAACTGAACAATAGCAACGTTTTAAGCCTTTATAAGTTTCAGCTTCCAAATTTTTTCTAATTTCCAGTATATGAAGTTCTTGTTTGTGTGGAGAAAGTTATTGTATATAAAAATCCACAGCACAGTACCTGACACCATAAAAGCAGATCAGTAAGAAACAAATGTCTCGAAAAGGAATGTGAAGAATACACTTTTTTTGTAAATTTAGAATGTCTGTTCTTGGGTTGTGACCATTTATTAACAAAATGCAATAGAAAAAATGCTGTATTTGCTCATAGTAGGCATTGAATTATTGTGAGAATAAATTTGTTATATTCTTGGTGATGGTAATTAGGTATTTACTATTATTTTCAATGTTTTACTTCCCAAATGGTGTGCGCCATGCTCTGTTCATCAGTAGATCCTTTGGTAGCTTTGATTATCTATTATTTATGAGGTACTACTTGTTCCTGAGGGCTTCCCTGGTTAAGAATAAAGATTCCCTCTAGTAGGATGGTAATGATAACACACACAGTGAAGCGATAAAAACAAAAAAAACAGACATGGAGAATAGACATATGGACATTGTGGGGAATGAACGTGGTTGGGAGGTGTAAAGGAAGTAGCATGAAAACTTATACTGTCATGTGTGAAAAAAATAACTGTTTACCAAGTACTGTGGAGAATACTAAGATCTGTAAGAAACAGATCCTTTATTTTAAAGTAGTTTGCCATGATTACTGATACATGATAAACTGACAAATTGGTTGCGTGGCCTAGAAATGGAACCTCGTTATATAATATGTGCATGTCTTCTCAAACAAGAGTAGCACGTCACAGGTAAAACTACTCTCTTTGAGATTAAACAGAATTGTATTTGTGTCTGAAGTATTGCCACTTAGTAACTATGTATTAGGGGCTTCCCTGGTGGCTCAGTGGTAAAGAATCCACTTGCAATTCAGGAGATGTGAGTTTGATAACTGGGTCCAAGATTCCCTGGAGAAGGAAATAGCAACCCACTCCAATATTTTGCCTGGGAAGTCCCATGGATAGAGGAGCCTGGTAGGCTGCAGTCCATGGAGTCCCAAAAGAGTTGGACATGACTTAAGCAACTGAACAATAGCAACGTTTTAAGCCTTTATAAGTTTCAGCTTCCAAATTTTTTCTAATTTCCAGTATATGAAGTTCTTGTTTGTGTGGAGAAAGTTATTGTATATAAAAATCCACAGCACAGTACCTGACACCATAAAAGCAGATCAGTAAGAAACAAATGTCTCGAAAAGGAATGTGAAGAATACACTTTTTTTGTAAATTTAGAATGTCTGTTCTTGGGTTGTGACCATTTATTAACAAAATGCAATAGAAAAAATGCTGTATTTGCTCATAGTAGGCATTGAATTATTGTGAGAATAAATTTGTTATATTCTTGGTGATGGTAATTAGGTATTTACTATTATTTTCAATGTTTTACTTCCCAAATGGTGTGCGCCATGCTCTGTTCATCAGTAGATCCTTTGGTAGCTTTGATTATCTATTATTTATGAGGTACTACTTGTTCCTGAGGGCTTCCCTGGTTAAGAATAAAGATTCCCTCTAGTAGGATGGTAATGATAACACACACAGTGAAGCGATAAAAACAAAAAAAACAGACATGGAGAATAGACATATGGACATTGTGGGGAATGAACGTGGTTGGGAGGTGTAAAGGAAGTAGCATGAAAACTTATACTGTCATGTGTGAAAAAAATAACTGTTGTCATTGCACTGTGAGAAAAGGGGATCCTACAGGGGTGCTGTGCAATGGCCTGGAGGGGTGGGATGGGCGAGATTTGCATATGACTAATCTGGGAACATACATACCTGTAAACAACAAAACTCTGTAAAAGTAAAAAGTAAAATAAAAATTAAAAGAAGAAAAAAAGAATAAAGATTCCCAATAAAGAATCTGCCTGCAATGTAGGAAACTTGGGTTCGATCCCTGAGTCTGGAAGATCCCCTGGAGAAGGAAATGGCAACCCACTCCAGTATTCTTGCTTAGAGAATACCATAGACAGAGAAACCAAGTGGGCTACAGTCCATGGGGTTGCAGAGTTGGACATGACTAAGCACGCGTGCACTGTTCCTCAAGTGTTACATAGGATATGTTTATTTTTCAACAAAACAATACCCTGTATCTATCTGTCCATATGAAACAGCAGTAATTTATACTAAACTCTGTAATTCCAGAGCAGGAGCACAAAGTCGTCCAGTGTCCTACCTTTTCATATCAGTATTTGTACCTTCCTTTTCCAGCGTTAAGAAGTATGACGTACATTATCCACAATACATTGCTTATTTACTCAGTCTTAGAATGCAAACAAAGTATTGTTTCAGAATTGCTAGCGTGTACTCTGTGAAGAGTAGTGAGATGGGGACTGCTAATTGAGTTAAATGTTGGTTTAGAGTTAAATTTATCATTTGCCTTACTTCTTTGAATTCTGTTGTAAATTGAGATTGCTTTAACATTGTATGGTTGAACTTGTTACATTGGTGTAGAAGAAAGCTTATTGATTTTTTGTATAGTGATTTTATATTCTACTTCTTTACTCAATTCTTTTGTTGTTTGATTTAGTTTTATCTTTCAACGTCCATTGTTTTATTCCTGAAAATAAATCATTTGCAGATAGAGATAATTTTACTTTCTCTTTTCTCATACCTATGATTCTAATTTTTCTTGTCATGATTAATTATATTGGTTTATAACTTTAGTACAGTGTTCAGTAATGGTAGCGATGGTGAGCATCCTTGCTTTGTTCATGGTTTAAAGAAAATGCCTGTAATGTGCTTATATTAAGCAAGAGGCTGGCCCTGAGGATTTTCTCTTTATCTTTTAGTTTTCCTGGTATTTCAGGGTTAGTTTATATGGATCCATTTTTTTCCTGGTACCCAGTGAGGTTTCTGAAAATATAGATTTAGAATTTATGTTATTTCTGGCAAAGTGGTGTTCAGATTAAGTTTTAAATATTAATTCTGATCAATTGTTACTTTTCCTTTTTCAGAGATTTCAGTTTTCTCTAAGTTGGATCTTCTTTGCTGACATTATTTCTTTCTCTTGCTTTTTTTTTGTACTTTTCTTTAATGCCACCTCCTAAATTTTTATTCAGCTGTTTTCTGCCAGGGGCATTTTGTACTATAATCATGATGTCTGATTATTTCTTTTCTGGTTTCAATCAATTCCTCTTTCTTCCCAATGTCTTTTGTTCATTTCTTTTCTGTGTTTTTCAGTTTTGGATTCACATTCATTTTTCTGATCTTGAAATGCTTCTTTGAAAGGCAAGTTAATTCATTTTGAAGTGTTGTGTATAGTTGTTTGCTTGCTTCATCGTGGATTTTTTTGTGGGTAATTTTCATCAAATTATTTTGATTTTCATTTACTTATTTTTAATACTTACAGAGTACTTGCATTTTTACGTTTCTTTGGACAGGGTTGGTGGTTTGAATATGAGGTATTCTGCATAATTCCTAGTGTAAGATCACCCTGTCTGTCAGAATAGCAAAGTATGATTTTTAGTTTAAGGCTTTTTTTTTTCTTTTACCCATCACTCCTCTTCTATTTATATTTACTTTCATCGATCTTTTTATTCTTTGGCCTGAGTGGCCTCTCTCACTCTAGAATACCGGCTCTGGGTGCACGTGCTCCAGAGCGTTGGTTTGTAATTGGACACACCAGTCCAGCCGCTCTGTGGCATGTGGGATCTTACCAGGCCAGGGATCAAACCAGTGCCCCTTGCACTGCAAGGTGGACTCTTTACCCACTGGACCGCCAGGGAAGCCCCACAGTATGATTTTTTTAATTGGATGGTTTCTACGGAGAGGACATGCACAGGAAGGGATGTATGTCCTAAACTGTTGTTTTTTTTTTTTTTCTTATAGGAGCCTAAGTTACCTCTTGCCATTTCTTTTTTCTGTCACTGTACAGATCTTAAAGTGCTCCTTTTCATTCACTTCTTTTTTTTAAAACCTGTTTCTCTTTGAGACTTTCTGAGATTGCCTCACTGAGTCTTAGTCTCCTTTGAGGTCTCTTCCCTGTAATCTGCTCTGATCTACGAGGACTCTTTTTTAGTATTTTCTCACATAGGCTTCTCTCTTTTTCTCTGCTTTTGGTTTTAATTTCCTCTTAGGCCCACTACTAACTCCTGTCTGCTTTTGCTCTGGGCAGTAGTTTCAGACTGTCATAGATCTTTGTGAGGTTTTATTGATATATGCATGAAAGATAATTCTCTTAGGAGTTATTTTTCTACTTATATATAATTAAAGTTTGGAGATTGCTTGTATTTTAGTTATGCTTAGAACTTCAATTTTAATCTTTTTTGCTTCCCCTGAGTTTAGGTTGAGGGATTCAGATTTCCCCAGGCACCATTAATTTGTCTACCCAGTATATAAGTTAATTATGTTTTGTGAATGTTTTCTGATTCTTTTGTCCTGTGTATGCTTATAATTTAATGTTGTGTATAGTTGTTTGCTTGCTTCATCGTGGATTTTTTTGTGGGTAATTTTCATCAAATTATTTTGATTTTCATTTACTTATTTTTAATACTTACAGAGTACTTGCATTTTTACGTTTCTTTGGACAGGGTTGGTGGTTTGAATATGAGGTATTCTGCATAATTCCTAGTGTAAGATCACCCTGTCTGTCAGAATAGCAAAGTATGATTTTTAGTTTAAGGCTTTTTTTTTTCTTTTACCCATCACTCCTCTTCTATTTATATTTACTTTCATCGATCTTTTTATTCTTTGGCCTGAGTGGCCTCTCTCACTCTAGAATACCGGCTCTGGGTGCACGTGCTCCAGAGCGTTGGTTTGTAATTGGACACACCAGTCCAGCCGCTCTGTGGCATGTGGGATCTTACCAGGCCAGGGATCAAACCAGTGCCCCTTGCACTGCAAGGTGGACTCTTTACCCACTGGACCGCCAGGGAAGCCCCACAGTATGATTTTTTTAATTGGATGGTTTCTACGGAGAGGACATGCACAGGAAGGGATGTATGTCCTAAACTGTTGTTTTTTTTTTTTTTCTTATAGGAGCCTAAGTTACCTCTTGCCATTTCTTTTTTCTGTCACTGTACAGATCTTAAAGTGCTCCTTTTCATTCACTTCTTTTTTTTAAAACCTGTTTCTCTTTGAGACTTTCTGAGATTGCCTCACTGAGTCTTAGTCTCCTTTGAGGTCTCTTCCCTGTAATCTGCTCTGATCTACGAGGACTCTTTTTTAGTATTTTCTCACATAGGCTTCTCTCTTTTTCTCTGCTTTTGGTTTTAATTTCCTCTTAGGCCCACTACTAACTCCTGTCTGCTTTTGCTCTGGGCAGTAGTTTCAGACTGTCATAGATCTTTGTGAGGTTTTATTGATATATGCATGAAAGATAATTCTCTTAGGAGTTATTTTTCTACTTATATATAATTAAAGTTTGGAGATTGCTTGTATTTTAGTTATGCTTAGAACTTCAATTTTAATCTTTTTTGCTTCCCCTGAGTTTAGGTTGAGGGATTCAGATTTCCCCAGGCACCATTAATTTGTCTACCCAGTATATAAGTTAATTATGTTTTGTGAATGTTTTCTGATTCTTTTTTCCTTTGTATGCTTATAATTTAATGTACAAAGGTTAAAAATATTCTGAGATCTATATAGATATTTACAGATCTTTTCATTACTTTTCTTGTCAAATATAAAATATTAAAGTGGTAGAACTGTATTTCTTTTCCCCCGCCAGTTAATAGTGTTAGCATTAATGTTTAAAATCAAAATCCCAAATCATTATTGTTTAAAAATTTCCTAGTTAAATGATTCAAGTCTAATTTATTTCCACATGTTAAAAGGAATTTATTTTGCTTTTTGGGATCATGATGATAATGATGATGACATTGCTGTTGCTGCTGATAAATACAAATTTGAAAGGTGTTAACATGTTTAAACACTTACATTTAACCTCTTTTGATTTTGAGATGTATCTTCTGTTGTTTCTTTCAGCCTAAAGGAAAATTGCTTTGAAATTGAGATTTCAAAATCAGTTGTTGAAATCCTCATTTAAAAAAAAAAATTTTTTTAATTGAAAGGTAGTATCTTTATGGTGCTTTGTTGTTTAGTGCCAAACATCAGCATGAATCAGCCATAGGTATACAAATGTGTAATTCTCATTTTAAGAAAAGGTAGGAAAAAAGACATATTAAAATAGAATTATTTTTCCCTTTTGCTAGAGAAAGACTGATACTTGTTGTATGCATAGTCCTTTCCCCAAAATAAGTCGCTTTGGATTTAAGGATACAGTTATGGTTAATATAACTAGAAGAACATTTTAGAGTTGCTCAGATAACTATTGACTGAAGGTCTCTGTAATTTTAAAAGATATCATAGAAGCTTACAGTGTCAATACAATTAAGGGAACATTTTTATTTATGTTTGATCATATCCAATCAACTGTTACATGCTTTCTAGTGTAGTTTCTTTATTGTATCTTCCTAGATTTACTATTTTCATCATATTTTCTCTATTTAATATATCCTAAACACTTTTTTCCTTTACTGAAAACCTTTCCAAATGTTTAGGTGTGTAAATTTCTTTTTAAAATATGTAACAGTTTCTCTTATTTTTCGTTAAGATATAGAAATTCGTATTTGTTGAGCAGTTTAAGCTTTGTAGTGAACCTTCTCTCTTGTATTTAGAAAACCTCAAAAACAGAGTGGTATTTATTTCCTTTTCCTTTCAGGTTAATTTTAAAGAAATGCTTTTGTAGCATTAAACTTTCTAATAGAAAATGGCTTCTTAGGAAAACAAATTAGGCCAGTGCCTACTGAAAATTTGAGTTGTTTATTCATATTTTTTGGGTGACAAAGTTTCTTCTCCTCAATTTAGCTACAAGATGATGTTTAATGAATATCTCGGTAGTTCATCGCTAAGCTGTAGGAGTAAGACACCATTTTATAAGTTATTGATTTAATGTTGGTAAAAGAAAGCTTCACTGTTGTGGGCAAAAACACACCTCTGTGTTTGTGCAGATGTTTTATTGTGATAGATCTATTATCCAGCTATTAGAAGATAAATGACCGATCTTTCCCATTTTCCATGCCTCAAGAAAATTGAAATAAGAAGGGGAATATCATTTGGGCTATATGATGAGGGCAGGTTGGACGGCCATTAATTTAAAAGAGAAGAAAATCTTGGCAGCATTGGCCAACTTATACCATATTATCAATCAAGCCTTGATGCACTTCTTGTGATGACCCAGCACTCTCAGGTTTTTTCAACGTTAATTAGAATTCATGACAAAACAGATGCAAGGAAACGTTTTGTACCCTTCATAATTTTATAGAAAATTTATTGTTATTAGAAGAACCATTTGCTTAGTGTGATTTTTTTCATTACCAGCTTGTCAACTAGCATGGATAATCTGGAGAAAATATGAACTCCATAGATGGAGTGTCACTTTTGTTGATGGCTCATGTAGTTTACCTTGGAGCACAGCTAATGGCTGAAGTTCATAGCAACAGCACAGAAAAACGTGGCAACCAAGGAAAGATAAATGAACCATGTTTATTGCTTTAATAGAAAAATACAAAAAAACTATTTTCATCATATTTTCTATTTATATATCCTAAACACTTTTCCTTTACTGAAAACCTTTCCAAATGTTTAGGTGTGTAAATTTCTTTTTAAAATATGTAACAGTTTCTCTTATTTTTCGTTAAGATATAGAAATTCGTATTTGTTGAGCAGTTTAAGCTTTGTAGTGAACCTTCTCTCTTGTATTTAGAAAACCTCAAAAACAGAGTGGTATTTATTTCCTTTTCCTTTCAGGTTAATTTTAAAGAAATGCTTTTGTAGCATTAAACTTTCTAATAGAAAATGGCTTCTTAGGAAAACAAATTAGGCCAGTGCCTACTGAAAATTTGAGTTGTTTATTCATATTTTTTGGGTGACAAAGTTTCTTCTCCTCAATTTAGCTACAAGATGATGTTTAATGAATATCTCGGTAGTTCATCGCTAAGCTGTAGGAGTAAGACACCATTTTATAAGTTATTGATTTAATGTTGGTAAAAGAAAGCTTCACTGTTGTGGGCAAAAACACACCTCTGTGTTTGTGCAGATGTTTTATTGTGATAGATCTATTATCCAGCTATTAGAAGATAAATGACCGATCTTTCCCATTTTCCATGCCTCAAGAAAATTGAAATAAGAAGGGGAATATCATTTGGGCTATATGATGAGGGCAGGTTGGACGGCCATTAATTTAAAAGAGAAGAAAATCTTGGCAGCATTGGCCAACTTATACCATATTATCAATCAAGCCTTGATGCACTTCTTGTGATGACCCAGCACTCTCAGGTTTTTTCAACGTTAATTAGAATTCATGACAAAACAGATGCAAGGAAACGTTTTGTACCCTTCATAATTTTATAGAAAATTTATTGTTATTAGAAGAACCATTTGCTTAGTGTGATTTTTTTCATTACCAGCTTGTCAACTAGCATGGATAATCTGGAGAAAATATGAACTCCATAGATGGAGTGTCACTTTTGTTGATGGCTCATGTAGTTTACCTTGGAGCACAGCTAATGGCTGAAGTTCATAGCAACAGCACAGAAAAACGTGGCAACCAAGGAAAGATAAATGAACCATGTTTATTGCTTTAATAGAAAAAATACATAAATGGAAAACTGCATTTGAATTTGATGAGCTCATTGCTAGTTTCGTTGGAGTGATTTATTTTTTCCCCTTATATAAAAAGCTACTGTTGACACAGTGAGATGGAAATTAACTGTCTGTTTTTGGGAAACCAATATTTTTGGTTTTCAAATCTCAATAGATCATTTTATTTTAATTCTTGAAGTTTTATAGGATATTGAACATTTAATATACCAAAATTATCAGTTGTTCTGGCAGTGCTGAGGTCAGTTGTTAAAACCATATGATGAAATGTATAAAATCATCAGTTTTGTTCTGTAAAGATTCTTTTCTATAAAATCTTCATAATTATTTTTGTGTTTCTGTAAACTTTACCTGAACTTAGATAATTCAATTATTTTCTTTTCATTTTCATGATGTTTGTTAATTCTTTAGAACTATTTTGTACCTATAGCTCATGTTTTGATAAATTTTGTACCATATGGGAGCTGATTTTCCTTTTAATTGTTTGGTATCTAAATATATTTGAAAAAAACAGTCTGTAGGGTTAGGCAAAATAACTTGATTTTGCATAGTATTCCTTAAATTGAAACTTTGTTGAATTCGCATTTTAGTTTCACAGATTTTATATTCTAAGTGATAGTATTTATTTTTGTACTTTAACACTCTAGCCAATTAAAAATATATATCTTAATATAAGATTGACATTTATAAAAATACGTGTACATATAAGTGTATTTTACAAATACCATGTTATCTGTATTATGTCTAAGTTTGATTTTGTACCATTCATAATTTTATAGAAAATTTATTGTTATTAGAAGAACCATTTGCTTAGTGTGATTTTTTTCATTACCAGCTTGTCAACTAGCATGGATAATCTGGAGAAAATATGAACTCCATAGATGGAGTGTCACTTTTGTTGATGGCTCATGTAGTTTACCTTGGAGCACAGCTAATGGCTGAAGTTCATAGCAACAGCACAGAAAAACGTGGCAACCAAGGAAAGATAAATGAACCATGTTTATTGCTTTAATAGAAAAAATACATAAATGGAAAACTGCATTTGAATTTGATGAGCTCATTGCTAGTTTCGTTGGAGTGATTTATTTTTTCCCCTTATATAAAAAGCTACTGTTGACACAGTGAGATGGAAATTAACTGTCTGTTTTTGGGAAACCAATATTTTTGGTTTTCAAATCTCAATAGATCATTTTATTTTAATTCTTGAAGTTTTATAGGATATTGAACATTTAATATACCAAAATTATCAGTTGTTCTGGCAGTGCTGAGGTCAGTTGTTAAAACCATATGATGAAATGTATAAAATCATCAGTTTTGTTCTGTAAAGATTCTTTTCTATAAAATCTTCATAATTATTTTTGTGTTTCTGTAAACTTTACCTGAACTTAGATAATTCAATTATTTTCTTTTCATTTTCATGATGTTTGTTAATTCTTTAGAACTATTTTGTACCTATAGCTCATGTTTTGATAAATTTTGTACCATATGGGAGCTGATTTTCCTTTTAATTGTTTGGTATCTAAATATATTTGAAAAAAACAGTCTGTAGGGTTAGGCAAAATAACTTGATTTTGCATAGTATTCCTTAAATTGAAACTTTGTTGAATTCGCATTTTAGTTTCACAGATTTTATATTCTAAGTGATAGTATTTATTTTTGTACTTTAACACTCTAGCCAATTAAAAATATATATCTTAATATAAGATTGACATTTATAAAAATACGTGTACATATAAGTGTATTTTACAAATACCATGTTATCTGATAGTCTGATGTCATAAACTGTTGTTTTAACAGATTTTTAATGATAATACTTCTGATATTTTAGAAATATGATTATTACAGAATATAATTTCTGAAGAGTAATTTGTACCGAAGATATCAAAATGTGGAGTTTAGAACAGAAACATAACTTCCTTTCTGTATCAATAGCAAATATAAAATTATACGTATAATGCATTTTTATTTAGTTCACACAAATAATCAATTCTTTGCTTTTTCGATTGAGGTGCATACATGCTGGGACCAGCAGGCACCAGTCCATGGGCAGGGCTGGAGTCAATAAATGCAGCTTCACGTTTATACTGATTGGTAATTCATAAAATCCCCACAGGACTGGAAACTTGTTTAGCATAATAGCAAGTCTATATTCTGAGCTGTTTTCTTTCAATTGTATTGTTGGTTGCATATTAATAAACTAAATGTCAGCCAAGTAGAGGGACAAACACTAAAAATATGAATATCATTGTATCTAATATTTTTCAAAAAGTACCATTTCAGTAAGTTATATTTCTATTTAATTGCTTATTTTAAGACATTGGGGAAATTTAAGATACTAAAATGAAGATCCCTAGTGTTCAGAAAGAATATGATATTAATTTATTTTTTCAAAACTGTATTATATTGTTGACTAACTGCAGGCATATCAGTGGTGCATATATAGAAATATTTGTTTATTATCTGTTCTGCTTAGCTTGTGTCTTTATACTAAAGAAATGTTAATTTCATCACTTTGCAAAAACATGACAGTTCTAAAAATAGCATTTATGTTACATTAACTGGTCTTCGAGTAAAACTGCCTTTTGTTGATAACTATATTCAACTTCCATACATTATTTTATAAGTAGTAGTAATGTTCTGAAATTTTAACCAGTATCTTCTCCTTGTAAATAAATTATGTTTGAAAAAATTAGCAGGTTGATTAAAATGTGTGAAATTGAAAGTGTTTTTGTACTAAAGACATTTATGAGTTCAGCACACGTTTTAAAGATAGGTGCATTGTAGATAGGGTCACTGACTCAGTGAACATGAATTTGAATAAACTCGTGTACATATAAGTGTATTTTACAAATACCATGTTATCTGATAGTCTGATGTCATAAACTGTTGTTTTAACAGATTTTTAATGATAATACTTCTGATATTTTAGAAATATGATTATTACAGAATATAATTTCTGAAGAGTAATTTGTACCGAAGATATCAAAATGTGGAGTTTAGAACAGAAACATAACTTCCTTTCTGTATCAATAGCAAATATAAAATTATACGTATAATGCATTTTTATTTAGTTCACACAAATAATCAATTCTTTGCTTTTTCGATTGAGGTGCATACATGCTGGGACCAGCAGGCACCAGTCCATGGGCAGGGCTGGAGTCAATAAATGCAGCTTCACGTTTATACTGATTGGTAATTCATAAAATCCCCACAGGACTGGAAACTTGTTTAGCATAATAGCAAGTCTATATTCTGAGCTGTTTTCTTTCAATTGTATTGTTGGTTGCATATTAATAAACTAAATGTCAGCCAAGTAGAGGGACAAACACTAAAAATATGAATATCATTGTATCTAATATTTTTCAAAAAGTACCATTTCAGTAAGTTATATTTCTATTTAATTGCTTATTTTAAGACATTGGGGAAATTTAAGATACTAAAATGAAGATCCCTAGTGTTCAGAAAGAATATGATATTAATTTATTTTTTCAAAACTGTATTATATTGTTGACTAACTGCAGGCATATCAGTGGTGCATATATAGAAATATTTGTTTATTATCTGTTCTGCTTAGCTTGTGTCTTTATACTAAAGAAATGTTAATTTCATCACTTTGCAAAAACATGACAGTTCTAAAAATAGCATTTATGTTACATTAACTGGTCTTCGAGTAAAACTGCCTTTTGTTGATAACTATATTCAACTTCCATACATTATTTTATAAGTAGTAGTAATGTTCTGAAATTTTAACCAGTATCTTCTCCTTGTAAATAAATTATGTTTGAAAAAATTAGCAGGTTGATTAAAATGTGTGAAATTCGAAAGTGTTTTTGTACTAAAGACATTTATGAGTTCAGCACACGTTTTAAAGATAGGTGCATTGTAGATAGGGTCACTGACTCAGTGAACATGAATTTGAATAAACTCTGGGAGATAGTGAAGGACAGGGAAGCCTGACGTGATGCAGTCCTTGGGGTTGCAAAGAGTCATACACGACTTAGCGACTGAACAATGTTGTGAAATAGTCATTCTCATTTTAAACTAACATGATGTGGTTTTTGTTATTGTACCGAGTAATGAATGTTTAGAGTTTTGGTAAGGTTTATAAATGAAAACTGTCCATAACTAATATGTCTAATCTGTGAATAGTTTATTAAATTTAACTGGATGAAATAATGTAATTTCTAACATTAATACTTCTAATACTTTAGAAAAGTATTAGTTTTTCAGATATGTTACAGCTAGCAGTATTATCATTTGAGACAGTGACTCTTCAAAATTTGTTATTCAAGCATGACTATTAGTCAGATGACAAAATACTTTAAATATTGATTGCCGTAACTGATTGCATCTCTATAATGTCTGAGTAGACTCTTTTGATGGAAGGAAAGTGGTTTTTAATGAGTTACTCTTTCTTTCTTTTCTAGTTGGTGGCTGGCAGTGTAGTCATGGCTTTTGAGGAAGTTTGCCCGGATCGAATAGATCTCATTCACAAAAATTACCGCAAGCTATGTAATTTACTCGTTGATGTAGAAGAGTGGGGACAGGTTGTCATAATTCACATGCTGACTCGATATGCTCGTACACAGTTTGTCAGTCCTTGGAAAGAGGTAAGTGTTGAATAATCTTACACTTACAAACTATCCCAAGAAAACGAATGAAGTTTTTTATTTTTTTTAATGTATTTTTTTCCTTTTTGTTCGGTTGAGGTTTTTTTAAATGTGTACAAAAATTTAAGAGTAGAAAACTGTAAAAATCTGCGTGTTTAAGGAGGACTAGTTTTTTTTCGTGTTCTTTTGGAAAGCAGGAAATGAGTATAAACACAGGGATAATTGTTCATTGCTTTGGCACTGTTTGATTCATATTTAATGGCATAGTGAATAAACTTTTAGTAGGAGGTCTGTAAGAGACCCTTGTTAGGAGCAGCAGCATGATACAGTGTTTGCAGTGACATTACCAAATAATGGATATTTTTTGACTATTAGTCTCACACCTTAGAGACCCAGCTGTTCCAGGTAATCACTTGTGAAAGTAGGTAATGTGATTCTAACACATGTGAATTTATGCCTAAGATGATTTCGTACCTTTACTCATAAATTATTGTTAAACTTTTCAGCTACTTTTTCCCAGTTTTGTATTTCTGAAATGTATATTTTATTGTTTTTCACCTAAGATGGTAAAACATTAGTAAAATTAATAATGAAGTATACCTCACAGTGATTTGTTTTCTTTGTGCCAATCAACATTAGAAGCATACCTTATTCTTTTCATTACATTAATAATTTACAAAGCGTTTTAACATAGTCTGCAATAGAGATCTCTCAGTGTGTGTGTAATATTTAAGTGTAAATCTTACCTTGTTTAAAGTAATCACTAAATTTTACAAAATAACACTCCCATTCATTCTATTCTTATTTCTGTACAATATTTCTTGAAGGTATGTATGTCTGTGGTCGATTCATGTTGATGTCTGGCAGTAAACAACACAACTCTGTAAAGCTATTATCCTTCAATTAAAAAAATAAAATCAAAACAAAATAAATAAAAAGCAGTATTATAGATTTTAAAAACTGTGGAAAGTGAAAGACCAGATATCACCCAATTATGAGTTTTATACAAACTTATGATTAGGCTTTGATTGAGTATTGAATATTAATTACTTTTGTTAATTAGAGATAATATTATTGTGAGAGAAAAACATATACAACTGACAAATGTTCATAATTCTTGCTTTAGCTGACATGTCAAGTTTTCAGATATTTAAGGAATTTAAATGTTTAAAATAATCATCAAAAAAAATAGTCATCAGTGTTTTCTACATTTATTAAGTATTGTTGGCATTAAAAAGTACTTAAAATTTTTAAAAATATATCTTTATCCAGAAGGCTATTTGTAAAGCAGGAAATGAGTATAAACACAGGGATAATTGTTCATTGCTTTGGCACTGTTTGATTCATATTTAATGGCATAGTGAATAAACTTTTAGTAGGAGGTCTGTAAGAGACCCTTGTTAGGAGCAGCAGCATGATACAGTGTTTGCAGTGACATTACCAAATAATGGATATTTTTTGACTATTAGTCTCACACCTTAGAGACCCAGCTGTTCCAGGTAATCACTTGTGAAAGTAGGTAATGTGATTCTAACACATGTGAATTTATGCCTAAGATGATTTCGTACCTTTACTCATAAATTATTGTTAAACTTTTCAGCTACTTTTTCCCAGTTTTGTATTTCTGAAATGTATATTTTATTGTTTTTCACCTAAGATGGTAAAACATTAGTAAAATTAATAATGAAGTATACCTCACAGTGATTTGTTTTCTTTGTGCCAATCAACATTAGAAGCATACCTTATTCTTTTCATTACATTAATAATTTACAAAGCGTTTTAACATAGTCTGCAATAGAGATCTCTCAGTGTGTGTGTAATATTTAAGTGTAAATCTTACCTTGTTTAAAGTAATCACTAAATTTTACAAAATAACACTCCCATTCATTCTATTCTTATTTCTGTACAATATTTCTTGAAGGTATGTATGTCTGTGGTCGATTCATGTTGATGTCTGGCAGTAAACAACACAACTCTGTAAAGCTATTATCCTTCAATTAAAAAAATAAAATCAAAACAAAATAAATAAAAAGCAGTATTATAGATTTTAAAAACTGTGGAAAGTGAAAGACCAGATATCACCCAATTATGAGTTTTATACAAACTTATGATTAGGCTTTGATTGAGTATTGAATATTAATTACTTTTGTTAATTAGAGATAATATTATTGTGAGAGAAAAACATATACAACTGACAAATGTTCATAATTCTTGCTTTAGCTGACATGTCAAGTTTTCAGATATTTAAGGAATTTAAATGTTTAAAATAATCATCAAAAAAAATAGTCATCAGTGTTTTCTACATTTATTAAGTATTGTTGGCATTAAAAAGTACTTAAAATTTTTAAAAATATATCTTTATCCAGAAGGCTATTTGTAATATTGACTTCATCTTAATTTTAACATTTAAAAGATGATTGGGTTATTCTACTTAAAATTCAAAAGACATTTTAAAACTATTCGTATGTAAATGTATAATACCGCATAGAGGTCTCAGACTGATGAAATTTAATCATTGAAGAAAGTAAAGTTTTGAAGGCATTTTTGCTGAATTAAGTAGCATGTCCTTGCTGCGAGTGTGTTAATTCTTTCCTCTCAGTGGTAGCTTAGCATAGAGATTTTTTGTTGCTAATAGCTACAGCTGTCTGTCTGATTTCATAGAGTTCCTGTGGTGTAATATTCTGTGTAATTTTACCTTATCTGGCTATTATCACTTTAAAGTTTTTTAATTTTTTAAAAATTGTGGCCTCTTTTATTGTTTTCTTTTATTTATTTATTTTCATCCGTCTTTATTCTTTGGCTTGTGTGGGCCTCCCATTGCAGTGACCTCTCTCATTGCAGAGCACCGGCTCTGGGGGCATGTGCTACAAAACATTGGCTTGTAATTGGACACACCAGTCTAGTCGCCCCGCGGCACGTGGGATCTTCCTGGACCAGGAATCGAACTGGTGCCCCTTGCACTGCAAGGCGAACTCTTTACCCACTGGACCACCAGGGAAGCCCTGTTTAAAATTTTAATATTTTACTTTTTTGTCATTAAATCATTTTCAGTTGATGTATACAAGTGATCCATGGTTTATCATTATGAAGAATCGAGTTTAAAAAAAATATATTTTTCTTGCCTTCTAAAAGTGGACTTTCAAATACCTATTTTTTGGTTGTCTGTGTTTCTGTTCCTTGAATTTTATTTCATTCTATTTTAGGTAAAATTAGTGGTTAAAGCTGTTCACAAAGCAGAGTGATTAAATTCTATACTGCTATATATATTTGCTCTTTTGACAGATAATTATAAAAATTGGTACTATAATGCATACTTTGTGTTTTCACGTGTAGCTCTGTGAACATTAATTTTTACAAACACTAGATGAAGTTTGATCGTTCTGGGCGCACTGGAATTGAGCTACATCATCTCTTATCTTTGGCACTTATTTGCAATCTGACCTTATACCAATCTGGCATTATTCTAAATTACGTGATGAGTAGACAAGTTTTGCAGTGGCCAGGTATGCAGCTCTGTCCTCAGGAACCACACTGCTGTGGGAGAACCCCTGGCGGCAGTGCCACTTCCCGGAATCTTGCCAGCTTTCCAAATGGAGTACCTTCACCTTTGCTTGCCTTTCAGATGTGGCTATGTGCATGATTTCCTTCGAAAAAGGCTTCTTCACTTAGAAAAGGGAAGAGAGAAAGAAAACTACTTAAATAGAACATTTGTAAGGGTGTAGCTAGCTATAATCATATGTATTTTTTTTTAATTATGGAAGTAATTCAAGCACATGGCTGAAATAAAAATAAGTCTTCCTTCTCCTAATTCTTGGTTGATCCCTGAGAGGCAATTATTGGAAACCACTGTATTTTACTTGTTTTGGTGATTAAAGTTTTACTTTGGAGAATAGATTTCACTTTATTTATTGATTTAAAGTTGATTTCAGAATAATCAGGATAGCAGACTTGTATCTTTTTGTATGCATATATGTTCTGTTCAGGACAAGTGGGAAAGATTTGAAAAGGTCGTCCTTTGTCATAGTGTTAGAAGTAAGGGATTGTCAAAGATATGAGACTTCTGGTACAAATATATTTTATAAAATAAAAGTTCAGGTGGATTATAATTTAGACCATGTCCACGCTCACACTTTCAGTTAAGCTATCTCTGACTTTCTCTGAGGTTAGCTGTAATTCTGTTTTTACTTAGAAACTTTAAAAGTGAGCAGTCCAGCCACTTACAGTTTGGGGGCCTTTTTGGCCTAGAGTTTAAGTTGCAACCAGATTTTCAGGACTACACAGGGTGATTTTAACTTGGCAAACTGAATCATAAAGCAAAATTTGACCATACCTGGAAGAAGCTAATAAGTATTCTGAATTTTTATTTGTTTTCCTTTTCATTTCCCATGTAATAAAAAAAAATAACATGTAGTAATAAATAATTGTTTAAGTATTATAGAGTAGAAAAACAAATTAGAACAATACTCTAGCAGAGTTTGTTTTTTTTTTAACTTTTATTTTACTTTTAACTTTTACAGAGTTTTGTTGTTTATAGATATGTATGTTCTCAAGATTAGTCATATGTATATCCCCCCATCCCACCCCTCCAGACTAGAACAGTACTCTAGCAGAGTTAATGCTGATTTGTTAATATCCTTGTATGTGTCTAATCATCAACACTTGAATGTATTTTTTTTCTCCACAGAATTAGTGGAATAGGAAGGTGTTCATTGTAGCATGCCATCTCTTTTTACATTATTTTGGTTAGAAATTATTATACCCATTTTATATTTGATGAAACTGAAGTGATTTTTTTTTAACTGTACATTTATTTTAGTTACTTCCTGAGACATACAGTGCGTTCTTTTTGTGTGTGTGTGTTGGGTGGGGGATGGGTTGAGGGAGGGGGGCGGGCGGGCCACTTCTGTTGGTCTTTCATTTATCTGTTTTCATCCATCTTTGTTCTTTGGCCTGTGTGGGCCTCCTATCACAGTGGCCTCTGTTGTTGCAGAGCACCGGCTCTGGGCACATGATCCCCAGAGCTCCGGCTCAGTAATTGGACACATCGGTCCAGCCGCTCCACGGCACGTGGGATCTTCCCAGGCCAGGGATTGAACGGGCGCCCCTTGCACTGCAAGGTGATGTCCTTACCCACTGAACCACCATGGAAGCCCAGAGGTGATAGATTTTAATTACTCGTCTAAGATGATATTGCTTACAAATGGTGGACCCAAAAATGTAAACAGAGTAGTTCAGTCCTTAGGTCAACACTGTTTCTTTTATATATATTTGCTCTTGACTTAAAAATGAAAATACATTTTTTGCTTACTTTGTGTTTCTGAATATTTCCTTCTCCTGTTCTTAAAGATGAGGTTGATCAGTCAGGTCCTACGCTTTGCAACTCCATGGACTGTAGCCCATCAGGCTCCTCTGTCCATGGAATATCCAGGCAAGAATACTGGAGTGGGTAGCCATTTCCTTCTCTGGGGGATCTTCTTAGCTGAGAGATTAAACCTGGGTGTGCTGCATTGCAGGCAGATTCTTTACCATCTGAGCCACCAGGAAAACTTTGTCCTCCTCCTCAATCTTTAGTTGTTCAGACATTGCAGTTAGCTTGCAACCATAATTAAATTTGCTGTTCAAAGAGAAAATTATGTTTCTCATCGAATTCTTTAAAGCATTTGTTTGTGTTTATGTACTTGAAGGGTAGCAACATTTTCTTTTTGAGAAATGAAAACTAGTAGAAGTACTTTCTGAGTTGGACTGATGTAGAATTTGCCAAAGTTTTACAAACAAGCTTCTTCAGGGAAAAATTTATTTTTTTCTCCACAGAATTAGTGGAATAGGAAGGTGTTCATTGTAGCATGCCATCTCTTTTTACATTATTTTGGTTAGAAATTATTATACCCATTTTATATTTGATGAAACTGAAGTGATTTTTTTTTAACTGTACATTTATTTTAGTTACTTCCTGAGACATACAGTGCGTTCTTTTTGTGTGTGTGTGTTGGGTGGGGGATGGGTTGAGGGAGGGGGGCGGGCGGGCCACTTCTGTTGGTCTTTCATTTATCTGTTTTCATCCATCTTTGTTCTTTGGCCTGTGTGGGCCTCCTATCACAGTGGCCTCTGTTGTTGCAGAGCACCGGCTCTGGGCACATGATCCCCAGAGCTCCGGCTCAGTAATTGGACACATCGGTCCAGCCGCTCCACGGCACGTGGGATCTTCCCAGGCCAGGGATTGAACGGGCGCCCCTTGCACTGCAAGGTGATGTCCTTACCCACTGAACCACCATGGAAGCCCAGAGGTGATAGATTTTAATTACTCGTCTAAGATGATATTGCTTACAAATGGTGGACCCAAAAATGTAAACAGAGTAGTTCAGTCCTTAGGTCAACACTGTTTCTTTTATATATATTTGCTCTTGACTTAAAAATGAAAATACATTTTTTGCTTACTTTGTGTTTCTGAATATTTCCTTCTCCTGTTCTTAAAGATGAGGTTGATCAGTCAGGTCCTACGCTTTGCAACTCCATGGACTGTAGCCCATCAGGCTCCTCTGTCCATGGAATATCCAGGCAAGAATACTGGAGTGGGTAGCCATTTCCTTCTCTGGGGGATCTTCTTAGCTGAGAGATTAAACCTGGGTGTGCTGCATTGCAGGCAGATTCTTTACCATCTGAGCCACCAGGAAAACTTTGTCCTCCTCCTCAATCTTTAGTTGTTCAGACATTGCAGTTAGCTTGCAACCATAATTAAATTTGCTGTTCAAAGAGAAAAATTATGTTTCTCATCGAATTCTTTAAAGCATTTGTTTGTGTTTATGTACTTGAAGGGTAGCAACATTTTCTTTTTTTGAGAAATGAAAACTAGTAGAAGTACTTTCTGAGTTGGACTGATGTACATTGAATTGTCAGTAAGTCCTCAAATGAACACATCATATACAAACAAGCTTCTTCAGGGACAGAAACGATTTTTAATTTGGTTTATTTGCATCATTATAGATCAGTATTTAGGCTGTTTATATGTAAATGTATGATTTGAGGAACAATTAAGTGTTGACAAAGTAGATTGCAGTCATATCAATTGCAGTGCATTTTCCATAATTTTTCTAACTGACATCTTTGATGATAAATAGTGGATGCCAAGTCAAAGCCGATTATACAGTGCACTAGGAATTCATGGGACTGTCAGGGAGAAGACCGATTGACTTTAAATTTACATATTAATGAGAAGATTTGTTAAGAGGGTGCTTGACTATAGAAAATAACAGCGTATTTATAGGGCACGACATTTTATAAATACAGCTGATGCAGGAAAATGGAAATTAAACCTTTTAGGTTAATAAATTCAAGGGACTGCTAAAATGCATATTTGCATTTTTATTTTCTTAAAACTACCTTACTCTTTGCAGTCAAAGTGGCTGCTTACTTGTTTATTTTTTTGATTCTAGGTCAACTTTGTATAATTTTCAAGGATATGCAATGACTTAAATGTTTTCTTTGTATTGTTCAAGCCTTTTATG
The DNA here is from genome assembly GCA_022376925.1 of Tragulus kanchil. Classification (NCBI taxonomy): domain Eukaryota; kingdom Metazoa; phylum Chordata; class Mammalia; order Artiodactyla; family Tragulidae; genus Tragulus; species Tragulus kanchil. Next base: position 99,870,732 of record JAIOJX010000004.1, on the reverse strand, counting down.
GGAGAATAGTGGAAGTAGAAATGTAAATCCCTAAGGTTAAAGCTGCTTTTGTAGAAGTAATAGATTTTTAAAAATAAATGTTATAAAACACCAAGTAAATTTTAAAAGTGATTTAAAAAAGTGTTAGTGGCATTAGTTATAGACTGAAGTAGAACTCTTGTCACTGAGCCTAACAGAAATGTCTTTAATTTTATAAATTAAAATTTGATCTTTCTCTAGGAGATGATGATAGCTTTTCAATAATTATCAAAACATTTTACTTTACTAGTTTAGAACTTACAATAATTCATACTATTTCATGGTTCACCTGGGTGTGCTGCATTGCAGGCAGATTCTTTACCATCTGAGCCACCAGGAAAACTTTGTCCTCCTCCTCAATCTTTAGTTGTTCAGACATTGCAGTTAGCTTGCAACCATAATTAAATTTGCTGTTCAAAGAGAAAAATTATGTTTCTCATCGAATTCTTTAAAGCATTTGTTTGTGTTTATGTACTTGAAGGGTAGCAACATTTTCTTTTTTTGAGAAATGAAAACTAGTAGAAGTACTTTCTGAGTTGGACTGATGTACATTGAATTGTCAGTAAGTCCTCAAATGAACACATCATATACAAACAAGCTTCTTCAGGGACAGAAACGATTTTTAATTTGGTTTATTTGCATCATTATAGATCAGTATTTAGGCTGTTTATATGTAAATGTATGATTTGAGGAACAATTAAGTGTTGACAAAGTAGATTGCAGTCATATCAATTGCAGTGCATTTTCCATAATTTTTCTAACTGACATCTTTGATGATAAATAGTGGATGCCAAGTCAAAGCCGATTATACAGTGCACTAGGAATTCATGGGACTGTCAGGGAGAAGACCGATTGACTTTAAATTTACATATTAATGAGAAGATTTGTTAAGAGGGTGCTTGACTATAGAAAATAACAGCGTATTTATAGGGCACGACATTTTATAAGTACAGCTGATGCAGGAAAATGGAAATTAAACCTTTTAGGTTAATAAATTCAAGGGACTGCTAAAATGCATATTTGCATTTTATTTTCTTAAAACTACCTTACTCTTTGCAGTCAAAGTGGCTGCTTACTTGTTTATTTTTTTGATTCTAGGTCAACTTTGTATAATTTTCAAGGATATGCAATGACTTAAATGTTTTCTTTGTATTGTTCAAGCCTTTTATGGGAGAATAGTGGAAGTAGAAATGTAAATCCCTAAGGTTAAAGCTGCTTTTGTAGAAGTAATAGATTTTTAAAAATAAATGTTATAAAACACCAAGTAAATTTTAAAAGTGATTTAAAAAAGTGTTAGTGGCATTAGTTATAGACTGAAGTAGAACTCTTGTCACTGAGCCTAACAGAAATGTCTTTAATTTTATAAATTAAAATTTGATCTTTCTCTAGGAGATGATGATAGCTTTTCAATAATTATCAAAACATTTTACTTTACTAGTTTAGAACTTACAATTCAATATGTTCATGGTTACTTTTTAGCATGTGAATCCAGGTAATAAATTCTGGTGGAATGTATATGCCATTTTGAGATTCAAAGTGATAAATCCTCTTCCTGTCATTGTATCTATACTTCAATTATAAAACCTTATATAGGTGTAAGAAAGTTCCAAGTTTATAGTTTTGTCTAAAGTCTTTTTAAGATAAGTTTCTTAAGTTTTTCAAGGGTAGCAAATAATATAAGACCTCATGAGAACACAAAATTTATATACATACTTTCTTTAAAAATTTGGCCTCTTTTATTGATTTTTTTTTAATTTGTTTATTTTCATCCATCTTTATTCTTTGGGCTGTGTGGGCCTTCCATTGGAATGGCCTCTCTCATTGCAGAGCACTGAGTCTGGGCGCATGCGCTCCTAATTGGACACACCAGTCCTGCCACTCCACGGCACGAGGGATCTTCCTGGGCCAGGGATCTAACCGTTGCACCTTGCAGTGCAGTGCGGACTCTTTATCCCACCAGTGAAGCCCTATAAGAGGCAATTTGCTGCAAGTACTAAGGTCTTTGGGGAAAAGATTCAAAACTCCACATCCAGGTCCTGTTTTAGAGTACCTAAGTATTAGAGATTTTTTTTTAAAATTTTTATAGGTTAAGTTTTTTGTAAAATAAATTTTGTATTTATTTTGTCTTACTAGTGACCTGTTTTTGAACTTGCTTGGTATTCTGTGGAATTTTTTAAAAAAGAAAATAGTGAAGGTTAGGGATAGAATCCATGCTTTACAATGCACATTAAAGAGTTTTTCGCTTAGTCTTTAAACCAACCATTGAGGAAGGAAAGGTTCAGTGTGCAGTTTGATGGGAAACTATGGACCATGTGCTGATGTTGAAATGAAGTCTCTGCTCCCTTCTTTGGTTATGGAGTATTTATTTAGCAATTTCTTATTTTTTTGTTGTTTATAATTTATTTTTGATTAGGTTTTTTTATATTTGCTTACTTTTCTTTCTAAAGAAGCATTTAATATTTTATCCAAGTAATGTGTATATGGTTAGAGGAAAAAGAAGTTAATACTGCAAGACTTATAAGAAACATTTTTCTATCCCACTTTTTCTCCATTCCTGGATTAGCTACCTCAGATTCATTTAGGCCTTTCCATATTTGTGTGCATTTAACTTTCTCCATTTCAAAGTGTAATATATATGTTGCTAGCATGTGAAATGAGCACAATTTTCCAGTAGTTTAAACATTCTTTGGCACTGCCTTTTTTTGGAATTGCCTAGTTTATCATGTTGCAATTACAAAGCACTCTACATTCTCTGTCAAAAAACTAAATTACCTCCAAATATTATTATTATTATTATTATTTTAAATATTTATTTCGCTACACAAGGTCTTAGTTGAGGCATGCAAGCTTAGTCAGCTTGTGGTATATGGGTTCTTAGTTCCCTGACCAGAAATCGAACCTGCATCCCCTGGATTGGAAGGCAGATTCTCAACCACTGGACCACTAGGAAGGTCCCTCCAAATATTTTTTTATATGCAGTTATTGCCTTGCAAGTATCAGTTCTCTAACTCCACTTTTTAAATAACAGAATCCTGATTTTTGTTCAGAATAGTGATATACCCAGTTAAAAATAACCAACTTCCTCAGACTCCCTTGGAGTCAAGAAATGGCTCTATGACCCAGTTGTAGAAATTGAGATAGTTGTGGAAATATTCTGGCTGACATTCTAGGAAAACTTGTTTTTCTGGCAGACTTACTTAACATATATATTTTAGCCTTTGCCTTTTTTCATTGTTTCTTCTTTGAAGATGATTAGAGGTATGAGAATGTTTGTAAAATAAATTTTGTATTTATTTTGTCTTACTAGTGACCTGTTTTTGAACTTGCTTGGTATTCTGTGGAATTTTTTAAAAAAGAAAATAGTGAAGGTTAGGGATAGAATCCATGCTTTACAATGCACATTAAAGAGTTTTTCGCTTAGTCTTTAAACCAACCATTGAGGAAGGAAAGGTTCAGTGTGCAGTTTGATGGGAAACTATGGACCATGTGCTGATGTTGAAATGAAGTCTCTGCTCCCTTCTTTGGTTATGGAGTATTTATTTAGCAATTTCTTATTTTTTTGTTGTTTATAATTTATTTTTGATTAGGTTTTTTTATATTTGCTTACTTTTCTTTCTAAAGAAGCATTTAATATTTTATCCAAGTAATGTGTATATGGTTAGAGGAAAAAGAAGTTAATACTGCAAGACTTATAAGAAACATTTTTCTATCCCACTTTTTCTCCATTCCTGGATTAGCTACCTCAGATTCATTTAGGCCTTTCCATATTTGTGTGCATTTAACTTTCTCCATTTCAAAGTGTAATATATATGTTGCTAGCATGTGAAATGAGCACAATTTTCCAGTAGTTTAAACATTCTTTGGCACTGCCTTTTTTTGGAATTGCCTAGTTTATCATGTTGCAATTACAAAGCACTCTACATTCTCTGTCAAAAAACTAAATTACCTCCAAATATTATTATTATTATTATTATTTTAAATATTTATTTCGCTACACAAGGTCTTAGTTGAGGCATGCAAGCTTAGTCAGCTTGTGGTATATGGGTTCTTAGTTCCCTGACCAGAAATCGAACCTGCATCCCCTGGATTGGAAGGCAGATTCTCAACCACTGGACCACTAGGAAGGTCCCTCCAAATATTTTTTTATATGCAGTTATTGCCTTGCAAGTATCAGTTCTCTAACTCCACTTTTTAAATAACAGAATCCTGATTTTTGTTCAGAATAGTGATATACCCAGTTAAAAATAACCAACTTCCTCAGACTCCCTTGGAGTCAAGAAATGGCTCTATGACCCAGTTGTAGAAATTGAGATAGTTGTGGAAATATTCTGGCTGACATTCTAGGAAAACTTGTTTTTCTGGCAGACTTACTTAACATATATATTTTAGCCTTTGCCTTTTTTCATTGTTTCTTCTTTGAAGATGATTAGAGGTATGAGAATGAAGCCACACTTTTGAATTAAAAAAAATAGCAAAGATGTTCTCCTTATGTATAACTTGATTAGCTGTGGTGAAGAGTTCACTTGGAATTTAGAAGACGCGGTTTGATCCCTGGGTCGGGAAGATCCCCTGGAGTAGGAAATGGCAACCCACTCCAGTATTCTTGCCTTGAGAATTCCATGGACAGAGAACCCTGGTGGGCTGCAATCCACGGGGTTACAAAGAGTCGGACGTGACTGAGTGACTGAGCGCACACATAAGTAGCTGAACACATTCTAGTCAGTACAGTTATCATACGTCTCTTCCAGGAGGTACTGTCCTGGAGGCTGTATACCCTCCTGTTCTGATATGATTGCTTGCTAGGCTTGCTGCAAGAATGTTGTTCTGGATCTTAATTTCTTCTCTCTTCTGTGTTAAATCCTCTATTTTTAGGCCTTTCTCTTGGTAGTGTCCTCTTTTTTTTTTTTTTAAAGATTTTTATTTATTTTGGACGGGGGTCGGGTTGAGGAGGGAGGGGAGGGGGCGGGCCACTTCTATTGGTCTTTCATTTCTCCACTTTCATCCGTCTTTGCTCTTTGTCGCCTGTGGGCATGCGCTCCAGAGCTCCGGCTCGGTGATTGGACACATCAGTCCAGCCGCTCCGCGGCATGTGGGATCTTCCCAGGCCAGGGATCGAACCGGCGCCCCTTGCACTGCAAGGCGGTGTCCTTACCCACTGGACCACCAGGGGAAGCCCGGTAGTGTCCTCTTTTTTGCACTTCCTGGATGGAGCACATCCTCTAGTACCTTAAGAATGGGTAGATAAGAGAGAAAATTTCAAGACTTTGCAGTATTGCTCCACCCTTGGTATTTTGAATGGACTTTTGGATCAGTGTTCTCTTAGGTTTTCTGTTCGAAATGTCTTGCTACTTTCACACTTGACTTCTTGGCCAGATATTATATGGTTGGGTCACGCCTTCTGAGAACTGAAAAATAACCAACTTCCTCAGACCCAGTTTTGGGTTAGAAATTGAGATAGTTGTGGAAATATTCTGGCTGACATTCTAGGAAAACTTGTTTTTCTGGCAGACTTACTTAACATATATATTTTAGCCTTTGCCTTTTTTCATTGTTTCTTCTTTGAAGATGATTAGAGGTATGAGAATGAAGCCACACTTTTGAATTAAAAAAAATAGCAAAGATGTTCTCCTTATGTATAACTTGATTAGCTGTGGTGAAGAGTTCACTTGGAATTTAGAAGACGCGGTTTGATCCCTGGGTCGGGAAGATCCCCTGGAGTAGGAAATGGCAACCCACTCCAGTATTCTTGCCTTGAGAATTCCATGGACAGAGAACCCTGGTGGGCTGCAATCCACGGGGTTACAAAGAGTCGGACGTGACTGAGTGACTGAGCGCACACATAAGTAGCTGAACACATTCTAGTCAGTACAGTTATCATACGTCTCTTCCAGGAGGTACTGTCCTGGAGGCTGTATACCCTCCTGTTCTGATATGATTGCTTGCTAGGCTTGCTGCAAGAATGTTGTTCTGGATCTTAATTTCTTCTCTCTTCTGTGTTAAATCCTCTATTTTTAGGCCTTTCTCTTGGTAGTGTCCTCTTTTTTTTTTTTTTTAAAGATTTTTATTTATTTTGGACGGGGGTCGGGTTGAGGAGGGAGGGGAGGGGGCGGGCCACTTCTATTGGTCTTTCATTTCTCCACTTTCATCCGTCTTTGCTCTTTGTCGCCTGTGGGCATGCGCTCCAGAGCTCCGGCTCGGTGATTGGACACATCAGTCCAGCCGCTCCGCGGCATGTGGGATCTTCCCAGGCCAGGGATCGAACCGGCGCCCCTTGCACTGCAAGGCGGTGTCCTTACCCACTGGACCACCAGGGGAAGCCCGGTAGTGTCCTCTTTTTTGCACTTCCTGGATGGAGCACATCCTCTAGTACCTTAAGAATGGGTAGATAAGAGAGAAAGACTTTGCAGTATTGCTCCACCCTTGGTATTTTGAATGGACTTTTGGATCAGTGTTCTCTTAGGTTTTCTGTTCGAAATGTCTTGCTACTTTCACACTTGACTTCTTGGCCAGATATTATATGGTTGGGTCACGCCTTCTGAGAACTGTATAGTCACAGATTTTTCTTTTCTGCAGATAACTTGATTTTTTTTGTTGTTTGAATCCTCAAAAAAATGTTCTTTTGCTTGTTTATTTTTTCTTAAAATATTTTGAAGATAAGCAAGATTTCATCTTCAATGTGGATCATTCTATATGCTCTGTATATTCAGTTCTTACTACATTTTAGAGAATTATCTTTTTTGGGGTGGGGGGCAGTGTGGTGAGGGAAGGGGGCAGGCAGGCCACTTCTATTGGTCTTTCATTTATCTATTTTCACCCATCTTTGTTCTTTGGCCCGTGTGGGCCTCCCATCGCAGTGGCCTCTGTTGTCTCAGAGCACCGGCTCTGGGCGCATGTGCTCCAGAGCTCCAGCTCGGTAATTGGACATGTCAGTCCAGCCGCTCGCTCCGCGGCATGTGGGATCTTCCCAGGCCAGGGATTGAACTGGTGCCCCTTGCACTGCAAAGTGGTGTCCTTACCCACTGGACCACCAGGGAAGCCCCTAGAGAATTATCTTTTATGTTTGTATTTTTAAATTTGATATTCAAACTTCTTTTCCTACTGCTTGTCAATTATATGCTTCAGGAATACAAGTTATTTAAGTCTTTGTCTACTGTGTCTGTCACCTCTTTAAGTAATTGCTTTAATGTTTGTTTTTTTATTTGCCTTCTTATCATTGCCAGTCTTTTGTGTGTGTGTGTGTGTGTGTGTGTGTGTGTGTGTTAGTGATTTGATTTTCAGTGGTCTAATCTGTTACTTACTTTTTATTTAATTTGGTAATGATAATTACTTTCATCTTTAAGTTTTCTCAGGTTTCAGTCTTACGTTTCCTTTATTCTGTGGTTTGAATATGTGTATTTTTTTTTTTTTTTGACTTTCTTAGTAACTTGCTAGAAAATTTCTTTTGATATATGGAGAATTTTTTACAGAATGATTTCTTTGTCTTTTGTATTTGTTTTTCTTTTGTGCTGTCAATTTATTGTCCAGTGCTCTTTTCCTGTTGCAGCTACTTGGGAAGTGCTGATACAGACATTTTGTTTATTCTGATATAGTATGACTTCTTCATTCTGTCCACCATACCCAAAGACCATTTGTTTCTTCCTCTCAGTTTCAATCTGATTGTGGGTATTTTATGCTTTCTTCTTTTTTTGTTTTAGTAGTCTTAGGGCATTTGTGGAAAGCAGTAATTTGGGATAGTAAATTCAATCTCAGCAGGGATTGATGTCATTTTTAGGAAGCTTGAACACTTCTTTTGGATCTTTCTTAAATGTGCTAGACTAGCATTGATTCCACCTAGTATATTCCTATGGAGAAATGCTCTTGACTTTTAAGTTATTCTTATTTATTAACCAAAAAATTCTGTCTCTGCTGTCCAGGATAGCAACTGCTAGCTATATGTGGCTATTTAAATTAACTGAAATTGAGAATCAGTTCCTCAGTTGCACTAGGCCCACATCAAGTGTTCAGTAGTCATGTGAGGCTAGTACCTACTGTGTTGGTTAGTGTGATATAAAATCCTTCCTTTATCACAGACGTTTCTATTGGACAGTGTTGCCCCAGAGTCTTAGTTCTTTGGGAGAGAGCCCAGTTTACTGTTTACTTTCCCACCTGCTTCTCCACACCACCTACTTCCCCGGCCAGTCTCCCTCATGACCCCACCCCACCCCCAGTATGATGAAAAGATAAGAATAACCCCTCAGGTTTCTTCTGTCCAGATTGGGAGGCAAGGGTCATTAATGAACAGTCTCAAGAAGTGAGGAATATGTTTTCTTAGAGTCTTCTCTTTAAAAAGAAAAACTTTTTAAGAAGTTTATGCTATTAGATTGTGACCCTCTTCTTGTTTCTTTCTACTGACTGATTTTTTTCTAGTTTTAATTTTTTATTTTCCTCATACTATTTCTATTGGGGGAAACTATTTTCTGTCTTACTCTCACCTTATTAACCTGCTCAGTGGCTAAGTGGTGTCAGACTCTTTGCAACCCCATGGACTGTAGCCCACCAGGCTCCTCTGTCCGTGGGATTCTCCAGGCAAGAAATTTCCTTCTCGTATTAACCTAGCAGCCCCCAAATGTTCACAGTATTAAGAGTATTTTATGACTTTTAAGATAAAAAGTACTGTTTTTAAATGTGTACTGTTATTAAATGAATTTTAGCGAGAGAGATGGAAAGCTGAAAAGGTTTAGAAACGTGATGCATTCAGCTGCCCTACTCTGATGTCTGTCTTTTTCACGCTGTGCTTTCTTCCTTAACATTGTGCCATGGATATTTCCATCATTGCGTTTTCTTGACCTTATACTCCATTTGTTTACTGTGATTTTTTGTTTTTCTGTGTTAATCTTGTTTTCTATACGTTAGTCTTATTACTCTAGCATAAAGGAATAACTGTGATTAATATTAAATTCACCTTCTGACAAGCCACTTATTTAACTTTTAATTTTGTGACTTTGCTGCTTAGTAGTTTTCCGTATTCATCTCACAAAAGATTATGATTTTATGTATTCTAATAATGTGATAATATAGAACAGTCCATTCTATCTTATTATTCATTTAGCTGTATATTCCCAGGTGGTTCAGAAGGTAGAGACTTTACCTGCAATGCAGGAGACAAGAGATTTGATCCCTTGGTTAAGACTCCTTAGAGAAGGGGATGGTATTTTTGCCTAGGAAGTCCCATGAACAGAGTAGCCTGGCAGGGTACAATCCATGAGGTCCCAAAGAGTTGGACACAACTGAGCGACTGACACTTAACATGCAGACTTTAAGTTTCTGATACATATCTTAAAATTACTGCATTCCTGCTGGAAATTGAAAGCCTTCAGTAAAGTCTAGAGTTTCAAGATGGTTTTGTCAGACAGTTTCTGTTCGTACATTGTTATCTAGGTGGTATAGAGAATGTAGCAGACACTTTTGTCTCCTGTAGACAACCTCTATTCAGAAAGGTCTTTCCTTATGGACAGATTTTTCTACAGGAATTTAGCACCCAGGTATCTTTGCAGAAGCTGTCTTGCTTCCCAGCCCAGGCTAATCTAGTTAATGTTAATTACATTCCCTTTGTAGGTGATGGGTTAATTAAAATTCCCTCTGTCCGTGGGATTCTCCAGGCAAGAAATTTCCTTCTCGTATTAACCTAGCAGCCCCCAAATGTTCACAGTATTAAGAGTATTTTATGACTTTTAAGATAAAAAGTACTGTTTTTAAATGTGTACTGTTATTAAATGAATTTTAGCGAGAGAGATGGAAAGCTGAAAAGGTTTAGAAACGTGATGCATTCAGCTGCCCTACTCTGATGTCTGTCTTTTTCACGCTGTGCTTTCTTCCTTAACATTGTGCCATGGATATTTCCATCATTGCGTTTTCTTGACCTTATACTCCATTTGTTTACTGTGATTTTTTGTTTTTCTGTGTTAATCTTGTTTTCTATACGTTAGTCTTATTACTCTAGCATAAAGGAATAACTGTGATTAATATTAAATTCACCTTCTGACAAGCCACTTATTTAACTTTTAATTTTGTGACTTTGCTGCTTAGTAGTTTTCCGTATTCATCTCACAAAAGATTATGATTTTATGTATTCTAATAATGTGATAATATAGAACAGTCCATTCTATCTTATTATTCATTTAGCTGTATATTCCCAGGTGGTTCAGAAGGTAGAGACTTTACCTGCAATGCAGGAGACAAGAGATTTGATCCCTTGGTTAAGACTCCTTAGAGAAGGGGATGGTATTTTTGCCTAGGAAGTCCCATGAACAGAGTAGCCTGGCAGGGTACAATCCATGAGGTCCCAAAGAGTTGGACACAACTGAGCGACTGACACTTAACATGCAGACTTTAAGTTTCTGATACATATCTTAAAATTACTGCATTCCTGCTGGAAATTGAAAGCCTTCAGTAAAGTCTAGAGTTTCAAGATGGTTTTGTCAGACAGTTTCTGTTCGTACATTGTTATCTAGGTGGTATAGAGAATGTAGCAGACACTTTTGTCTCCTGTAGACAACCTCTATTCAGAAAGGTCTTTCCTTATGGACAGATTTTTCTACAGGAATTTAGCACCCAGGTATCTTTGCAGAAGCTGTCTTGCTTCCCAGCCCAGGCTAATCTAGTTAATGTTAATTACATTCCCTTTGTAGGTGATGGGTTTAGGAATGGCCATGTAACACAATTCTAGCCAATGTGAAATAATTAGAAATATGAGGAAAGTGGAGTGTGGAGGGGTGTATGAGGAAGGTTTACTTTCACAGAAGAAGCATGAAGACATCTGACCTGAGACCGAGATGTACTCCATGGACTTAACAACAGTTTCAACTTCAGCTGATGGAAGTGCTTGATCACATTAACTCTCTGGGACATTATTTTGAAAACCATCAGCTAAACACTGTTGGATGATCAAAAGCAGGCAAAACTAGAGAAGACTCTACATGGGAAGGAATAAAATTTCAGTCTGCGAGTTTGCAGGTTTTTGCCTGAGAGTACAGGTCACAGCCTTACTTACATAGGTATTAACAGAACAGACTGCAAGTTTGGCAGAATACTTGAAAGGTATGAAGGAAATTCCAGAAAGTGTAGGAACCTCAGGAGGGTGCACCCCTGGAAATATAGTGAAACTCCATCCAGATCATTGACTGATCAACTCTCCATGTGTGAGAAAGACTCCAGTGTGTCCACCCAAAAATCCCCCAAAACATCAATTGGAAGATAAACAAATGAAGTGGAGATTGCACTTGCTGGCCACATTAGGAAACACAGAGTTTAGAGTTTGAAACCAGCAGAATGCCTGCTATAACTAATACCAATACATGTCAGAGAAATGCATCACAAAGAATTTATAGTGTGTGGTTGATATAGTCAGGATACAGTTTGAAAAAGTCAGCAGACATGAGAAGCAAAAATATAGCTAATGCACAAGAGAAGAAGTAGGGAGTAGAATAATAATCACAAGAAGAGGCCATTACCAGACAAATAATGCAGTTGCCACATATATAACATATGTATGTATGTATGTGTATATATACATAGCAAAAATATCAAAAATCAACATAGTTATATTGAATGGCAAAATGAGGGCTCAACAAGAAAAAGGCACTATAAGAATTAAATGTAAATTCCGGGCCTGAAAAGCGCAATGATTACATGAAAAATAAGCTAGATAGATTTAACAGTCAGGAAAAGGATGTAACAAATGTTAAGAAACCTGAAGATAGATTAGTAGAAATTATTCATTCTGAAGAACAAGGAGAAAAATGAAGAAAAGTAATGGTCTCAGAGCCATGTGAACAGTATGGAACAGAATGAAATACTTGTAATTAAAATCCCAAAATGAGAAAATAGCGTGAATGGAGTAGAAATAATAAAAAATTTCAAGTTTAAGGGTTTAAAAAAGCAAATGTACAGATCCAGGAAACGCATCAAATTCTCAGGCAAAATAAATTAAAGGTTATACCTATGTACATCGTAGTCAAACTTCTGAAATCAAGAGGAAAAGAGAAAATCTTGAAAGCAGATGGAGAAGAACGATGATTACATACAGAGAACAATGATTGTGCCTGACGGCTGATAAGAAACACTGGAGTCTAGGAAACAATGAAATACCTTTAAATTGTTGAGAGAAAAGTCTTATCAACAAAGATTTCTATATTGAACAAAACCATTTTTCAAAAATAAAGATAGAATGAAGGTATTTTCAGATGAACTAAATTGAAAAATTCGTACATAGAGGAACTGTGTTATAAGAGATACTGCCAGAAGTTGTTTCTGTTGAAGAGAAATGACAATAAGTAATAATTTATAGCTATAGAAAGAAATTAAGAATAATAGAAATTATATATATAGGTAAATATTAAAACTTAATTTTTTCTCTTTAATTTCTATAACAAAAAATTTTGTAACACACAAACACACATGCACAAGATATTACGCATGTATACATCCATCTGTTTTTCTGTCTGGCTTCCTCAGTAGCTCAGTGTTAAAGAATCTGCCTGCCAATGCAGCTTACACAGGAGAGGCAGCTTGTATCCCTGGATTGGAAAGATCCCCTAGAGATGAAAATGGCAGTTCATTCCAGTATTCTTGCCTAGAAAATCCCATGTACAGAAGAGCTTGGCAGGTTACAGCCTGCAGTGTTGCAGAGAGTTGGACGTGACTTGGGACTTAGCAACTAAACATGCAAGCATGAGAGTGAATATGTGAAGAGTTAGTATTAATTTTTACCTAGGTCGGGCTTAATTTTATTTTTAGTTGTAGTGAGAAAAGATACGAAATTAGATAATTCAGTCAGGAAAAGGATGTAACAAATGTTAAGAAACCTGAAGATAGATTAGTAGAAATTATTCATTCTGAAGAACAAGGGAAAAAAGTAATGGTCTCAGAGCCATGTGAACAGTATGGAACAGAATGAAATACTTGTAATTAAAATCCCAAAATGAGAAAATAGCGTGAATGGAGTAGAAATAATAAAAAATTTCAAGTTTAAGGGTTTAAAAAAGCAAATGTACAGATCCAGGAAACGCATCAAATTCTCAGGCAAAATAAATTAAAGGTTATACCTATGTACATCGTAGTCAAACTTCTGAAATCAAGAGGAAAAGAGAAAATCTTGAAAGCAGATGGAGAAGAACGATGATTACATACAGAGAACAATGATTGTGCCTGACGGCTGATAAGAAACACTGGAGTCTAGGAAACAATGAAATACCTTTAAATTGTTGAGAGAAAAGTCTTATCAACAAAGATTTCTATATTGAACAAAACCATTTTTCAAAAATAAAGATAGAATGAAGGTATTTTCAGATGAACTAAATTGAAAAATTCGTACATAGAGGAACTGTGTTATAAGAGATACTGCCAGAAGTTGTTTCTGTTGAAGAGAAATGACAATAAGTAATAATTTATAGCTATAGAAAGAAATTAAGAATAATAGAAATTATATATATAGGTAAATATTAAAACTTAATTTTTTCTCTTTAATTTCTATAACAAAAATTCTGTAACACACAAACACACATGCACAAGATATTACGCATGTATACATCCATCTGTTTTTCTGTCTGGCTTCCTCAGTAGCTCAGTGTTAAAGAATCTGCCTGCCAATGCAGCTTACACAGGAGAGGCAGCTTGTATCCCTGGATTGGAAAGATCCCCTAGAGATGAAAATGGCAGTTCATTCCAGTATTCTTGCCTAGAAAATCCCATGTACAGAAGAGCTTGGCAGGTTACAGCCTGCAGTGTTGCAGAGAGTTGGACGTGACTTGGGACTTAGCAACTAAACATGCAAGCATGAGAGTGAATATGTGAAGAGTTAGTATTAATTTTTACCTAGGTCGGGCTTAATTTTATTTTTTAGTCTGTGGTTGAGTGAGAACTACTCTAAAATGCATTCTGCCTGGGCCACAATACTTATTTATCCAGTCATTAGATTGAGATTGGTTAGTTTTCAAATGACTGGGACCCTTCTTTCTCACATCTTAGATCTCTTAGGCTGAAGATCAACTTGTATCTTGAGTACATGTTACTTCAGAGGAACATGGGATAAGGCCTTATGAGGATTCTTTAGATTTTTCAGCAACAAGACTTGGAAGCCACCGCATTTGCAGACTTATCTCTTAGAGACCGGTGCTGAACATACAGTTGTAAGAAATGAAGAGTGTTGTGGGCAGTTGAGTGCTCTTTTAAGAACGGCTCCACTCGAAGTTGCTGGGCACAGGTGTTTCTATAATTGTGATGTATTGGGGGACATTCAGTGTTCAATGATCCTCAAACCCATACTTTGACCCTGTGGTGTGGTGGTCACTGGGCTGTGCTATAAAACATGTAAGGTGAAGAGCGTAGCAGTTATCTCACAGAAGGAAAAACATATCTAAAACCAGTATGTATCATGTGTTGTTTCATGTAGACCTAATTTGAGAAGAAAGGGACACTTTGTTTTTTGAGAAAAACATTAAACTTAAAAATTTGTTAGGGCTTCCCTGGTGGTCCAGTGGGTGAGGACACCGCCTTGCACTGCAAGGGGCACCGGTTCGATCCCTGGCCTGGGAAGATCCCATGTGTTGCAGAGCGGCTGGACAGATGTGTCCAATTACTGAGCCAGAGCTCTGGAGCGCATGCGCCCAGAGCCGGTGCTCTGTGACAACAGAGGCCACTGCGATGGGAGGCCCACATGGGCCAAAGAACAAAGATAGGTGAAAATAGATAAATGAAAGACCAATAGAAGTGGCCTGCCCGCCTCCGTCCCTCCCCAACCCGCCCCCGCCCCACAAAAAAAATTTTATTAAACATGACTAAAAAAAGAGCAAAAGTGTGCCATCCATACTGAATAATTTACTAAGTGTGTATGATCTTGCCAATCACCTAACCACTCTGGTCTTGTCAAAATGCAAGCATGAGTGAATATGTGAAGAGAGAGTATTAATTTTTACCTAGGTCGGGCTTAATTTTATTTTTTAGTCTGTGGTTGAGTGAGAACTACTCTAAAATGCATTCTGCCTGGGCCACAATACTTATTTATCCAGTCATTAGATTGAGATTGGTTAGTTTTCAAATGACTGGGACCCTTCTTTCTCACATCTTAGATCTCTTAGGCTGAAGATCAACTTGTATCTTGAGTACATGTTACTTCAGAGGAACATGGGATAAGGCCTTATGAGGATTCTTTAGATTTTTCAGCAACAAGACTTGGAAGCCACCGCATTTGCAGACTTATCTCTTAGAGACCGGTGCTGAACATACAGTTGTAAGAAATGAAGAGTGTTGTGGGCAGTTGAGTGCTCTTTTAAGAACGGCTCCACTCGAAGTTGCTGGGCACAGGTGTTTCTATAATTGTGATGTATTGGGGGACATTCAGTGTTCAATGATCCTCAAACCCATACTTTGACCCTGTGGTGTGGTGGTCACTGGGCTGTGCTATAAAACATGTAAGGTGAAGAGCGTAGCAGTTATCTCACAGAAGGAAAAACATATCTAAAACCAGTATGTATCATGTGTTGTTTCATGTAGACCTAATTTGAGAAGAAAGGGACACTTTGTTTTTTGAGAAAAACATTAAACTTAAAAATTTGTTAGGGCTTCCCTGGTGGTCCAGTGGGTGAGGACACCGCCTTGCACTGCAAGGGGCACCGGTTCGATCCCTGGCCTGGGAAGATCCCATGTGTTGCAGAGCGGCTGGACAGATGTGTCCAATTACTGAGCCAGAGCTCTGGAGCGCATGCGCCCAGAGCCGGTGCTCTGTGACAACAGAGGCCACTGCGATGGGAGGCCCACATGGGCCAAAGAACAAAGATAGGTGAAAATAGATAAATGAAAGACCAATAGAAGTGGCCTGCCCGCCTCCGTCCCTCCCCAACCCGCCCCCGCCCCACAAAAAAAATTTTATTAAACATGACTAAAAAAAGAGCAAAAGTGTGCCATCCATACTGAATAATTTACTAAGTGTGTATGATCTTGCCAATCACCTACCCACTCTGGTCTTGTCAAGAAAATTGAACCCAGTGTGAGTAAGGTGGACCACCAGTATACTGCTGTGGTATCTATGGACTGAATGTTTATGTCCTCCAAAATCCACATGTTGAAATCCTTAATTCCCAGTATGATGTATTTGGTGGTGAGGACTTTGGGAAGTAACTGGGTTTCAGTGAGGTCAGGAGTGTGGGGTTCTCATCATGGAGTAGTGCCCTTATAAGAAGAGACACCATGTAACCTGCTTCTTTCCTCTTTCTCTGCCTGTGTGAAGACGTGAAAAGGCAGTCAGCTACAGTCTAGGAAGTGGGTTCTTACCAGGAACCAAGTCAGACAAAACTGTAATCTTGGACTTTTCAGTCTCCAAAACTGTGAACAATAAATGTCTGTTGTTTAAACCACCCAGTCTGTGGCATTTTTATTAAAGTAGCTCAAGCTTGCTCTTACGAGTATCTTATGGCATGACAATGTCATGATGTATTTCCCTGTAGCTTTTTTCTTTCTTTTTTTTTTTTAAATTTTGGCCTCTTTTATTGATATTTTACTTATTTATTTTCATCCATCTTCATCCTCAGCTTGTGTTGGCCTCCCATCACAGCAGCCTCTCTTGCTGCAGAGCACCGGCTCTGGGCACACACGCTCCAGAGAGCTGACTTGCAATTGGACACACCAGTCTAGCTGCTTTGCGGCACATGGGATCTTCCTGGGCCAGGGATTGAACCAGCGCCCCTTGCACTGCAAGGCGGACTCTTTACCCACTGGACCACTAGGGAAGCCCCTCCCCGGTAGTTTTTAGGCATTATGTAATAGTCTGTGTCCACAGTAGGTTATAGACATTGTATTGTTCTGGTTCAGATCCTAAGTTAGTGCTAACACCCTCCAGTGCTAACAATTAGTTAGTGCTAATTCCTCCTTGGAATTCATAAGACAAGTGATTACACTCAGTGTCTTTTTCCTAATGGCTTCCACCACCACGGTTATAAAAGACATGGCATGATGAAGGATTATATTTATAAGTTATATATATATATATATTTAAGATTTATTTATTTATTTATTTATTTTTGGGCGGGGGTCGGGTTGGGGAGGGAGGGGAGCGGGCGGGCCACTTCTATTGGTCTTCTGCTTCTCTGTTTTCATCCGTCTTTGTTCTTTGGCTCCTGTGGGCCTCCCATTGCGGTGGCGTCTGTTGCCGAGTGCCGGCTCTGGGCGCATGCGCTCCAGAGCTCCAACTCGGTGATTGGACACATCGGTCCAGCCGCTCCGCGGCACGTGGGATCTTCCCAGGCCAGGGATCGAACCAGCGCCCCTTACCCTGCAAGGCAGTGTCCTTACCCACTGGACCACCAGAGGAAGCCCTATAAGTTATATCTTAACAAAAGTATGCTTTATGAAATAAAAGGTAATTTATTTTGAACTTCATAAAGCTTATATTTTTTAATTTTAATTTTTATTTATTTATCTTTTAGGGGGTGGGGAGGGAGGGGACGGGCAGGCCACTTATGTTGGTCTTTCATTTCTCTACTTTCATCCGTCTTTGTTCTTTGGCTCCTGTGGGCCTCCCATCGCAGTGGCCTCTGTGGTCGCAGAGTGCCGGCTCTGGACGCATGCGCCCCAGAGCTCCGGCTCGGTAATTGGACACATCTGTCCAGCCGCTCCGCGGCACGTGGGATCTTCCCAGGCCAGGAGTCGAACTGGCGCCCCTTGTACTGCAAGGCGGTGTCCTTACCCACTGGACCACCAGGGGAAGCCCCATAAAGCTTATATTTAATGTAACAACATTTTTCTTAATGAAAGTGAATGTTTTAGAGCTTGATTTAAAGCTGATTTTATTTTGATGTTTTATATTAGTATTCTGGGTGGTCTCAGTATATATGAATGGAAGGATACCTATTTTCTTATGAAATAGTTAAGATATATTAAGCTCAATGATTCGTGTAAATTTAAAAAAAAATTTTTAGAGCAGTTTTAGGTTCATAGCAAAATAGGGTGCAGAATGCAAGGGGTTCCTTTATAATTCTGCCTCCACCTCAGCTCTCTGTTAACGTCTTTCACCACAGTAGCACGTTTATTAAAATTGATGAATGTGTGTTAATACATCATTATCTCCTGAAGTCCATAGTTTACATTAAGGTTTGCTCTTATCCGTTCATTATACATTTGGTTAAGGTGTGAAGGGTTTTGTGGAGACTTGTTTTGGCATAATCCAAGGGCTCTGATTACTCAACTATTTGATAATATATAAATCTGTAAGAAGCTGGCAAATTTTATTGAATAGTGGCTGTACTGTTGTGACCCCACTGGCAATGAATGTTACATTCTTGCCAACTTTTAGTATTGTTAGTATCCTTGATTTTGGCCATTCTAACAGGTGTGTACTTGTATCTAATTTTAACTTGCCTTTCCCTAATTACATGTGATGTGATGGTGAACATTTTTCATAAACTTAGGACATCTATATATCTTCTTTGGTGAGTTGTCTGTTTAGGTCCATTGCCCTTTTTTTGAGGGGGAGGGGGCGGGTCACTCCTATTGGTCTTTCATTTATCTATTTTCACCCATCTTTGTTCTTTGGCCCATGTGGGCCGCCCATCGCAGTGGCCTCTGTTGTCTCAGAGCACCAGCTCTGGGCACATGCACTCCAGAGCTCCAGCTCGGTAATTGGACACTTGGTCCAGCTGCTCCGCGGCACGTGGGATCTTCCCAGGCCAGGGATCGAACCGGCGCCCCTTGCACTGCAAGGCCACTGGGCCACCAGGGAAGCCCCATTGCCCATTTTTTAATTAAGTTGTTTGCTTTCTTACTGTTGAGTTTGTATATTTTGGATAACAGCTGTTTATCAGATACATCTTTTCCAGATATTTTCCCAAGTCTATGACTTGTCTTTGTCTTGATATCTTTTACAGAGTACTTGGTTCTGTATTTATTTTTTTAAATGACTTTCACTCTGTGAATCATTTCTTTCATGGATTGTGCCTTTGGTGTTGGATCTAAAAGTCATCACTCTACCCAACATCATCTAGATTTTCTCCTATGTTACCTTTTGGAATTTTATGGTTTTGTGTTTTTTATTTGTTTCTAATCCTATTTCAGTGAATTTGTGTGAATAGTGTAGGTCTGTGTCTGGATTCGTTTTTTGGCATGTTGATGTTCAGCATCATTTGTTTAAAAGACCATTTCTTCTGTACTGTATTACCTTTGCTCCTTTGTCACAAAACCATTAACTGTATATTCATCCAGACCTATTTTGAAATTCTCTGTTTGTTCATTAATCTCTTTGTCTATTCTTTCATTACTGCCACACCATCTTGATTTTGATTACTGTAGCTTTATAGTAAATCTTGAAGCCAGACTCACTGAGCAAATGTTAAATTATTGAAAAATTTAAGCATACACAAAGATAGAGCTAACAGTCCAGTGAATACTCAACGTACACATCACTTAGTTGCTCTCACTTTAACTCAATCCTCTTCCCAATTCTGTTCCAAATTTCATATAAAATTCAACGTATTATGTCATTTCATCCAAATTTATTCAGAAGGTATTTCTAAAAGACACTGTTTTCTTTACAAATGGTCTCCATTTTCCAAATAAGAAGATTTAAACTTTTAGATTGTTAGTATCCTTGATTTTGGCCATTCTAACAGGTGTGTACTTGTATCTAATTTTAACTTGCCTTTCCCTAATTACATGTGATGTGATGGTGAACATTTTTCATAAACTTAGGACATCTATATATCTTCTTTGGTGAGTTGTCTGTTTAGGTCCATTGCCCTTTTTTTGAGGGGGAGGGGGCGGGTCACTCCTATTGGTCTTTCATTTATCTATTTTCACCCATCTTTGTTCTTTGGCCCATGTGGGCCGCCCATCGCAGTGGCCTCTGT
Source organism: Tragulus kanchil (assembly GCA_022376925.1). Lineage (NCBI taxonomy): Eukaryota > Metazoa > Chordata > Mammalia > Artiodactyla > Tragulidae > Tragulus > Tragulus kanchil. The sequence continues at coordinate 99,850,843 of JAIOJX010000004.1, read as the reverse complement.
TGTCTCAGAGCACCAGCTCTGGGCACATGCACTCCAGAGCTCCAGCTCGGTAATTGGACACTTGGTCCAGCTGCTCCGCGGCACGTGGGATCTTCCCAGGCCAGGGATCGAACCGGCGCCCCTTGCACTGCAAGGCCACTGGGCCACCAGGGAAGCCCCATTGCCCATTTTTTAATTAAGTTGTTTGCTTTCTTACTGTTGAGTTTGTATATTTTGGATAACAGCTGTTTATCAGATACATCTTTTCCAGATATTTTCCCAAGTCTATGACTTGTCTTTGTCTTGATATCTTTTACAGAGTACTTGGTTTTTTTTATTTATTTTTTTAAATGACTTTCACTCTGTGAATCATTTCTTTCATGGATTGTGCCTTTGGTGTTGGATCTAAAAGTCATCACTCTACCCAACATCATCTAGATTTTCTCCTATGTTACCTTTTGGAATTTTATGGTTTTGTGTTTTTTATTTGTTTCTAATCCTATTTCAGTGAATTTGTGTGAATAGTGTAGGTCTGTGTCTGGATTCGTTTTTTGGCATGTTGATGTTCAGCATCATTTGTTTAAAAGACCATTTCTTCTGTACTGTATTACCTTTGCTCCTTTGTCACAAAACCATTAACTGTATATTCATCCAGACCTATTTTGAAATTCTCTGTTTGTTCATTAATCTCTTTGTCTATTCTTTCATTACTGCCACACCATCTTGATTTTGATTACTGTAGCTTTATAGTAAATCTTGAAGCCAGACTCACTGAGCAAATGTTAAATTATTGAAAATTTAAGCATACACAAAGATAGAGCTAACAGTCCAGTGAATACTCAACGTACACATCACTTAGTTGCTCTCACTTTAACTCAATCCTCTTCCCAATTCTGTTCCAAATTTCATATAAAATTCAACGTATTATGTCATTTCATCCAAATTTATTCAGAAGGTATTTCTAAAAGACACTGTCTTTACTTTAAAGAAACTACAAAATGGTCTCCATTTTCCAAATAAGAAGATTTAAAGGTTTTTTGTTGTATTTTCTGGTTCAGCTTGAAACTATACTCGTTTAGAAGATTAGATTGTCTATTGTGTATAATTTCATTTTCTGCAAATAGAAGATATTTTAAATAACAAAAATCTTCATGTATAATTATAGTTTTTATACTCAAGAGTTTCACCATGAAGATTTTATATATTTGTGTCATTATTGCCAGAGTTCCTTTTTGAGTCTTTTAATACTTTTCCTTAGGGAACCATCTTTACTTCTTTATAGGTTGTAATGCACATCATCTTGGAATATGTATATGATACTGACATGGAAATATATTTTAAGGCTGAAGAAAAACAATTCCAAGTGTTTGCCAGATTTCTGCTACTTCCTATGGGTCTTGCCTGCCTATCTTTTAGCTTTTCAATGCCATTTCAGTGCCTTCAAACAAATGTGTTTCATTTTTCATTTTCTTTCCTAGCTCACTCTAAGGGTTATCCCAAATTGCCTATTATTAGAAGCAGGACTCTGTAATCCTTTATTACCTACTTTTGAAAAGTAATCTTTTAAGTCTTATTTTTAATGACATTTTGTCACTGTAGTTTGTGAGTTCTTTTAAGCAACTATAACTAGCATTGATTAAAGTTGTTTCAGTGTAATGAGTTCCCTGAACGATACATCTTGGTTCAAAATGAAGCAGTTGTACAAAAGCCTCAGGATATATTTGTAAATTCTCAAATACGAAGCAGTTTCTTTTCTGAGGGATAATTTTAGGGTTAGAGTTAGTGTTTAGGGGAAAACTTTTTCATATTTGATGAAATTTGATTTAAGATAAAGTAATAGTTTTTGGAAAAACATTTTTTCATAATAGAAAGTGTTAATAGCCACTATCAAAGTGTTTAATATGCACTAGGCAATAAGTGGTTATATAACCTTCTCTAAACTAATCAGTCTTTATGACCATTTTCATGATACTTATTTGGGCTTCTTAGATGGCACCAGTGGTAAAGAATCTGCTTGCCACTGCAGGAGATGTAAGAGACTGGGGTTCAGTCCCTTGTTTAGCAATATGCCCTGGAGAAGAAAATGGCAACCCACTCCAGTATTCTTGCCTGGGAAATTCCATGGACGGATTAGCCTGGTGGACTGTAGTCTGTAGGGTCATGAAGAGTTGGACTAACTGAGCATACACACTCTCTCTCTCTCTCTCTCTCTCTCTCTCTCTCTCTCATGATATAGATACTGCTTTTATTTCATTTTACAGATGAGGAAATTAAGACAAGGAGAGATCAAGAAAATAACATGATAAAAGAGGCAGCCCAGATACTGCCATGAGCTGCCATAGCCTAATATTACCCATTCTGATTATATGCCTGTAGCTCCCATTCTTTCTTGGCTCAGGTCTGTTCTCGTGGGTTGAAACCTAGAAAACAGCTAGCAGTGACAGAAATTCAAATATAAAGTTATTGGAGATTGGCACTAATCCTGTATTAAAGTCTCATCTCTTTCATTTCACTAACTTCATAAAACCATTGATACTTAATTTTTTTCCTTTTTAGTTCAAACTTAAGAGAATTTATGATGTTGGTAAAAATACACAACTAGTAATTAGCAGCCAGATCTAAAAAGCTGTGCCATGATGTTCTCAAAGCAATAAAACCAAATTGAAATTTCATAAAAAGTGTAAGAAAAAGTTTCTTTTGAAGGGAATATACTTTGAAATAATAATTGATATCAGTAACTATTTTAGGTATTAAGTAACATGTTCTTTGTGTTTGTTATCCAGTAATCCTGTTGTTAAAACTTTGTAATATTTTAAAGTATCCCTTCATTTTAGTAAATTTTACTAATTTATCTAATGTTAAATGTTAAGAAGAAACTAATTTGTAGTTCTTTAATAAAACATATGAAGCATTAATTTGCAGAAATTATCTTTGTATGTTGGAAAGATACTAATGAAAGATACTAATGAAAGATAAAAAATTCCTTTAAAATCTTTTTACTATAGTTAACAGCATCATCCTAATACTAGTACAGTAAAATTAGAAATACAAATATCATTTATTAATATAATTGAACTTTAGGAAAGTGTTTAGGAAAGTGTTTAGGAAACTTTAGGAAAGTGTTGATAGTGAAGGAGCACTGGAATCAATCAACAAACTTTTTTTTAATGGCTATTTTATGTGTATTTGAGAATTTTATTTGCTAGCTATAGTGTTTCATATTGATGAATATAATAGATACAGCAGTTTCATCATATATCAGTTTTGGGTTGATTTTGAACATTTTTTATTACTATTCACTGAAGATTGTATTTGAGTACTTAGGTTTAAAGAATAAATTATTTATGTATCATTTTGTTGGTTTATTAATGAACCCGTTTGGTCTAAAGCTCAATAAAGGAGCAGACACTCATCTGGCCTTAATATAAAAGTTATATTAAAGTTATATTTTAAAGTTATATTTATATAAAAGTTATGTTTATATTAAAAAGTTATACAAAAGTATCTCAGTTAAATAGTCTTTTTTTTTTTAACTTCTCAAATCTAGGTTTATTGCCACACAGCTTGTGCCAGATTCCATTCATTCCCCAGCCTCCAGCAAGGGCCACTGCCCTTAGGGCCTCCCTCTCCTACTTCCTGTCCCTTCCCTCCTTGTGGGCTGCCTCCTGGCTGCTTCTTCCTATTGTTTACATGAAGTTCCTCTTAACAAACACGGTTTAGCTGTCAAAGTAAAGGAAAAGATAAAAGCCTTCATCACCGTGAACTCTGCTATGAAATCTGCCCACCACTAGTAATTACAGCAGATCTAAAAAGCTGTGCCATGATGTTCTCAAAGCAATAAAACCAAATTGAAATTTCATAAAAAGTGTAAGAAAAAGTTTCTTTTGAAGGGAATATACTTTGAAATAATAATTGATATCAGTAACTATTTTAGGTATTAAGTAACATGTTCTTTGTGTTTGTTATCCAGTAATCCTGTTGTTAAAACTTTGTAATATTTTAAAGTATCCCTTCATTTTAGTAAATTTTACTAATTTATCTAATGTTAAATGTTAAGAAGAAACTAATTTGTAGTTCTTTAATAAAACATATGAAGCATTAATTTGCAGAAATTATCTTTGTATGTTGGAAAGATACTAATGAAAGATACTAATGAAAGATAAAAAATTCCTTTAAAATCTTTTTACTATAGTTAACAGCATCATCCTAATACTAGTACAGTAAAATTAGAAATACAAATATCATTTATTAATATAATTGAACTTTAGGAAAGTGTTTAGGAAAGTGTTTAGGAAACTTTAGGAAAGTGTTGATAGTGAAGGAGCACTGGAATCAATCAACAAACTTTTTTTTAATGGCTATTTTATGTGTATTTGAGAATTTTATTTGCTAGCTATAGTGTTTCATATTGATGAATATAATAGATACAGCAGTTTCATCATATATCAGTTTTGGGTTGATTTTGAACATTTTTTATTACTATTCACTGAAGATTGTATTTGAGTACTTAGGTTTAAAGAATAAATTATTTATGTATCATTTTGTTGGTTTATTAATGAACCCGTTTGGTCTAAAGCTCAATAAAGGAGCAGACACTCATCTGGCCTTAATATAAAAGTTATATTAAAGTTATATTTTAAAGTTATATTTATATAAAAGTTATGTTTATATTAAAAAGTTATACAAAAGTATCTCAGTTAAATAGTCTTTTTTTTTTTAACTTCTCAAATCTAGGTTTATTGCCACACAGCTTGTGCCAGATTCCATTCATTCCCCAGCCTCCAGCAAGGGCCACTGCCCTTAGGGCCTCCCTCTCCTACTTCCTGTCCCTTCCCTCCTTGTGGGCTGCCTCCTGGCTGCTTCTTCCTATTGTTTACATGAAGTTCCTCTTAACAAACACGGTTTAGCTGTCAAAGTAAAGGAAAAAGATAAAAGCCTTCATCACCGTGAACTCTGCTATGAAATCTGCCCACCACGTGGCTTTGCTGGTTTTTCCTCTACCCTCTCAGGTTATCTTCTTTCTTGACCTCCACGATGGCCAGCTCCTTCTGTTTCTGCTCTCTAAATGCTGCTGTACTCTGAAAGATTTCAACAGCATCTCTCCTGCTGCCAGTGATTTAGGCCGATGTTTCCTAAAGTGGGATTTTCGGCCCAGACAATAATCCTGAGAGCCAGGCTCTGAGAGCCAGTCACCTACTTGCATGTATCAGTCATTTTAAACCACTAATAGACAAGTAACTTATTTTGAATTATATATTTGAAAAAAGATGATAATGTTGTAATTTCTAATTTATTTCTAAATATGGATATTACTGTTAAAATCCCTTTTGTTTTCAGAGAGTTAGTTTGAAATTTGGTGAGTTTCTTTTGTTTGAAGAATTTCTTAAGTTTTTTTTTTGTTAATTTAAAAAACACTGTGATAATATTATGCTTAATTCTAAGAAACATAAAGGTCATGTTTTGATGAAAAGTGTTTTCTGTAATATTTAAGTAAAGGCTGTGTCTTAACTGTAAGGACTTAACAAGGAAAACATAATTTATTAAGTGATATTGACTTATAACAGTTTGGGTAATTTCTTTTATTGTTTTAACAGTGAATAAATTATGCAAATTACTTTATTTGTATTATTTACTGATTTCTTTTTCTCCTTAATTTTATGTAATTAAACTTTCTATTTTAAGGTTATTGTAGATTTACATGAACTTGCAAGGAATAATATAGAGAGATCTGGTGTTAACTTTTATTCATTTTCTTCCAATAATGACATCTTTCAAAACTACAGTAAGATATTACAACCAGGATATTGACATTGATACAATCATGATTCAGAACATTTCTATCACAAGTATCCTTCATATAACCATTTTTTAGCGAAATCCCTTTTCCTTAACCCTTGAAAACTACTACTTTCTGGAGAAGTATACGGCAGCCTACTCCAGTATTCTTGCTTGGAGAGCCCCATGGACGGGGAGCCTGTCGGGCTGCAGTCCATAGGGTTGCAAAGAGTTGAACATGACTGAAGTGACTGAGCACAACCACTTATTTCTTCTCCACCTCTGTGACTTTGTCTTTCTAGGAATGCTGTGTAAATGGAATCCTACAGTATTAACCTTTTAGAATTACTTTTTCTTACTCAAGTTTAATACACTTCTCTGGAGATTAATCAGAATTTTGTGTATCAGTGCTTTGTTTCTTTTTATTTCTGGTGTTATTGTATGGCATAGATGTTTAACCATTTTCTTAACCATTCATCTGTTGAAAGATATCTGTGTTGTTTCCATTTTGGCTAATTCCATTTTGGAATAAACTGCTATGAATATTTTGTGTACATATCTATCTGAGAATTAATTTCTCTTTCCCCGTGATAAATGCTGAACAGTCTGCTTTCTGGGTTGTAAGGTAAACATAGGTTTAGTTCTGTGAAAGACTGCCAAACTGCCAAAGTGGCTGTAACCTTTTACATTCTCTACCAGCTTACGGGTGATCCATTTCCTCGATGTCCTTATTGTCATTTGGTATTGTTATTACTTTTAAATTTAATTTTAGATGAGAGCAATTCTGATAGGTATGCCATACAAAAGCACCTTGTTCTGGTTTTAATTTGCTTTTGTTTCATGTGCTTTGTTTACCATTTGTATATCTCCTTAGGTAATCATCTGTCGATGTCTGCATTAGTTTTCTAGGGCATAACAAAATACCATAGACTGGTCAAATAAACAGACGTTTGTTTCTCGTTGTTTCTCACAGTTTTTGCAAGAAGCTAGAAGTCTGATTGAGGTGTTAAACAGGTTTGGTTTCCAGGTCTGAGCTAATCTTGGATTGGATTTCTTTCCTGTAGGGTGATGGCCTAGAGGACAATGAAAAGGATTTCTATGATTCTGATGAGGAACAGAAGGAAAAGACCGACCACAGGAAGAAGCCATATACTATGGATCCAGACCACAGACTTCTAATTCGAAATACAAAGCCTTTGCTTCAGAGCAGGAATGCAGCGGTACGTCAAAACTGTTTATCACAAGTATCCTTCATATAACCATTTTTAGCGAAATCCCTTTTCCTTAACCCTTGAAAACTACTACTTTCTGGAGAAGTATACGGCAGCCTACTCCAGTATTCTTGCTTGAGAGCCCCATGGACGGGGAGCCTGTCGGGCTGCAGTCCATAGGGTTGCAAAGAGTTGAACATGACTGAAGTGACTGAGCACAACCACTTATTTCTTCTCCACCTCTGTGACTTTGTCTTTCTAGGAATGCTGTGTAAATGGAATCCTACAGTATTAACCTTTTAGAATTACTTTTTCTTACTCAAGTTTAATACACTTCTCTGGAGATTAATCAGAATTTTGTGTATCAGTGCTTTGTTTCTTTTTATTTCTGGTGTTATTGTATGGCATAGATGTTTAACCATTTTCTTAACCATTCATCTGTTGAAAGATATCTGTGTTGTTTCCATTTTGGCTAATTCCATTTTGGAATAAACTGCTATGAATATTTTGTGTACATATCTATCTGAGAATTAATTTCTCTTTCCCCGTGATAAATGCTGAACAGTCTGCTTTCTGGGTTGTAAGGTAAACATAGGTTTAGTTCTGTGAAAGACTGCCAAACTGCCAAAGTGGCTGTAACCTTTTACATTCTCTACCAGCTTACGGGTGATCCATTTCCTCGATGTCCTTATTGTCATTTGGTATTGTTATTACTTTTAAATTTAATTTTAGATGAGAGCAATTCTGATAGGTATGCCATACAAAAGCACCTTGTTCTGGTTTTAATTTGCTTTTGTTTCATGTGCTTTGTTTACCATTTGTATATCTCCTTAGGTAATCATCTGTCGATGTCTGCATTAGTTTTCTAGGGCATAACAAAATACCATAGACTGGTCAAATAAACAGACGTTTGTTTCTCGTTGTTTCTCACAGTTTTTGCAAGAAGCTAGAAGTCTGATTGAGGTGTTAAACAGGTTTGGTTTCCAGGTCTGAGCTAATCTTGGATTGGATTTCTTTCCTGTAGGGTGATGGCCTAGAGGACAATGAAAAGGATTTCTATGATTCTGATGAGGAACAGAAGGAAAAGACCGACCACAGGAAGAAGCCATATACTATGGATCCAGACCACAGACTTCTAATTCGAAATACAAAGCCTTTGCTTCAGAGCAGGAATGCAGCGGTATGTCAAAACTGTTTAGCACACCAGGCTTTCCTGTCCTTTACTGTCTCCTAGAGTTTGCTGAGATTCATATCTGTTGAGTTGGTGATGCTCTCTAACCACCTCATCCTCTACCAGTAGTGTTTGTATTTACCAAGTAAGAGTTTTGAACAGACTAACACATAGTAAAAACACCTAGCGTAATGCCTCATACATGGTAAATTTTAACTGGTAGAAATAGTTAAAAATCATCCTTATTTGAGTCCTAAGTTTTTCGGTTTGCTTTGTATCATTTAATTTTAAATAACTCTTTATATTTATAAGAATATATGGGTGCAGTAGAAAATATACCCAGCAAAACTAATACAAATATTGTTTTCCCATCACTCAGTTACACTATCTTTTTTGATAATTATTTTTATTTTACTTTTAACTTTTACAGAGTTTTGTTTAAAGATATATATAATCCCAGATTAGTCATATGTATATCCCTGACCCCTTCTCTCCTCCACCCCCATCCCAGCTCCCCCATTCCAGTTACAGGATCTTAATGCATGTAAATGTATTTTTTCACATGTGTGTATCTCTATACATAATATATTATAAACGAAGATAAAAGTCATAGTAGACGTAATATTTTGTAAGCTACTTTTTTCCTAGTCAGTTATCTATTCCTATTTCAGTAAAATTTCATCTCATTGAATACTTGTAAATTCTTTTATAACTGTTCACCTAAACCAGTTACACTGCATTACACATGGTTGTTATATCTTCTAAACCTCAGAAGTCTTACAGAATGTTTCTCTGGGTTTATCTGGTTGCTTCTTTTGTCTATATCTTATGTTTCCTGTTAACTAGAAATTTTGTGTAAGGCTTGATGAATCAAGTTAAACATTTTCTTAAACTTCTTTTAATTAAAAAAAATTCTTAATGAATCGTCTGTTAGCTGGTTCAAACTGAAAATGAAAGCTTCCCTGGAACGACTTTGCTTTCTGATGCTTAAAAATTTCATCCATAGAGCTATTTTTTTTTTTTTTGGCCACTTCTATTGATCTTTCGTTTACTTATCTTTGTTCTTTGGCCTCTATGGGCCTCCTATCTCAGTAGCCTCTCTCGTCGCAGAGCACTGGCTCTGGGCGCATGCGCTCCAGAGCTCTGGCTCGGTAGTTGGACACATCAGTCCAGCCTCTCCGCAGCACGTGATATCTTCCCAGGCCAGGGATCGAACTGACACCCCTTGCACTGCAAGGCAGTGTGTCCTTACCCACTGGACCGTCAGGGATGCCCCATAGAGCTTTGTATCTTAGAAATTAGCACAAATTTTTAACTTATACCTAGTAGTTAGTTTCTAAATCATGATTAGGTAATTATGCACAAAAATAATACATATGTTATTTTATTAATGTTATAAAATATGCTTATATTTTAGTTTGCCCTCACTTGACTTGACAATACTTAAATAGCTGTAACTTGCTACCTGCAATTAGTTTATTATTGACTCATTATTAAGTTTGTCTTGGAGATTGGTTTGTAGTCCAAATACTTATTGATGAAAAATATTTTTGAATAATGAAACAAAAAGAGATAGTTTGCACTTTTGTACCAGTATGTTTTGGTTGCTTGCTTATTTGATTTTTTACCAACTGGAGGTAGTTTATTTTTTGTTCCAATATGTTCTAGTACCCTGTTTACTTGGTGCCGCTATATTTAGAAAAGGCAGACAGTCTAAAGATCAAATTGCCAACATCCCAGAAACATCTGCTTCTTTGACTTCTCTAAAAGCTTTGACTGTGTGGATCACAACAAACTCTGGAAAATTCTTAAATGATGGTAATACTAGACTACTTTACCTGTCTCCTGATACACTTGTATTCAGGACAAGAAGCAACAGTTAGAACTGCATGTGAAACAACTTACTGGTTCAAAATTGGGAAAGAAATATGTCAAGACTGTATATTGTCACGCTGCTTATTTGAAATATATGCAGAGTACATCATGCAAAATGCTGGACTGAATGAATCACAAGCTGGAATCAAAATTGCCTGGAGAAATATCAATAGCCTCAAGTATACAGATGACACCACTCTTATGACAGAAAGCAAAGAGGAACTAAAGAGCCTCTCAATGAAAGTGAAGTAGAGTGAAAAAAAAAACAGACTTAAAACTCAGCATTCAAAGAACTAAGATCATGGCATCTGGTCCCATCATTTTATGACAAATAGAAAGGGAAAATGTGGAAATAGTGACAGACTTTTATTTTCTTGGGCTCCAAAATCATTGTGCATTGTGACTGTAACCACATTGTGCATTTCTCCTTGAAGAAAAGCTATGACAGACCTAGGCAGTGCATTCAAAAGTAGAGAGATCACTTTGCTGACAAAAGTCCATATAGTCATAGCAATGGTTTTCCCACTAATCATATATGGTGAGAGTTGGACCATAAAGAAGGCTGAGTGCTGAAGAACTGGTGCTTTTGCATTGTGCTGGAGAAGACCTTTGAGAGTCCCTTGGACAGCAAGGAGATAAACCAGTCAATCCTAAAGGAAATCAACCCTGAGTATTCATTGGAAGGACTGATGCTGAAGCTCCAATACTTTGGCCACCTTATGCAAAGAGCTGACTTACTGGAAGAGACTCTGATGTTGGGAAAGATTGAGGGCAAGAGGAGAAAGAGAGAAGAGAGCCATCTCTGACTAACATCTTTGATGTTAGATAGCATCACTGACTAAATGGACATGAATTTGAGCAAACTGTGGGAGATATTGGAGGACAAGGAAGCATTGTGTGCTGCAGTTCATAGGATCACAAAGAGCTGGACATGACTTAGCGACTGAACAACTAGAAATATATATATATAAGTTGACTTTTGAAGGATTGTGATTTTTTTTTTTTTATAAAGTCGTATTCTTAGCTTACAAGAGAAACAGATAATTTGTTTCAGGAAACTTAGCCTGTCAGTCCTGTGTAGGTTGAACTGAAGATAAGAAATACTGGAAGCAATGTTGGGAGGCTGTTCTGACAGTCTAGATAAGGTGATAATGAATGGTTAGGAATAGAAAAATTCTTACAGGATATACTTTCTTATGAACATACATAATGCAACTGTTGAAAGCCTATGAGGTTGTGTATTTTTAGTTGTTTTGCAGTTATAGGAGCTTCCCTCATGGCTTTTACAAATTTGACTATAAATTTCAAATTTGGGGTATTGAAGAGGCATTAAAATTCTTAGATTTGTAAATGTTGGGTAAAGAGAAGATCCATTAGCCCTTTTGATTTGGGAGTGCCCTAATTAATGTATCAGAACAGATGACGTACTAAGTGGAATCTAGAATCTTAAAAACATTTACCTATATAGAAAGTACAGTTTATTAACCTTCAGCTTTCCTTTCTATCATATAATAATATTAACCAGCTGTTTGATTTAATATTTTTAAAAATGACTGTCGCTATTTATAGATTGTCAATCATTGAGTTTTTCTTAGTAAGATTTTAAATTCAGCTGTTTATTCTATAATTTAGTTGTATTTACGTCACAGGTGAAGAAATTTTAATATTAAAAAAAATGCATTGTGCTGGAGAAGACCCTTAAGAGTCCCTTGGACAGCAAGGAGATCAAACCAGTCAATCCTAAAGGAAATCAACCCTGAGTATTCATTGGAAGGACTGATGCTGAAGCTCCAATACTTTGGCCACCTTATGCAAAGAGCTGACTTACTGGAAGAGACTCTGATGTTGGGAAAGATTGAGGGCAAGAGGAGAAAGAGAGAAGAGAGCCATCTCTGACTAACATCTTTGATGTTAGATAGCATCACTGACTAAATGGACATGAATTTGAGCAAACTGTGGGAGATATTGGAGGACAAGGAAGCATTGTGTGCTGCAGTTCATAGGATCACAAAGAGCTGGACATGACTTAGCGACTGAACAACTAGAAATATATATATATAAGTTGACTTTTGAAGGATTGTGATTTTTTTTTTTTTATAAAGTCGTATTCTTAGCTTACAAGAGAAACAGATAATTTGTTTCAGGAAACTTAGCCTGTCAGTCCTGTGTAGGTTGAACTGAAGATAAGAAATACTGGAAGCAATGTTGGGAGGCTGTTCTGACAGTCTAGATAAGGTGATAATGAATGGTTAGGAATAGAAAAATTCTTACAGGATATACTTTCTTATGAACATACATAATGCAACTGTTGAAAGCCTATGAGGTTGTGTATTTTTAGTTGTTTTGCAGTTATAGGAGCTTCCCTCATGGCTTTTACAAATTTGACTATAAATTTCAAATTTGGGGTATTGAAGAGGCATTAAAATTCTTAGATTTGTAAATGTTGGGTAAAGAGAAGATCCATTAGCCCTTTTGATTTGGGAGTGCCCTAATTAATGTATCAGAACAGATGACGTACTAAGTGGAATCTAGAATCTTAAAAACATTTACCTATATAGAAAGTACAGTTTATTAACCTTCAGCTTTCCTTTCTATCATATAATAATATTAACCAGCTGTTTGATTTAATATTTTTTAAAAAATGACTGTCGTCTATTTATAGATTGTCAATCATTGAGTTTTTCTTAGTAAGATTTTAAATTCAGCTGTTTATTCTATAATTTAGTTGTATTTGTACGTCACAGGTGAAGAAATAAGATATTCTTAAACTCAGTTTCTCAAGTAATGTTTGAAAGCTAGAAATCAGTCTTGTAAAAAAAAAAAAAGTACACAATAATGCTATATTGCAGTAAATTGAGGATCCTGAAATTCTATCTTTAAAAAATGTTTCTTAGTTTTGGAAGTAACTGTTTTTTGCTTCTGGCATCCTTGGATACTGTAAAACTCTTTAGGCATAGCATATGTAAAATTCCTGCTGTATATTTGTTACTTACATTTCAAGCAGAAGTAATGGATTATTAGTACATCTTCATAACCAGAGACAAAATGATTAATTTTTGTAGCTCGCTCCGCAGTTGTCACATGCTGAACTGAATACTTCCAGTAAGTGGAAAGTCTAGAGTTTTGATCTCTGGATCTAAGTACACAGAGGCATGTAGGGGGAAAATAGTCCACTTATATTTTATGAAAAAAAAGATCTGATTACACATTATAACTTTGAGCCAAATGCTATTTTCAAGGTTCTTTATTTTGAAGAACAAGATTATTTCAAATGCTGCTGTTTTAGAGAAATTGTTTTAATAGAATCCCCTTAATTATAACTTAAATATATTGACCTTTTTTAAATTTTCACCTACTTACTGCTATAATCTTTACATGTCCGGGTTCATTTCCTGTCTCAAGGTGACAGCAGCACTTGGAAGAGTATGGATAGTTTGCAGTGTGTGTCTAGCTTTTGCATGTACTGGCTGTCAGACCTTGGGTAGTTCATTGAATATTTCATTTCTTTTCTGAGGATGTACAGTATTGCTGCCATAGCAAATTACCAAAGACTACATGGATTAAAGCAATAGAAATTTATTCTCTCACATTTCAGGAGAGCAGAAGTCTAAATCAAGATGTCGACAGGGTTGATTCCTCCTAGAGGTTCTGAGGAGAAACTAGTTTCTGGTGACAGCCAAATCCGTTTCCTTTCTATCATATAATAATATTAACCAGCTGTTTGATTTAATATTTTTTAAAAAATGACTGTCGTCTATTTATAGATTGTCAATCATTGAGTTTTTCTTAGTAAGATTTTAAATTCAGCTGTTTATTCTATAATTTAGTTGTATTTGTACGTCACAGGTGAAGAAATAAGATATTCTTAAACTCAGTTTCTCAAGTAATGTTTGAAAGCTAGAAATCAGTCTTGTAAAAAAAAAAAAAGTACACAATAATGCTATATTGCAGTAAATTGAGGATCCTGAAATTCTATCTTTAAAAAATGTTTCTTAGTTTTGGAAGTAACTGTTTTTTGCTTCTGGCATCCTTGGATACTGTAAAACTCTTTAGGCATAGCATATGTAAAATTCCTGCTGTATATTTGTTACTTACATTTCAAGCAGAAGTAATGGATTATTAGTACATCTTCATAACCAGAGACAAAATGATTAATTTTTGTAGCTCGCTCTCCGCAGTTGTCACATGCTGAACTGAATACTTCCAGTAAGTGGAAAGTCTAGAGTTTTGATCTCTGGATCTAAGTACACAGAGGCATGTAGGGGGAAAATAGTCCACTTATATTTTATGAAAAAAAAGATCTGATTACACATTATAACTTTGAGCCAAATGCTATTTTCAAGGTTCTTTATTTTGAAGAACAAGATTATTTCAAATGCTGCTGTTTTAGAGAAATTGTTTTAATAGAATCCCCTTAATTATAACTTAAATATATTGACCTTTTTTTTTTTAATTTTCACCTACTTACTGCTATAATCTTTACATGTCCGGGTTCATTTCCTGTCTCAAGGTGACAGCAGCACTTGGAAGAGTATGGATAGTTTGCAGTGTGTGTCTAGCTTTTGCATGTACTGGCTGTCAGACCTTGGGTAGTTCATTGAATATTTCATTTCTTTTCTGAGGATGTACAGTATTGCTGCCATAGCAAATTACCAAAGACTACATGGATTAAAGCAATAGAAATTTATTCTCTCACATTTCAGGAGAGCAGAAGTCTAAATCAAGATGTCGACAGGGTTGATTCCTCCTAGAGGTTCTGAGGGAGAAACTAGTTTCTGGTGACAGCCAACAGTCTTTGGCATTCCTTGACTTAAATTCCTCACTGCAGTTTCTGCCTCCATCTTCATACTGCCTTCTTTGTGTCACTGTGTGTCCTTTTCTGCCTCTGATAAGGACACTCACAATGGATTTAGGGCCCACTCTAATCAAGTGTGATCTCATCTTGGTCATTACCTTAATAATATCTGCAAAGACTTTATTTCCAAATAAGGTCACATTCTGAGGGTAGGCATAAATTCTTAGGGGGACACTATTCTGCCTGCTGTGTAAACAACATACACATCTTACTTCATGGGAATTTTGTAGGCATTAAAAAGAAATAATATGTAAGAACATACTTTGAGACTAGTGTGAAACTGCTCCTCGTTCTTACTGTTTTCATGCTGTATCTTTTAGGTGGTAATGGCAGTTGCTCAGCTGTATTGGCACATAGCACCAAAATCGGAAGCTGGCATTATTTCTAAATCACTTGTGCGTTTACTTCGTAGCAATAGGTATGAAATGATTTAATATATGTGCGTTCTTTTGTATTATGTGACTAGTAATGCTTGAATAAATCAAATGTGTCTTTTAGGCATTTAACACATGACTCTGACAGTATTTTATCAATTAAGATTTCATATTTAAGGGGCTTATTATAAAAGCCTTTAGATGATTCATCTCAAAGTTAGTGCTAAATATTGAAAGTTTTTTGCAAAAAATTTTTCCCTTAATTATAACTTAAATATATTGACCTTTTTTAATTTTCACCTACTTACTGCTATAATCTTTACATGTCCGGGTTCATTTCCTGTCTCAAGGTGACAGCAGCACTTGGAAGAGTATGGATAGTTTGCAGTGTGTGTCTAGCTTTTGCATGTACTGGCTGTCAGACCTTGGGTAGTTCATTGAATATTTCATTTCTTTTCTGAGGATGTACAGTATTGCTGCCATAGCAAATTACCAAAGACTACATGGATTAAAGCAATAGAAATTTATTCTCTCACATTTCAGGAGAGCAGAAGTCTAAATCAAGATGTCGACAGGGTTGATTCCTCCTAGAGG
The DNA here is from genome assembly GCA_022376925.1 of Tragulus kanchil. Classification (NCBI taxonomy): domain Eukaryota; kingdom Metazoa; phylum Chordata; class Mammalia; order Artiodactyla; family Tragulidae; genus Tragulus; species Tragulus kanchil. Next base: position 99,835,009 of record JAIOJX010000004.1, on the reverse strand, counting down.
TTCTGAGGGAGAAACTAGTTTCTGGTGACAGCCAACAGTCTTTGGCATTCCTTGACTTAAATTCCTCACTGCAGTTTCTGCCTCCATCTTCATACTGCCTTCTTTGTGTCACTGTGTGTCCTTTTCTGCCTCTGATAAGGACACTCACAATGGATTTAGGGCCCACTCTAATCAAGTGTGATCTCATCTTGGTCATTACCTTAATAATATCTGCAAAGACTTTATTTCCAAATAAGGTCACATTCTGAGGGTAGGCATAAATTCTTAGGGGGACACTATTCTGCCTGCTGTGTAAACAACATACACATCTTACTTCATGGGAATTTTGTAGGCATTAAAAAGAAATAATATGTAAGAACATACTTTGAGACTAGTGTGAAACTGCTCCTCGTTCTTACTGTTTTCATGCTGTATCTTTTAGGTGGTAATGGCAGTTGCTCAGCTGTATTGGCACATAGCACCAAAATCGGAAGCTGGCATTATTTCTAAATCACTTGTGCGTTTACTTCGTAGCAATAGGTATGAAATGATTTAATATATGTGCGTTCTTTTGTATTATGTGACTAGTAATGCTTGAATAAATCAAATGTGTCTTTTAGGCATTTAACACATGACTCTGACAGTATTTTATCAATTAAGATTTCATATTTAAGGGGCTTATTATAAAAGCCTTTAGATGATTCATCTCAAAGTTAGTGCTAAATATTGAAAGTTTTTTTTTAACCTTAAGTCCAAAGATATTGAAAATAAAATCTTTTTTAACTTTTTTTGTTTTGCTTTTTTGCTTTTACAGAGCTTTGTTATTTACAGATATGTATAATTCCAGATTAGTCATATGTATATCCCATTCACCCCATCCCATCCCTCCAGGCCATCACATAGCCCCCACATAAGATCCCTTAGTCCCACGAAAATGTTTTTTTGGCATATAGTAAGTATATGCTATTACCAGTAGCCTAGTACTTTTAGTATTTCTAGGTGTGACCATAAGAATATTTGAGAGTTCTGTTAAATCTGAAAGCACTGAAAAACTGTATTAAGTGTATTCTCGGATTGACTAGTATAATTACATTATGCATGACTTTATGTAAAGGAATACATATGCTGAATTATGTAGTTTATGACAGAACTACTGCTTTCTGTAAAGTTACAATATTTAGTTACTGTAGTTTTATTTAAGCTATATTCTTAAGACTACTTGTTTTAAAGAAATGAATAATCTTTTTATTTCCTGGAGACAAGTAGGTAGGTAGCAAAATACTTTTCAGTTTTTCTTCTCTATAATTCAGCAGTTCGGGTCAACAATTTAGGAAACTTTGAGTTTCTGTGACACGTGCTTTGAAAGTTTAAGGTCATATTTTCATCATTTCTTTCATTTTATGTATTTAAGAATACTGTTGTTTCAAGCTATTTAGCTTACCCTGAATATTTTGCAGAAGTTAGTTATTTTAAATTAAATTTTTTTGCTGTTGAGTACTTCTGCTAATGAGTTGGGAGAATAAAATGTATATTTTTGTCCTTAACTCAGACTTAGTGCCACAACTTTTAATTTTTTTTTTTTTTTTTTGCCACAACTTTTAATATACTATTTCCTTTGCATTCCTCTGTCTTTACACAGTCATTCTTCCCTTTTCATAGTTCATTAGGTTTTGTTGTCCATAACTGGTTCAAGGAAGGATCTGGAATGCATCTTTAACATGAAGCATTATGCCAGATTCAGTTCTACGTTCATTTATTAGATATTTGGATATAAAATAACATGGCTTTTTTTTTTTTGAACCAGTCTTTCACTGTGGGCAGAATGGAGTCACACACTGAGCTTTCCAGTCAAGAGTTTGCATTGTGGTTATGTTTGTTCCATTACCCCTGAGAATAACTTCTTTGCATGTTTCAGATTAGATACAGTATTGCCTCTACATCTTAGGAATACAGTGTTAACAAAATTTGTTTTAACTCTTCCATATGGTGAATCAAATCTAATTTAATAGCTTACAGGGAAAATGTATTTTTAAAAGAAGGCATAAATATTTTGCATGCTCAGTTGTTTCACTTATGTCTGACTGTTTGCGACCCTCTGAACTCCATTGCCTGGCTCCTCTGTCCATGAGATTCTCCAGGCAAGAATACTAGAGTGGATTTTTATTTAAAAATTTTCAGTATTATATTTAAGAGTTCAGTTCAATATGAAGTATATTGCTAATTCTTTCTCTTTGATATACTGTTTACTTAAGAATATATTTCATTGCAAAATATACCTAGTTAAAATTATCCTTCAATTTCTAGGGAGGTACAATATATTGTCCTACAGAATATAGCAACTATGTCAATTCAAAGAAAGGTATGTATGTTGTGAACGCAAAATTCAAGAGAGAAATGATTGCGCTAGTACCATACATGTATTTATATATATATTTTTTTGTAATCTAGGGTTTGTTTGAACCTTATCTGAAGAGTTTTTATGTTAGGTCAACTGATCCAACAATGATCAAGATACTGAAGGTATGCATGCTCTTTTTTTTTTTCAGATACTCTAATGCATATTTACTTTGGTGTTACTGCTGTGACTTTTAGTTTAGCATTTGCAAATTGGAAAACTTTTTTTGAATAAATACATTAGGGATTTTTTCTTTATACTTTTTAGACTACATTATTATTAATTACTGTGCTGCATTTTAATAATACAAAGTTAAGACTTGCTGCCTATACCTTGAATAACTCACCGTATGTGAAGGAGACTGACATGTAAATAGATTATTTCAGCACTGTGTTTTAAGTGATTTAGAGATCTGAGTTGAGTGTTGCGGCAAAAGAGAATGATGGACCCAATTCTCTGGTATATTTAGAAAAGACTGGTGAAAACGATGATATGTGAATGGATCTAAAAAGAATCTTTGTCAATTTTTTTGTTGTTGGTAGGTAAGTTGATAGCAAGTTGGTGTAGGAAAAAGGCACGTTTTATGCTAACACAAGGGATTATGAAAGAGTTGTGTTCAGGGAATGATCACTACAGTATAGAGTGTAGTTATGGATATAAAGGTATAATGATGAAAACAATGTTTAGTATATGATAATAGCATATGAAGCATGGAAACATGTATGCATATCAATATGAGCTGTACATGAAGGGAAACCTTATAAGCCAGTGAGAACTGTTCAGTAGTAGACCATTCAACAAATACTGGAATGATTGGCTGTTCGCATGGAAACTGAGTTTAATTTAAAAAAAAAAAAAAAAAGACACACCTAAATTTTAGGATAAATTTACAGAATAATTGGTTTGCAGTCATCAACAGCGTCCAGGTCATGAAGGTCAAAAGAAAGGTAGAGAATGTAGGATGATGTCCTTGTTTGCAGAAAATATGTACAGATGTGTTTGGGGAATGATGTATCATTTTGGCTACTCTGTACACAAATGATTTAGATAAAAAATGCTTTTTACCTTTTCTGCATGTTAAGAATTGTTTTTCAAAATAGTACAAACATGTTAAGATGTTCTCATCAAGATAAAATGAAACATCAATTTATAATCTAGGAGAAAATATTTCCAGTACATAATCTGAAAATTGATTAGTATCCAGAATATATAGAAAAACTACAATCTTTGCCTTTTAATAAGAGTGTTTAGATCATGAACTTTTAATGTAATTATTGATATAAATGTGTTTATGTCTACATCTTATATTTTGGTATTTATCCCATCCATTATGTGTTCCCATTTTTCTTTTGAAGCTTTCCTTCAGATAAATTGTTTTTACCAAATTTCATTTTTCTTTATTTCACATTTCTTGTAACTAAATTCTGAATAATTAAAATGTCTAAATTTGATATGGTAAGAAAAAGAAAAACTGATTAGAGAATTAAGTTGAACTATACCGAATACTCACCGTATGTGAAGGAGACTGACATGTAAATAGATTATTTCAGCACTGTGTTTTAAGTGATTTAGAGATCTGAGTTGAGTGTTGCAAAGAGAATGATGGACCCAATTCTCTGGTATATTTAGAAAAGACTGGTGAAAACGATGATATGTGAATGGATCTAAAAGAATCTTTGTCAATTTTTTTGTTGTTGGTAGGTAAGTTGATAGCAAGTTGGTGTAGGAAAAAGGCACGTTTTATGCTAACACAAGGGATTATGAAAGAGTTGTGTTCAGGGAATGATCACTACAGTATAGAGTGTAGTTATGGATATAAAGGTATAATGATGAAAACAATGTTTAGTATATGATAATAGCATATGAAGCATGGAAACATGTATGCATATCAATATGAGCTGTACATGAAGGGAAACCTTATAAGCCAGTGAGAACTGTTCAGTAGTAGACCATTCAACAAATACTGGAATGATTGGCTGTTCGCATGGAAACTGAGTTTAATTTAAAAAAAAAAAAAAAAAGACACACCTAAATTTTAGGATAAATTTACAGAATAATTGGTTTGCAGTCATCAACAGCGTCCAGGTCATGAAGGTCAAAAGAAAGGTAGAGAATGTAGGATGATGTCCTTGTTTGCAGAAAATATGTACAGATGTGTTTGGGGAATGATGTATCATTTTGGCTACTCTGTACACAAATGATTTAGATAAAAAATGCTTTTTACCTTTTCTGCATGTTAAGAATTGTTTTTCAAAATAGTACAAACATGTTAAGATGTTCTCATCAAGATAAAATGAAACATCAATTTATAATCTAGGAGAAAATATTTCCAGTACATAATCTGAAAATTGATTAGTATCCAGAATATATAGAAAAACTACAATCTTTGCCTTTTAATAAGAGTGTTTAGATCATGAACTTTTAATGTAATTATTGATATAAATGTGTTTATGTCTACATCTTATATTTTGGTATTTATCCCATCCATTATGTGTTCCCATTTTTCTTTTTGAAGCTTTCCTTCAGATAAATTGAATATTTTTTTATGAGTACAACTGAAAATTTTTAAGCAAGCCTGTTGTAGATGGACTTTTAATTGCACATTTCTTGTAACTAAATTCTGAATAATTAAAATGTCTAAATTTGATATGGTAAGAAAAAGAAAAACTGATTAGAGAATTAATTGGTGTCTGGAATATAGAGGTATTACATAGAGGGCAAGTTGTTTTCTAACTTTATTATTAAAAGAAAACTGCCTTTAGTTGTGTAAGTTAATTAGATATAAATTGTGAAGTTGGAACAATTAACGAAGATGTAGAATTCTCTTTTTTGTAATTATTTTTAAGCACTATATAATTATTCTCTGTTTGTAGGTATAGAGAGACAAAGTTCACCTAAAGGTATATTGTCTCACGTTTGTAATAATTAGGTTTTTTTTTTTAAATAGAAATAACCTTTCTATTAAATGCCTAACTTCTATTAAATTCATTTTCTTGTTCTTTTTTTTTTAAAGTGTTTACTTTCTCTTTTTTTTTCTATCATAGCTTGAAATTTTGACAAATTTGGCAAATGAAGCCAACATATCCACTCTTCTTCGAGAATTTCAGGTTTGTGTCTGGTGCTAATTATACTATAACTTCTAAAGCATCTCTTTAGTTTAAAATTAAATATATATCTTTTGCAATTTATATGTGTGCAATTGTATAGGTAAAACAGTAATTCAAGAGAAGGTTGACAATTGCTTTATTAATTTTCATGGATAAACATCAACTAAGAACTTAAAATCTGAGGGAAATAAAATGGTAGTTCCTTTCATATTTTCACATTGTAGAATTTGAGAGACTGGTCACAACTCTTTGTTATCATCATCAGTAGTCTGTGCTGTACTCTGTACTCAAGAAATTGGCCTCATTTCTTACTTGATTGTCCCTGTTTGTTTGCTTGCTGCTGTTTTAGACATTATCCTCTTAGCTTCATGTATTGCTCAAAAAAATTGGTTTTAAATTGCCCTCCTCATGAATTTTTAATTTTTGTTATTGTTTTATTTTTTAAACCATAAATGCTGATGGACAAGATGCTTCCCAGCTCCACATGCCCCCAAAATATTAAAAATTTACCTCATGGCTTTTGTGCTCTTTATGATGAAAGAGTTAGCTCTGAAGACTTAGTGGTAGGTAAAGTGCAGTAATAGAAAACCTTGTATCAGTATTACAGGTTTCATATCTCAGCAACAGTTTTCTTAACTAAATTATGCCACATGTTACACAGCATTCACAGTTTTTGTCTATCCTCAGCTTTTATAAGTGGCTTCCCAGATGGCTCACTGGTAAAAACTCCGCCTGCCAGTGCAGGAGACACAGGTTTGATCCCTGGGTCAGGAAGATCTCCTAGAGGAGGCAGGGTATGGCAACCCACTCCAGTATTCTGGCTTGGGAAATCCCATGGTCAGAGGAGCCTACCTGGCAGGCTGCAGTCCAGTGGGTCACAAAGAGTAGGACAAGGCTGAACATCTGAGCACACACAAACTTTTATAGATTTAAGTTATTTTGTTGCTGTAATCGTTCTGTGTGCCTGTCTGAAATTTCTTTTTAGCTATATGGACATTATATTTCTTTTTAACTATGTGATTTATACTTTTCATAGTAGTAGAATATTATAATATGTTCATGCTTTATAATTTTGTGACTGAATTACTATATGCAACATATTTTTCTAGGAAAAGTTCTTATAAAATTAGAATTTATGCTCATCTTATATTTAGATGCCAGAAAATATGTTATCTCAAGTTCTTATCTAATAATCCCTGCCTATAGAATGTTGTTTAAATTTGACTAGTAAATCGTTTTTATAGGTCTGCTTGTAAGTTTCTGTCTCTGTTTGCAGTTGTGCCTTACCCTTTTGTTATGTGTAATCCTTTTGGGTGTCCTTTTGCTGTCTACTTTCTGTTTGTATCAGGTTACTGGAGTTGTAGGGAGAGTCTCAGGTAATTTTATGGCATCGTTTACCTGTTTCAGAATATTGGTGGTCCAGTCATTTCATTTAATATCAGGATATTTAATAAGGTTTTTTTCCATTCTTTAAGTCAGACTTTAATAAGGTTTTTAAACCATAAATGCTGATGGACAAGATGCTTCCCAGCTCCACATGCCCCCAAAATATTAAAATTTACCTCATGGCTCTTGTGCTCTTTATGATGAAAGAGTTAGCTCTGAAGACTTAGTGGTAGGTAAAGTGCAGTAATAGAAAACCTTGTATCAGTATTACAGGTTTCATATCTCAGCAACAGTTTTCTTAACTAAATTATGCCACATGTTACACAGCATTCACAGTTTTTGTCTATCCTCAGCTTTTATAAGTGGCTTCCCAGATGGCTCACTGGTAAAAACTCCGCCTGCCAGTGCAGGAGACACAGGTTTGATCCCTGGGTCAGGAAGATCTCCTAGAGGAGGCAGGGTATGGCAACCCACTCCAGTATTCTGGCTTGGGAAATCCCATGGTCAGAGGAGCCTACCTGGCAGGCTGCAGTCCAGTGGGTCACAAAGAGTAGGACAAGGCTGAACATCTGAGCACACACAAACTTTTATAGATTTAAGTTATTTTGTTGCTGTAATCGTTCTGTGTGCCTGTCTGAAATTTCTTTTTAGCTATATGGACATTATATTTCTTTTTAACTATGTGATTTATACTTTTCATAGTAGTAGAATATTATAATATGTTCATGCTTTATAATTTTGTGACTGAATTACTATATGCAACATATTTTTCTAGGAAAAGTTCTTATAAAATTAGAATTTATGCTCATCTTATATTTAGATGCCAGAAAATATGTTATCTCAAGTTCTTATCTAATAATCCCTGCCTATAGAATGTTGTTTAAATTTGACTAGTAAATCGTTTTTATAGGTCTGCTTGTAAGTTTCTGTCTCTGTTTGCAGTTGTGCCTTACCCTTTTGTTATGTGTAATCCTTTTGGGTGTCCTTTTGCTGTCTACTTTCTGTTTGTATCAGGTTACTGGAGTTGTAGGGAGAGTCTCAGGTAATTTTATGGCATCGTTTACCTGTTTCAGAATATTGGTGGTCCAGTCATTTCATTTAATATCAGGATATTTAATAAGGTCCATTCTTTAGTCAGACTTTAAAATATATTCTTTCTTTATATATCACTTTTTAAAATCGCTGTCTGTACTTGTACTTTATTTCCGTGTTTATGGGTTATAGATGTGTACAGGTTTTTTTTTATAACTTTTTGAGATAATAGAAGACTTTTCTCAGGACTCATTTTTTGTAACTGAAGAAATTAGGTAATCAACTGGAAAATTGTTTTAAATATAATTGATCTTTGCTACATGGAACTAAGAGGTTTAATTTGTTTACTCCTTCAACGTTTAATCGTATTTTGGGTACAATTTTCACCAGGTTTGTGTCCCTTGTAGATATTGTTAGATTTTCTCCTCCATTTGCCATTTAGGCACCATTTAAGTGCATATCCGTTTTTGCCTGTTAGATGAACAAGGTGTTAATTCAGCAGTATGTTGTTGTCATTTGACATTGGGAATTTTTTCTTTTTTTGAAATTTAAGTTGAAAATGGGATTTAAAATTCCATTTATAATTTTTACATAAATTTGCATATATATTAAAAGTACATCTGTTTCTTCTATACACAGTAAAAGCTTAGTTTTTAAATTAGGAAAGTAATAACCAAAGTGAAAAGTCTGTAGGCCTGTAGTAATAAATAAGTGATTAATTTCTTACATTTGTATAAATATATGGTTTACAGTGTATTTTTAAAGCCTTCTTTTCATGAAAATCTTTTTCAAAAGCGTGATGTTTTATTGCAAATCAGGTATATTTATAAAGTCTTTATTTAAATGCTACTCACTGTGGCTATTTTACTTTTACTACCATTCAGATACTGTTTTTTTAATTATTATTTTTCTTTTAACTGTGGCTTTTTTCTTTTGGTTGCAGTTGTGCCTTACCCTTTTGTTATGTGTAATCCTTTTGGGTGTCCTTTTGCTGTCTACTTTCTGTTTGTATCAGGTTACTGGAGTTGTAGGGAGAGTCTCAGGTAATTTTATGGCATCGTTTACCTGTTTCAGAATATTGGTGGTCCAGTCATTTCATTTAATATCAGGATATTTAATAAGGTCCATTCTTTAGTCAGACTTTAAAATATATTCTTTCTTTATATATCACTTTTTAAAATCGCTGTCTGTACTTGTACTTTATTTCCGTGTTTATGGGTTATAGATGTGTACAGGTTTTTTTTTATAAGTTTTTGAGATAATAGAAGACTTTTCTCAGGACTCATTTTTTGTAACTGAAGAAATTAGGTAATCAACTGGAAAATTGTTTTAAATATAATTGATCTTTGCTACATGGAACTAAGAGGTTTAATTTGTTTACTCCTTCAACGTTTAATCGTATTTTGGGTACAATTTTCACCAGGTTTGTGTCCCTTGTAGATATTGTTAGATTTTCTCCTCCATTTGCCATTTAGGCACCATTTAAGTGCATATCCGTTTTTGCCTGTTAGATGAACAAGGTGTTAATTCAGCAGTATGTTGTTGTCATTTGACATTGGGAATTTTTTCTTTTTTTGAAATTTAAGTTGAAAATGGGATTTAAAATTCCATTTATAATTTTTACATAAATTTGCATATATATTAAAAGTACATCTGTTTCTTCTATACACAGTAAAAGCTTAGTTTTTAAATTAGGAAAGTAATAACCAAAGTGAAAAGTCTGTAGGCCTGTAGTAATAAATAAGTGATTAATTTCTTACATTTGTATAAATATATGGTTTACAGTGTATTTTTAAAGCCTTCTTTTCATGAAAATCTTTTTCAAAAGCGTGATGTTTTATTGCAAATCAGGTATATTTATAAAGTCTTTATTTAAATGCTACTCACTGTGGCTATTTTACTTTTACTACCATTCAGATACTGTTTTTTTAATTATTATTTATCTATTGGATGGTGGGGTGGGGAGGGAGGGGGATGGGTGGGCCGCTTCTGTTGGTCTTTTGATTCTCTATTTTCATCCGTCTTTGTTCTTTGGCTCCTGTGGGCCTCCCATCGTGGTGGCCACTGTCGTCGGAGAGCACCGGCTCTGGGCACACGTGCGCCAGAGCTCCGGCTCGGTCATTGGACACATCGGTCCAACCGCTCTGCGGCATGTGGGATCTTCCCAGGCCAGGAATCAAACCGGCGCCCCTTGCACTGCAAGGCGGTGTCCTTACCCACTGGACCACCAGGGGAAGTCCCCAGATACTGTTTTGAAAGTAAAATGTTTATCAGTAGTGTATTGGTCCTTTTTCTCCTCTTCTCCCAATTTTTAGGTTTAATGTCTCTGAAAAAGCAGCCCTTCTTTTCATAGATTCATAGTTGGTGCTGGTTAAATGAACTGAAACCTCCACAAAGAAAGTTCTTATCATTTCTTTCAACATTGCACTTAAACTAGTTGCTATCTTTGGGTGACTGCTCCCCACTATCTGTTTTGGAGTCATAAGCCGTTGTGGCCACAGGTGAATGAATCTGACTTGCCTATGCTATAGACACAGTCTTTAAGTGGAAAAAAATAGAACTGAATTATGTCAAAAGTTGGAATTCCTGTTGTGACTATAGATGAGAAGATTATACATTCTAGAATTTCTGTATTTTGACAAAGCTTCATATTATGTGGATTTTTTTTTATTACCTGACAGTACCAATGTATAAACTAATTGAGACAATAATTTTTAGACCTATGTGAAAAGCCAGGATAAACAATTTGCAGCAGCAACTATTCAGACTATAGGCAGATGTGCAACCAACATCTCAGAAGTCACTGACACATGCCTCAATGGCCTGGTATGTCTGCTGTCCAACAGGGATGGTGAGTTGACATTTTCATTTTACTTTCAAGTGATTTACATTTGAGTATTAGTGAATATTAATATGATCTACAAATTCATCTTCTTTTTTAGTATTGCATTTTAATGTTTTCTGTATGTTCATGGTTACAAACAGTGAAGTGTATCATTTTATCTTGGCAATACACACACACACGGTTTTTGTCGTTGTTTTAGTAAACTAGAGAATTAACTTACAAACAGAATTTTCTTGCCTGAACAGAACTAACAGAGTGTAATTTGTTAATTTCATCACAGTTTAATCACCTTCATTTCACCTTTCCGCAAAAGTTCCATTTTACTGCTTTTCAATGGCATATAAGTCATGTATAATATTGGTTCACCTGCAGAGGGTGCTAAAAGCAGGCAAATGACTTTACAACATAAGAAGTTATGAAGGCTAGATCAAAAAAGTATGTTAAAGTTATAACTTCAGGATTTTCTTTTTTCCCAGAAATGACTTAATAATTTTATATTCAAGACTAAGAGGATTCACCTGCAAGGCGTTTTTGGGGAAAGTCCCCAGATACTGTTTTGAAAGTAAAATGTTTATCAGTAGTGTATTGGTCCTTTTTCCTCTTCTCCCAATTTTTAGGTTTAATGTCTCTGAAAAAGCAGCCCTTCTTTTCATAGATTCATAGTTGGTGCTGGTTAAATGAACTGAAACCTCCACAAAGAAAGTTCTTATCATTTCTTTCAACATTGCACTTAAACTAGTTGCTATCTTTGGGTGACTGCTCCCCACTATCTGTTTTGGAGTCATAAGCCGTTGTGGCCACAGGTGAATGAATCTGACTTGCCTATGCTATAGACACAGTCTTTAAGTGGAAAAAAATAGAACTGAATTATGTCAAAAGTTGGAATTCCTGTTGTGACTATAGATGAGAAGATTATACATTCTAGAATTTCTGTATTTTGACAAAGCTTCATATTATGTGGATTTTTTTTTATTACCTGACAGTACCAATGTATAAACTAATTGAGACAATAATTTTTAGACCTATGTGAAAAGCCAGGATAAACAATTTGCAGCAGCAACTATTCAGACTATAGGCAGATGTGCAACCAACATCTCAGAAGTCACTGACACATGCCTCAATGGCCTGGTATGTCTGCTGTCCAACAGGGATGGTGAGTTGACATTTTCATTTTACTTTCAAGTGATTTACATTTGAGTATTAGTGAATATTAATATGATCTACAAATTCATCTTCTTTTTTAGTATTGCATTTTAATGTTTTCTGTATGTTCATGGTTACAAACAGTGAAGTGTATCATTTTATCTTGGCAATACACACACACACGGTTTTTGTCGTTGTTTTAGTAAACTAGAGAATTAACTTACAAACAGAATTTTCTTGCCTGAACAGAACTAACAGAGTGTAATTTGTTAATTTCATCACAGTTTAATCACCTTCATTTCACCTTTCCGCAAAAGTTCCATTTTACTGCTTTTCAATGGCATATAAGTCATGTATAATATTGGTTCACCTGCAGAGGGTGCTAAAAGCAGGCAAATGACTTTACAACATAAGAAGTTATGAAGGCTAGATCAAAAAAGTATGTTAAAGTTATAACTTCAGGATTTTCTTTTTTCCCAGAAATGACTTAATAATTTTATATTCAAGACTAAGAGTCTTGAATTTGGAACACTTTCATATTTTTAAGCCAGTCAGTGTCTAAATATTTTGTAGGCCTGGATAGGTAATAACCAGTAAAATACATGGTCTAGAGTTCTTACTTTCTTTAATAAAATGCCAGTTATTTCTATGATATGTCTTTAGAATGAACAAGAACCTTTTAGAGGAAGAAAGAAAAAATTATTCAGCTCTCATCTTTAAAATTATTTTTTATTTAATTATAATGAGATTGAAACAAGGGATTCTTTTTTAGGAAAAGCATGATTTTCTGGGTAAAATTATTGAAATTAAATTTGTGGAATTCTAAATATAATTATGTCATATCTAACACAGGCATATATGACATAGCAACCATAAGTTAAAGCATAACAGAATTGATTACTTTTTATATTTTATTTGAAAAATAGCTTTTTACTCCAATATTACCCCTAAATGTCTTTTCATACATGGATATTATTTTAGAAAGCTGTAACATTATTTTTATGTACTGCTAATAAAAAAATTTTTGAAATAAAATTTATTTCCAAATAAGAGTGATCTTTACAGTAAACATAAAATTATAACTTTTAACTTGTCAAGTCAAGATATTATGATGGAGAAATCAGTTTTCTATATGTAGTATTGTAACTCCAAATATGTGATAAGAAAATTATCAAGGAAACATTTTTTTTTAATTGACTGTAGAAGGTAATTATAGAGGATAGTATGCTAAATATTGTTCATTTTGTCTATTTTCTACTTTTAATAACAACATCCTCTTTGTCTCCATTTCTGTGTCACACTTTAAAATGTGAGTTAAAATATATGTCTTCATTTTCCTATGTCTTTAATGATGACTTTCTATTTGATCAAACAAGACACACTTCAGTTTGATGGCATGCATAAAGCTCACAAATCACTTAGAACACTGGCTAGTTCTTTCAAGTACAAACTGTATTCAGGGTTTTACAGTTTTGTTTCTTCACTCTTTTTACTCATGTGAAATTTTCAAGCTGGATAGTAAAGCAATTGTTTCTACTTTAGCTTTCCAGCACATTGATTTCTCAAAAAGTATTTTTTATTCACTTTGATTTAAAAAGATGAATATTTTATACCCTTCTAGTAGATCATTTCATAAAATGATCTAGTAGATCATTTTATAATTAGACAATGGGAGGACACTAATTTATAATCATTCTTCAAGGTAGATTTACTAATTTAAAGTCTGGTATTTTAATATTTAAGCTTTTGTTTTTGGTAAATCAAAATTCTGTTTATAACCATGGATTTTTGTTGTTGTCTTTACTTCTTTGAATATTAAGAAATTTAAATTGTATTTTTCAAATTCTGAATGTATAATTATCATTAGCCTGTTTCTGTAACTCTTTATTGTATGTGCTACACTTCATGATTTTCTGGGTAAAATTATTGAAATTAAATTTGTGGAATTCTAAATATAATTATGTCATATCTAACACAGGCATATATGACATAGCAACCATAAGTTAAAGCATAACAGAATTGATTACTTTTTATATTTTATTTGAAAAATAGCTTTTTACTCCAATATTACCCCTAAATGTCTTTTCATACATGGATATTATTTTAGAAAGCTGTAACATTATTTTTATGTACTGCTAATAAAAAAATTTTTGAAATAAAATTTATTTCCAAATAAGAGTGATCTTTACAGTAAACATAAAATTATAACTTTTAACTTGTCAAGTCAAGATATTATGATGGAGAAATCAGTTTTCTATATGTAGTATTGTAACTCCAAATATGTGATAAGAAAATTATCAAGGAAACATTTTTTTTTAATTGACTGTAGAAGGTAATTATAGAGGATAGTATGCTAAATATTGTTCATTTTGTCTATTTTCTACTTTTAATAACAACATCCTCTTTGTCTCCATTTCTGTGTCACACTTTAAAATGTGAGTTAAAATATATGTCTTCATTTTCCTATGTCTTTAATGATGACTTTCTATTTGATCAAACAAGACACACTTCAGTTTGATGGCATGCATAAAGCTCACAAATCACTTAGAACACTGGCTAGTTCTTTCAAGTACAAACTGTATTCAGGGTTTTACAGTTTTGTTTCTTCACTCTTTTTACTCATGTGAAATTTTCAAGCTGGATAGTAAAGCAATTGTTTCTACTTTAGCTTTCCAGCACATTGATTTCTCAAAAAGTATTTTTTATTCACTTTGATTTAAAAAGATGAATATTTTATACCCTTCTAGTAGATCATTTCATAAAATGATCTAGTAGATCATTTTATAATTAGACAATGGGAGGACACTAATTTATAATCATTCTTCAAGGTAGATTTACTAATTTAAAGTCTGGTATTTTAATATTTAAGCTTTTGTTTTTGGTAAATCAAAATTCTGTTTATAACCATGGATTTTTGTTGTTGTCTTTACTTCTTTGAATATTAAGAAATTTAAATTGTATTTTTCAAATTCTGAATGTATAATTATCATTAGCCTGTTTCTGTAACTCTTTATTGTATGTGCTACACTTCTGTAGTTTTGAAATCTGACTCAGTAGCATAAAGAAAAGAATATTTTTTACTTAAAATGGCCGTTTGTTGCAACTGAGCCCCTTGGTCTTCCTGTTGAGGTATCTGCTTTTAGGAGTGAGTGCTGTGAGTGAGGCCCTGGGTTCCTTAAAATCTGTAAGGTCCTTGGGACCTCTAAGAATCTGTGACTCTTTGATTTTATATTCATATGAATACCTCATCATCTCTTTGGATAATGTATCTTATAATCCAGGAAACGGCATTGAGAGTTCACTTTTTTTACATATATTTAATATTTGCATATATCTACATACATTTAATATTCCCGGACCTCTAAGGGTTTGGGTTTTTTTTTTGTTTTGTTTGCTGAATCCTTCCTTCTTGTCATGGACAGGACTTATAGGCAGACTTGACGGTTGCCCTAAAATAGTCCATTATCACTACATAAGATTCAGTGATAAGTTTAGGATAATTTAACTCCCAGTTGTTTTTCTTGAAGTAATATCAAAATTTGCTTGTCTGAATAACCTTCTTACCATCTACTGTAACCTAAAAAAAATGGGGTCAAAAGACTGTTTTATATAATGTAATAAGCAGTTGAGGTATTTAGAAAATGTAGAATAGATGAGTAAGATATTCATCAGCTTATAAAAAGTTTCTGCCTTTAAGGAGCTTGCAGTGTAATGGAGGAAGACAGTAATATAAGACAAGTGCACTGAGGTCTTCCTGTCCATTGAACCCTGGTTCGGTTGCTAGCCACCTGCTCTCATGAAGAACTAGACTACCCGTGTTTGAATGTTAATGTTTTCTTGAATAAATTACCTAATCTCTCTGTGCTTCAGAGCCTTACTTGTAAAATAAAGATAATAGGAGGCTGTTTGAATCTTGAGAAACTTAAGTGAAATAAACTATTCACAGAAAGGTATACACTGAATGTTTCTACTTGTATGAGATATTAGAGTAGTCAAATTCATGAAATCCAAGAGTAGAAAGGTACCTGCCAGAGGCTAGAAGAAAAGTAAAGTGGGCAGCTACTAAGCCCACTTTAATGAGCATTGAGTTTTTGTTAGCAAGGCGAATAAGCTCTGGAGATCCACTGTGTAACCCTGTACCTGTAGTCAACAGTAATGTATCGTATGCTTAAATCTTTTGTTAAGATGGTGTTATCTCCTGTTAAGGGTTCTTACTAAAATAATTTTTTTTTTAAAACAGTAGACTATAATTGTTAGAGTCAGAACAGTTAAGTGCCGTCAATCAACAGGAGAAAGCTTGGAAAGGCCCAGAACATAAGATCATTTTGTACTTTTGGTAGAGTACTACCACGGTGCTGAAGTCTTTGAAAGCCGAGAAGTAGCATAATGAAAAAGTTATTCCATCGAAAATTCCTAAAGGGAATGGGAAGGCACCCAGGTTAGGCTGATTAGCACTGCCCAAGATGTCCAGGTCCTGATGCCTGAAACCTGTGACTGTGTTACCTGATGTGGCGAAAGGAACTGTATAGATGTGATTAAGATTCTCAAAATGAAGAGATTATTCATCCAATTATTTGGGACCCAGTGTAACCAAATGTCAGAAGCAGAGATTAGAGTGGAAGGGGGCTTGAGCCAAGGAATGTGGGCCACCTCTAATATTTGGATTTCTGCTAGCACCTCTGTGAAGAGCCCAGTCCTGTTGACACCTTGAAGTTAGCTCCTAAGACTTGTGTTAAATTATGGCTCCAGAAGTGAGTAATGATAGACTTGTACTGTTTTAAGCCACTGAATTTGTGGTACTCTGAAACAGTAATGATAGGAAAGTAAGGCGGCACCAGAGATGGTGATTGCTGTTGTTCAGTTGCTAAGTCATATCCGACTCTTTGCGACCCCATGAACTGCAGCCCGCCAGGCTTCTGTCCATCACTATCACCCTAAATTTGCTCAAACTCATATCCAAATTTAAATAATGCCAAATTTATTTCAACTGTAGTTCAAATTAGCCAACCTTGTCTCTACATGTCAGTAATTCAAACTATGCAGCTTTTCTTAGGCTAAGTTTGTAATAATGATATTTTAGAAAGATAAATTTCTATATTATTGATTCTTCAAAACCACACTCAGCATATTTTACTTTGCATAGTAATTTCTTACATAACCACTAATGTTTCCTAGCAGAGGGTAAGTTTGATGAAGGAAGAGTCACATTCTGATTTGTCTTTGTTTTCCTCATAGCTCAAAGAGGTGGTCTTTTATAACAGTAACACGCACTCATAGTAACGTAGAACGTTAGAGATAAAATGGCACATTCTGGTTCTGAGTTTGAATTCTCCAGTGCATCTCTCTTCTTGCATCTTTAAAATGATGATAATAAGGTGAATACCGTATGTTATTATGGGAGTATGAAGAAATGCATCATTTCGTAAACTAAAACATTGGGCTTCCCTGGTGTCTCAGAGGTTAGAGTCCTCCTGCCAATGCAGGAGTTGTGGGTTCGATCCCTGGGTCAGGAAGATCCCCTGGAGGAGGAAATGGCAACTCATTCCAGTGTTCTTGCCTGTGCAGACTCTTTTGTAACGCCATGGACTGTAGCCTGACAGGCTACAGTCCATGGCGTTACAAAAGAGTCGGATACTACTTAGCAACTAAACCTCAACAACAGCAAACTAAAACATTATGAAATATTAATATGTTATTCCCATGAAGAAAAAAAAATAAGATGAAATACATATGTTTAATAATAATTAGAATGCTAAAAAAACCTTTTATTTTTAAAGGGAACTAGATAAGAAAATAAATTTCAGAGAAAAAAAGTAACAGAACACAAGTCCTGACATATTTTTGGATAATAGTAAAATAAACCTTTATACTATATAGCAGGGAAATCTCCATGAATCTCAGTTAGTTAAAAAAACATGTCACAATAATAAGGAAAGGCAGTGTTGGTGTATTTCTCTGGTATGTGTAATGTTAGAAATCATTTATATAAGATTCATTCCATAAAGCCAGGCGCTCTGACTGGTTTATTAGATTTCTCTGCTGGTGCCACCATAGACATAACTCTGGACCACTAATTAGTCTAGATTAGTTCTTAATCTCAGAATCCCAATATGAGTATCTGCTTCCTGGAGCCACTTCTAGTACGAATTACTGTGTTAGTTAAAGCCCTAGCAAGAAACAGTTGATACACTTAAAAGAGATGATTGAATTTAACAAAGGAACTATTTATTAATTGAGGGTGGGATTAAGGGAAATCACCCTCATATTTTGGGGCTAGCAGGCTAGCAGCAGTTGGGAAACCTTTGCCGTATCTAGAATTGAATGGAAAGGGTTGAGATTTGGGGGCACTTATCAGACTCTGAAAGAGAGAACCACTCACAGGAACTGAAACCTTCAATAGAGGAGTGCTAGCATTGCCAGGAAGATCTGACAAAAGAGGGGTCCAGTAATAAATATTCTCTCTTGGCACCTGATCTCATGCTGCTGCTTTCTGTTGGCTAGATATCACTGCAAATGAGAGACAAAGGAATCTGCTACAGTGGACAGAAGTCAGCCTCTAAGGAAATAGCGTTGGGCCAAGAAAGGCAGAGTGGATTCATGCATCAAATGGAGACAGCCCACTCTTTCTAATTCTGAAGTCCATGCTATTTCTGTAGGAACACCTTTCCCACTGTTAATAATACTTGATTTTTGCTTTTCTAGACATAGCACTTAAGGAATTTTTTTTCAGTTTGCTATTTTCTTTAGAATTGAAAAAATGTTATTTAGGTTCTAAGTATTCCATTATTACTATGTAATTGCTAAGAATCAAACAACAATATTTGGGAGCTGTGATAAAAGCCAAGTTCACTTGGATATTATGGTAATTGAATAACCTGACCTTGCTTTTCTGACTTTAGGTGAATGTTGCCCCCAGATTTTAGAGCTCATGGTTATAGTTTTCACCTAGTCATTAAAGAAATACAGAATGTTTTCCTAATTTAAATTTACATTTTACTAAGAATAGTGCATTTGAATTGAATTACACATATTTAAATAATCTTTTTTTATTTTTTTCAGAAATAGTTGTTGCTGAAAGTGTGGTTGTTATTAAAAAATTACTGCAAATGCAACCCATACAACATGGTGACATTATCAAACATATGGCCAAGCTCTTGGACAGTATCACTGTGAGTACCAGTTGAGAGATCTTTGCTTTCAGTGCCAGTTGACCTTAATTTTGTTCAGTAAATTATGGTTTTATTAAAATAATAGGTATACTGGAGTATAGTGGTTAGGAGAGCTGTGCAGTCTGGATTCTTATTCTAAGATTCTGCTCTGCATGGAAAGGAATCACAAATTGGAAAAGGGGGAAGGGTACAATAAATACTGCATATTGGATCAGAATTGGAGATAGCAGTGTGAACCTCATGGGTTTTCATATAGATAACTAGATGTATTGGAGTATGTATATGTAGGTACATGTGTGTCTGCCCACGTTTATATGTACATATATGAATACATACGCATATACAAAGGTATGTTTCTAATGTGGTTCTTTGTGGGGACTCAATGCGAGTAATAACCCCAGTACC
Organism: Tragulus kanchil; assembly: GCA_022376925.1. Lineage (NCBI taxonomy): Eukaryota > Metazoa > Chordata > Mammalia > Artiodactyla > Tragulidae > Tragulus > Tragulus kanchil. Next base: position 99,815,548 of record JAIOJX010000004.1, on the reverse strand, counting down.
AGTGAGCACACTTAGTGCCCAAATCTTATTTGTTTTGGAGATATAATTTCATACCATGAAATGAGAGACAAAGTGGAGACAGCCCAAAAAGGCGTTGGGCCAAGAAAGGCAGAGTGGATTCATGCATCAAATGGAGACAGCCACTCTTTCTAATTCTGAAGTCCATGCTATTTCTGTAGGAACACCTTTCCCACTGTTAATAATACTTGATTTTTGCTTTTCTAGACATAGCACTTAAGGAATTTTTTTTCAGTTTGCTATTTTCTTTAGAATTGAAAAAATGTTATTTAGGTTCTAAGTATTCCATTATTACTATGTAATTGCTAAGAATCAAACAACAATATTTGGGAGCTGTGATAAAAGCCAAGTTCACTTGGATATTATGGTAATTGAATAACCTGACCTTGCTTTTCTGACTTTAGGTGAATGTTGCCCCCAGATTTTAGAGCTCATGGTTATAGTTTTCACCTAGTCATTAAAGAAATACAGAATGTTTTCCTAATTTAAATTTACATTTTACTAAGAATAGTGCATTTGAATTGAATTACACATATTTAAATAATCTTTTTACTTTTACAGAAATAGTTGTTGCTGAAAGTGTGGTTGTTATTAAAAAATTACTGCAAATGCAACCCATACAACATGGTGACATTATCAAACATATGGCCAAGCTCTTGGACAGTATCACTGTGAGTACCAGTTGAGAGATCTTTGCTTTCAGTGCCAGTTGACCTTAATTTTGTTCAGTAAATTATGGTTTTATTAAAATAATAGGTATACTGGAGTATAGTGGTTAGGAGAGCTGTGCAGTCTGGATTCTTATTCTAAGATTCTGCTCTGCATGGAAAGGAATCACAAATTGGAAAAGGGGGAAGGGTACAATAAATACTGCATATTGGATCAGAATTGGAGATAGCAGTGTGAACCTCATGGGTTTTCATATAGATAACTAGATGTATTGGAGTATGTATATGTAGGTACATGTGTGTCTGCACACGTTTATATGTACATATATGAATACATACACGCATATACAAAGGTATGTTTCCTAATGTGGTTCTTTGTGGGGACTCAATGCGGAGTAATAACCCCAGTACCAGTGAGCACACTTAGTGCCCAAATCTTATTTGTTTTTTTGGAGATATAATTTCATACCATGAAAGTCACCCCTTTTAAATATAGAGTTCAGTGCCTTTTGGTCTATTCATAAAGTTGTGCAGTTCCAGAACATTTTAATCATCCCTAAAATCAAGTCCCTAACCCAAGACTCCTGATCCTCCATATACTTTGGCCCCTGACAACCGTTAATCTACTTTCTGTCTCTATGAATTTGCTTTGTCTGGATATTTCATACAAATGCAATACGTGGCCTTTTGTGTCTGGCTTTTTTCACTTAGAATGTTTTCAAAGTGCCTGCATATTTTAGAATGTGGTACTGTGTCCCCCTTTTTAGAAGACTTTGGTTTTTAAATTCCATCCAGCATTTAAAGGAACCATGACTCCTTAGAGAAATGGCTGATTTCAGAGCTGGGGAAAGAAGATAATCTTGGAACATCTTGCTAGGCCAGCAAGCATGTGCTCACAGAGTTGTAGAGACATGTGAAAGTTTAAAGGAGTTCCCACTGGGTAATTTGAGCAGCAAAAATAAATGGTAGTAAAAGGATTATAACCTATAAAATAGGGTAAGAATCTGAATCCAAACTGGAATGGTTGAATAAATAAGGAGAAAGGAAGATCTTCTATCATATTCTCGCCATATTTCTTTGTCTTCATGTCTACTCTTATTGTTGGTTAATGAAGTCAAGGCTTCTTACAAAGACTGTTTGAGAGATAAAGAGAGTGGATTTGAAAACCACATGACTTGGGTTTGAATTTAGTCTCTGCCCTTTACTAACTTTGTGATCTTAAGCAATACTTGATGTCTCCCTGCTTCAGTTTTCTCCTCTGTAAAACTGGAACATTAGTACTAATAACCTTATAGATTTGTTGCAAGGAATAAATGAGTCAGCATACATAAGACATTTAGAGCTTAGTGTAAGCTTTTATTATGATCATGGCCGTGTTTAATGTTTTTTGAAGAAGACAGACTTAGGCTTTGGGAATACAAAAACGATGGAGTATGTATATGTAGGTACATGTGTGTCTGCACACGTTTATATGTACATATATGAATACATACGCATATACAAAGGTATGTTTCCTAATGTGGTTCTTTGTGGGGACTCAATGCGGAGTAATAACCCCAGTACCAGTGAGCACACTTAGTGCCCAAATCTTATTTGTTTTTTTGGAGATATAATTTCATACCATGAAAGTCACCCCTTTTAAATATAGAGTTCAGTGCCTTTTGGTCTATTCATAAAGTTGTGCAGTTCCAGAACATTTTAATCATCCCTAAAATCAAGTCCCTAACCCAAGACTCCTGATCCTCCATATACTTTGGCCCCTGACAACCGTTAATCTACTTTCTGTCTCTATGAATTTGCTTTGTCTGGATATTTCATACAAATGCAATACGTGGCCTTTTGTGTCTGGCTTTTTTCACTTAGAATGTTTTCAAAGTGCCTGCATATTTTAGAATGTGGTACTGTGTCCCCCTTTTTAGAAGACTTTGGTTTTTAAATTCCATCCAGCATTTAAAGGAACCATGACTCCTTAGAGAAATGGCTGATTTCAGAGCTGGGGAAAGAAGATAATCTTGGAACATCTTGCTAGGCCAGCAAGCATGTGCTCACAGAGTTGTAGAGACATGTGAAAGTTTAAAGGAGTTCCCACTGGGTAATTTGAGCAGCAAAAATAAATGGTAGTAAAAGGATTATAACCTATAAAATAGGGTAAGAATCTGAATCCAAACTGGAATGGTTGAATAAATAAGGAGAAAGGAAGATCTTCTATCATATTCTCGCCATATTTCTTTGTCTTCATGTCTACTCTTATTGTTGGTTAATGAAGTCAAGGCTTCTTACAAAGACTGTTTGAGAGATAAAGAGAGTGGATTTGAAAACCACATGACTTGGGTTTGAATTTAGTCTCTGCCCTTTACTAACTTTGTGATCTTAAGCAATACTTGATGTCTCCCTGCTTCAGTTTTCTCCTCTGTAAAACTGGAACATTAGTACTAATAACCTTATAGATTTGTTGCAAGGAATAAATGAGTCAGCATACATAAGACATTTAGAGCTTAGTGTAAGCTTTTATTATGATCATGGCCGTGTTTAATGTTTTTTGAAGAAGACAGACTTAGGGCTTCCCTGGTGGTCCAGTGGGTAGGGACACCGCCTTGCAGTACAAGGGGTGCCGGTTCGATCCCTGGCCTGGGAAGATCCCACGTGCCGCGGAGCGGCTGGACCGATGTGTCCAATCACAGAGCCCGAGCTCTGGAGCACAATGCACCCAGAGCCGGTGCTCTGCGACGAGCGAGACCACTGCGATGGGAGGCCCACACGGGCCAAAGAACAAAGATGGATGAAAATAGATAAACGAAAGACCAGTGGAAGTGGCCCGCCCACCCCCTCCCCAACCCCACCAAATAAAAAACAAACTAAAAAAAATAAAAAAGAAGAAGACAGACTTAATGATAAGGCTTGAATTCAGTAAGCATCCTTGTTGCTCTGTTTCTATTTTACTTGTTTATTTAGCATAACTCGTCTAGTGTTAATAATATGCCAGGCATTATTCTAAGCACCTTAAAAATATAAACCATTAATTTTAATTTCAGTCTGAAAAGTAGGTCCTGTTCTGCTTTACATGAAAGAAAACTGAGGCAGGATTATTAAACTTTCCTGCAAATCTAGAGCAACATATTTAAATTTAATTCATTTTAATAAAATTTGTTTATAAAAATCAGAAAGAATAAAATTTTTAATAAAATAGTTTTAAAAAAAGAAAACAGATACAGATTAAGTAACTTGACTTAGGTCATACAGCTAGTAGGTCTGCTTTCTTAACCAGTACATCATGTTATATCTGTCTTCCTTTTCTAGTCTTTCTCTTTTGTATTTGGTTCACTTCCTACTCACTGACCTGACCAGAACTTTATTGTTCTTTCCTTTTGGTTGACCCAAATCATTGACAAATTAGGCATTGGATTGGCCCATTTGTCCATATGGGGAACAGGCGTTTGACATTGTTTGTCATTCATCCACTGGTAATAAGTAGGAGGGCGAAAGTTTTTCCTCAGGTCTGTTGAGATAGACATCCAACATCTCTTTGTAACCAGATATCAGATTTCAGTAGTATTTTTAGTCATTGTAGCGATCACAATACTCCTATGGGTATTTAGATACCTGTTAGACAAGTGTTAGATCCTCTAATAAGAGCCAGCTTTCTAAACAAGAGCTACTGAGTCAAAGCTGGAACTCTTAGATCAGGGAAATCAAAGAATAGAGATACACAAATACATGCATATATTTATACACATAGCTAAATGTATAAAAATAGACTAAGTGAAAACTCGTAAATAAAAAAGAACAGCTGTAATATAAAGGAAATTCTATTCTGGAACTAAAAATGTTGAACAATCTTGGAAAACTTAGAGGTAGGGTACAATTAGTTCAGAATAAAAGTGTTTTGAAAGTCTCATGGGAGGAAGAGAATGGAGGGAGGTGAGATTGTTTTAATGTTCTCATGTTGTGTTTAAAAAGTAGTAAGTTAAAAAAAGATTATGTTGGGGTGAAAATAGTGGGTTTTGGTAGGGGAAACAGTTAATTTCTTGTTTATAAATAATGGTAGAGAAATGTGTGCCTGGTTATGAGAAAGAAATAGGAATGTGGAATTCTGTATTCCAGTTATCTTGTACAGAAGTTAAGTCTTGTGCTATTAACATTGTTCTGGTCCTGTTAGAAAGGGAGAGGCGAGGCAAAGGAGTGGTCAGCTAGGAAATGTTACTCTTCTTTGCAGGCAGGTTACCAGGTTAAAATGGCAGTGGAAACTGCTTTCTGGCAGAAGGTTTAAAAAAGTGCACTTAACCACTCGCTCAGGGCATTTAGAATAAAGAACCAAGCAAAGGCTTTCAGGTGAATGCAGCTGCTCATACATGAAACCTGTGACTGTGTATGAGACCTGTATTATGCAAGCCACAGGCTTTACTGGAAAAATAATTTATTGTATTTGTGTCCCTGTGTGGGGCTCAGAAATTTTATTTTTAAAGGATAGTAATCATGCCCTTAATTGATTGATTGATTGATTTTGGCCTCTTTCATTGTTTTTTAATTTATTTTCATCCATCTTTATTCTTTGACCTGTGTGGGCCTCCCATTTCAGTGGCCTCTGTAGTTGCAGAACCTTAGCTCTGGGCGCATGTGCTCCAGTGCGCTGGCTGGTAATTGGACACGCCGGTTTGGCTACTCTGCAGCACGTGGGATCCTCCTGGGTTAGGGATGGAACCAGTGCCCCTTGTGCTGCAAGGTGACTCTTTACCCACTGTACCACCAGGGAAGCCCTCAGGGAATTTTTTGATTGCATCAGTTTTCTCTACAACAGTTTGTTGGAATATTAGCCAAGTATATACTTCCTTACAGATCTGTATAGCAAAACTTATTTTTTGTTTTTGTCAGATAGAAAGTAACAATAAGTGGAATACCAAGTACAGTGGTAATTCCAAATTCACAAAAGGAAAACGAAACCAAAATGTAAAGTGAATAATAAATTTTCAAAAATTAAAGGTAGGGTACAATTAGTTCAGAATAAAAGTGTTTTGAAAGTCTCATGGGAGGAAGAGAATGGAGGGAGGTGAGATTGTTTTAATGTTCTCATGTTGTGTTTAAAAAGTAGTAAGTTAAAAAAAGATTATGTTGGGGTGAAAATAGTGGGTTTTGGTAGGGGAAACAGTTAATTTCTTGTTTATAAATAATGGTAGAGAAATGTGTGCCTGGTTATGAGAAAGAAATAGGAATGTGGAATTCTGTATTCCAGTTATCTTGTACAGAAGTTAAGTCTTGTGCTATTAACATTGTTCTGGTCCTGTTAGAAAGGGAGAGGCGAGGCAAAGGAGTGGTCAGCTAGGAAATGTTACTCTTCTTTGCAGGCAGGTTACCAGGTTAAAATGGCAGTGGAAACTGCTTTCTGGCAGAAGGTTTAAAAAAGTGCACTTAACCACTCGCTCAGGGCATTTAGAATAAAGAACCAAGCAAAGGCTTTCAGGTGAATGCAGCTGCTCATACATGAAACCTGTGACTGTGTATGAGACCTGTATTATGCAAGCCACAGGCTTTACTGGAAAAATAATTTATTGTATTTGTGTCCCTGTGTGGGGCTCAGAAATTTTATTTTTAAAGGATAGTAATCATGCCCTTAATTGATTGATTGATTGATTTTGGCCTCTTTCATTGTTTTTTAATTTATTTTCATCCATCTTTATTCTTTGACCTGTGTGGGCCTCCCATTTCAGTGGCCTCTGTAGTTGCAGAACCTTAGCTCTGGGCGCATGTGCTCCAGTGCGCTGGCTGGTAATTGGACACGCCGGTTTGGCTACTCTGCAGCACGTGGGATCCTCCTGGGTTAGGGATGGAACCAGTGCCCCTTGTGCTGCAAGGTGACTCTTTACCCACTGTACCACCAGGGAAGCCCTCAGGGAATTTTTTGATTGCATCAGTTTTCTCTACAACAGTTTGTTGGAATATTAGCCAAGTATATACTTCCTTACAGATCTGTATAGCAAAACTTATTTTTTGTTTTTGTCAGATAGAAAGTAACAATAAGTGGAATACCAAGTACAGTGGTAATTCCAAATTCACAAAAGGAAAACGAAACCAAAATGTAAAGTGAATAATAAATTTTCAAAAATTAAAATGGAAGGATTAATATCAAGAAGTAAAATAGAAGAGTAAATATCAAATATATCCTACTCTAAATATGAATGGACTGCGTTTTTTCATTAGAAGACAGACTTTGAAATTGCAATGAAAAACAAAAGCCAGATAAGGACCATTTATAATTAAAACACTGTAATAAAAGTTGAAGATAAGAACATACGGTAAGAGATAGTAAGTGTCTATCAGCAAGAATGTGAAGTTTAAAATTAAAGACTTTTAATAGGATAAAATGTAGCATTATAAAATGAAAAATGGCCAATTTACAAAGAAATTAGAAAGCGTATACCTATATGCACAAAACATACAGTAACTAAATAAATATGTAGAGGAAAAATCTGTTGGAAATGCAAGGAGAAACAGATGAAATACGGTTTTGGTCTTCCAGAATAAAATGCATACTACCTGAGGATTGTTCCAGCAGTGTTTCACATTCTCTTGAATGAAACGGGAGGATTTCATATTCTAAAAAGAGAGTTGATAGATGTGATTTCTTAAAGACTACTCGTTGATACTGGAGTAGTGCTGTATGTATTCCTTGCCCAGGTGCCTCACCGAATGCCTGTCATTTCATAGGTTAATTGCACTTGCCCTGCCTCCCCTGCTTAATGTAAACTTAAGTTTTAATGCATATTGAGTCCAGATACAGAATATTGGATCAGATTTGCTATTTGTATGCTGTTTGTTTAGATGTTTTCTGATTTTGCCTTTGACAAATTTAAATAAAATTGATGTTTTTGCAGGATTTACCGTACACTGTTGCATTGTGCTGTGAGCTGGTATTGTAACACAATAGCTTTTAAATTGAACTGCTTACAGAGTGATCTGTGAAATCTTTCTGGATGTTTTTCTGTAACTGCTGTGGTCAGCTAGGAAATGTTATTCATTTTTGCAGGAAGGTTAATAGGTTAAAATGGCAGTGGAAACTGCTTTCTGGTAGAAGGTTTAAAAAGTGCACTTAACCACTCACTCAGGGCATTTAGAATAAAGAACCAAGCAAAGTCACTTACAGTCCAGTTTGTCTTTGGAAATATTGAAAAGTAGAGGTTCATAGTGAAAGTATTGTATCATATGCGTGTTATTCGTTTGGCTTTAGTTTCGTGTTCCTATTTATTCTGTTTAAAAAACCTATGGAGAACAAAAAGTGATTCGTTTTCTTGCTTATTCTTTTTTCAGTTGCTTCAAATCTTTGGAAATAGTGGCCTCGGATTCAAAGTTTCAGCAGTGTACAAATAAGAGTCTTATAGTTTAATTGGGAGAGAAATGCAGGGCCAGAACCTGAAAATCTTATGATTCTGATTCCAGGCAAATGCACAAAACATTAGGCTTGTCAGTTTCCTAAGCTTTTTTATATCGTCCCAGAAAGATTGATATTAATACATTTATTGCTGTTACTTCCTGTTGTGGAGAAATTTTCTGTATTTTTAAAGTGTTTACTTGGAAATATTACTACCTTAGTTCTAGGCTCTGAATATTATCCTGGCATACCACTACCACTGTCTTAAGATTTTCAGTATGAGCATTAGAACTTAAGTGATTCTTAAATGTATGTACTGTGAATGTTTAGAGTACTTGATATATTAATGAATAGGAATACAAACAATATCTAGACCTTTGGGGGATTGTCTTTTTAATGGGAAAAAAAAGTGTTTAACCAAAGGATTAAAGTGGGATAATAGGTTGTGATATATCATAGAATTCTAACTTTATACTAGCAATATATAATAAAATATTTAAGAAAAATAAATCTAGCATAACTGAAATCTGAAGCGGCCCATATATTCTTATTTAGAGGTACATTTCATTATGGTAGCAACTTGAATTGCTTCATACTAGAAAATTTAATGTACCACTCAATTACTGTTCTTTAGCCCAATTTAAAATAATAGATTGGGAGTAAGGTCTTAATGCAGTGTAACCTTTGGAACATTGGAAATAGCCTCTTTCTTCCCAGAAATCAGTATACAGTAAGGATATCAATTTTATCATACTACATGAATAGATCTGTATTAGCGCTGAGTATTTTACTATTACTTAGTACTTATTGTGTAAATATGATTTCTTCTCCATTGCTGAACTTATTCTGATATTAAAGATTATACTGTTATCACATATTTAAACATACTTGATTTTTGAAGTTTTCTGATGACCTCATTTTGAAAGTATTGTATCATATGCGTGTTATTCGTTTGGCTTTAGTTTCGTGTTCCTATTTATTCTGTTTAAAAAACCTATGGAGAACAAAAAGTGATTCGTTTTCTTGCTTATTCTTTTTTCAGTTGCTTCAAATCTTTGGAAATAGTGGCCTCGGATTCAAAGTTTCAGCAGTGTACAAATAAGAGTCTTATAGTTTAATTGGGAGAGAAATGCAGGGCCAGAACCTGAAAATCTTATGATTCTGATTCCAGGCAAATGCACAAAACATTAGGCTTGTCAGTTTCCTAAGCTTTTTTATATCGTCCCAGAAAGATTGATATTAATACATTTATTGCTGTTACTTCCTGTTGTGGAGAAATTTTCTGTATTTTTAAAGTGTTTACTTGGAAATATTACTACCTTAGTTCTAGGCTCTGAATATTATCCTGGCATACCACTACCACTGTCTTAAGATTTTCAGTATGAGCATTAGAACTTAAGTGATTCTTAAATGTATGTACTGTGAATGTTTAGAGTACTTGATATATTAATGAATAGGAATACAAACAATATCTAGACCTTTGGGGGATTGTCTTTTTAATGGGAAAAAAAAGTGTTTAACCAAAGGATTAAAGTGGGATAATAGGTTGTGATATATCATAGAATTCTAACTTTATACTAGCAATATATAATAAAATATTTAAGAAAAATAAATCTAGCATAACTGAAATCTGAAGCGGCCCATATATTCTTATTTAGAGGTACATTTCATTATGGTAGCAACTTGAATTGCTTCATACTAGAAAATTTAATGTACCACTCAATTACTGTTCTTTAGCCCAATTTAAAATAATAGATTGGGAGTAAGGTCTTAATGCAGTGTAACCTTTGGAACATTGGAAATAGCCTCTTTCTTCCCAGAAATCAGTATACAGTAAGGATATCAATTTTATCATACTACATGAATAGATCTGTATTAGCGCTGAGTATTTTACTATTACTTAGTACTTATTGTGTAAATATGATTTCTTCTCCATTGCTGAACTTATTCTGATATTAAAGATTATACTGTTATCACATATTTAAACATACTTGATTTTTGAAGTTTTCTGATGACCTCATTTTGAATCTGTGAACAACCCAGCTTAGTAGTGTCTTAATCATTTTATATTATTTCTCAAAATGGGTGTTTTGAAGGAATTTCAGATGGTAGATATTGTGATAAGATTCTAGCTCTGGAGAGGTTTCCATTCTCACTTTCTTCCTTAACAGCCATACTGTGTACAGAGCTGTGAAACAGTAATGAAAACATGGGGAGATTAGAAAAGGACTTCATAAAGAATCCTAACCTCTTCTTGTGGTGCTACTCTTAATGATAGCCATTGGCTTTTTCCTTTATTGTAAAAAATCAAATGTTTTATACTAGGTGAAAATGTTCACAGAAGCTAATTTGCATACCCCTTCAAATTCCTTTTGAAATAAGTGAGGATACAAATAAACAAATTGTAGTATAATGAACTTGCATGCTCTAAATAAAATGTTCTTCTTAATGGTGCTGGTGGAAGGATTCCAATTTTTAGCAAAGCATTTATTTTTAAGAAACAAATTATATAGAAAGGTACTTTATTAAAAATATATAATGCCAAAATGCTATATTGGACACATTTGTCATATTCCTGTTTCTTTTGCTGATGACCAAATAATAGATCAGCATTCATGATTTTGTAAGGAGGTCTTAATAATTTTGTCAGTGCTATAGATACAGATGCATAGTAGACAATAACAGTTTTTATTTAGAATCAAGGTCTTAGATGGGTCTATTGCTTTTTCTATATATTGTCCATAGTTTCTCAAAAGGTGGTTTGCAGACCATCTGTCTCAACAGTCATCTGTAATACTTCATGACACACGGATTCCAGGGCCCCATCATAGAACTACTAGCTTAGAACTGAAAGCAAAACCTTACAGTTTTAGCCATAGCACTAGATGATTTTTATAGGCATTGACGGTTGTGAACCAGTGCCCTGGAGCTAGGGTCAATTGACTTTTCCTATAAATTGCTAGATAAGTAAATATCCTCAGCTTTGGTCTTTGGTCTTTGTTTCAACTTGACATGGTCTTCTGCTGTCATAGCTCAGGAACAACGACAATGATAAATAAACAAATGGGCATGGCCAGACAGATTTGGCTCAAGAGTTTGCAGATGAAGATTCTAGATCAGTGGTTTTTCCTTTATGAATCTTTTCTAAGCATTATCTCTGAAATCAGTGTTAATCAGATTTTCTAGTAAGTGAAGAAAATCTGTAAATATAGGAGGACTGGATATACATTAAATGAATTAATAGATGTAAAACCTTTTATAATATTTAAAGCCTTTTTTATGTTAATATTAAGGAAACTGTGACTATTTCATTTATAATATTTGTATATAATCTGCTTCTCCTGTTAGGTTCCTGTGGCTAGAGCAAGTATTCTTTGGCTAATTGGAGAAAACTGTGAACGAGTTCCTAAAATTGCCCCTGATGTTTTGAGGAAGACGGCTAAAAGCTTCACCAGTGAAGATGATCTCGTGAAACTGCAGATTTTAAATCTTGGCGCAAAGCTGTATTTAACCAACTCCAAACAGGTAGGAGACTACTCCTTAGTCTATCTATGTGAAACCTGCTTTCCTCTTTGCTCTGATCAAACAGCTATGGTCTGTCCAGCTATGGTTTATCCATTTAACAATTACTAGGTGCCTGTTTCTTTAAGGTTTTACTTTAGATTGTAGTGCTGTAAAGAGACAACCTTCTGGTCTAATAGAGCAGAAAAATAGTGTGTGGTAAGTGCTATAACAGACATATTGTGACACAGTAGAACTCCAGAGGAGAAAGTTATGGAAAGTCTGAAATAGATGGAGGAGAGAGGTCAAACAAAGTTTTATAAAGGATAATATTCCTGACTAAGGACTTGTAAGGAATAGTTGACTATACAGAAGAAGGAGAGAAGAGAGCAGGGGGTCAGAGTCATGACGCAGCTTGGTCCTCTCAGGAAACTCAAAGCTGATTTGAAAAGTAGGCAAGAGCAGGACTTTATTCTCTGCGTGAAGGGAAAACCACTAAATATTTTTTAATAGTGGTATGATTGACCGTGTTTGCAGTTTAGAATATTCGTTTTTTAAATCAGTTGACTCTGTGGAACTATTGATAAGAGGAATAACCTCTATGTATAAAATGCATAGAGTCACCTCTGTGTGTTAAATATGATCTTATTTTTTTTCCTTTGTCTTAAAAGCTCTTCTCTACAGGTGGAGGACTTCATCTGGTCAGTGAGACTGAGAAAGGGTTCCTGCTCATTTGCAGCTAGGCCTCTCAGTAGGCTTTATCCTCTGCATCCTGTCTCTGTTTCTCCTTATTTTTTCTAACTTGGACTCTTGTCCTCTGTGATTTCTCTCCCTCTCTTTTCCTCCATCTCTGTTCTTGTCTCCCTCCTTGTGTAAAGCTGTCTCTGCCTGGGTATCTCTGACAGTCTGACATGCACCCTCCCCACTCATCCACTGTGGTTTACTGTCTGCTTGTCATTCTCTCCCTCACCCTTCAGTGTTTGCCTCTCCTTTCTTGTGTTTGCTGTGTGTCTCCCTGTATGTGCCTCCTTCTCACTCTGCCTTCTCTCCCTACCCACAGGCCGCATTCATTCTTTAGTAACCTGATATTGCCATTCCCAATTCTAAGATGACTCCTCAAGTTAATTTCTGTATTCTTTCAGGTTGTCTTCATCTGTAATTGTGATGTGAGTTGTAGTATTATCGGTTTGGCTGATTGGTTTACCATATTTGTGACCAAATAATTGCAAATATTTTGAGCATATTTCTATGATTTAGATTTTATCTTTACATTTTAAAGTCAATCTTTGACTTTAAAATGAATCAGTTAATCATTTCCAAGTGTTATGTAAATGAATTCACGATAAGTTATTTTTAAAAACTGAGTAAAGAGGAAACCTGTTTGCTGTTGAGTTGTTTGTTTATTGATAAGAACACTGTTTTATTTCAATTCATGTAGTATTGTGAATGTAACCATGACACCCAGTATATAAGATTTTATGGCATTAACATGTTTATGCCCCATTTCATAAAAGGACTATACAGAAGAAGGAGAGAAGAGAGCAGGGGGTCAGAGTCATGACGCAGCTTGGTCCTCTCAGGAAACTCAAAGCTGATTTGAAAAGTAGGCAAGAGCAGGACTTTATTCTCTGCGTGAAGGGAAAACCACTAAATATTTTTTAATAGTGGTATGATTGACCGTGTTTGCAGTTTAGAATATTCGTTTTTTAAATCAGTTGACTCTGTGGAACTATTGATAAGAGGAATAACCTCTATGTATAAAATGCATAGAGTCACCTCTGTGTGTTAAATATGATCTTATTTTTTTTCCTTTGTCTTAAAAGCTCTTCTCTACAGGTGGAGGACTTCATCTGGTCAGTGAGACTGAGAAAGGGTTCCTGCTCATTTGCAGCTAGGCCTCTCAGTAGGCTTTATCCTCTGCATCCTGTCTCTGTTTCTCCTTATTTTTTCTAACTTGGACTCTTGTCCTCTGTGATTTCTCTCCCTCTCTTTTCCTCCATCTCTGTTCTTGTCTCCCTCCTTGTGTAAAGCTGTCTCTGCCTGGGTATCTCTGACAGTCTGACATGCACCCTCCCCACTCATCCACTGTGGTTTACTGTCTGCTTGTCATTCTCTCCCTCACCCTTCAGTGTTTGCCTCTCCTTTCTTGTGTTTGCTGTGTGTCTCCCTGTATGTGCCTCCTTCTCACTCTGCCTTCTCTCCCTACCCACAGGCCGCATTCATTCTTTAGTAACCTGATATTGCCATTCCCAATTCTAAGATGACTCCTCAAGTTAATTTCTGTATTCTTTCAGGTTGTCTTCATCTGTAATTGTGATGTGAGTTGTAGTATTATCGGTTTGGCTGATTGGTTTACCATATTTGTGACCAAATAATTGCAAATATTTTGAGCATATTTCTATGATTTAGATTTTATCTTTACATTTTAAAGTCAATCTTTGACTTTAAAATGAATCAGTTAATCATTTCCAAGTGTTATGTAAATGAATTCACGCAGTAAGTTATTTTTTAAAAACTGAGTAAAAGAGAGGAAACCTGTTTGCTGTTGAGTTGCTTGTTTATTGATAAGAACACTGTTTTAACTCAATTCATGTAGTATTGTGAATGTCACCATGACACCCAGTATATAAGATTTTTATGGCTCTATAATAACCATGGTTTGACTGCTATAAATAAATCTACCTTATAGATTATCATAAAAGAAAAGTAATACAAAATTAGTATATTAATCAAGACTTAAGTCATTGTATCTTATGAAACTAAATAAAGGTTCTTTCCTTAGACTTTGTAGCTGTAAATAACCAATGAGAGAGTATAATACTCTGTGTTCAGAAGTTGTAAAGTGTATTTAGTATCTCTTTATTCAGAGAATTTGAAGACAACGTAGTTTGCACTTAACGTTTTTTAATTTTTTTTTTTTCTTGAACTCATTTTTGGAGCTCAGCTTCGAAGTGTTGAATTGTGTATTTTACAATATACAGATAACCATGATAGGCTTGATCACCAGCTGGTGAAAACAGTTATGTTTAGAAAAAGCAACTCATTGTTTTTAAATGATTAAACGTAAAAATAGATGAACAGAGGTATCCTGTAGAGTTGTGTTCTGTTCTCCACTTTCTCTTTTCTCAAGGAGTTTGAGAGAATTCGTGAGTGAGAATTAGCACTAAAGATTGATTTGTAAGTTCCATCAACTTGACAGCATTTTTAAGTTGTATGATTTGTAATCTATGGGATATGAAACTATAAAATATTTTCTATACATGTTAATTTTAGCCATCTTTAAAACTCAGCTAGGGCGACCAGGCCACAATGTTCAGGAACTGGTGTACCATGAAGTCCCAGTATTCGTTTGTAGATTCCAGTTCCCTGTGGCCTAGGTCTCTTCAGTGAGCATTTTTATAATTTTTGTTGCAATATTTAGTTATAGGGGATGTCTACAATGATTTTTGTCAGATATAGAAATCGTATGTCTAAGGAATAATTGAATAATGAACTTCTTTAATATCTAAAATGGCTTTACTTAGTGTAAAAGAGACTTTGAAACTTTTTCAGCAGTCTGAGAAGATTACTGCTGGGCAGCTATGAACTGTAAAAATAGTCTAGTATTATATGTTCTTTAATATTTTATTTTTTTTGGTATGGGGATATAAAGCTTTTTATATAGTTTAAGGTTATGATTAAGACTCTGTAGACGAAACTTTTTCTGTAAGCTTCTTTAATTTTCTGACTTTGGGCTCTTTCAGATGGAAGTTTAGAAAGCAGTTTGTGTGTGATGACTACCATAGAGCTATTTAATGTCAGTTACTGGGAGTTAGGTGGTAATCGAAAGTACAGGTTCTAATATTAGACTGTGTGACTTCAAATCCTGTTTTCCCACTTACTAGCTACGTGATTTTGGCCAGATTATACAACCTACATAAGACTTAATTTTCTAATATATTAGATGAGAGTTATAATAATGTACACGTTTACTTATAATACAACATATATATTCCTAAAAATCATTATGCTTTACAGAAATGCACAATAAAAACCACAAGGATTATTTCAAAACTGGAGCCAGAGACATAACACTCAAAAAATTCATTGCTGGCTCTAGGCAGTGACATTTATATCCTTTCTTAAATAAATTTTCTTGGCATTGGGAAAGATATAATATATAAAGGTAAAAAACTCAAGTGGGCAAAAAAAATGTGTATACTGTAAAATTTTTAAAAATCTAGTTTTCTGTATATTATCAATAAGCTGTGAGGAAGAGAAATTAAGGAGCATAAAAAAGAATACCATACATAGGAATAAACCTACCTAAGGAGATAAAAGCTCTTTACTTGGAAAATATTAGACACTGGTGAAAGAAATGGAAGATGACACAAACAAATGGAAAAATATACTATGTCCTTGGATTGGAAGAATTACTTTTGTTAAAATGACCATACTATCCAAGAGAATCTACTGATACAATGCAGTCCTTAGCAAAATACCAATGGTGTTTATCACAAACTAAAACAAGTAATTTCAGAATTGTATGGCAATAGCAAAGACTCCAAATAGGTGAAGTGATCTTGAGAAAGCACACAACTGGAGGAATCATGCTTCTTGATTTCAGATTATACTAGAAAGCTATAGACATCAAGACAGTATGGTTCTGTCACAAAAACAGAAACAGGTCAGTGGAACAGAATTCTGTTTCAATTCAGTCATGCAGTTGTGTCTGACTCTTTGCTTCCCCATAGACTGTGGCACGCCAGTCTTCTGTGTCCTTCATCTCCCAGAGCTTGCTCCAACCTTTGTCCATTGACTCAGTGATGCCATTCACCATTTTGTCCCCTGTCGCCCCCTTCTCCTCCTGCCCTCAGTCTTTCCCAACTTCAGGGTCTCTTCCAGTGAGTCAGCTCTTCCTATCAGGTGGCCAAAGCATTGGAGCTTCAGCTTCAGCATCAGTCCTTCCAATGAATATGCAGGGTTGATTTCCAGGTTCTAATATTAGACTGTGTGACTTCAAATCCTGTTTTCCCACTTACTAGCTCGTGATTTTGGCCAGATTATACAACCTACATAAGACTTAATTTTCTAATATATTAGATGAGAGTTATAATAATGTACACGTTTACTTATAATACAACATATATATTCCTAAAAATCATTATGCTTTACAGAAATGCACAATAAAAACCACAAGGATTATTTCAAAACTGGAGCCAGAGACATAACACTCAAAAAATTCATTGCTGGCTCTAGGCAGTGACATTTATATCCTTTCTTAAATAAATTTTCTTGGCATTGGGAAAGATATAATATATAAAGGTAAAAAACTCAAGTGGGAAAAAAAAATGTGTATACTGTAAAATTTTTAAAAATCTAGTTTTCTGTATATTATCAATAAGCTGTGAGGAAGAGAAATTAAGGAGCATAAAAAAGAATACCATACATAGGAATAAACCTACCTAAGGAGATAAAAGCTCTTTACTTGGAAAATATTAGACACTGGTGAAAGAAATGGAAGATGACACAAACAAATGGAAAAATATACTATGTCCTTGGATTGGAAGAATTACTTTTGTTAAAATGACCATACTATCCAAGAGAATCTACTGATACAATGCAGTCCTTAGCAAAATACCAATGGTGTTTATCACAAACTAAAACAAGTAATTTCAGAATTGTATGGCAATAGCAAAGACTCCAAATAGGTGAAGTGATCTTGAGAAAGCACACAACTGGAGGAATCATGCTTCTTGATTTCAGATTATACTAGAAAGCTATAGACATCAAGACAGTATGGTTCTGTCACAAAAACAGAAACAGGTCAGTGGAACAGAATTCTGTTTCAATTCAGTCATGCAGTTGTGTCTGACTCTTTGCTTCCCCATAGACTGTGGCACGCCAGTCTTCTGTGTCCTTCATCTCCCAGAGCTTGCTCCAACCTTTGTCCATTGACTCAGTGATGCCATTCACCATTTTGTCCCCTGTCGCCCCCTTCTCCTCCTGCCCTCAGTCTTTCCCAACTTCAGGGTCTCTTCCAGTGAGTCAGCTCTTCCTATCAGGTGGCCAAAGCATTGGAGCTTCAGCTTCAGCATCAGTCCTTCCAATGAATATGCAGGGTTGATTTCCTTTAGGATTGACTGCTTTGATCTCTTTGCAGTCCGAGGGACTTTCAAGAATCTTTTTCAGAATCACCATTTGAAAGCATCAGTTCTTTGGTGCTCAGCCTTCTTTATGGTCCAACTTTCACATCCATACATGACTGTTGGGAAAACCATAAATTAGACTGTATGGACTTTTGTCGGCAAAATGACATCTCTGCTTTTGAATATGCTGTCTAGGTTTGTCATAGCTTTTCTTCCAAGGAGCAGGCATGTTTTAATTTTATGGCTGCAGTCACCATCTGCAGTGATTTTCGAGTCCAAGAAAATAAAGTCTGTCCCTGTTTCCATTGTTTGCGCATCTTTTTGCCGTAAAGTGATGGGAGTGAATGCCATGGTCTCCGTTTTTTTGTTCTCCTCTTTTACCTTCATCAAGAGGCTCTTTAGTTCCTCTTCCCTTTCTGCCATAAGGGTGGTGTCGTCTGCATAATAGGGAGCTCAGAAATAAACCTACACACTTACAGTCAATTAATCTACGACAAAGAGGTAAGAATATACAATGAAGAAGAAATAGACTCTTCAGTAAGTGATGCTGTAACACTAGACAGCTGTGTGTAAAACAATGAAATTGGAATGTTCTGTAACACTGTTTACAAAAATAAACTGAAAATGGATTAAAGCATAAATATAAGACAGGATACTATAAAACTCCTAGAGGAAAACATAGGACACTCTTTGACATAAGTCACAACAGTATTTATTAGGATCCATCTCCTAAGGCAAAGGAAACAAGAGCAAAAATAAACAAATTGGACCTAATTAAATTTAAAAGCTTTTGCCCAGCAAAGGAAACCATCAACAAAATGAAAACACAGTCTGCTGAAAAGGAGAAAATATTTACAAATGGTGTGATCAATAAGGGGTTAATATCTAACATATATAAACAGCTTATACAATTCAATATCAGAAAAGCAGAAGAATGAATAGACATTTTTCCATAGAGGAAATACAGATGACCAATAGGCACATAATGAGATACTCAGAATTGCTAGTCATTAGGGAAATGCAAATCAAAGCCACAATGCGATAGCACCTCATTCACACCTGTTAGAATTGCTGTAATCAAAGAGAACACGAGTAACAAATGTTGGCAAGGATTTGGAGAAAAAGGAATCCTTGTACACTGTTGGTGGAAAATCCTTACCCTGTTGGTGGAAAAGTAAATTGACGTAGCCATGGTGAAAAACAGTGTGAAGGTTTCTCAAAAAACTAAAAATGAAACTATCATATGACCTGGAGTCCTATATATTCAACTACTACCCAGGAGTTGAATATATACCCATATAGCTAACAAAAAATCAAAAACAAAAACACTAATCAAAAAGACATGGGGGAAGAAAAAAAGATACGTGTACCCAGTGTTCGTAACCATATTACTTAACAATTGCCAAGCTATGGAAGCAACCTAAGTGACTGTCAACAGATGAATGGATAAAGAAGATGTGAGAGATCGATGTAGATATATATATCAATATGATGGAATACTTTATACATGATGTATAATATATATACTATATGGTATATATGATACATAGATTGATGGGTAGATATAATGTATGTCTATAATGGAATATGACTCAGCCATTAAAAAAAATAAAATTTTTGCCATTGGAACGACATGGATGGACTTGGAGAGTGTTATGCTAAGTGAAATAAGTGAGACAGAGAATGACAAATACTGATCGTATCACTTATATGTAGGATCTAAAATGTACAACAAACTAGTGAATAAGAAAGAAGTAAACTCACCAATACTGAGCACAACTGCTGGTTACCCGTGGGGAGATGGGGGGGGGTAAACAAATAAAATTCCTAGAGGAAAACATAGGACACTCTTTGACATAAGTCACAACAGTATTTATTAGGATCCATCTCCTAAGGCAAAGGAAACAAGAGCAAAAATAAACAAATTGGACCTAATTAAATTTAAAAGCTTTTGCCCAGCAAAGGAAACCATCAACAAAATGAAAACACAGTCTGCTGAAAAGGAGAAAATATTTACAAATGGTGTGATCAATAAGGGGTTAATATCTAACATATATAAACAGCTTATACAATTCAATATCAGAAAAGCAGAAGAATGAATAGACATTTTTCCATAGAGGAAATACAGATGACCAATAGGCACATAATGAGATACTCAGAATTGCTAGTCATTAGGGAAATGCAAATCAAAGCCACAATGCGATAGCACCTCATTCACACCTGTTAGAATTGCTGTAATCAAAGAGAACACGAGTAACAAATGTTGGCAAGGATTTGGAGAAAAAGGAATCCTTGTACACTGTTGGTGGAAAATCCTTACCCTGTTGGTGGAAAAGTAAATTGACGTAGCCATGGTGAAAAACAGTGTGAAGGTTTCTCAAAAAACTAAAAATGAAACTATCATATGACCTGGAGTCCTATATATTCAACTACTACCCAGGAGTTGAATATATACCCATATAGCTAACAAAAAATCAAAAACAAAAACACTAATCAAAAAGACATGGGGGAAGAAAAAAAGATACGTGTACCCAGTGTTCGTAACCATATTACTTAACAATTGCCAAGCTATGGAAGCAACCTAAGTGACTGTCAACAGATGAATGGATAAAGAAGATGTGAGAGATCGATGTAGATATATATATCAATATGATGGAATACTTTATACATGATGTATAATATATATACTATATGGTATATATGATACATAGATTGATGGGTAGATATAATGTATGTCTATAATGGAATATGACTCAGCCATTAAAAAAAATAAAATTTTTGCCATTGGAACGACATGGATGGACTTGGAGAGTGTTATGCTAAGTGAAATAAGTGAGACAGAGAATGACAAATACTGATCGTATCACTTATATGTAGGATCTAAAATGTACAACAAACTAGTGAATAAGAAAGAAGTAAACTCACCAATACTGAGCACAACTGCTGGTTACCCGTGGGGAGATGGGCAGGGGACGGGCAGTACTTTAAAGGTTTTTATAGGATTTTTATATAGTAAGGGTTTTATAGGATTATCTGAAGTCATCTGTGTGAAACTTGAAAATTGAAAGCAGTAGAATTTAGAGTCATTTAATTTAAAAAATTTTAATATATTTAAAGAATCCTGTTTAGTCATGGTATGATGGAATCGATTAACTAGAACATTAGTGTTGCTTAGATTTGCCTCTGGTAATATGTTAAGCATTCTGTATAGTTTTCCTAAATTTACCAAACACATTTGCCCATATCCTTCAGTTTAAAGTTACAACTATGTGGAACCAATTTTAAATGCTGAATTCTGTATATATTTTTTTATGTTCCATAAATATAAATGTAATATAGGGCTTCCCTGGTGTCCAGTGGGTAAGGACACCGCCGTGCAGTGCAAGGGGCGCCAGTTCGATCCCTGGCCTGGGAAGATCCCATGTGCTACAGAGCGGCTGGACGGATGTGTCCAACTACCTAGCTGGAGCTCTGGAGCGCATGCGCCCAGAGCTGGTGCTGTGCAGCGAGAAGGGCCACTGCGGTGGGAGACCCACACAGGCCAAAGAACAAAGATAAATAAATGAAAGATTAATAGTAGGGGCCCCCCCCCCCAAAATCTAAATGTAATATAAATGTAAGCTGATTTTAGGACTATACATATATATATATTTTTTGTTTTAGGACTATATTTTAAGACACCTTTTTTCATTATTTTGTGTTGACTCTATAATATTTGAAGAAGGTTCTTGTTTGAGCAAATGGTTTTTACCAGTTTATTATTTATCAGTATTTAGGTAAAAATATGATGCCAATATTTTGAGAAGTTTTTTAGAATATTGTATTTATATTTATAAAGCATTTCCCCCCAATTTTTTTTTTTTTTTTTTTACTATATCATGGTGACTTGATCAACAAGAAAGTAATTGATGTATATAGTGTTTGGATAGCATTGACCGTTAATTGGTACCAGAAATAATGTCTTAAATCTAAGCAGGAAAATAATGACATAAAAATTTAATATGTAGTTATATATATGCTATTGAATATTCTTGTTATTTTTGGTACGTTATTGTAGTCTCTTTTTCTTGTTTAATTTTTTAATAAAACCATTTAAATGTATTGTTGGATGTCCAGTCTGGTTTTTCTTTTTTAATTTTTATTTTGCTTTTTACTTTTACAAAGTTTTGTTGTTTACAGATATGCATGATCCCAGATTAGTCATATGTATATCCCCCCCATCCCACCCCTCCAGGCCATTGCACAGCACCCCTGCAGGATCCTCTTTCTCACAGCGCAATGACAATGGCTATTTTTTTCACATATGATAGTATAGGTTTTCATGCTCTCTCCAGTCTGGTTTTGATTGAGGCTTTGTTCATATTGAAATGGCATGATTGTTTACATGATCATGTCTGTTTTCTTTGTAACTGTTACCCAGGACATATCTGATTTTTATCTATTGTCTCTGTGTCCCGTCCAGTTTAGGATTTATCCCAAGTTTTTCATTTTTAATGAAGTTTTTGTTGTTTGTTATTGTTGTTTAGTTGGTAAGTTGTGTCCAACTCTTTACAAACTTCACTGTCTCCCTGAGTTTGCTCAGACTCATGTGCATTGAGTCAGTTAATGCTACATAACCATCTCATCCTCTGCCACTCCCTTCTTCTCTTGCTCTCAATCTTTCCCAACATCAGGTTCTTTTCCGGTGTGTTGGCTCTTCGCATCATCAGGTGGCCAAAGTATTGGAGCTTCAGCATCAGGCCTTCCAATGAATGAATATTCAGGGTTGATTTCCTTTAGGAGTAACTAGTTTGATCTCCATGCTGTCCAGGGAGAGATGCATTAAAATAAGACATTATAGATTTGTAGGCCTCCATGTTGAACTTCCAACCTCTGCCATGGTTTTGTGTAGTGGCCTGTGATCCACAAGGGCATTGAACAGAGATTTCATTTTAAAATGTGAAGTACTTGGGGCTTCCCTGGTGGTCCAGCGGATAAAGAGTTCACTTTGCAATGCAAGGGGCTCCTGTTTAATCGCTGGCCTGGGAAGATCCCACATACCATGGAGCGGCTGGGCTAGTGTTTCTAATTACGAGCCACCACTCTGGAACGCATGCGCCCAGAGTCAGTGCTCTGCAAGGAGAGAGGCCATTGCAATGGGAGGCCCACAGAGGCCAAAGAATAAACATGGATGAAAATAAATAAATAAATAAATAAATAGATGAGTAAAAGAGGCCAACGTTTAAAAAAAAAAGTGAAACATTTTGAATGGGAAGACTTTTTCTTTTCCCAAGCTTTTTGAGGCATAGCATGACTAACCTGTCCCATTTAGAGCAGCACGACATGTGTACTGATGAAACAAGTAGTGCCCTGATTAGGCAGGTCCCTGCTCTCCTGTGGTAGTAACATAAGTGTTTTATCTGATGGTAACTTGATGTACCAGCACGTTATGTCTGTCCAAAGCATTAAGCTCCCAGCTGTCAGTGGATGGAGTCAGAGGAAAACATGGGAGGTTGTGGACAAATGTGTGCACGAGGTAGAGACAGAACAGTCTTGCTGCAGACCGTTAAAGAGAGTGGTCAGAGCACTCTTGCTACAGTAGTTTTGTCATTTATTGTGTCCTGTAAATCTATAACCTATTTATTTTATTATTTGGCATTCATTTTTATTTAGTTATAAATCCAACAGCAATAAATTCTGAAAACTTGAGGTGTATAATAAAGAACGAAGTTCAGAATTTCTGGATCATTATTTAACCTGCACAAATATGTTCATCAGCATCTACCATCCACTATGAAAATCCTCGTGATACCACTAACCACACAACAAGTTGAAAATAGGATGAGTGTACTATAACAGGATCAGCCTCTGGTTTAAAAACAGGGAGGTATCTTAGGAAGACTGTGTCTCAGGATGATAATTTTATGTATACAGGTGCCAAATATTTTTACATATCTTTTTGTGAGACATGATCTCATATAAATCAAGTAACACTTTTAAATTTTAATTGTTCATTTTTTATTCCAGGTTTTCTTATGCACATATGAGGAATGTAGCAATGATGGTTAGTGTATTGGCTCCATTAGCAGAAAAGGCACCTAAACGATGCTGGTTTTCAAATCGAAAATCAATTAATTCCAATAATAGTTAGACCGTTTTTCAATTTTATCTCTAATTCGAGCCACCACTCTGGAGCATGCGCCCAGAGTCAGTGCTCTGCAAGGAGAGCCATTGCAATGGGAGGCCCACAGAGGCCAAAGAATAAACATGGATGAAAATAAATAAATAAATAAATAAATAGATGAGTAAAAGAGGCCAACGTTTAAAAAAAAAAGTGAAACATTTTGAATGGGAAGACTTTTTCTTTTCCCAAGCTTTTTGAGGCATAGCATGACTAACCTGTCCCATTTAGAGCAGCACGACATGTGTACTGATGAAACAAGTAGTGCCCTGATTAGGCAGGTCCCTGCTCTCCTGTGGTAGTAACATAAGTGTTTTATCTGATGGTAACTTGATGTACCAGCACGTTATGTCTGTCCAAAGCATTAAGCTCCCAGCTGTCAGTGGATGGAGTCAGAGGAAAACATGGGAGGTTGTGGACAAATGTGTGCACGAGGTAGAGACAGAACAGTCTTGCTGCAGACCGTTAAAGAGAGTGGTCAGAGCACTCTTGCTACAGTAGTTTTGTCATTTATTGTGTCCTGTAAATCTATAACCTATTTATTTTATTATTTGGCATTCATTTTTATTTAGTTATAAATCCAACAGCAATAAATTCTGAAAACTTGAGGTGTATAATAAAGAACGAAGTTCAGAATTTCTGGATCATTATTTAACCTGCACAAATATGTTCATCAGCATCTACCATCCACTATGAAAATCCTCGTGATACCACTAACCACACAACAAGTTGAAAATAGGATGAGTGTACTATAACAGGATCAGCCTCTGGTTTAAAAACAGGGAGGTATCTTAGGAAGACTGTGTCTCAGGATGATAATTTTATGTATACAGGTGCCAAATATTTTTACATATCTTTTTGTGAGACATGATCTCATATAAATCAAGTAACACTTTTAAATTTTAATTGTTCATTTTTTATTCCAGGTTTTCTTATGCACATATGAGGAATGTAGCAATGATGGTTAGTGTATTGGCTCCATTAGCAGAAAAGGCACCTAAACGATGCTGGTTTTCAAATCGAAAATCAATTAATTCCAATAATAGTTAGACCGTCTTTATTCAAAGCTTTTGTACATTTCTTCTGTCAGTGTAAATGGAATCAGAGTAAAGCTTTTGGAAGTTTATTCTGTCAAAATCACTGTAAATGCTGTTGTAAATTTAAAAGCCCAACGTGGCTTTTGCTGAACGGATGTTGTCATGGCAAAAGCGACATTCTTATTAAATTAAGAAAACTATGGAAGAGAAATATTTTGGGAATTGCTTGTGGTGCATGCAAACTCACTCTGTTTATTCTACCAATTGAAATAAAACTGTAATGGTTCAATGTACTGATACGTGATATGTGTGCTTTAAATGAACTACAGGATTCTTGTGATGAAGCTAATATTGAAAAAGCATACTTTCGCATGACAGCACACACTCTCATACCCATTTCTCTTTGTTGCATGTAACCAGCAGGATTTTAGAAATGTAATTTTGTGAGGGAAAAAAAATGCTTTATAAATGAGCTTGTGTTCTATATTGGCTTTTTTGCTTAGATGGGTTGGAGGGAGGCAATTAAGTGAAATTTTTGTGTATTGGTTAGATTTTGATTCAGAATCATTTGGAAACCTTTAAAGTGTTTACCAGGTAGAATAGCAAAAACCTTCAGCTTTTGAAAACTTTAGCAAATAACAGTTCTTGGAAACAGATCTTGCAAACGGGATAACACTGAAATATATCCCTATAAAAACAAAGGAAAAATTGAGCAAATTAAGTGGTAAGAGCTAAAAATTTATTTTAGAAGTTCTGTCATTTGCAGTGTTTCAACTCTGATGAAGACTTTCTTGATGGAGCTCCTAAACTTGATTAAGTTTTTATTTCATATTAGAGTGAAATGAAATTGAGAAGGCAGTTGATTTTGCAGTATCTAAATTTGATGAAAGGGCTTCCCCTGGTGGTCCAGTGGGTAAGGACACCGCCTTGCAGTGCAGGGGGCGCCAGTTCCATCCCTGGCCTGGGAAGATCCCACGTGCCACAGAGCGGCTGCACCCCTGTGTCCAACTACCAAGCCAGAGCTCTGGAGCGCATGCGCCCAGAGCTGGCACTGTGCAACGACAGACGCCACCTCGATGGGAGGCCCACAGGAGCCAAAGAACAAAGACAGATGAAAATAGAGAAATGAAAGACCAACAGAAGTGGCCCGCCCACTCCCCTCCCTCCCCAACCCGACCCCCGCCCAAAATAAATAAATAAATCTTTAAAAAAAAAAAATAAATAAATTTGATGAAATATTTTCTAAACTGTAGAGAAATATTCAAAAGTTTTGTCTCATAAAGATGATTTATTGAATGGAGGGGGAACATTAAATATCTAGGCTTGAAATATTTACAGATTTTAACATGAAAGCATTGAGAATATTCTTTATTCAACAAATTCTTTTCTGTGCTTACCAGATCATTCAAACTGTAAGGAGGACATTTTCTCCATTAAAACTGTTAATTTTATTGGAAAGAATAAGTTGCAAATGTCATCTTTTCAGAATTTCATAAAGTTACATTTTGAAGATGATTGTAAGCAATCTTATCTTTTAATTCAAAAATGACAAAATCATATAAAATTACATTCTTCAGATAAATACCAGTGACTTGGTTTTAGAGACAGAGCTAAGAAATTGATTAAAGTATATGAATAAGTATGTGAGTAAATAATTATTCTGTTTATGTTTTCAATGCATCATTTGACCTGGACATGTGTTTATCTTTTCAAATTTTATTTTTGAAAATACATTTTGGTGAAATTGTTTCATGACCCACCAACATAATAAAATAACTTCTAAAGCCAATAAGTACATGTTATAGAAATTGCATAATTTTAATAACTTAAAATTTTCTATCTCACTTTGCATAGTGTCTGTTAATATATTGAAATAATTAACTTCCTAAAAATTAATTTCAGAGGCCAGAAATAAACCCACAGTGAATCACTGTGCTAGCTTAGAAAACTACTGCAATGAACAGACATTTTTTTCTGATTTGTTTTACTTGCATGTTCTCAATCCCAATATTGAAATAAACTTTAGAGTTATCCTACTTATGGATTCTCCCTCTACAGTTGAGGAAACCTAACAGTAGGATGTATTTCCCAGGTTATCTCAGCAAGTTGATTACACAGTCCAGTGTACTATGGATTGACCCGGATTACTCATTTGGTGACTATATTGCTAATTGTCCTTAAAAAATCAATCAGAAATTTTCTTATCTGTCGTTGAACCAACATGGTCTAGTAATTAGTGAATAGCAGTTGTTGTTAGCCAAATTTAGAATAGCTCTATTAACATTTTTCATTTGTATTTTTTGTAGTTCTGCTTTAGTAAAACTAGGTTAATGGTTTTTAAATAGATTGTTACTGAAAGAAGGTTGCTTTCTATCCAAATCAATTATCTTAACGAATTAATACTGTAAAAGAGCTTACCACACTATTCCTGTACCTTGACTTATTGTTATAGAACTATCTTTAATGCTAACTTGATGGATTTTATTTTTTTAATCCATTTCTAGTATCTGTGAAATGTAGATGTTTATTTTTTCCATGTATTATGAATCCTGTTTATAGTTAGAATTGTATATGTATAATCTTCTAAATTAAAATTATACTTTCTCAATAAAGTAATGAGTTGAAAATACATACCTATTTTGTTAACATTTCAATTTTGGGTTAATTATTATTAAAATTATCTCAATATATGTTAATATAGTACAGTCAAAAATTGACTTAGGAAGTCTTATTAGAGTGTAAAAGCTACTATAATAAGTTGTTCCCTAGCATAAATAAATAAGTGACCAATATTACTAGAGGCTATAAGCAACATGGGGAAAAAAATGGAAGGAGTCTTTTATCCTAGTTTTTAGAGGGCATCAGCAGCTTGCTTTTATGAAAAAGTAGCAGCTAAATGCACTGCAAATAATTTGCAGTAATCCAGTTCAGCTTGCTTTAATGGGTTTATAATTCAGATAGTTCCAAGTTTTAAAAAACTCGGGAATTAATTTCAGAGGCCAGAAATAAACCCACAGTGAATCACTGTGCTAGCTTAGAAAACTACTGCAATGAACAGACATTTTTTTCTGATTTGTTTTACTTGCATGTTCTCAATCCCAATATTGAAATAAACTTTAGAGTTATCCTACTTATGGATTCTCCCTCTACAGTTGAGGAAACCTAACAGTAGGATGTATTTCCCAGGTTATCTCAGCAAGTTGATTACACAGTCCAGTGTACTATGGATTGACCCGGATTACTCATTTGGTGACTATATTGCTAATTGTCCTTAAAAAATCAATCAGAAATTTTCTTATCTGTCGTTGAACCAACATGGTCTAGTAATTAGTGAATAGCAGTTGTTGTTAGCCAAATTTAGAATAGCTCTATTAACATTTTTCATTTGTATTTTTTGTAGTTCTGCTTTAGTAAAACTAGGTTAATGGTTTTTAAATAGATTGTTACTGAAAGAAGGTTGCTTTCTATCCAAATCAATTATCTTAACGAATTAATACTGTAAAAGAGCTTACCACACTATTCCTGTACCTTGACTTATTGTTATAGAACTATCTTTAATGCTAACTTGATGGATTTTATTTTTTTAATCCATTTCTAGTATCTGTGAAATGTAGATGTTTATTTTTTCCATGTATTATGAATCCTGTTTATAGTTAGAATTGTATATGTATAATCTTCTAAATTAAAATTATACTTTCTCAATAAAGTAATGAGTTGAAAATACATACCTATTTTGTTAACATTTCAATTTTGGGTTAATTATTATTAAAATTATCTCAATATATGTTAATATAGTACAGTCAAAAATTGACTTAGGAAGTCTTATTAGAGTGTAAAAGCTACTATAATAAGTTGTTCCCTAGCATAAATAAATAAGTGACCAATATTACTAGAGGCTATAAGCAACATGGGGAAAAAAATGGAAGGAGTCTTTTATCCTAGTTTTTAGAGGGCATCAGCAGCTTGCTTTTATGAAAAAGTAGCAGCTAAATGCACTGCAAATAATTTGCAGTAATCCAGTTCAGTGATTCATGTGTCTGCTTTAATGGGTCATAATTCAGAGTAAAGTAACTGAGTGCAGTCAGAGTGCAGACACTGCTTATGCCAGGGACAGTATCTCTTCATAAAACACACCTCAGGAGAAGCAGTTTGCCAGCCCCTAATACTCTCTGATGTTTTGATGTCCTGCATATTTTTCCGATTAAGTTTTGAGTGCCATGTTTTTAGTTGTATTTCCACATTCATTATACTCACGTAGACCCTTCAGCGGGTTTGCCATATATGATTATTTTTTTAATGATGCCTTTCTTTCCACTTCAGCAGTTTAATAATCTAGCACATGGCTGCTTCTCAGTACTCAGCATTCACCTCCCCAATACTGAAGAGGACATGTGCTTTGGCTTCAGAATTCCATTTGCAGCGTTAGAAATGCATATTCCCTATGGAACAACATTTGTTTGACATAACCATTCATTTTTATTACCTCTTTAAATATGTTTATCCAGAGTTATCAATAATCATAAATAACTGTATTCTCATCTTGTTCTGTTTTTTTCCAACAGACAAAATTGCTTACCCAGTACATATTAAATCTCGGCAAGTATGATCAAAACTACGACATCAGAGATCGTACAAGATTTATTAGGCAGCTTATTGTTCCGAATGAGAAGAGTGGAGCTTTAAGCAAATATGCCAAAAAAATATTCCTGGCACAGAAACCCGCACCCCTGCTTGAGTCTCCTTTTAAAGGTATTATTATCAGAATATACCTGCAAAATATATGCTATCTAAAAAGTTATGGCATTATTTCCCATTTCGAACATGTTTAAAA
Source organism: Tragulus kanchil (assembly GCA_022376925.1). NCBI lineage: Eukaryota > Metazoa > Chordata > Mammalia > Artiodactyla > Tragulidae > Tragulus > Tragulus kanchil. The sequence goes on along the minus strand of JAIOJX010000004.1, from coordinate 99,785,845 downwards.
TTTATCTCTTAGAAAATAGGTAATTAATATGTATAAACATGTAAATAAGAAAAGCATGCTTTTTACTCATTCATCTGTTTTCCAACACAAGCTCTGTATTATTTCGAGTTTATGTTTTTATAGTCCTTATAGTTCTTTTATAGTCCTTATACCTAAATAATTTCAGTCTTCTGACTTTATTCTTACCCAGCGATTTGGCTGAACAATAGAGAAAAGCTGTGTTGTTTTTTTAGACATTGAGTTCATTTCTGGTTTAAATAGATAGCTTTGTTTAATAAGGAGTATATAATTCACCTTAATAGTGAGTTGTTATCAAATAAATATTCTGTGTACACTAGCATAAGCTTTCCCAGAAGGAATTGTTTCATAAAAATACCCCTTTATTTTTAAGCTTGCTTTTCAAAGATGGAAATTGTCTTATTTTTCCTATCTTTTTAAAAGTAGTAATTTATCACTTTCACAAGTGGCCATTATAGTGGGAATCAAATGATTATACACTCTGGTTTTCATATTGTGTCTTATTTAATTGTTGTAAAGTGATGAAAAACAGTTGAGTTTTGTAGAAAAACTATTAAAATTCTGAGTGTGTTTGTGGCAAGACATGTATATGGATTGTTTAACTGTGCTGTCATTCTTAATATTCACAGTAAAGTAATTTTTAGAGAAGCTACATATCAGAGCAACACCTCTAAACACACTGACTGACTTTTTTGCATTTTATTACCTCTTTAAATATGTTTATCCAGAGTTATCAATAATCATAAATAACTGTATTCTCATCTTGTTCTGTTTTTTTCCAACAGACAAAATTGCTTACCCAGTACATATTAAATCTCGGCAAGTATGATCAAAACTACGACATCAGAGATCGTACAAGATTTATTAGGCAGCTTATTGTTCCGAATGAGAAGAGTGGAGCTTTAAGCAAATATGCCAAAAAAATATTCCTGGCACAGAAACCCGCACCCCTGCTTGAGTCTCCTTTTAAAGGTATTATTATCAGAATATACCTGCAAAATATATGCTATCTAAAAAGTTATGGCATTATTTCCCATTTCGAACATGTTTAAAATTTATCTCTTAGAAAATAGGTAATTAATATGTATAAACATGTAAATAAGAAAAGCATGCTTTTTACTCATTCATCTGTTTTCCAACACAAGCTCTGTATTATTTCGAGTTTATGTTTTTATAGTCCTTATAGTTCTTTTATAGTCCTTATACCTAAATAATTTCAGTCTTCTGACTTTATTCTTACCCAGCGATTTGGCTGAACAATAGAGAAAAGCTGTGTTGTTTTTGTAGACATTGAGTTCATTTCTGGTTTAAATAGATAGCTTTGTTTAATAAGGAGTATATAATTCACCTTAATAGTGAGTTGTTATCAAATAAATATTCTGTGTACACTAGCATAAGCTTTCCCAGAAGGAATTGTTTCATAAAAATACCCCTTTATTTTTAAGCTTGCTTTTCAAAGATGGAAATTGTCTTATTTTTCCTATCTTTTTAAAAGTAGTAATTTATCACTTTCACAAGTGGCCATTATAGTGGGAATCAAATGATTATACACTCTGGTTTTCATATTGTGTCTTATTTAATTGTTGTAAAGTGATGAAAAACAGTTGAGTTTTGTAGAAAAACTATTAAAATTCTGAGTGTGTTTGTGGCAAGACATGTATATGGATTGTTTAACTGTGCTGTCATTCTTAATATTCACAGTAAAGTAATTTTTAGAGAAGCTACATATCAGAGCAACACCTCTAAACACACTGACTGATTAGCTTTTTTATTGACCATTATAGAGGAGATTATTGTAATCTATGGACTGAAATCAGTTTTTTGACCTATGAAGAGCTTCCTAGTTTATATTTATTCTTTGACATTTGAGGTAATGTGCCAATTACCTTGAGCTCTGATTAGGATTGTTCTCTTCTATATACAGCTCATATTGTTTATTTTATATTTTCCTCTATTTTAATAGATAGGGATCATTTCCAGCTTGGCACTTTATCTCACACTCTCAACACTAAAGCTTCTGGGTACCTGGAATTATCTAATTGGCCAGAGGTGGCGCCTGACCCATCAGTTCGAAATGTAGAAGTAATAGAGTTGGTAAGTTGACCTCTGAAATTAATTTTGTCGAGAAGTGGGAGATTCTAGGATAACTACTGTTTAATATAAAAGCTTTTGGGCGGGTTGAAAATTGAGAATTGTTCTGGTATTTCTAAATGTAACATTTTAGATGAATCTCGCTGCAGTGGGAACTAAATATTGTCGTATGCCTATGTCATTGTACATGTGCCATTCCTTTTCTTCAAGGAAACAGAGAATTGAATTCTCTGCATCAGTGCCACCCACATTTGTGGTACTGCATTTGTAACTGGGCAGATTCAATTTCTAAAGTATTTAGTTTCATTGAGTTGAGCTTTTCCTCCTTAGTTTACAGATTCATAAGCTTCCTGTCAATATTTTCCAAATCATTTTTGCTGTCTTTTCCAGAAAAACCGTACAAAATGTTCGTTTGGCTTTTCTGAGGAACCTTTTTTTACATGAAACCAAATATAAATAGGAAGTATTATGCACCAAAAATATCTTTAAATGAGGTCACAATTAAAAGGAATAATATATTGCTTTTACATTAAAAAAAAAGATCTCTATATAAATATTCTTTTCCTACGTCTTTAAAACATACTGGACACTAAAATAAAAGAATTTAATGCTTTTTCCTAAGATTACCTCTTTCTTTCCTATATAAACAGGAAAAATAACAAGAAAAATAACAGTGACAGTTCTCTGATTGTCCTTAGAGATTATGTGAAATATGTCTGCTTTTTTAAAAGTAGAATTAATAAAAAGAACAATTAGGTATTACATTCTGGATGCCTTTCTGGTGTAGCACATACATTGAACTAGGATTCAGATAACTAGTCTTTATCACTAATTCCTATGAGAAAGTCAGTTAATCTTGCCTACTAACTTTTCCATATACAATGGGGGAAAAAAAATGTCTATTACTTTAAATAGAAGAATTTCTGTACCCATAGTTTGCAGCTTGCAGGGTCTTAGTTCCTTGAACAGGGATCAAACCTGGCCCACAACAGTGAAAGTGCCAACTCCTAACCACTGGACCACCAGGAAATTCCCTGGACATAGCCATTTAATTTGATTCCTTTGAGAAGTATGTTTCTCTTAACTACTCAGATTTATCTGACTTTGGAGTGTGGCCAGAGCAATAATAACCAACAACTAAGCCTGGCAGTGTTCTTTGATAATGTTTTATAAACATTATCTTTTTAAACCTTATAATGATTATAAGTGATAGTTATTATTATTCCCGTTTTACAGATGATGAAGCCAAGGTTTAGAGAACCCTGTATTTCCCCTTTTAATTCCCCAAGTTCCCATACCTAGTGAATGATGGAACTGGGATTCCACCCTATACCTGAGCCCACTGTTCATGTTCTTATTGCATTTTGTTATGTTACGTGATGAGAGGGAGCTTGAGCTTCTTGCACATCTGTCCTATCCTTAGTATTTATTAGCACCACTGTTTTCATGTTGTGACAAATTATTTCTCTTTGAGATGATTTGTTTTTTAAAAATAAAACTGACAAGTTGCATGTTCCTCCTTGCAACTAAGTTTGGTGATTTCTCCTCAAATCTACATACTACTATTAAGTATTCTTTCAAAAAAATTGGCTTATTTGTGAAACTTTTGGTTAGATGCTAGAATATAAAGAGAATGTTCTTGATTATAATTCTTTCACAGAAATACCCTCTCCTAATTTATGACTGTTTGTTTTTATGGTTCTGTCCTTTTTCATTATTAAGTACATAATGATTTAGCCCAAGTAGAATTATCTTTATATCCTACCCCTACTTATGCCATCTCCCTCCTCCTTGCTGCCCCAACCCACCAAAAAAAAAAAGTTAAATATCATCTCAGAAACTGATAGCAATGCCATACAATTTAATGTGGTCTCAGCAGTATCCTTATTAGCTGATAGACTGGTTGGTTGGCTGGCTTCTTTCATTTTCTTGTGCTCTTCTAAACAGTAGCTACCTATAGGGACAGTACTTCAATAACCTGTTTTCTTATGTTCGTTTGTCTTTGAACAGAGACAAATTGATTTCTTTTTCATTTTGCTGACTACATAGTGGAAACTAGTAATTGGTAACTTATTATGGAGAATAATTGTAACTGATGAAACTTGGTTGGAAAAAACCTGTTACTTTCCATTGATGCCATGCAGAAGACAGTTTCAGTCTCTTTGTCTCTGGACATATCAAATTATACTATAGAGACTTAATTAAATATAAAAATAGCATACATAGCTTTATTATCAAATGTAGCTACAGTAATGCAGAAAGTAGTGTTCACATAGTCTTTCTTGCTTTTCATTCTACCTCATCCTTCTCTAAAGTTACATCAGTGTATTTCATGCACATAATACATGTGTTACCCTAGGCTTGCTGTAAAGTCATCTTACAGTTGTGTTTTCACAGTAAGTCTAGTTGTCCCTGTATTTCCCCTTTTAATTCCCCAAGTTCCCATACCTAGTGAATGATGGAACTGGGATTCCACCCTATACCTGAGCCCACTGTTCATGTTCTTATTGCATTTTGTTATGTTACGTGATGAGAGGGAGCTTGAGCTTCTTGCACATCTGTCCTATCCTTAGTATTTATTAGCACCACTGTTTTCATGTTGTGACAAATTATTTCTCTTTGAGATGATTTGTTTTTTAAAAATAAAACTGACAAGTTGCATGTTCCTCCTTGCAACTAAGTTTGGTGATTTCTCCTCAAATCTACATACTACTATTAAGTATTCTTTCAAAAAATTGGCTTATTTGTGAAACTTTTGGTTAGATGCTAGAATATAAAGAGAATGTTCTTGATTATAATTCTTTCACAGAAATACCCTCTCCTAATTTATGACTGTTTGTTTTTATGGTTCTGTCCTTTTTCATTATTAAGTACATAATGATTTAGCCCAAGTAGAATTATCTTTATATCCTACCCCTACTTATGCCATCTCCCTCCTCCTTGCTGCCCCAACCCACCAAAAAAAAAAAGTTAAATATCATCTCAGAAACTGATAGCAATGCCATACAATTTAATGTGGTCTCAGCAGTATCCTTATTAGCTGATAGACTGGTTGGTTGGCTGGCTTCTTTCATTTTCTTGTGCTCTTCTAAACAGTAGCTACCTATAGGGACAGTACTTCAATAACCTGTTTTCTTATGTTCGTTTGTCTTTGAACAGAGACAAATTGATTTCTTTTTCATTTTGCTGACTACATAGTGGAAACTAGTAATTGGTAACTTATTATGGAGAATAATTGTAACTGATGAAACTTGGTTGGAAAAAACCTGTTACTTTCCATTGATGCCATGCAGAAGACAGTTTCAGTCTCTTTGTCTCTGGACATATCAAATTATACTATAGAGACTTAATTAAATATAAAAATAGCATACATAGCTTTATTATCAAATGTAGCTACAGTAATGCAGAAAGTAGTGTTCACATAGTCTTTCTTGCTTTTCATTCTACCTCATCCTTCTCTAAAGTTACATCAGTGTATTTCATGCACATAATACATGTGTTACCCTAGGCTTGCTGTAAAGTCATCTTACAGGGTCATATCTTGTTACTGTGAAGTATAATTTAATAAGAATCACAGCCTAAGTCTAGGTAATCTAATATTTTAATCAAAACAACACAGAACATAGTCAGGTTGACACTAGAAGTCAGTTTGCATTATGCATTTCCATTTCTAGGATAATGGGTATGATATATATTATGACACCAGTAAATTTTCAAGATTCTTTACAATTTTCTTTTTTAACTTGGTTCTGGAAAATCCTTTTCTCCCGGTTTTCCAAGTTAAGAGTATTTTGCTTTATAGTATCTTATCCTATATAGGAACTTTCAAATTAGTGCTGTAGTATTTTTTTCCTCTTCTCTTTTTCCTGTTATTCCCTTTGCTAAAAATAATACAGTTATAATCATAAAAGACCGTAACAAAAATTAAAATATTTTTATTGTTAGTTTTTACCCTGTGAAACCTAGAACTCCATGAATAGAGAGAGAATCCATGGACATGTCAAAATAATATTCTCCTTTGAGCATAGGAGCCTGATTTTCCTTATATGTTAACTTAGTCTTACCCTGAAAGCCATAGTATAATGAAAATTTTTTTCCCATAAATTGACACAGTACACACTGTTCCTAGCGTACAGACAATTGTATTTCTTTGGATTTAAGAAAACTATGAGCTTTACTGTTTAGTAAATATAGGAGAGCTTTGTTTATAGAATACTATCTATATTCTTAGCTGGAGGAAAGAGCATTTTAAATATATATAAAAACCAGTACTGACAGTGGACATATGGACATTGTGGGGAAGGAACAGTGGGTGAGAGGCGTAAAGGAAGTAGCATGAAGGCCTGTACTATCCTAAGTGAAGAAAATAGCTATAGTCATTGCTCTGTGAGAAAAGGGGATCCTTCAGGGGTGCTGTGTGATGGTTGGGAGGGGAGGGAAGGGGGGGGATATACATATGACTAATCTGAGAACATACATATCTGTAAACAACAAAACTCTGTAAAAGTTAAAAGTAAAATAAAGGTTTAAAAAAAAAAAAGAAATAACTCAAAATGGACTTCTCAAAACAGGAAATTATGAGAAGTAAAAGAAATAGTATTAATCAATAAAAAAAAAAAAAAAAACCAGTACTGCTGATCTTATGTTGGTATCTTAAGTATGTTTGAGTAATTTTTGCTAATTTTTCTAGTATTGTCCAGATAGTAATTTTCAAGGTTACTGAAGCTTATCTCTTTTTCTTTTTTTTTTTTTAGTTTTGGCCTCTTTTTTTTTAATTGATTTTTTGTACATTTATTTTCCTCCATCTTTATTCTTTGGCATGTGTGGGCCTCCCATCACAGTGGCCCCTCTCATTGCAGAGCACCTGCTTTGGGTGCATGCACTCCAGAGTGCTGGCTCCTAATTAGACACACCAGTCCAGCTACTCCGCGGCACATGGGATCTTCCCAAGCCAGGGATCGAAATGGTGTGAGGACTCTATCCATTGGACCACCAGGGAAACCCCTGAAGCTTATCTTTTTTTTTTTTTTTTTTCGGAGGGTTGCGGATTGGGAAGGGAGGTGGGTGGGCAGGCCACTGGTCTTTGATTTATCTTCACCCGTCTTTGTTCTTAGGCCTGTGTGGGCCTCCCATCTCAGTGACCTCGCTCGTCACAGAGCACTGGCTCCGGGCGCATGTGCTCCAGAGCTTCAGCTCGGTAATTGGACACATCGGTCCAGCCGCTCCGTGACACGCGGGATCTTCCCAGGCCAGGGATCGAACCGGCGCCCCTTGCACTGCAAGGCGGTGTCCTTACCCACTGGACCACCAGGGAAGCCCTGAATCTTATCTTTTTAAGCGATATATCTTAAGCTCATAAACTCTACATCACAGAGCTACCTACCTTTATGCTATACTCGTATGGCAATCCTAAAACAAAAATGTGTCAGACCTGTACCAGATCACTTAAATCAGAAGCTTAGGAAGTGAGTCCCAGGCATTAGCATTTTTAGCATTAGTATTTTTATTGTTGATATTAGTATTTAAAAAATATTCTCCAATGATTCTGACATGCATCCAGTGCTGAGAACCATTCTTGAATAAGAACCTCTGTCTTGCTATAAATTTCTTTACTGCAAAATATTGCTCTAGCAGATTGGCACACAGTGACAACTCAGAAGTGTGATAGATAAATGAGTCTTAACCATTCTTGACCTTTTAAAAAATACACGTTGCCTTGCCCTTTAAAAGAGAGTGTATGAAACATGATTTAACGTTTTCTTAATGAATCGAAGTCACACTTATGAAAATAATTTATTTTAATACATTGTATTAAGATTTTAAGAGTATGTCACCCAACTAATAATTATTGTTCAAACATTACTGAAGCTTATCTCTTTTCTTTTTTTGTTTGTTTTGGCCTCTTTTTTTTTAATTGATTTTTTGTACATTTATTTTCCTCCATCTTTATTCTTTGGCATGTGTGGGCCTCCCATCACAGTGGCCCCTCTCATTGCAGAGCACCTGCTTTGGGTGCATGCACTCCAGAGTGCTGGCTCCTAATTAGACACACCAGTCCAGCTACTCCGCGGCACATGGGATCTTCCCAAGCCAGGGATCGAAATGGTGTGAGGACTCTATCCATTGGACCACCAGGGAAACCCCTGAAGCTTATCTTTTTTTTTTTTTTTTTTCGGAGGGTTGCGGATTGGGAAGGGAGGTGGGTGGGCAGGCCACTGGTCTTTGATTTATCTTCACCCGTCTTTGTTCTTAGGCCTGTGTGGGCCTCCCATCTCAGTGACCTCGCTCGTCACAGAGCACTGGCTCCGGGCGCATGTGCTCCAGAGCTTCAGCTCGGTAATTGGACACATCGGTCCAGCCGCTCCGTGACACGCGGGATCTTCCCAGGCCAGGGATCGAACCGGCGCCCCTTGCACTGCAAGGCGGTGTCCTTACCACTGGACCACCAGGGAAGCCCTGAATCTTATCTTTTTAAGCGATATATCTTAAGCTCATAAACTCTACATCACAGAGCTACCTACCTTTATGCTATACTCGTATGGCAATCCTAAAACAAAAATGTGTCAGACCTGTACCAGATCACTTAAATCAGAAGCTTAGGAAGTGAGTCCCAGGCATTAGCATTTTTAGCATTAGTATTTTTATTGTTGATATTAGTATTTAAAAAATATTCTCCAATGATTCTGACATGCATCCAGTGCTGAGAACCATTCTTGAATAAGAACCTCTGTCTTGCTATAAATTTCTTTACTGCAAAATATTGCTCTAGCAGATTGGCACACAGTGACAACTCAGAAGTGTGATAGATAAATGAGTCTTAACCATTCTTGACCTTTTAAAAAATACACGTTGCCTTGCCCTTTAAAAGAGAGTGTATGAAACATGATTTAACGTTTTCTTAATGAATCGAAGTCACACTTATGAAAATAATTTATTTTAATACATTGTATTAAGATTTTTAAGAGTATGTCACCCAACTAATAATTATTGTGTCAAACACACTTAAGGTACATCAGTATACAAAATATTCAAACGTCTCTGCTCTCCAGTTGCTGATGTCCTTGCAGGGATAGACTGATTATTAAAATAAATATGTAAATTGTAATCAGTCATATATTAGAAAATAGTAAGTGCTGTGACTAAAAAAATTTTAAAAATTAGAGCAAAGGAAGATCAACCTCCATGGGAGGTTGAAATCTTAAGTAAAGTGGACCTGCCTGAGGTGGCATTTGTACAGAGACTTGAAAGAAGTGAGGAAATGAGCCGTGCGGAAGGTGTTAGAAGTAGGATCAGCTCTGGGGAAAGGCCTTGAGAAAGGAGCATGTCTGGCATGTTTGAAGAACTGTGATGAGTGGCTGGAGGAGGAGTGGGCAAGAGGGATTGCAGGCGTCTGGTAGGGCTGAGCAGGCTGTTTCAGGACTTCGTTTGCTCTAAGGACTGAGAGGCGTTTGCAGGCCTTTTCAAAGAAAGAGAGGCTTTACTGGAATTAAACCATTCTCGCTGCTGTGTTGTGCCAACTTGGAGTAGGGGTGGAGATGGAACTAGACACAAGATACCCAGTTGGAGACTGTTGTGGTAACCCTGGAGAGAGAGATGGCTCTGGGAAAGGTGGTAAAGGACCAAGATAGCTATAGGCTTTCTTTTTTTTTTTTTTTTTTTAAAGATTTATTTATTTATTTACTTATTTATTTAGGTGGGGGTGGGGTGGGGGGGAGGGGAGCAGGCAGGCCACTTCTATTGGTCTTTCATTTGTCCATTTTCATCTGTCTTTGTTCTTTGGCTCTTGTGGGCCTCCCATCGTGGTGGCCTCTGTTGTCACAGAGCACCGGCTCTGGGCGTATGCGCTCCAGAGCGCCGGGTCGGTAATTGGACACATCAGTCCAGCCGCTCCGTGGCATGTGGGATCTTCCCAGGCTAGGGATCGAACCGGTGCCCCTTGCACTGCAAGGCGGTGTCCTTACCCACTGGACCACCAGGGAAGCCCAGCTATAGGCTTTCTTGATGGATTAGATGCCTAGGATCTGAGAAAGACAGAAGTCAAGAGTTACCCAGGCTTCAGGCTGTTGAGATGGTACAGGCTATTTGTTATCTGCACCAAATGTTGTCTTTTTCTTTTTTATTTATTTATGTATTTATTTGTTTATTTTTTGGAGAGTGGGGTGGGTTGGGGAGGGAGGGGGTAGGGCGTGGGCCACTTCTATTGCTGTTTCATTTATTCAGTTTCATCCATCTTTGTTCTTTGGCCCATGTGGGCCTCCCATCACAGTGGCCTCTGTTGTTGCAGAGCACTGGCTCTGGGCGCATGCGCTCCAGAGCTCTGGCTGGGTAATTGGACACATCCGTCCAGCGGCTCCGCAGCACGTGGGATCTTCCCAGGCCAGGGAACAAACTGGCGCCCCTTGCAGTGCAAGGCAGTGTCCTTACCCACTGGACCACCAGGGAAGCCCTGTCTTTTTCTTTTACCTCAGTATCAAGCTGTGAAATTGAATTTCTTACTGCTCTGACTGCATCTGCCTCTAACTGCCCCTGTCTCTTCTATTCTGCCTTACTTTAGGTTAAATCTTCTGTTGACCAACAAATACAGAAGTATTTAAAATCATATGTTATATATAAGGTTGTGGATCCTAAGATAAGAGATTCTGAGTGAGAGTTTACCTTTGTCTGTTTCGGTGTAGTGGGGAATCAGTCTCACTGCCAGGATTTATCAGTGTTGTCTTCTCTGTTGAGGACTTAAACTTCCTCTGGTTTCACGGAGTATTCTGAATGATTAAGTCTGCCTGAAGGCTGAATCCCTTAATGCGAATTCACTGCTAGTTACATTTTACTTTTTTTAAAAATCAGGCAAAAGAATGGACCCCAACAGGAAAAGCGAAGAAGGAGAATGCTGATAAGAAATTCTATTCAGAATCTGAGGAGGAAGAGAACTCTTCTGAGAGCAGCAGTGACAGCGGTGGGATTTTAATTTGTTGAAAAACTTTGCTCTCTGTAGCTCATATGCTCTGCTTCCTATAGAACAATAAGTCCTGGAACATGCTATTCAACCAGCAGATTTAAGTGAAGTGTAGACAGTGGAAATAACTGCTTTCATTTGCATAGCACTGTTTTCAAAGTAATTTCTGATCCCTTTTTGACATTGCCTCTTGAACCCATAACTTAAAAAATGGTAGAACTGAAACAAGAACTCATGCTTTTCTGAATTCTAACCAACACTTCCTGGAATATTCATCAACATGTTGAAAAACATAAATTTACATTTGGTAAGCCTTGTATTCAGTATCAGACAAATTAATCTGTGACTCATTATCTTCTGAAGTAATAAGCTGAAAAATGGGAAAAATTACCCTCAATCCAAAGAGTTAATGCTAAAAAATATGAAATTTCAAGAATGATACACACCATTGAGAAAGATATGTTGTTTAGTTAAGAGTGTCTTCTACAGATATTTGTCTCCATCCCATTTATTCACAAGCTCATGTCTGTTTAGAGTCATTTTCAGTACATATTTGAAATACTCCTTTAACATTATGGCTTTTCATGGCATTATATGAACACATATATATAGGGATTTGTGTGGCAGGATTTCTATTCTAGATACCAGAGGAAAGAGACAACTTTTCTCATTACAAGATGCCAGTTTTTTTCCCCAGTGAACATGTCTTCTTAAAGATAAACAGATTTCCTTCCAGAATTTTCCTAACTTGAAAATTTAAGTAAATGATGCCTGAAGTGAACTGGATTCAGGTCCATGTTGATTTTCCATAATAACATGAAAAGTAATCATTTTAAAATTATTTATAGCATAAGTCAGTTATCTAAGTTAGTATGTATGTGTGCTTAATGTTACTATCACAACAAATTGAAACACCCTTATTACACAAATAAATTTTGGTTTCACGATATTTGAATGATTAAGTCCTGAGGCAATCCCTTAATGCAATTCACTGCTAGTTACATTTTACTTTTTTAAAAATCAGGCAAAAGAATGGACCCCAACAGGAAAAGCGAAGAAGGAGAATGCTGATAAGAAATTCTATTCAGAATCTGAGGAGGAAGAGAACTCTTCTGAGAGCAGCAGTGACAGCGGTGGGATTTTAATTTGTTGAAAAACTTTGCTCTCTGTAGCTCATATGCTCTGCTTCCTATAGAACAATAAGTCCTGGAACATGCTATTCAACCAGCAGATTTAAGTGAAGTGTAGACAGTGGAAATAACTGCTTTCATTTGCATAGCACTGTTTTCAAAGTAATTTCTGATCCCTTTTTGACATTGCCTCTTGAACCCATAACTTAAAAAATGGTAGAACTGAAACAAGAACTCATGCTTTTCTGAATTCTAACCAACACTTCCTGGAATATTCATCAACATGTTGAAAAACATAAATTTACATTTGGTAAGCCTTGTATTCAGTATCAGACAAATTAATCTGTGACTCATTATCTTCTGAAGTAATAAGCTGAAAAATGGGAAAAATTACCCTCAATCCAAAGAGTTAATGCTAAAAAATATGAAATTTCAAGAATGATACACACCATTGAGAAAGATATGTTGTTTAGTTAAGAGTGTCTTCTACAGATATTTGTCTCCATCCCATTTATTCACAAGCTCATGTCTGTTTAGAGTCATTTTCAGTACATATTTGAAATACTCCTTTAACATTATGGCTTTTCATGGCATTATATGAACACATATATATAGGGATTTGTGTGGCAGGATTTCTATTCTAGATACCAGAGGAAAGAGACAACTTTTCTCATTACAAGATGCCAGTTTTTTTCCCCAGTGAACATGTCTTCTTAAAGATAAACAGATTTCCTTCCAGAATTTTCCTAACTTGAAAATTTAAGTAAATGATGCCTGAAGTGAACTGGATTCAGGTCCATGTTGATTTTCCATAATAACATGAAAAGTAATCATTTTAAAATTATTTATAGCATAAGTCAGTTATCTAAGTTAGTATGTATGTGTGCTTAATGTTACTATCACAACAAATTCGAAACACCCTTATTAACAGTTTTGTTTTCTAAAGTTGGGATAAAATAAATTTTGCACTTTATAAAACTCACGATGGGACTTCCCTGGTGGCACAGTGGCTAAGAATCTGCCTACCAGTGCAGGGGACACGGGTTCAGTCCCTCGTCTGAAAAGATTCCATATTCCTCAGAGCAAGTAGAAGCCTGTGTACTGCAACTACTGAGCCCATGTGCTGCAGCTGCTGAAGCTGGTGTACCTAGAGCCTCTGTTCCCCACCGAGAAGCCCATGCTCCGCGATGAGGAGTAGCCCCTGCTCGCCACAACTACAGAAAACAGAGCAACAAAGACCCAGTGTGGCCACAGATAAATACATAAAATGATAAAAAATTTTAAAAATTCATGACGATGAGTACCTTCCCATGTGGTAGGTACTGTTGTGTCCTAATTACCGATACACGTTTCATATCATTTAATCTTCACAACAGCTCTGTGATGGAGCCTGGTTGAAAAGGCAGCTGAGACCCAGAGAGGTTGAATAACTGCTCATTCTGACACTTTGATACATGGCAGGGCCAGGATTTGAATGTGAACATTCCAGCTTGAGAGCTCATACTTATCACCACTTTAAGCTGTTTCAAAAGAATACAGGGATTCCTAGCTTTTTGTTGTGTGATACATAAATTAATTTTCGTATAGTAGATTTACTTATTAGAGAAATAGTTTAACTAGAGGTTATATTCCTGCCTGGAGACACTGTCATCAGATAGATCCTAAAACTCCTTTAACATTATGGCTTTTCATGGCATTATATGAACACATATATATAGGGATTTGTGTGGCAGGATTTCTATTCTAGATACCAGAGGAAAGAGACAACTTTTCTCATTACAAGATGCCAGTTTTTTTCCCCAGTGAACATGTCTTCTTAAAGATAAACAGATTTCCTTCCAGAATTTTCCTAACTTGAAAATTTAAGTAAATGATGCCTGAAGTGAACTGGATTCAGGTCCATGTTGATTTTCCATAATAACATGAAAAGTAATCATTTTAAAATTATTTATAGCATAAGTCAGTTATCTAAGTTAGTATGTATGTGTGCTTAATGTTACTATCACAACAAATTCGAAACACCCTTATTAACAGTTTTGTTTTCTAAAGTTGGGATAAAATAAATTTTGCACTTTATAAAACTCACGATGGGACTTCCCTGGTGGCACAGTGGCTAAGAATCTGCCTACCAGTGCAGGGGACACGGGTTCAGTCCCTCGTCTGAAAAGATTCCATATTCCTCAGAGCAAGTAGAAGCCTGTGTACTGCAACTACTGAGCCCATGTGCTGCAGCTGCTGAAGCTGGTGTACCTAGAGCCTCTGTTCCCCACCGAGAAGCCCATGCTCCGCGATGAGGAGTAGCCCCTGCTCGCCACAACTACAGAAAACAGAGCAACAAAGACCCAGTGTGGCCACAGATAAATACATAAAATGATAAAAAATTTTAAAAATTCATGACGATGAGTACCTTCCCATGTGGTAGGTACTGTTGTGTCCTAATTACCGATACACGTTTCATATCATTTAATCTTCACAACAGCTCTGTGATGGAGCCTGGTTGAAAAGGCAGCTGAGACCCAGAGAGGTTGAATAACTGCTCATTCTGACACTTTGATACATGGCAGGGCCAGGATTTGAATGTGAACATTCCAGCTTGAGAGCTCATACTTATCACCACTTTAAGCTGTTTCAAAAGAATACAGGGATTCCTAGCTTTTTGTTGTGTGATACATAAATTAATTTTCGTATAGTAGATTTACTTATTAGAGAAATAGTTTAACTAGAGGTTATATTCCTGCCTGGAGACACTGTCATCAGATAGATCCTAGGCCAGGACAACTGTGGGTCCTCTGTCTACAACATGACTCTGCACCTGCAGTCATTTCAGCTAGTAAAAAATTATGCTTCCTATTTAAAATATACAAAAATGTTCTATGTATTATTACCTCTGCAGTGAGCCATGTATACCGTAATGTATACATAAAACTTTTACCTGTGTCCCTCCTCAGTGGAACCTTATCATTTCTCTGACCTATGGAAGACTTATAATAGCTAAAATAAGAACTTTTTGATTAGTGATTTTGCTTTGTTGCCTTTGAATACAGGATTTCGAAGATGACCTTTTTTTTTTTTTTAATTTTGGCCTCTTTCATTGGTTTTTTATTTATTTATTTTCATCTATCTTTATTCTTTGGCATGTGTGGGCCTCCCATTGCAGTGGCCCCTCTCTCCACAGAGCACCGGCTCTGGGCACATGCTCTCCAGAGTGCTGGCTCATAACTGGACACACCAGTCCAGCCACTTCGTGGCACGTGGGATCTTCCCAGGCCAGGGATTGAACCGGTAACCCTTGCACTGCAAGGCAGACCTTTTACCGACTGGACTACCAGGAAAGCCCCAAAGATGATTTGAATGGCTCATTTCTCTCTCAAAATTTGTTCCTAGGAAGATGCAACAATCCCTTCTATTTATCTAAATAAAAGTTCCCATGATAAGTAAAGGAATTAAAATTATTTCTTTATTTGTATATCATCCTCATAATCAGTCTTTAAAGAAAAAGTTTTTGCTGTAGCTAATACATTATAGGTTTGGAAAGCAAGGTATGCTCACATTGCTTTACTTGGTTCATCTTTTCTTTGCCTTCTTCTGTGTATTGGAGTCACCCCATGCTCACCCTGCTTCAGGTTCTGCAGGGCTAAGTGACCAGAGGGCAGAACTAGAAACTGTGGAACAAGTGGGCTCCAGTATGCTGAGATTCAGCGTTTCATTTCATTTTGATGAATGTTGACACTTGCTTCTGTCCCTTCATATTTATTAAATAGCTATAAATCAAAGAGCATTTGGTTATCCTTTTTTCAGAGAGTGAGTCTGGCAGTGAAAGTGGAGAAGACGACGAGGAAGGAAACAGCAGTGAGGACAGCAGTGAGGACTCCAGTGAGCAAGAGAGTGAGAGTGGAAGTGAGTCAGAGGCAAAGAAGAAAAGAGCAACCAAGAAGAACTCCAAAACCAAAGGAAAAGGGTGAATTATTTTGTCACAGTTTCCTTCAAAAGTATTCTGGGATCTCTTCCCCCAGTCTGACATCGAGAGAGAAAATAAGTGTGTTTTTCTTTCCCAAACAGATTTTAATCTTATAATATTAACTTAAAATACTGATTCAGATTATTCTCCTACTTGTAATGCTCAGTTTCCATTTTGAACTTGAACAAATCTTGGGGTTACATTTTGAAAATTGGTGTAACCTTGGAAAGCTGAGTTAAGTGATCACTCAGTCGGTATGAAACACTTAATTACCTTTTGCAGCAGTTTTGCTGAGAGCGAAAATTAAATCCTTCAACACTTTGCCATTATGTAACTAAGACAATTGATTTTTCTAAATACTGTTATATTAGAAAGATTATGATCCAAATATTAGAGTCAGAGGCTGTGAAGGAAGACGGTCATAAGATATTTAAGTGTTAGCGCTTCTTAAGATCTCCCATTATCAACAACATTATCGTGTATTAAAGTGTCATTAAAATTTTGAGTAATTGGAGCTAATACCTTGGATTGTCTGAGTCTGTTTTCCCTGCTGCTGCGGAGAGAGTGGCCTCTGCAGACAGGATCGCCCTCTCCCCGGAGCCTGCTGCCCGCTCCCTTGATGAGCTTGCAGCCCAGCTCAGTCGTGGCTGACAGCGCTGATGGGGGCGCAGCACGCTCTCTGCTCCTTTTATTACAGACAGTAATTAAAGCAGCTCGCCCTGCCACTTCCATAACAAACACAGCATAATGCCCTAATTATGACTTTATTAATTTAAGTCAGGATTTAATGATTTTAAAAGTGATTTATATTGTTTTTCCTGTTCAGAACAAATGAAATCTGTAGGTTAAATTAATACAGGCTTTTCATCATTGCAAAGTTAAAAAGCTAGTTACCAGTAAATTCTTTTCATTAGATTAACATCTGAAACTCTAAACAGTAAGGTAAACAATAATTACCCATGAAAATTGAATGATGCATAACAAAATAACACTTTTACGTTTAAAATCTTATCTTAAAGGCTAGAAGCTAAGTGTACTCAGAGTCATTCACTTGTTGCAAGAAGCGAGTTGCTTGGTTTGGTTTGAAGTCACCGTTTCTCAGAGAGAGGCTCTGTGCTTCTAGTTTGTGACCTGGGGCACTGCAGCACTCCAGCGCTCCCTGTCCTTCACCGTTTCCTGGAGTCTGATTAAACGCATGTCCATCTATGATTATGCAGTTTATTAAGAGTTGTCGTTTTTCTTAAGAAGGAAACAGTTGGTTCAGTGCACCAGAAATCTTTTCTGATAGCAAAAGTCAATATGCTAGAAGCTTATATAATCATAAATTATGTCAGTTTCATTATTTTTTCCTTCAGAAACAGACATTTTTAGACCCATGTTTGAATTTTTTTTAATTATGTATTATATAAAAGGATATCTCAGATACATTCTAAACCTTGAATTTTAGGTGTATATTTTAACCACTAAATGAGGGATAATAAAGTGCCATTCTTTGCTAGGAGAAGGAAAAACAACATACTTTTTAGTCATCAAAGATAATTACATGTGCTCTGAGATGTTACCGTGACTGCATTTTTAATAAACAGCAATCATATTTCCTCCACAAAAATCAATTCAGGGAAATATCGATTCTTCCCATGCCTCACCATTCACCCTCCCCATGTGTTTTTCTGCTTGTCTCTTAGAATTTTCTTAAAAATGTAGCCAGTATAACTATATAATAATTTTTTAAAGCTGTGGAACTCTAAGTATCTTCAAGATCACATGTTAATAATCATAACTACTTATGACTAAATTTGAGTGTAAAACTCAAAGAGTGTTTGAGTAATAAACTCCAGAGTGTTTTCATTTACAAGTTCAGAGTATAGGGTAGTGGAGAAAATACGGTTTTAATAGTAAGACAGACTTGAATTTTAATTTCAATTCTGCCCCTCCTGGCTTTTTGTCCTTGAGCAAATTCCTTAACTTTCCTGAATGTTATAGGATAATAATGCACCTAGTAAGAATATATTTTCTGCGTACTAAGTAGCTTCACTTGTGTCCAGCTCTTTGTGACCCTGTGGGCTTTAACCCACCAGGCTTCTCTGTCCATGAGATTCTCCAGGCAAGAATACTGGAGTGTCTTGCCTTGCCCTGCTCCACCGTGTCTTCCTGATCCAGGGATCAAACCCACATCTTATGTCTGCCTTCCTCCTCCAATGGATCTTCCTGACCAGGATCCACACCTAGCTCTGTGCTTCTAGTTTGTGACCTGGGGCACTGCAGCACTCCAGCGCTCCCTGTCCTTCACCGTTTCCTGGAGTCTGATTAAACGCATGTCCATCTATGATTATGCAGTTTATTAAGAGTTGTCGTTTTTCTTAAGAAGGAAACAGTTGGTTCAGTGCACCAGAAATCTTTTCTGATAGCAAAAGTCAATATGCTAGAAGCTTATATAATCATAAATTATGTCAGTTTCATTATTTTTTCCTTCAGAAACAGACATTTTTAGACCCATGTTTGAATTTTTTTTAATTATGTATTATATAAAAGGATATCTCAGATACATTCTAAACCTTGAATTTTAGGTGTATATTTTAACCACTAAATGAGGGATAATAAAGTGCCATTCTTTGCTAGGAGAAGGAAAAACAACATACTTTTTAGTCATCAAAGATAATTACATGTGCTCTGAGATGTTACCGTGACTGCATTTTTAATAAACAGCAATCATATTTCCTCCACAAAAATCAATTCAGGGAAATATCGATTCTTCCCATGCCTCACCATTCACCCTCCCCATGTGTTTTTCTGCTTGTCTCTTAGAATTTTCTTAAAAATGTAGCCAGTATAACTATATAATAATTTTTTAAAGCTGTGGAACTCTAAGTATCTTCAAGATCACATGTTAATAATCATAACTACTTATGACTAAATTTGAGTGTAAAACTCAAAGAGTGTTTGAGTAATAAACTCCAGAGTGTTTTCATTTACAAGTTCAGAGTATAGGGTAGTGGAGAAAATACGGTTTTAATAGTAAGACAGACTTGAATTTTAATTTCAATTCTGCCCCTCCTGGTTTTTTGTCCTTGAGCAAATTCCTTAACTCTCCTGAATGTTATAGGATAATAATGCACCTAGTAAGACGATATTTTCTGCGTACTAAGTAGCTTCACTTGTGTCCAGCTCTTTGTGACCCTGTGGGCTTTAACCCACCAGGCTTCTCTGTCCATGAGATTCTCCAGGCAAGAATACTGGAGTGTCTTGCCTTGCCCTCCTCCAATGGATCTTCCTGATCCAGGGATCAAACCCACATCTCTTATGTCTGCTATAATAGCCAGCAGGTTCTTTACCAGTAGCACCACCTGGGAAGAATATATTAAAACATCTAAATTAAGTAATTGTTAATGAAATGTCTAATAGTGTCCGGCACAAGATAGATTTTTTTTTTTTTTGATGAAGTGAATTTTTTAAACACTGTACATATACACATAATATGGTAAAGAGAAGTTAGACCATCAAATTTGAGAAAATAAATAAGATCACAAGCCATCTTTCCTCCCCTTCTGCCTGCCTGCCTTCCTCTTTTTCACCTCCTGTGTCTCTTTGTCCAGGAACATTCCCAGTCTTGGTCAGCATTGTTTAGATGTTCTACCCAATATTCTCATGACACAGTATACTCTATTACTCACTGTTTACCATGTTTTCTTGTCACTACCAACTTATTCTGCATCCTCCAGTAGACTGTAGACTCTGTGAAGGAGATGCATGGAGATGATCTGTATCTTACCAACCACTGGTATTCTTAGCACCTAACTTAGTGCCAGCTCATGGAGGGCAGTCAGCAAATATGTGTTAAATAAGGGAACGAGTGAACAAGATGAATAGCATCAACATTTAGATTTGATCATTCAGTATTTTAAAACTTGATTATCTATCTGATTATCTTTCATTTTTAGTAAAACTTAGTACATTAGAAGAATTCTCTTCTGAACTGGTTAATGTTTTCTCATGTATTATGTTTATGTGTCACATTTTGGAAGATACGTAAATCATTTTTGAGTGTAAAACTCAAAGAGTGTTTGAGTAATAAACTCCAGAGTGTTTTCATTTACAAGTTCAGAGTATAGGGTAGTGGAGAAAATACGGTTTTAATAGTAAGACAGACTTGAATTTTAATTTCAATTCTGCCCCTCCTGGCTTTTTGTCCTTGAGCAAATTCCTTAACTTTCCTGAATGTTATAGGATAATAATGCACCTAGTAAGAATATATTTTCTGCGTACTAAGTAGCTTCACTTGTGTCCAGCTCTTTGTGACCCTGTGGGCTTTAACCCACCAGGCTTCTCTGTCCATGAGATTCTCCAGGCAAGAATACTGGAGTGTCTTGCCTTGCCCTCCTCCAATGGATCTTCCTGATCCAGGGATCAAACCCACATCTCTTATGTCTGCTATAATAGCCAGCAGGTTCTTTACCAGTAGCACCACCTGGGAAGAATATATTAAAACATCTAAATTAAGTAATTGTTAATGAAATGTCTAATAGTGTCCGGCACAAGATAGATTTTTTTTTTTTTTGATGAAGTGAATTTTTTAAACACTGTACATATACACATAATATGGTAAAGAGAAGTTAGACCATCAAATTTGAGAAAATAAATAAGATCACAAGCCATCTTTCCTCCCCTTCTGCCTGCCTGCCTTCCTCTTTTTCACCTCCTGTGTCTCTTTGTCCAGGAACATTCCCAGTCTTGGTCAGCATTGTTTAGATGTTCTACCCAATATTCTCATGACACAGTATACTCTATTACTCACTGTTTACCATGTTTTCTTGTCACTACCAACTTATTCTGCATCCTCCAGTAGACTGTAGACTCTGTGAAGGAGATGCATGGAGATGATCTGTATCTTACCAACCACTGGTATTCTTAGCACCTAACTTAGTGCCAGCTCATGGAGGGCAGTCAGCAAATATGTGTTAAATAAGGGAACGAGTGAACAAGATGAATAGCATCAACATTTAGATTTGATCATTCAGTATTTTAAAACTTGATTATCTATCTGATTATCTTTCATTTTTAGTAAAACTTAGTACATTAGAAGAATTCTCTTCTGAACTGGTTAATGTTTTCTCATGTATTATGTTTAAGGGTCACATTTTGGAAGATACGTAAATCATTTTTGGGGGCAGAAAAATCTCAATGAGCAAACAAAGGTTATAAATATTTAAATTTATTAATGAATGCTTAGTATTTTGAGATGATCTGCCTAGGTATTCTTGAGGTTGTTAATGTTAGCGCATAATGTATATTCCTAGTAAATCCTTTAATTATTATTTTCTACTTATGACATCTTATAGTGTTATTTTAAATGTGGGTGTGTTGGAGTATAATTCATTCTGAATGGGTTTGGTTTCATTTAGTTATAGGTAATACTGTCTTTACTATTGTTCCATTAACATGTTCTGGAATTTTAAAACCATGCTTACTGTCTGTACACTAAAAAGAAGTGGTTCTTAGTGAAATATACCTCTCTAGTAAAGATTTTGATTCATATGGGAAAATGGTAACAATTGTCATTTGATTTTTCAAACTACTTAACCTTGTTCATATATATATATAGATAGATAGATAGATATAGATATAGATATATATCTAATATTTTGAATTTTATTATTCTGATTAGTGATTCTAAAGATGTGGATAAGGAAAATGAAAACTCTAAAGTCTCAGAGTCATCCAGTGCTGAGTCTGGTTCATTAGAAGAGAGTTCTTCAGACTCAGAATCAGAATCAGAATCAGAATCTGAAAGTGAATCTGAATCCAAGAAAGTTACTAAGGTAAGAGATTATACATTTTTGTAACAGAAAGTAAGTATCCTTTAGCCTTTTCCCAACTTAGAATAAAGATCTCTGAAAATTTCTTTTGTTGAACATCAAGAAACCAGGGAAGGAATTTAATGTCACTGATAAGTAAAACACCATCTTCATTCATCTACACTTGTGATTTTATTTTGATTTTTGTGTGTGTGTGTAGATTATCACTTTTCTTATCACTTAGCTCTGCAGAGGAATTAGATACTTTTTTGGGGCGGGGGGCGGGAATGGGTTGGGGAGGGAGGGCCACTTCTCTTGGTCTTTGAGTTATCTATTTTCATCCATCTTTGTTCTTTGGCCCATGTAGGCCTCCCATCGCGGTGGCCTCTGTTGTTGCAGAGCACCGGCTCTGGGCGCATGCGCTCCAGAGCTCCGGCTCGGTAATTGGACACATCGGTCCAGCCGCTCCACGACACGTGGGATCTTCCCAGGCGAGGGATCAAACTGGCGCCCCTTGCACTGCAAGGCGGTGTCCTTACCCACTGGACCACCAGGGAAGCCCCCTAGACACTTTTTAACTTCACTTTTTCCAACCAGAGTTAGAGACCTCAGTTTTATGAGTATGATGTTTCTTGTTCTTGTCTTTGATGCAACAAGAGAGGCTTTTGCCAGAAGGAAAGTAAAGGGGAGTCACAGAAATGGTATTGAGCAAATAAATATAAATGTACATGCTTTATAAGAAGTGAAGACTAAAATACTTTTTAAAAATAGATTAGGTAAGGCTTCCCTGGTGGTCCAGTGGATAGAGAGTCCACCTTGCAGTGCAAGGGACACTGTTCGATCCCTGGACTGTGAAGATGCCACGTGCCGTGGAGTGGCTGGACCCATGTGTGCGATTACGAGCCAGCACTCTGGAGCACATGCGCCCACAGCCGGCGCTCTGCAGTGAGAGAGGTCACTGCAGTGGGAGGCCGACATTTGCCAAAGAATAAAAAGATTGATGAAAATAAATATACATAAAAGAGGCATGATGGGGAAAAAGAAAAATAAGTAAGATCTTTAGAAATCAAGAGTATGTACAACCCAGAATAAGAAATCAGTGTTTTTTTAAAAATAACCAAGCAAGACGTTGAGGATTGTCAAGTGGGTAAAATGAAAGTGAGTTATTTTAGTGAAGTTTTATGAAAGTTGAAAAACTGTAGACTTTAGTACCTATTTAGTATTGGGCTTTAGGAGCCCATTAGAATCCCACAGAGGTACCCCAGGCCAGAGATTCAATGTTATTTCTTCTTTGTCACTTTCAGTGATCAGATTAAATAGCTTAGTAGTTGAAAATATTTTACTGTAGAACATCAGGATAACATTTCTTAGTAATGCAGTGATCCAAGACTCTTGAGAAATTCAAGTCTTATTCACATTGTTGATAGTTTTATGTCTATGTGTTCTCCTTATGTAATTTATTTTTTCTGTATATTATAATCCCTTTCCTGTATGTAACAGGCAGATTATAGGTTTGTTTGTTTTAATTTATAGCCTCCACCTTGGAGCTGCCATAACTACTTTTTTCTTCTTATTTCTGTCTCAGTGATTTGAAATATACCGTGCAGTTCTAATAATGGACAACATTATAATTGTAGAAAAGTTCTTGCACCAAGTGTTGTGGTTTCCACTCCAAATTATGAGTAATGAAGGCAGATGTTGGGTGCTTTACTTTAATTTAGCATGACAGAATGTTAGTGCTGAGCATTCATATGCCTTAAATCTGCAGCCCAACTAAAGCTATACTTTTACTCTTTCTCATCCTTTTCTTTAATTTTTACAATGTATTTTGGGGATATTGAGCGTGAAAATAGGACCTTAGGGGGTGCCTCGAATATATGGCTTTGAAAACAGTTCATTTTATGATAGTCCTATGAGATAGGTGCAGTGTTCTCCTTGTTGGAAGATAATATCTTTATGCTTCAGTTTCCTCATCTATAAAGTTAGGAATACTCTGCTTCTTTCAAGTGCTATTATAAAAAAATCAAATGTGAAAGATCAGTGTAAAGCCCTGTATAAGTACAAACAGCAGTGTTAACGTTTTTTAACTTGAACATTAATTCTCTGAAAAACCAGTATTAGGGTTACAAAACACTAATGCTAAAAGGAACTGAAAATATTTTGTCACTCTTAATGTCTCCTGCATTTTTCCAATTCTTTTTATACCATTCAAGTTAGGAATTAACAGTCAGATGTGACCGTTACCTGCAGCCTCTGATCTCTTCCACTATCTGCAAGAAGATTGACCATGCCGTGGGTAAAATGAAATGAGTTATTTAGGAAGAGATTAATGTGAGTCCTTTTGTACTTTAGGAGCCCATTAGAATCCCACAGAGGTACCCCAGGCCAGAGATTCAATGTTATTTCTTCTTTGTCACTTTCAGTGATCAGATTAAATAGCTTAGTAGTTGAAAATATTTTACTGTAGAACATCAGGATAACATTTCTTAGTAATGCAGTGATCCAAGACTCTTGAGAAATTCAAGTCTTATTCACATTGTTGATAGTTTTATGTCTATGTGTTCTCCTTATGTAATTTATTTTTTCTGTATATTATAATCCCTTTCCTGTATGTAACAGGCAGATTATAGGTTTGTTTGTTTTAATTTATAGCCTCCACCTTGGAGCTGCCATAACTACTTTTTTCTTCTTATTTCTGTCTCAGTGATTTGAAATATACCGTGCAGTTCTAATAATGGACAACATTATAATTGTAGAAAAGTTCTTGCACCAAGTGTTGTGGTTTCCACTCCAAATTATGAGTAATGAAGGCAGATGTTGGGTGCTTTACTTTAATTTAGCATGACAGAATGTTAGTGCTGAGCATTCATATGCCTTAAATCTGCAGCCCAACTAAAGCTATACTTTTACTCTTTCTCATCCTTTTCTTTAATTTTTACAATGTATTTTGGGGATATTGAGCGTGAAAATAGGACCTTAGGGGGTGCCTCGAATATATGGCTTTGAAAACAGTTCATTTTATGATAGTCCTATGAGATAGGTGCAGTGTTCTCCTTGTTGGAAGATAATATCTTTATGCTTCAGTTTCCTCATCTATAAAGTTAGGAATACTCTGCTTCTTTCAAGTGCTATTATAAAAAAATCAAATGTGAAAGATCAGTGTAAAGCCCTGTATAAGTACAAACAGCAGTGTTAACGTTTTTTAACTTGAACATTAATTCTCTGAAAAACCAGTATTAGGGTTACAAAACACTAATGCTAAAAGGAACTGAAAATATTTTGTCACTCTTAATGTCTCCTGCATTTTTCCAATTCTTTTTATACCATTCAAGTTAGGAATTAACAGTCAGATGTGACCGTTACCTGCAGCCTCTGATCTCTTCCACTATCTGCAGAAGATTGACCAGCCATTCATTATGAGCATCTCCTATCTCTGTGCTCTCTGACACAATCTCTATTTACCCTCCTTTTTCTCTGAAAGTAGCTCAGAATAAGCAACCCCTATTCACTTGGTGAAGAGTAAGTCCTATTTCCTTTTGGACTTGTTTTGTTGATAATCATCTACTTCCACTGTGCCTTCAGTCTCTTTTTTCATTAGTTCCTCCTCTGCCAACCAAAGCAAACAGTTTTTTCCTTGACAGGAGAAGGGAATGGAAAAGAGACAGAATGTATGACAGTGAGAGTTTAGAAGAATAATCTAGATGTTTTCCAGCTGCTACCTCTTTGCTCAATTAATTTCTTAGTCCCTTTTAAATGGGTTTCTACTCCTATCACTTTCTACAGATACTGGTCTCTGGAAAGTCAGCCATGATCTTTCTCCAAACTCAAGGACTCTTTTAAGGTTTATCCTTCTCTGATCTCTTTATATGACGGTTTCCCTCCTACTTGAAACTGCGTCCTTTTAATTCAGATCTCTCTGACTTTTAGGTTTTTTTTGTTTTCTCTCTTTTTTGCTCCCTTTCTGACCTCAAGTGTGAACTTCGCTCTAATGTTAGAACTTATTTATACAGATTATTTTGTTTTCAAAAGATTAATTGGTGGGAATTAATTTTTTATTTCTTTTTTTTCTTTACGTTTTCCTGTTGTGAGACTTACTAAGTCTTGTAGAGTCAGCCAAAACATTTCTCTGAACTACTTCCATGGTCACATCTCTAACTAAGTTTGTACAAATCTAAATTTTCTTCCCCAGTTCAAACCAGAATCCTGGACGTCTCAGGAACTGCTGCCGTCCCAAACCTAATATACCTAGAGATGTCATCTCATATTTGGTAGCAGCATGCTTCCTTTTCTCTCAGGTTTGGAGAGAACAAACCATCCCTGTCACTGACCCCTCCTTCATCCTGTATGTATGCACTATTGCCAAGTCTTAGAGATCTTGTGTATTATTTCTCATATCTGTTTATTCTTTTCCTACCAACAGCCTAATAGATCCATTCTTCCTTGTATCGCCCATGGACGATTGCTTTTAGTCATCCTCAGACACCTCCCCAATCCCAATCCTTCTAGGAAAACTGCCAGATTAATGTCAAAGTTACTTTGCCCCATTGTTGTTTGAGTTCAGTGAACTCCTCAAGCTAGCATGTCCAAACCTGCCTTTGCAGTACTAACCCTCTTTGTGTTCTAATCCCAAGGGGCTATTTGTGGTTCTCATGACTTGCAGGATGCTTTTCCATTTCTGTGCTTTTGTTCTTCCTTTTGCATCATTTCTCTTGTTACAGAAAATATAAGCTGAAGATAAAGTGACCTTATGTCAAGGGTGTTTCTCGCCTTCTAGTTGAGAATGACTGCCTGGAATGAAAGATATTACTGACTAGAGGGTGTTATCAGCTGTATAGTGTAGGGACAGTCAAGAGCTGAGAACTACTGTTAAATTGTGTATGTTTCTAATGTGTTTGTCATTCAGCACTGTCATGGCCCCACTTATCCATGGAATTCAAAGCTGCTTTCATACATTCTGGTGTCTTGTTGGTTTGTTTCTCTTCCTGATTGGAAGCTGGCCTCACTTGGAGTCAGATATTGTCAGTAATAACCAAAAAAAATTACCTTTCTCTTGAGTTAGAATTATTTTGATGGGCAAGCATATTTTTTATTTGTTGATGTTCTTTTCTGAACTAAATTTCATAAAGATTTTAATTTGAGTCTAATCCTTTCATGAAATAATTATTGTTCAGTTGCTAAGTCTTGTCTGACTCCTTGTGACCTTAAAGCCTGTAGCGCACCAGGCTCCTCTGTCCTTCACTATCTCGTGGTCTTGGTATAATTCTTATAACAAAAGTGCTTTTAATAGTTCTGTATTTTCAGTACTTTCACATACTTCACATGGTATTTAGGAAATGTATATCTATTTTTTTAACACAGAAGAGTGGAGAAAAAAATTAGTAATACAGGCCCCATTAAATCAGGAAGACATTTACATTGATATCACTTTATCCCATGTTTTGCTGAAATAATTAAGTTATATTTGGCTAGTAGTTAAAATTATGTGAACAGATGGTAAAAAATTTATTTAAAATATACTTTTTAAGTTGCCAGGTTTTCTTTTCCTTTACTGCATGTGGCTTCAGCATTTGTATCCTCAATAGTAAGTTAGAGTACTCCCACTTGCTTTGGTCACTTCCACCATCACCTTGTTAGCCACACTGCCCCACCTGAGCTGGGATCCAGTAGTTCTGATTATGTCCCCGGTATCTGTGCACCAGCTACTGAAGATACAACTAAGGTGTAGTTGCAATGATGAAGTCTTAAGTCATAATTGTAATTTATTGTGAGTCATTTTATATATTTTCCTTATAAATATTAATAGCATTTAATTATGTATACTGTATATTAAGCAGTGGAAAAGAGATATATTTAATATATTTGCATCTAATAGCATTTAATATTTCCATGTTTGAGTCAACATTAAGGGTAATATGTTTGCTAGCTTTGAGAACAGTACTGCTGTCTCTATATACCTAGCTGTATGTTTCTAATGTGTTTGTCATGCACTGTCATGGCCCCACTTATCCATGGAATTCAAAGCTGCTTTCATACATTCTGGTGTCTTGTTGGTTTGTTTCTCTTCCTGATTGGAAGCTGGCCTCACTTGGAGTCAGATATTGTCAGTAATAACCAAAAAAAATTACCTTTCTCTTGAGTTAGAATTATTTTGATGGGCAAGCATATTTTTTATTTGTTGATGTTCTTTTCTGAACTAAATTTCATAAAGATTTTAATTTGAGTCTAATCCTTTCATGAAATAATTATTGTTCAGTTGCTAAGTCTTGTCTGACTCCTTGTGACCTTAAAGCCTGTAGCGCACCAGGCTCCTCTGTCCTTCACTATCTCGTGGTCTTGGTATAATTCTTATAACAAAAGTGCTTTTAATAGTTCTGTATTTTCAGTACTTTCACATACTTCACATGGTATTTAGGAAATGTATATCTATTTTTTTAACACAGAAGAGTGGAGAAAAAAATTAGTAATACAGGCCCCATTAAATCAGGAAGACATTTACATT
Organism: Tragulus kanchil; assembly: GCA_022376925.1. NCBI lineage: Eukaryota > Metazoa > Chordata > Mammalia > Artiodactyla > Tragulidae > Tragulus > Tragulus kanchil. The sequence goes on along the minus strand of JAIOJX010000004.1, from coordinate 99,757,407 downwards.
GATATCACTTTATCCCATGTTTTGCTGAAATAATTAAGTTATATTTGGCTAGTAGTTAAAATTATGTGAACAGATGGTAAAAAATTTATTTAAAATATACTTTTTAAGTTGCCAGGTTTTCTTTTCCTTTACTGCATGTGGCTTCAGCATTTGTATCCTCAATAGTAAGTTAGAGTACTCCCACTTGCTTTGGTCACTTCCACCATCACCTTGTTAGCCACACTGCCCCACCTGAGCTGGGATCCAGTAGTTCTGATTATGTCCCCGGTATCTGTGCACCAGCTACTGAAGATACAACTAAGGTGTAGTTGCAATGATGAAGTCTTAAGTCATAATTGTAATTTATTGTGAGTCATTTTATATATTTTCCTTATAAATATTAATAGCATTTAATTATGTATACTGTATATTAAGCAGTGGAAAAGAGATATATTTAATATATTTGCATCTAATAGCATTTAATATTTCCATGTTTGAGTCAACATTAAGGGTAATATGTTTGCTAGCTTTGAGAACAGTACTGCTGTCTCTATATACCTAGCTGTGTTAAGGATGCTCCTGTTAGTGGTCTTTATCACATGTTAATAGAGATCTCACAAACCTTTTCTAGTCTCTTTTTGAGAGGCACAGAAAAGCCGATTATAACTCTTTGTGTTCTTGGACTGGTCACTGGTCTTATGCCTAGTGCTTAGATGTCAGTAAATATTGAGATACCGTCTTCAATGAAAGATCTACCATGTGAAAGATACTTGGGTATAAAATAAATATGGGATGTGGTATGAATAGATTGGAAATAAGACTGAAAGAACTAATTTCTGATTAGTTTTCTGCCCTACTTGTGAATAGGAAGCAAGTTTTACTTGTGTTTTTCCAAGTATTTATGATTGTTGCAATTACACAGCTTCTGTGAAGATCCTAGAATATTAGTCTTTACTCTGACGGTTCAAAGGCTGGCCTCTTTCGATTTATGTTTTCCAATTTAATTCATATTTTAAGTTCTCTAGAACAGAAAAAATCATTTCTCTTCAATTGAGATCTTTAAGTCAAAGTGAATGAAATTAAGCAAGCTTTCTTACCGAAGTAGGTTTAACCTAAAAGGGGTTTAGACTTCTGTTTAATTGATATAGAAGTCTCACTTTTCTGGCAGTGTATGTTTGTTTTTAAGGCAAAATATAAGTGCGAACCTCAGATTTTTAGAATCAAGATTTATTAGGTCACTTGAAGGCAAGAGAATCATTCAGTTGTCTTTGGTTGGTAATTCTTACTGAAAATATTTCCTGTAGATACATTGCCCTGTGAGGCTAGAAATAAGCCTTGAATTTTTGTTGCTTTCAAAGCAGAGTATTTGACAAACTATATCACCATTTATCCTGTTTTGTGGTTTTAAATTCCGAGCCTCTTTGTAATGGTTTCCTCTTAGGAAGCATATTTGATGCTTGTTGTGTCAGATCTTCTATTTTGCTTCCTCTCTTTTTTCAGTCAGCATGAAGATGAACATGCGTAATAGATTTTTAAAAATCTTTTACAAGGTGTATTATTACATTTTTGTTTGTATTATTTGGAGTCTAGTCAGTATTTCCAGAATCTTTTATTTATTATTTGAAATGAAATATGTTAAATAGAAATCAGTTTCTTAACCCTGTGACTTTGTATTTCATTTTGAAAATGTTGATGTGTTGAGGTATATAATCGAATACCATAGAAACAAATGGAGATTTGAGGATGATGAATTGATAGCTAGGTATTTTTGTAGTGAGATTTTAAGATCAGTTACTGTTGTCCTTATAAAAGTCTAATACAGTCACTCAGCTGTTAAAAACCTAATCCTCTCTTTAAAAATATACAAAAACAAATTGTCTATCTTTCTGCCTGATCTCTTCTCAAATACTAACACAATGGAAACAGTGGGTGATCTGTCAGTGTGTTTGGTTTGTCAATGATGGTTTTGTATAAATATTGGGAGGGTAAGAAATAAAATTCACACAGTAAAATATGATTTCATCTGCCTTTTCTCTGCAGCTCCATGGCTCATGCTGCGGTGTGAAATTCTCATTTTACACACTTTGCAGGCGGAGCACATGAATTATGCATTGAGCAAGAAAAATCTCCTGCCTCAAGTCCTATATGCATTTACCCAGGTTCTGTCTCTATTACCAAGATGAATTGCAAATGGAGAAATGTTTGATGGAATAGGGCTCTTAACTTCTTTGTTTAGAATTCAGATTTTTATTTTTATAGTAGATCCTTTAAGTATGAAAATGTTTTGAACTTACTATGGATTTTTAAAGGAAACATTAGATGTAAGAGAGGAATAGCAAACACATCACGAGGCTTTTTACAGCCTTGATTCGGAATGCAAGGCTTTTTCAACTCAGTAGAAATGACCATTATCTTTTGCTAATGTTGTATTTCAGTCACCAGTTGTTTGCTGTACTCAGAAAGTCAGTGAAATTCTGTCCTTTGGCAGGCCCTTTTTCTTTTTGTTTTTAGGCCTCTAATGAGAGATTATGCCAATTTCACAGGCAGCTCTGTCCTCTATTGTCTGTGACCTGGTATGTGTTTAATATGAATACGTAAGCTGAGTAGAAATAAGGTTGACTTTAAGATTTTAAAAATCTTTTACAAGGTGTATTATTACATTTTTGTTTGTATTATTTGGAGTCTAGTCAGTATTTCCAGAATCTTTTATTTATTATTTGAAATGAAATATGTTAAATAGAAATCAGTTTCTTAACCCTGTGACTTTGTATTTCATTTTGAAAATGTTGATGTGTTGAGGTATATAATCGAATACCATAGAAACAAATGGAGATTTGAGGATGATGAATTGATAGCTAGGTATTTTTGTAGTGAGATTTTAAGATCAGTTACTGTTGTCCTTATAAAAGTCTAATACAGTCACTCAGCTGTTAAAAACCTAATCCTCTCTTTAAAAAAATATACAAAAACAAATTGTCTATCTTTCTGCCTGATCTCTTCTCAAATACTAACACAATGGAAACAGTGGGTGATCTGTCAGTGTGTTTGGTTTGTCAATGATGGTTTTGTATAAATATTGGGAGGGTAAGAAATAAAATTCACACAGTAAAATATGATTTCATCTGCCTTTTCTCTGCAGCTCCATGGCTCATGCTGCGGTGTGAAATTCTCATTTTACACACTTTGCAGGCGGAGCACATGAATTATGCATTGAGCAAGAAAAATCTCCTGCCTCAAGTCCTATATGCATTTACCCAGGTTCTGTCTCTATTACCAAGATGAATTGCAAATGGAGAAATGTTTGATGGAATAGGGCTCTTAACTTCTTTGTTTAGAATTCAGATTTTTATTTTTATAGTAGATCCTTTAAGTATGAAAATGTTTTGAACTTACTATGGATTTTTTTAAATGAAAAATGAGATGTAAGAGAGGAATAGCAAACACATCACGAGGCTTTTTACAGCCTTGATTCGGAATGCAAGGCTTTTTCAACTCAGTAGAAATGACCATTATCTTTTGCTAATGTTGTATTTCAGTCACCAGTTGTTTGCTGTACTCAGAAAGTCAGTGAAATTCTGTCCTTTGGCAGGCCCTTTTTCTTTTTGTTTTTAGGCCTCTAATGAGAGATTATGCCAATTTCACAGGCAGCTCTGTCCTCTATTGTCTGTGACCTGGTATGTGTTTAATAGATACTGTTACACACTCTTAGCCGTGAAGTAGAAAATAAGGTATATAGACTTGCCTCCAGGTGTAATTTTGTCTTGATGTGATAGGTTTCTAATTTTTCAGGTGGGGAGGTTACAGTTCCGTAAAGACAGTCATGCACCATTGTAGTTTATAGGAAGCTGTGCCCATTTTCCTCAGCATGGCATTTTGATAAGTCACATGGTGATAAGCTTTTTGTTATATGTTCTTTCTTCACAGAAATGTTATTCTTGTTGAGATGGCATATTCATTCTGAACCTGTTTTTGTTACTTGCAACTTTCACATTTCAGCTTCAAAACTAACATTTATTTTGTTCCCCCAGTCCTAGAAATTGTGATTTACTTCAGGTATGAAGACAAGGGCACATATTGTTTGTTTTGTTTGTAAATACCGAATGAAAATTAAAATCCACCTAGATGATTTGGAGTTTTCAGTGACAGAAATATATATTTTGAAGGAAATAAACGTTGGTGTTTTTAGCTAGTATTTTAATGTGTATTGTGTGGTCCTTGAAAATCATTTTTCTGAGTGTTGACAGGAGGGAAAAAAGAAGCAGAATGTAAACTCGTTTTAAAATGTTAGCTCACATACTATTGGATGTATTGTTCTTTTTCGTGTATGTACACTGTTGTAAGACCTTTAATGCTACATAAACTTTAAATGACAGTTAAGGACCTTTTGCTTTAGTGATAATTTCTGTAGTTAGAGGAATACTTCAAAAATATTTGTAATAATTTTGTTACAATAGTATCTCCTTTGGTAGATTACAAGTTATATGAAGGCAGGGACTGGACTGTCTCTCTTGGCTGTTACCTCCATTGCTTAGCACAGACTCTGTTAAAAAATTCTGTGCATATATATGGAGTCAATGCATGATTGAATAAGTGAACAGAGACATTTTGGCAAAAGCTTATGTTTTGACCTTCAACTTGTGAAGGTTTAATGTAAAAAAAGTATAGATTTTAATACTGCAAATGAAAAAAAAAAAAAGTATTATAGATTTTAAAGTTAGGTAGCCGTGACCCAAATACATCTATTTGACATCCTAATCCTGCTCAGTACAGTGCCTTTTTTTTTTTTTTTTTAAGGTTGCACATCTTTTCTGAATCTCTAAGCAAACTGTGAATACCTCAGGCTTAGGAATCTAATCCATGGCTATTCACATTTCAAAAATATAGTAGACTGAATAACCAAATTTGAGGTGGAAGAAGCCCTAATTGTATACAGAAATGTTGGAAACCTCCGCAAAGGAAAACCAAAAAGAAAGTAAATGAATTCTCTTCAACCCTAAAGAGCAAGAGCCTGAAAATACCATTTATAGTTTCTAATGAATATCTTTGGCGAAGAAATCTGATGCAAACCAGTGTTGAAATGTAAAGCTCCTAGTACAATGCCTGCCACAGACTACCTCTCAGAAAGGCGTATCTTTCACAAGCCAGTTGACAGGATCAGAGCTAAGCTATATGGTTCAGTCGTGGCTTTTTCTTAAGTCAACTTGTTTAAAAATTATTTTCGAGAATAATTTTTCTAAAAGAGTCACATTAGATTTTTTATGTTAGCAGAAAGTTGTCACATCATAAAATAATTAATTGCTTTTGAATTTCTTTCTGAAAGTCCATTGTGATCTCTAAGTAAAAAATATTTTAAAGTAAGAGTTTTCATGGTGGAGAAGAAATACTATGCACTAACTGAAATAAAAATTTTGATTCCAAAAAACATTTCACATAACCATATAGAAACTTCATTTGATTTTTTTTCTTGGAAGACTGAGCAAAGGGAAAAAAACTCTTTTGAAATGTTAAAGGCTACTTTATAGACTTTTAAGATAGAATATGCAATAAATGGAATGTTTATTTTTTTATAGGAGAAAGAAATAAAGACGAAACAAGATAGAAATGCTCTTACCAAAGATGTTTCACTTCTAGATCTAGATGACTGTAAGTATTGAAATTTAAATCTTGTCTTCTGTGCTTCATAGTAGTATTTTTCATTTTTATAGTACCTTTCATTTACATGTCTCAAAATAAGTCAACATCTATTATGAAAGACTTATAAATAGGCAAGAAAATATTAAAAATTAATTCTGTTAGTATTTTCTCCATCCATTCTGAATACCAGCTAGTTTTGAATCACCTGAATAATATAATTGGTAAATAAAAGTGCACCAAATTCATTTTAAACTCTCTGGCTTTAGAAGCTTTCTTGCTGTAGTGAATAACTTTCTGTATCTCACAACTTGTACATTGTTAAATGTTGACTCTGGAGATTAGGACATCTAACTTAAGGATGCTTGGATTATAGGCATGTGATTGGAAATGTAAAGGAAACTATCATCTTCTATGTGCCACACTTGGTGTGGGAACAGAAATAAATGCTAAACTTTTAGAATACAGTGAAATTTATACCTATCAATGTATGAACTGCAGAAAATCCTTGTGTACCAAATTTGCTTCTAAGAACTTAAAATCCTACAAATGTCTTTACCCAGTATGCAAAGATGTGTATTCATCTTCCTTTAAAGTCTCCTACATTGTGAGAAAGACAGTTGAGCTAACTTTGTTGGTAGGCAAATTTTGCTCTAGAGGAAGAGTAACAATAAGTGAGCTTTCTGAATCTTTACCTGCTGTCATTTTGCAGTGTCGTTTTCCTCTACTGGATGTGAGTTATTATTTATGTCATGTTCTGTCATAGAACTGCTCTATATATATTGTTTACCTGGCCTGTTTCCAATAGTCATGGCAAGTCCTTACTGTAGAGAAATTAAAATAAATAATACTGAAAAATACTTAACAGAGAACTTCCAAATAAAATTGGAATCAAAATTGAGTGCATTTCCACCTATTGGCCAAGATTTTAAAGTTTATGTCATTTCTTACCTCTTAGGTAAGGTTTTTAAAGCAGTGTCCAGTATTGTTAGGGTCTGGAGAAGTAGGCATTGTACATGTATTCTTCATAGGCATATAAACACGTACTGCTCTTTGCGGTCATTTCTGCAATATCTATCAAGACTTAAATTCCACATACCTTTTGACCTTGCTGTTCTTTTCTAGCAGTTTATCCTATAGATAAACTAGCAAAATGAGATCTTATTCCATCCTTTTTTACACTCTTTAACTCAGTGACTTAGCTTTACATTTCAAGTCCTTATTCCTTTAGTGATCAGACTCCTGCCTACCTCTTATCCATACTATTCCTCTGCCTTTCTCAAATATGCCAGGTTCCTTCCTACCAAGGGCCTTTGTTTTTACTGTTTCGCCTACTAAGAACACTTCTTCCAGATCTTCTGATGGCCAGCTGCTGCTTACCTTTCAAATCTCAGCTCAAAGATCACCTTCTCTTGCATACTTCGTGAATCACACTTGATGGTCTTCATGGCATTTTTCCCTATCTGAAATTATCTTAAGTATTTGTATTACTCATTTATTGTCTGTCTCACTCACTTTTTGTTCCTAGTACCTAGAACAATACCTGGGAGATGGTAGGTACCCTGTAAATATTTGTTGAATTAATAAAATATGCAAAGGTTTATGTGCAAATTTCATTGCAGCGTTATTTTTACAACAATGAAGTATCCCCCAACAGTGTGATATAACCATTAAGAAAAGTGCGACACACCTTTATATGCTAGTTTGTTATTATATAAAGCATTTTAAGTTAAAAAGACACATGTAGAGTATGACTCTACTTATGTAAAAAAAGATGTAAAACAGGAACTGTATCCTGCACATGAATATGATTATATGTCATCTGTTTATGGAAGGCTACAGAAGAAATGCTTAACAGTGTTTGCTTCAGCCCCTTTGGGGTGTTAAGACTGAACTAGGGACACAGAGAGAAGAAATATTTTTATTTTTTAATCTCTGTGTGACAGTGAATATTTTGCATTTATATCTGAAGTTTTTAACTGTAAAAGGACAACAGTCAGGCATATTTAAAAAGGAATTAAGAGTAAATGTTGAAAGGTACTAGAGTGCACTGATACCTTTTCTCCTTATATTTGACTCTGAATTTCCTGGCAGCTAAGGAGAAAAGAGAAACCTATAAAATGATACTGCTTTTTAAAGTTTTTTTAAAAATATATAGAAACAGTGGTTTTCTTAAATACTAAGTTTTAAAATTTTTAATGTTTTTTAAATTTTATTTTAAGGGTAATTTCATCCCAACTTATATTTAACTCAGACTAGGATATGCTTCTGTTTGTTTTTAATACCCAAGAATTACTTATTTAAAAATCTTTTATATATTTAGCATTTTGCTGATATTTTAAAGCACAACTTCGATCAGTAGAACAGTTGTCTAATTATTTAAATATACTTTAGTAAAGAAAGTATAGAAAGTTTTAAAAGAAAAGAAATTGGCTTAACATTCTGACCAATCAGTTCAGCGTCTTTTCATAGGCAAATCCTTTTCCTCCAAGTTGGGAGATCTGAGATACTGTTTTATTATTTGCCTCTTTCTCTTTTTATCATACACATTTCAGTCTTTACCATAAATAGTCCTTAACAATGTTAATGATGCAAGCTTATCCTTTATATTGCTAAGTTCACTATTGTTGAAAATAAAAGTATTATTTATTTAGCTACATTGTTTCCAGTTTTGGCTGTCATAATCAGTGAAACTGTACATGTCTTCATTACATTACTGCATTGTCTCCATGATTATATCCTTAAGATAAATTCCCAGGAGTAGAACTACCAGACAAAGGCTGTGAAGAAGTCTGTTGTCTAAAATTGCCTTCCACGGAGTTGGTACCAACCAGAAGAATAAGCATTTTAAGTTAAAAGACACATGTGATTTTAGAAAAGATGTAAAACAGGAACTGTATCCTGCACATGAATATGATTATATGTCATCTGTTTATGGAAGGCTACAGAAGAAATGCTTAACAGTGTTTGCTTCAGCCCCTTTGGGGTGTTAAGACTGAACTAGGGACACAGAGAGAAGAAATATTTTTATTTTTTAATCTCTGTGTGACAGTGAATATTTTGCATTTATATCTGAAGTTTTTAACTGTAAAAGGACAACAGTCAGGCATATTTAAAAAGGAATTAAGAGTAAATGTTGAAAGGTACTAGAGTGCACTGATACCTTTTCTCCTTATATTTGACTCTGAATTTCCTGGCAGCTAAGGAGAAAAGAGAAACCTATAAAATGATACTGCTTTTTAAAGTTTTTTTAAAAATATATAGAAACAGTGGTTTTCTTAAATACTAAGTTTTAAAATTTTTAATGTTTTTTAAATTTTATTTTAAGGGTAATTTCATCCCAACTTATATTTAACTCAGACTAGGATATGCTTCTGTTTGTTTTTAATACCCAAGAATTACTTATTTAAAAATCTTTTATATATTTAGCATTTTGCTGATATTTTAAAGCACAACTTCGATCAGTAGAACAGTTGTCTAATTATTTAAATATACTTTAGTAAAGAAAGTATAGAAAGTTTTAAAAAGAAAAGAAATTGGCTTAACATTCTGACCAATCAGTTCAGCGTCTTTTCATAGGCAAATCCTTTTCCTCCAAGTTGGGAGATCTGAGATACTGTTTTATTATTTGCCTCTTTCTCTTTTTATCATACACATTTCAGTCTTTACCATAAATAGTCCTTAACAATGTTAATGATGCAAGCTTATCCTTTATATTGCTAAGTTCACTATTGTTGAAAATAAAAGTATTATTTATTTAGCTACATTGTTTCCAGTTTTGGCTGTCATAATCAGTGAAACTGTACATGTCTTCATTACATTACTGCATTGTCTCCATGATTATATCCTTAAGATAAATTCCCAGGAGTAGAACTACCAGACAAAGGCTGTGAAGAAGTCTGTTGTCTAAAATTGCCTTCCACGGAGTTGGTACCAACTTACACAGTAATAATATGAGAGTGCCAGATTCCTTTTACCCTGGTTTGCCATTGCTGGGTTTTGTATTTAAACATCACCTTTGCCAGTTTGATAGGTGAAAATGGTATTTCATTTTAATTTGTATTCCTTTTTTTAAAGAACAAACTGCAGAGTCGTTTTGTTTCTTACTCATTAATTCACCATAATCAACTGCCTGCAGAATCCATTTAGGATAAACTTTCATTGGCAGCTTTCTTCTTTTTTTTAAAATTTTTTTTGTTTATTAATTTTTGGGGGTGGGGTGCGGGGCGGGTTGGAGTGAAAGGTGGGGCGAGCCATTTCTATTGGTCTTCCATTTATCCATTTTCATCCATCTTTGTTCTTTGGCCTGTGCAGGCCTCCCATCGCAGTGGCCTCTGTTGTCGCAGAGCACTGGCTCTGGGCGCATGCGCTCCAGAGCTCTGGCTGGGTAATTGGACACATCTGTCCAGCGGCTCCGCGGCATGTGGGATCTTCCCAGGTCAGGGATCGAACTGGCGCCCCCTGCACTGCAAGGTGGTGTCCTTACCCACTGGACCACCAGGAAGCCCGGCAGCTTTCTTCTTGCCAGACCTCTAGACAGATGTGTAATCATTTCTTTAATGCTGGAACCTCTGTCTTCTGAAATGATACTAAAAGCTTATCTTTTTTCATTTAGGAGTCAAACTTAAATGTGGTATGAATTTTTCTTCTCGTTTTAGACAAGCCATTTTTGGTTTTTAATCAGTTTACTTTAATGCTGGAACCTGAGATACTGTTTTATTATTTGCCTCTTTCTCTTTTTATCATACACATTTCAGTCTTTACCATAAATAGTCCTTAACAATGTTAATGATGCAAGCTTATCCTTTATATTGCTAAGTTCACTATTGTTGAAAATAAAAGTATTATTTATTTAGCTACATTGTTTCCAGTTTTGGCTGTCATAATCAGTGAAACTGTACATGTCTTCATTACATTACTGCATTGTCTCCATGATTATATCCTTAAGATAAATTCCCAGGAGTAGAACTACCAGACAAAGGCTGTGAAGAAGTCTGTTGTCTAAAATTGCCTTCCACGGAGTTGGTACCAACTTACACAGTAATAATATGAGAGTGCCAGATTCCTTTTACCCTGGTTTGCCATTGCTGGGTTTTGTATTTAAACATCACCTTTGCCAGTTTGATAGGTGAAAATGGTATTTCATTTTAATTTGTATTCCTTTTTTTAAAGAACAAACTGCAGAGTCGTTTTGTTTCTTACTCATTAATTCACCATAATCAACTGCCTGCAGAATCCATTTAGGATAAACTTTCATTGGCAGCTTTCTTCTTTTTTTTAAAATTTTTTTTGTTTATTAATTTTTGGGGGTGGGGTGCGGGGCGGGTTGGAGTGAAAGGTGGGGCGAGCCATTTCTATTGGTCTTCCATTTATCCATTTTCATCCATCTTTGTTCTTTGGCCTGTGCAGGCCTCCCATCGCAGTGGCCTCTGTTGTCGCAGAGCACTGGCTCTGGGCGCATGCGCTCCAGAGCTCTGGCTGGGTAATTGGACACATCTGTCCAGCGGCTCCGCGGCATGTGGGATCTTCCCAGGTCAGGGATCGAACTGGCGCCCCCTGCACTGCAAGGTGGTGTCCTTACCCACTGGACCACCAGGGAAGCCCCGGCAGCTTTCTTCTTGCCAGACCTCTAGACAGATGTGTAATCATTTCTTTAATGCTGGAACCTCTGTCTTCTGAAATGATACTAAAAGCTTATCTTTTTTCATTTAGGAGTCAAACTTAAATGTGGTATGAATTTTTCTTCTCTGTTTTTAGACAAGCCATTGTTGAAATCAGAGGCTATTTCATACTCAGTTTTTACTTCTTAAATGGTCATCTAATATTTTGGATGGATGGATAGATGGATGAATGGGCAAACAAATGAACAGACACATATTTAAGAGTCCACCAGAAAATTACATATTTGCATGGAAAGGCAACACATTTTGATTCAAATTAGAGGAACCGATTTTTATGCCTACAGTGGTTCTTCCATTCACTTGTTTTATGATCTTGCAAGTCTTATTCTCCGTATGCCTCATTTTACAGTGTCTTTATGTAAATGCCCTTTCTGCCTGTGCATGTCATTATCTTACTTCAGACCTCATCACATCATGGCTAGGAAATTCTTCCTCATTGCCAAACCAAAGACTCTTTCCATTTCTCCAGTCTGCCTCTTACACTAGCTTCTGACTAATCATCCTGCAGAACCATGTATCTTAAAGTTTTTAAATCTTTCTGGTAGAATTTTAACAGTTCTCTTTGGCATATAGGATAATTCCTGTTCCTTAGCTTTACAATTCCCTCTTCTCCACGGAAATGATTTCATTCAGTAGCTAACCAGCTTCCTCTTTTCCTCTTATTTAAATCCTGCCCTTAAGTAAAAGCTAGGTTTGATTCCCTCCTCGTCACCAAGTCTTCTCTTACCACTCTGTCCCCATTGATCCTTTTTTTTCCAATTCTGTATGGCACTTGCTAATTGTTAGTGCACTTTGATAGACATCTAAAGAAGCCTGGGGATTTTGTAGTGATGCATCACACTAAGAGCACTCTCCTTTAAGAGTGCAAAAGAGCAACTGAGGCTCCACTCCCCACTCCATCCAGTCTCTGCTTGGCTTTTTCTCTTGGGTATGTTGAGATCCTATATAAGATTTCCTTTGAAATTTTTCTTCTTTTGGCAATATCATTTATGGACAGTATTGTTACATTTTTTTCCTTCAACCATGTGTATTTTTTTTCCTAGGTTAGGTTTAAGTTTCTTGAAGACAAGGATCATATCTTGAACTCCTTTGTCTCTCCCTTGCTGTCTTGTTCAAAAAATATTTATTGATAATTTTATGAATTAATACTCGTTTTGCCTAACTTACAAGATATTGTGAAACTAAAATGAAAAAAGATGCTTGGAAAGTGGTATCACATGAAGCAAAGGTTCCTTCCTTTATAGTGTTGTTTTAGAGTAAGAATTTGTTGGAAGCTAAAACTTTTTCCACATTTGATTTTATTTCATTCAACAAACAGTCAAGCAATGACTAAGCACTAAAAATTAATGTGTCCAAGTCTGCTCACACAGACCAGGAGAAATGAAAACATATAGAGGTACAAATTTGTATTACAAGGGAAGTGTGGTTGTAGAAGTGTGTCCAGGTATACCTGTAGAACAAAGAAGGCACACATAAACTGTGTTAAAGTGAGTCTAGATGCCTTCCCTCTCAGTGGTATCTTCATGGGTACAGGTTGCAAGGTGAGCGAGACAGAGAAGTACCTTCTAGGCAAAGGGCATAGAATATACAAGGTTCAGAGATATGAAACAAGATCTTGGAAACTCTTACTTGGGTAGAGCTAGCACATAGGAATGGCTGATGAAATTGGACATAAGCTAGCCCAGCCCAGTATGGTGGCCATTGGCCATATGTAGCTGTTTAGATTTTATTAAAATTTAAAATGCAGTTATTTGGTTACAACAGCCACATTTTAAGAGCACATTTGGTATACGCACTGATGACCATCGTGTTGGACAGTACAGTTATAGAACATTTCCATCATCACAGAAAATTCTATTGGACAGTGCTATGCTAGATCATAGAGGACCTTACACATTTAATTAAGAAGTTGGACTTTATTCTTGTAGATAGTTGTAAGTCTCTGAAGAGTCTTAAGTAGGGGAGTGACGTGATCAGATGTGCATTTACAGAAGATTTTCCAATCTTTTTAACTGATAGAATCATACATTCCTATCTAGCTTGTAGTTTTTGCTGACAAAGTATAATTAGAAGTCAGTTCAGTAGTCTGAACCCTGTATAATTATTACAGTGGAGAATAAAATAGAGAAGACACTTAATAAACATCCTTTTAAGGCTTACAACTCAACTAGAAATCTCTTGAGAGCTATTGTTGTTCTTTACATTAGTCTGAAAAAATGTTTCTTTACCATTTTCTTTTAGTTAAGTTAGTGGCTGATTAATGTTAGTGATAATGTTAGCAGATAAAAATTACTCAAGGTATTTATATTCTTATTTTGTTATAGGATTTGTCATTATGTTTTGAAAGCTAAGACTAATAACTGCCATGACTTGATAATAACTTGACTAAATCAAGATGTTAAACAGAATTGTCATAGACTTATTAATCAAAGTAATTTAATTAGATATACCAGCAAAATAAAAATGTTGCTTTTAGTAATATAAATGAAATTTTCATGCACATTTGCTGATTTGGCCCTTTTTTTCCAGTTAACCCAGTGTCCACTCCGGTTGTGCTTCCCACCCCAGCTCTTTCTCCAAGCCTGATAGCTGATCTTGAAGGTTTAAACTTGTCAACTTCTTCATCAGTCATCAGTGTAAGTAATTTGCAAAATACATTAACTCAGTTTTCAAAGGATGCCACTGCATCTTTTTTGATTAAAATGCAAATAATTAAAGTAGATTCTTAGCCTCAAACAGTTCTTCCTCTAACAAATCTATTTCAAATCTCATCTTTTCATTTTGTAAATATTTTTTAATCAGCTCTGTGCAAACTGTTATCATCTCAATTTCTCCTTGATATCCTCATTTACTTATCATGTGTACATTTTTCTCTGGTGCTGTTATATATTTCTAACATACAGAGGTTCTTTCCCAAGTCAAATTAGTTTATATACATAGATTCTGTCATGAATAATTATTTCCTACATGAAGAGACTTCCATTCTCAGTCTGTGCTTACCACACTACTCTTTTAACGTAAGCTACTGAAAATACCTGTTTTCGTTTAAAAATTTAGGATGGTGTTTCTTTTTTTTTAATCTTTTTTATTTTTATCTTTATGTTTTTGGTGGGGGGAGTGGGTCGGGCGGGCCACTTCTATTGGGCTTTCATTTATCTATTTTCATCCGTCTTTTGTTCTTTGGCCCGTGTGGGCCTCCCATCCTGGCGGCCTCTGTTGTCTCAGAGCACCGGCTCCGGGCGCGTGCGCTCCAGAGCTCCAGCTCGGTAATTGGACACATTGGTCCAGCCGCTCGGCGGCATGTGAGATCTTCCCAGGCCAGGGATGGAACTGGCACTGCTTGCACTGCGAGGCGGTGTCCTTACCCACTGGACCACGAGGGAAGCCCTAGGATGGTGTTTATTTTCACGTTATCTTTTTTTTTTTGCTTTTACAGAGTTTTGTTGTTTACAGATATGTATATGTATTTGTATATATATATGTGTGTGTGTGTGTGTGTGTGTGTGTATTTCTTTTTACATTATCTTTTTATCTATTTATATTTATGTACATGCTTTAGTGTCTCTAGAAAAATTTTTTCGTATTATTTATGGGATGTGAGTTGCAGTGAGACAAGAGGCTTACCTATCTCAAAGTAAGGCCAAGACCATCAGCTTGTCATAGTATCTGAAACTACAATAACTTCTTCTGTATTAGCATGTTATATCCACTAACCTTTCACTCTAAATCAAGCATGCTGCCGAAGATGTATAATCTGTTGATAGGCTTGACCTCCTATTAATTTGTTGTCGGAAATCTGACAGACTGAGTGGTAGAACAATAAGTTCTGATGGGTGCACAGGTTGCTTGGCTGAATCTCATATATCAGTGGTTGCCAGGGCTGCCAGGGAACATAGAACTGCGTCTGCCATAGATAAGAAAGTACCTAATTCCTGTACAATGTTACCAACAGTTCTCCTGTTGAACACACATATGATATCAGGGCTGTGCAAGGAAACACTCAGAACAGCTGCACTCAGAGCAGCATGCATCTCTGTTCAGCTTTGGTCAGCTCAGGAAGTAAAGGCGAAATCTCCTAAGTGTTATCATATTGTTTTTCAGTTGGTAGGATATCATGATTATCTCTTGGTGACCCAGAAGTGAGTAAAGCAGTATTTCAGATTTTAGTTTGTCCTTGTTGCTAAAAGAAAAAGGCATGTTAGAAAAGATGAGGGGAAAGTAGTTAAGTCATTTATTTAAGTAGTAAGTATTTATTGAACATTTATAGTAGACTATAAAGAGAAAGTGGTCATTGAAGAATCTGTAGTGAAGCACTGTTAGTCTTTGAGGGGACACCTCTTAAAATCTTGGCATGCAGTAAGGTAGTGGATGACTGACTTGGGTTTTACGTCAGATGGGCAAAGCATTGCTTTGCCACTCACTAGCTTTGTGACCTTGGGCAGATTGGTAAGTAACTTTTTTGCACCTCAGTTTCCTATGAAGATGATATCTACCTCACAGGATTCTTGCCAGATTAATAAGATAATAAATGTGAAGCTCTTCACAGTGACTGGCACATTGTCATCCCTCAATAAATATTAGCTAATATTTTTGGAAGTAGTATGGTATGTGATAATGGACCCTGAGTAGACTCTTGGTCTTTATTAGCTGTAAGAATGCAGTTGAAATTAGAAAAGCTTGTAGTAAATTTTCCCTTGTCACAAAGTAATTGAAGAACTTTATACTAAAAAAAAATTGGGATGATCTCTTCAAAGGAAAAGATAAGCACTCTATCCTGAGAGTATGCTAAATAAATGATAAAGAACTGATCACAGCCTTCATCCCCAAAAGCTAACTGAATGATCAAACACATAGTAGTAACAAGAGTGGCAATCAGAAATTCACCAGCAGCAATCAAATACACAACGATTAGAACTTTAAACAAAGAAAGAAGTAGAACTTTGAGAAGTAGAACGTATAGAAATAATTGACTATTCTGATGCAGAATATCATGGCTCTTGATCTCACCTTCAGCCCTTGAAATGATCCTTTAAAAAGCTGAATCAACTAAACTATAAGTTTTCTCATTATGTATGCAAATTCAGGAAGAAATAGACTAAAGACGTCAAAGGGATAAATCAAAGAATAATCCTCAAAAATTAAAACCCCCAACAATCATAGGGGGCCTCAAATTCTAAAATGATGTTCATAGATGAGTACATCCTTAATTTAAAAACATGTTACCCCACAAAAAGAAAAGATAAAAGTAGTTTCTAATAAATAGTACATTAATAAATAAATGTTTGACCATGACTATGTTAAAAGTAGTTAAACAACACTGGCAACTATAAATGTGAACTGATAGAAATATATTATTGTATTAGCAACCCAAATACCATGGGTTTTGGTATAACATGATTTTCCAAAACATCAGGCAGTTTTTCTGGTAGTTATTCCTGGAAAACTGAGTGTATTAAAACCTTGCAATGCCCTCCCCTCCTTTAAAAAAACTACTTTGTACTTATATGAAAAGGGTTCTAGGACCAGGTGATTTTAAACTGGTTTTCACCTTCTGAATGTCCAATAGGACATGTGAAAATTGTGAGAAACATGGTATAATGTTTATTGGATGAATCTGCCCTGGAATTCATCCCGTAATGGTATGAAGGATGCAGTGAAACAGGCATTATACCCTGCTCCACTGACGTTGGTCTAAATTAGGACGTCATTCTGGATGACGATTTGGTCATCTATGTGTAGAATCATCAAAATATACATACTCTTTGACCCAGTAATCTTAGGCATAGATTTTATTTCTCAGGACATAATTAGAAATATCAAGATTCATGTGCCTGGTTGTTTATAACCAGTGTCTAGTGATAGGAGAATAATGGTTACATCAAGTATGGCAGAGTCAGTTTAAAGAAGGCTGGACAAGTCTTTAGGATGTTGTTACAAAATCTTTGAATGAGGTCAGAAATGTGTAAAATCAAGTGATGAAACAGGTATGAAATATTATATATTTTACCTCAGTTTTATAAGATTGTATACTCATACTATTTTTGAAACATAGGAAAAATGAAAGAAGAAAATGCTATTCTATGTAGTAATTTCCAGAGTTTCCTTAGTCAAGTTTTAATACATATATATTATCCAAAAAGCAGTCATGTTTTAATAGACATAGTAAGCATGTATCTGCATGAGTAGGACCCTGTATTATTGACACTTAATGTCTGAAGTCTGTCTTTATGAATCAACATTACTAATTGAGCAAGTGATTTGGTTTTCTCAACTCTAAAATAGTAGCAAGGTAGATCTCCACTTTTTCTTTTAATTCTAATATTCTGTGAATCTGTGGAATTTTGAAGCAATAAAATTAGTTACACTGAAATGATTTGAATGTTTGTGAAAATGAAATGAAACATTTTTTAGGTTCTGTTTATAGATGATTTTTATATTTTTCAGTGAGTTATTGCTTATTTTCTTTGTATATTTGGTATAATATGGATAAATTTTATTTTTTGAAATTACCAAAATATTTACAATGAAATCCAAAGAACGGTTCTTTTTCACACTAAATATTTTTTAAATGAAAAGCTTTACTTTTAGTTTTTACGCTCTGAATTACATATTCAGAACATAGAGATTTTTAAAACTTATTTTCTAGTAAATATTATTATCACTGTAAAAAAAAGCCCTTGTTTTTTCAACTTTATAGTAAAGATGATGTATAAACACAGTATTTATTTGTCTTCCATGAGACTAATTGACAGTTGCCCAAGAGATGGCCAAAAGTAAAAATCTTAGTTCTTGCTATAGTATTTCAGTGAACAAACAGAATCTTTAGTGAATTACTAGTAAACTTTTTTTCCTTCAAATTATTGTTAGGCTAAGAGTTTCTAAATTGTTTACACATCAAACCCCCAAAACTCAATAGTAGCAATCCGCAGAATATTAGGCCTCTGGATAGGATGAGAGAAGGGCAGGGGGAGAAAATTTGCATATAAGAGTAAATGTGAAAGAAGAATAAACTATTCACCTCTGGTAGTAGAAATGTTGGAGAATTGGAGAAACAGTTGTTTAATGTGGCTGAAGTGTGACACATACAGGTTGGAGCAACCAGGTCTCTGATGCTGGAGAAGTATTTTGGGTGACAAGTCTTTAGGATGTTGTTACAAAATCTTTGAATGAGGTCAGAAATGTGTAAAATCAAGTGTATGAAATATTATATATTTTACCTCAGTTTTATAAGATTGTATACTCATACTATTTTTGAAACATAGGAAAATGAAAGAAGAAAATGCTATTCTATGTAGTAATTTCCAGAGTTTCCTTAGTCAAGTTTTAATACATATATATTATCCAAAAAGCAGTCATGTTTTAATAGACATAGTAAGCATGTATCTGCATGAGTAGGACCCTGTATTATTGACACTTAATGTCTGAAGTCTGTCTTTATGAATCAACATTACTAATTGAGCAAGTGATTTGGTTTTCTCAACTCTAAAATAGTAGCAAGGTAGATCTCCACTTTTTCTTTTAATTCTAATATTCTGTGAATCTGTGGAATTTTGAAGCAATAAAATTAGTTACACTGAAATGATTTGAATGTTTGTGAAAATGAAATGAAACATTTTTTAGGTTCTGTTTATAGATGATTTTTATATTTTTCAGTGAGTTATTGCTTATTTTCTTTGTATATTTGGTATAATATGGATAAATTTTATTTTTTGAAATTACCAAAATATTTACAATGAAATCCAAAGAACGGTTCTTTTTCACACTAAATATTTTTTAAATGAAAAGCTTTACTTTTAGTTTTTACGCTCTGAATTACATATTCAGAACATAGAGATTTTTAAAACTTATTTTCTAGTAAATATTATTATCACTGTAAAAAAAAGCCCTTGTTTTTTCAACTTTATAGTAAAGATGATGTATAAACACAGTATTTATTTGTCTTCCATGAGACTAATTGACAGTTGCCCAAGAGATGGCCAAAAGTAAAAATCTTAGTTCTTGCTATAGTATTTCAGTGAACAAACAGAATCTTTAGTGAATTACTAGTAAACTTTTTTTCCTTCAAATTATTGTTAGGCTAAGAGTTTCTAAATTGTTTACACATCAAACCCCCAAAACTCAATAGTAGCAATCCGCAGAATATTAGGCCTCTGGATAGGATGAGAGAAGGGCAGGGGGAGAAAATTTGCATATAAGAGTAAATGTGAAAGAAGAATAAACTATTCACCTCTGGTAGTAGAAATGTTGGAGAATTGGAGAAACAGTTGTTTAATGTGGCTGAAGTGTGACACATACAGGTTGGAGCAACCAGGTCTCTGATGCTGGAGAAGTATTTTGGTAACTTACTGTCATGAGAAAGTTGTAATAATTTCTTTTTTATATAGAAAAGTGGTAATGGTTGGCTCAGATGGTAAAGAATCTGCCATCAATGTGGGAGAAGTGGGTTCCGTCTCTTGGTTGGGAAGATCGCCTGGATATGGCTGGAAATGGCTTAAGATCCCCTGGAAATGGCTCCTCACTCCAGTCAGTATTCTTGTGTGGAGAATCCCATGGCCAGAGGAGCCTGGCAGGCTGCAGTTCATGGGTCGCAAAGAGTGGGGCACTACTGAGCAACTAACCCACACACATTTGTAGCATGCTCTGGAGTAAACAGAAATGCTGCAGGAGATGTGAGGTACCCAGCCCTGGAACTCCAGTTACCAGAGGTGCCACCTGACATTTCTGAGGTTAATGACAGAGGCAAATAGCGCAGCACACCTCTAACCCGTTTGTGGAGCATTAGTGAGGAAGCGCTGACTTAGCTGCCATAATATGACCAGTTTGATCCTCATGGATCAGTCCCTAAGTGGAATTTAACTTAGGAGGCTGCAGGAAGGTTCATTAAGAAAAGCAATCTTTATAAAGGACAGTGGTAATATATTAAGGAGTAGTAAGTAATTCCAAGAACAGTCCATGAAAGAGAAATCAGAGTTGCAAAAAGGAAACCCCAGTCTGCTGCAATAATGTTATTCAGAGTTAGCCAGACTTGATGTTACAGGCTTCCCAGTTGGCCCTGTGATAAAGAATTTGCCTGCAAATTCAGGAGACTAAGAGATGCGGCTTTGATCCCTGTTCGGGAAGATCCCCTGGAGAATGAAATGACAACCTACCCCAGTATTCTTGCCTGGAAAAAAAATCCCATGGCCAGAGGAGCCTGGCGGGCTGCAGTCCATGGGTCGCAAAGAGTGGGGCACTACTGAGCAACTAACCCACACACATTTGTAGCATGCTCTGGAGTAAACAGAAATGCTGCAGGAGATGTGAGGTACCCAGCCCTGGAACTCCAGTTACCAGAGGTGCCACCTGACATTTCTGAGGTTAATGACAGAGGCAAATAGCGCAGCACACCTCTAACCCGTTTGTGGAGCATTAGTGAGGAAGCGCTGACTTAGCTGCCATAATATGACCAGTTTGATCCTCATGGATCAGTCCCTAAGTGGAATTTAACTTAGGAGGCTGCAGGAAGGTTCATTAAGAAAAGCAATCTTTATAAAGGACAGTGGTAATATATTAAGGAGTAGTAAGTAATTCCAAGAACAGTCCATGAAAGAGAAATCAGAGTTGCAAAAAGGAAACCCCAGTCTGCTGCAATAATGTTATTCAGAGTTAGCCAGACTTGATGTTACAGGCTTCCCAGTTGGCCCTGTGATAAAGAATTTGCCTGCAAATTCAGGAGACTAAGAGATGCGGCTTTGATCCCTGTTCGGGAAGATCCCCTGGAGAATGAAATGACAACCTACCCCAGTATTCTTGCCTGGAAAAAAAATCCCATGGCCAGAGGAGCCTGGCGGGCTGCAGTCCATAGGATCACAAAGAGTCTGACACAGCTGAGTGACTAAGCACACACACAAACTTGATGTTAGGGCAGAGTCCTCCAGACTGGCATGTCTGTTCAAGACTGCTGAGACAACAGCAAGTTTAAGGGTTTTCTAAAACTACCCTCAAGTATGATAACTCATTCAATCAATTCACAGAACTCAGGAAAGCCCTGTACTTGGGATCACACTTTCACTGTAGCATGCTCATGCTCAGTTGCATCAGTCCTTCCAGCTCTTTGCAGCTCCGTGGACTGTAGCCCACCAGGCTCCTCTGTCCATGGGATTCTCCAGGCAAGAATACTGAAGTGGGTTGCCGTGCCCCACTCCAGGGGATCTTCCTGACCCAGGGATCAAACCCTCATCTCTTAGGTCCCCTATGTTGGCAGACAGGTTCTTCACCACTAGTGCCACCTGTTTATTACAGCAGTAGGATGCAAATTAGCAACAGCCAAAGGAAGAGCTGTATGGAGGAGATGCTGGTTGTGTTCCAGACTCAAACCTTTGGGGTTACCCTCCTTGCTTCAATGTTGGTAGTGTATATAGTAGTACTGCCAACCAGGGAAGCTCACCAAGCTTAGATATCCAGAGGTATTAATTGAGGCTTAACTACATAGGCAGTGTTGACTGAATGAGTGCCTCGTGTTTGAACTCAGTCTCTAATTTTACCCTCCAGGTCAGTCTGATATCAGTGGCCCAGAACCCCAACCCTCTAATCATATGGTTGGTCTTTCCAGTGTGGCCAGTTTGCATCTTGAGTTATCTGCTTAGCAAAACTGTCTAGGAGCCAACCATGCATAATAATGGGCACTTCCATCACCTAGGAAATTCTAAGAGATTAGAAGCTACATCTGAAGAACTAGAAAAAAAGCCCAGATTTCTCTGTGAGACCAGATTCCTTACTACACATATGCCTGTTAACAGTTCTTTTTCATTCAATTACTTACTCAGACCAAAATTTGATTACATTCCAGACCTCAGGGAATTTACATTTGAGTAAGAACAAAAACAAAGAAAAAAGTTTCCTCAAAAGTAACTACAGTATACTAAGTGCTTTCATTCTGTAACATACTTTGCCCTTTGGGATATTTCTACAAATACAAGTTGTCATTATTTCTCTGACTATATACATAAACACTATTGTTTTATATTGGCTCAACTCCACAGTCCTACGTATTTCAGTGTGTGCTAAGTTACTTCGGCATGTCTGGTTCTTTGTGACCCCATGGACTCCAGCCCACCGGGCTTCTCCGTCCATGGGATTCTCCAGGCAGGAATACTGTAGTGGGTTACCATTACCTTCTCCCTAGGATCTTCCCAACCCAGGGATCCATGACTCTTGTGTCTCCCCCGTAGCGCCGCCTCTAGCAGGATTTGACTTTTGACATTTGACACAGTTTAGAATTTAAATATCTGAGCTACTTTCTCTCTCTAACAAAAAGGAGAAAGATAATTTTGAGTACATGCTGTTCACCTCTGCCTTCTTGAATTGGCACTGTGGCTTGTCATTTTATCACTTAATGAAGAAATAAGCCCTCACATTGTCACACTAAAGACAGTAGCAACAGCAGTATTAAACTGAGGTCTGTGCATGTTATTATGGGTAGTCAACATGGAATTTTCCTATGACCAGCAAAAAATGGCATTGTTTTGTCAAAAGAAACAAAAAGCCGCTTAACAACTGCCTTCGACCCATTCAAGGACTGAAGGCAAGAAAAAGGAAACCCATATGTAATGCCCTTGGACAAGCAGAGTGAGGCAAGAAACGGGCCTTTTTTTAAATACACAAACCAAATTTACCATCTGAATTAGTTCTGTGAAACATTAGTTCTGTGAAACTTCTCTAAGAAATATAGAAAAACAGCTGCCAAGTAAGCTTATTACTTTTGCTATTGACAGAAATTGGCAACTACTTGAGTTGCAGCTGTCTACAATTAGAAATGAGATTCTGGCCCAGTTGGTATTATAGAAATTTAATCAGAAAATCAAGAGTATCTATCAGACCTGCTTTTGGCACAGAGGTTACTTTGTCAGTTTTAAAACAGCATGTGGGGCTTCCCTGGTGGCCCAGTGGGTAAGGGCACTGTCTTGCAGTGCAAGGGGCGCCAGTTCGATCCCTCGCCTGGGAAGATCCCATGTGTCGTGGAGCGGCTGGACTGATGTGTCCAACTACTGAGCAGGAGCTCTGGAGCACATGCGCCCAGAGCTGGTGCTCTGCAATGAGAGAGGCCACTGTGATGGGAGGCCCATGCAGGCCAGTGAACAAAGATGGATGAAAATGAATAAATGAAAGATCAATAGAACTGGCCAAAAAAAAAAAAAAACAGTTTGGGGAAAAAAGCCATAATTCATGACACAGAACCTCAATTTCTCAGTTTGAATTTATTAAAACAGCATTTGAAATGATTAGGATAATTGCACGATAGTGATGGATAATTGTAACTGAATTTTATTTCCATTTCTCGAAAGTGGACTTAAGAGGTTAGGTAGGTCTTTCTCTTTTTGAAAATTGATCCTAGGCTGGGGCATTTTAGTTTTCCAATGTGCTTGTCTTCTGCTGCACAAGTATCAGCTTTCTTTTAGTTTGTCTACAAGGATAGATTGCATCCAGAGGGTTTTTGTTGAATACAAGTGTCTAAGTCATATACCAGATATTTCATGAATATGTTGTCTCATTCCCAAACACATTAATTTATCTGTGATAAAGATTGTTTTCTCATATGCTAGAATAACTGTTTTTTAAAATATGTATTTGTTATACTTTTAAAACTTAAAGGTGTGTTCAAGCCTCAGGCTCAGAGTTGAGTCCAGCTAAGATTAAATTTTCTTGACTTTAAAGATGGAAGAAATTATAAGTTAAAATTAAAAATAATTTTGTCATTTTAAATTTGGGAAAAATCCTTTATTTGTTCTGATGAAAATGTCAGTAATCATGAAAGTGTGGTAAAAATAATGAAAAATCACTGGCCTGGGTCTGTTTAAATTGAAAACATTTTTTAATTAAAGTCTGACAGTATTTTGTGCTTCCGTTGCCCAGCCATGTCCCATCTTACTCTTTTATTGAATTCTCTTCTGGATATGAGTTGCTTTAATTTTTAAATTAATCTTTAAGATATGCTGTATTACTGCTTCATCTTTTTATTTCTGTACTACTGCAGAGGTCTCATGATTAGATGCCCATTATCATCTCTCCCTGTCCTAGATTATTAAAAGGAGCTACTCTTTAAAAAGATACTGTTATTAATTTTTAGTTATAGGCTTTTTATTATAAAAATATTTTTTTATTTGGCTTAAGCAAATATATGGCCATCTAAGTCTCCACAATGAAAAGTCCACTTATAGGAGATGCTAAGATTAGTTACTATGGCAAAAAAAAAAAAGTCACTATCAAAATGAAGAAAATCTGTGTTTAAATTTGTAAAAAATGGACAGATTAAAGAGATGAGGGTAAAGATGTCCTGGGCCTTCCTGTTTCTCTTCCTCCTTTGTGGTGAGTAGTTCCTGTCCTTGCTGTGGGTTCCGCCTTCGGAGCTGAGGCAGTTCACTTGAGACTTCTTTCTTAAGGTTATTGTTTATAGTTTTCATTTATTACACGTAACAGGAAATAAAAAGTGTTAAGGTACCATTTGTTTAAATAGGATTTAATCTTTTCTGGCAATTTTATTGTCCACATTCAAAGTTGATTGAACATTGTGTTACCGTCAACTGCTATGTTGCAAATTTTGTTGCTTGTATTGAATTGTGATACCTACAGTGAAAAATATTTTGGCATTAAGATAGATTATTGTGCATTGGCCAATCATGTATTAACTATTATTTAATTTATATGTATCAGTCAGGTTAGCTCATATTGCCTCTGTTCCTCTTTTAAAAGCTTGCCAAAATTTTTGTGAACATAGGTTAGGATGTGGTATGGAAAGCTGATTTTCCATTGCATTAAATGTTATTTAATAGTCTTCAGCTTTTAACATGAGGAACTTCTCCCTAAACATGAAAGATATTATTGTGATACTTAGAAAAATTTTGGTTTTCTTCTAAGGAAAATAAAATGAATTTAGCTTTAGGGCACATGCCAAACTAGCACTAAGAAATTAATTTATTACCAAAGAGAGGATACCATGGAGTAAAAATAGGTAAGTAAAGTATATGAGTCCAATATCAAAGAAAAGTAAAAGCCACTTATCTTAGAATATATCAGGCACACTGTTATTCAAATCATTCAGAAATGTAATTACAGACAGTTTTATAGGCCTATCAATAAGGATTATTTCTCTACATTTGCAGCTGTTCCACATTACTGAATATATAAATATCTCCCAATAAATATCTGTACCTGCAGAGGTCTCATGATTAGATGCCCATTATCATCTCTCCCTGTCCTAGATTATTAAAAGGAGCTACTCTTTAAAAAGATACTGTTATTAATTTTTAGTTATAGGCTTTTTATTATAAAAATATTTTTTTATTTGGCTTAAGCAAATATATGGCCATCTAAGTCTCCACAATGAAAAGTCCACTTATAGGAGATGCTAAGATTAGTTACTATGGCAAAAAAAAAAAAGTCACTATCAAAATGAAGAAAATCTGTGTTTAAATTTGTAAAAAATGGACAGATTAAAGAGATGAGGGTAAAGATGTCCTGGGCCTTCCTGTTTCTCTTCCTCCTTTGTGGTGAGTAGTTCCTGTCCTTGCTGTGGGTTCCGCCTTCGGAGCTGAGGCAGTTCACTTGAGACTTCTTTCTTAAGGTTATTGTTTATAGTTTTCATTTATTACACGTAACAGGAAATAAAAAGTGTTAAGGTACCATTTGTTTAAATAGGATTTAATCTTTTCTGGCAATTTTATTGTCCACATTCAAAGTTGATTGAACATTGTGTTACCGTCAACTGCTATGTTGCAAATTTTGTTGCTTGTATTGAATTGTGATACCTACAGTGAAAAATATTTTGGCATTAAGATAGATTATTGTGCATTGGCCAATCATGTATTAACTATTATTTAATTTATATGTATCAGTCAGGTTAGCTCATATTGCCTCTGTTCCTCTTTTAAAAGCTTGCCAAAATTTTTGTGAACATAGGTTAGGATGTGGTATGGAAAGCTGATTTTCCATTGCATTAAATGTTATTTAATAGTCTTCAGCTTTTAACATGAGGAACTTCTCCCTAAACATGAAAGATATTATTGTGATACTTAGAAAAATTTTGGTTTTCTTCTAAGGAAAATAAAATGAATTTAGCTTTAGGGCACATGCCAAACTAGCACTAAGAAATTAATTTATTACCAAAGAGAGGATACCATGGAGTAAAAATAGGTAAGTAAAGTATATGAGTCCAATATCAAAGAAAAGTAAAAGCCACTTATCTTAGAATATATCAGGCACACTGTTATTCAAATCATTCAGAAATGTAATTACAGACAGTTTTTATAGGCCTATCAATAAGGATTATTTCTCTACATTTGCAGCTGTTCCACATTACTGAATATATAAATATCTCCCCTAAATACTAAATTATTACTGCAGGTCTACTATACCCTTCTGCAAAAAAAAAAGGAAAACAATACAAATTTTCAGTATGTTCTTTAACATGCATAATGTAGGTTAAGAGATAGCAACAAAATATAGTGCATGTATCTTGTTTGATCCCTGATTGAAGCAAACCAACTCTGGAAAGACCTATATATGACAGTCAAGGAAATGTGAATAGTGTATTTTACATGAAACTGGGAATTTTTTTTCTTTTAGGTGTGAGAATAGTTTTTGTCAGTTTTCTTGACATATTTTTATCTGTTACATGTACAAATCAGCGTATTTACTGATGAAATTACTGTATCATTTGAGGTTTCCTTTAAATAATTCAGAAATAGAGCAAATGATTAAGCAAGATTGGACAAATGTTGATCATTTTTTGAAACTTAGTGAGAAGTACCTCGTTGTTTATATTATTCTCTCTGCTCTTGTGGGCACTTGAAAGTTTTCGCATTTTTTTTTCTTTTTAAGTGAGTGATTTCAGAAGTTCATTTGTTTCATATTTTCACTGAAGACCTTGGCATCCGTGCTTCACTAAATATGTGCCCTACCAAAGTTTTCTTCTAAATTTAAGCTCGTACATTACATTTTGAGTTCTCTTGAGATTGTCGTCTGTGAAATTAGAAGCCTGTAATAGATTGTTTCTAAGGTCCCTCCGTTCCAGCTCTTTAGACGTCTGTGGGAAATTAAGAGGCAGACAGTGCAGGTGACTTTGGTAAACATCAGTGTCAGCTTAGGGGAAAGGTGCCTTATCTTTTATATTAGAAATATATTAATCTAATAAGCCTCAGACTCTGGGTCCCTGGAAGATAGGACAGGGCCTTTTTATTGGCCTTTCTGTTCTCAATGCTCAGTACATAATAGGCATTCATCAGAAGTGTATTAAGTGAATGAAATTAATCTTTGCTGTTTTCCAGCTTCACTATTATAAAATCCATTCCCATTGATGTCAGCTTAAAAGACTATATTATTAATCTGTTAGTTTATTATATCATTGTGAGAATTATCAAACACATATCTGAAAAGTAGTTGTGATCTTTTCCTTACTTATTTCTTTTATTATACCTCACATTTAAGACTAAAATGGAAGAATAAGCTATTGTTTTACTTTGACTAAATGTATCTTAATAGCCCATTCCTTATATTTCTTATGAGCTCTCAATTTGGTGAAAAATACAGCATGGTAAACTAAGAAACTAAAATTATCATTATTTTATTTTCAATAGAGATCTCCTAAAAATTTAAAGCACATCTTTCTAAGGTAACATTTACCTCCTCACATCTTTAGCAGCTATCAGACATGACATGGGACATATTCATTGACCCTAAAAATTTTCATCAGAATCATGCACTGAAAGGGGTCAGCCCTAGCCAGGCAAGAGGCTCATTTCAATTTTAACGGCTGTAATTAAAGGTTAATTCACTGAGTCAGGATTAACGAGGAAAGTACAAATGATAGGCAAGCAGCTGCCTTTATAATACAAGATTAGAACAATGCAATTACAATAAGAATTAGAAAAGACCAACTTCCAGAAAGGATCCTTTAATGAACGAATTAAATTGTGATCTCTAAACATGTGTGTATGTGTATATATTAGAGAGAGAGAGAGAATACTTCTTAAAAAATCATATATATTGACGTATATCTAAGTATATTTTGTTAAGTGTATTGACTTTTTCATTCTTGGTAAATTACCAAAAATATAATGTATACATATCTACGTATAATGTTTTTAAATGGCAAAAAAATTTTCCCTGCTCCAGGTTCATATTTTGATGTTCAGTTTTCTTTACCTGAATTGTAGTTGATCTTTTTCGCTGCTCTACTTCTACCAAGTACTTCCCATGATTGCACCTTAAATCTGTTCTTCCAGAGCCATTCCAAATTCCTTTTCATCTAGTGGCAAAAAGAAAGTTGACTTGTGTTATTTTCATGTCCATTATGTTTACATATTTTTAAATTCTTATTTACAATTTAAGCTCAGTCCTGTATTTTCATTTTATACATGTTAGCTTTATCTTTAGTGTGATGTACCCTTTAACCTCAGGACATTCATTGAGAATTCTACCACTGAACCACCCATGCACCTCAAGACATGCATTGAGCCAAGCTTTTGCATGTGTTGTATATTGCTAGAGAACTACCAGACTACTTATTGTGTTAAACAGTCTTACATGGAAGTTGCATACATAGTGATTGGCACATAGTAGGGTTTCAGCAAATTTACCATGTTCATCTGTTTTTGTATTATTGATTGAAGCAATATACCTGTTTTTAACTAGTAGGCTCCTTAGTTCTATCAAATGTGTATCATCCATCACAGGATTCAGAGAGAAGTTGTATGCACTTAGACTTACAGATGTAGAGAAAATAATTGTCCATCATAAATGCAGGATGTCGAAATTTCTTCTCAAAAACTGGTTCCATAAGTGGAATTTATACATTTTGTCAATTGCTCTTGAACTGATTTCATATAATAAATCTATGCCAGGGTAAATCTGAGTATTGATGCCTAGAAGCTAAATATGCAGTGGCATCATTCCTAAAAATATATATATAGTGCCATTTGAAGATGATGTAACCTGTGATATGCAAAACTATAAGCACTGTACTGCTATTCATGGAAGTGAGATGTAAGTATAATGTAGATTTACCTGATGAAATGATCTCTCTCTCTTTTTTTGTTTTGTTCGTAAGATGCTGACAAGTACTGGAGAATTTGCTTTATTGTATACATTGCGGAAAAACTGAGGAAAATTGATAGTGTTTCGCTGGTATTTAGATTAGCCCACACATTGCATTTGGAGCGGGACAGCATGCTGTTTTGAACAATATTTTGACATTAAGAACTCCACAAAATAGTATTTAAGCCCCCTTTGGCGTGGGCAGTTGATAACTTTTCATTCATAATTAGCTCATAGAGAACCGAGAGACATTTCAGGGAAATTGAACTGTCAGTGGGTAGAAACAAGCATTTGACCTCATCACATTGAGTGGGGCCCATCATAATTTGTTCATTTGGTGCCCATCAGCCCAGCCTCATCTCTCATACGGCACCTCGCTGACCTTCCCTCTCCAATTCCGCTCAGTTCAGCTTTAATTATGACTC